>CM062292.1:301391253-302591253 GCA_031216915.1 Pictodentalium vernedei | reverse complement strand
GCAGTAGGTCTATATTTTTGTCTTAGGAGACCCAGTTCATTAACATTCGTTTTAAAACATCAACAATTCCACAGTATTATATTTTTTGTTGTATCATCCATATTTGGTTGGGAATTGAGATGGTGTACGTATGGGCGATATAGCCCCGGTCACTTTCTTTGGGGATTTTTTTCCCTGACGACCTATTCTGAGAGCAATTCAAGCGTAAGTGCCCGAACGTTTCATCGATGCACTCACCGATTTCCATCAATTTCTGACTTTCAAGCCTGTTGCGAATAATAGGGTTTTGAAGGGATTTAGGTGTTCTGTCTAATATCTGTTTTTCTGTTTTCTTTTGTTTTTTGTTTTTTTCTTCATTGTTTTTCTGACACCGACTAAAACTTTACGTATTATTAGGTTTAGTTTGTTCTTTTTCTGTGTTGGTCTTAATGTTGCAATTGTATTTGAATATGCCTATGTCGTATTCGGTATAACTGATTGTGTTTGCATTGACTTTGTTTCAGTTTCATTGGTTTCTGAGATAGTAAAGGGTTCTATCAAAATCGGTAGTGCCGTTTAATCAAGTATATGGTGTCTGGCACTGAAAGGTTGCAGTCGGAACCTTCTGTTTAAATGTTGTTGCATATGTTGTTTATGAACTCATATCAGGCATTGATGAAACTATTTCTCTTGCGTCTAAAAACTAATCTGTTTCTCATCTTTAATTTTTAATTTTCTGTGTGCATTGTCTTTTTAAAACACAAGGCAATCCATAGAAGATGAAGTATGGGCACCCTGGCAGTTACAACATTTGATGGTATTATTACATGGCTCCACATTTATAACATATGTCCTGTCCCCTGCATCTATTTTGTCCATGTCCGTATTTTTGACATCTGAAGCACCGAAGTGGGTTTGGAATATATAAATCCACTTTGATGTTCGTGTAACAGCCAACAACCAACATTTTTAATTTCCAGTTAACCAACTGCTGATAGTTCCGTTGTTCTTACGACACCCTGCTGCTATTTTGTTTTTGTGAGAAAAACATTAACCTTCATATCTCCTAATTTAATAGTTTGTAATAAATTCAATGCCTGTTTTTGTCTACCGTATTCTGTCAACAGTCCACCGGATCTTAACTTTTTAACACTATTGACAGTGTCGACTATTCCCTTTATTGGCTTTTTAAAGCAAACAGATTAATGTCTGCGACTTGCGCCCCTTCTTCATCAGAATATATAATTACAAATTTAGGCCAAGAACTTGAATGATTGGTGGGTATGTCAGAATCAGAGTCCATGTCATGTCCTCGTTTTTGTGATTTCTGTGGTTTGTCCATAGTTTTATTATTTTTAACTCCTCAACACATGACTTCCGCCCTTACTCTGAGCCCAATCGTTGGGGTTATGTCGCGGTATATACAGCGAACGGCACCAGCAGTACATGTGGAGTATACTCGGGCAGCGTTGATGCAAACTGCATACCGCGGGCCAATTGCCAGTCGAGTGTGGGTAGTTCCAGGTCTTCAGAAGTTATCCAACCAGCTATTTTGTGATACTGTGTAATAAAAACTACCACCGATAACTGACGCAGACAGTGCAATAAAAAAGAATATGTTCAATAAAGTTCGCAATTCATTCAAACTCAGTATATGGCAGCTCTGACAAAGTTGAGTTGAAAGAAATAACTGATTGAATGAACAAGGAGTGCCCCGACCCACGACGTGACGCCTTTTTGGGGGCTCCCGAATTGCCAAACTGGATCCATCTGACCATCCGTCTGCATCAAAAGTTAGGGCCAAAGCAGTGTATTGGATAAGTATCTCCAAAATAGAGATGCCCTTACTGGGGTTCTGTTTGTCCTCAACTATCAGGATTCCTTCGGAACGCATCTCACGGAATAACAAGGTGCCTGTAGGATTTATAACAGCTTATTTGGGTGTTCCGCAGCAAACCCATTCAATTGAGCAAACCTAATAATTTTATTTCAGAAAACCTGTCCAGTTGAGCAGGCAGTGCTCTGTACGTTATCTGGGGACTCGCCTTGTAGGGGATGACCAAACCCTTCTAGGTTCTATCTATCTATTTATCTAAATCAAGAGATTAAAACCATTTAGTGGGTGAGTAACACTAGTGAGTGTTTATATATAAAATAAACAATAATCTATTGCTTAAAAATGTGAATATTTTCAGATGCTGGGATAGATTTTCACATATCTGCTTTGGATATCATCGATTCAAAATTCATCATTTATGACCACTCCGCACTGGAGACTAAAGAACGGATACACCTTATTTTGCGAGATGCCGCAAAGCTCACAAAAGTCAACACGATCCATATTTTTATGTGCGACAAGCCATGTGTCAATTCAATTTTATCTGAGGTGAGATTAACACATCTAGCTACCATGTCTTCGTTTCATTTTACGATGCATTTGAGTCGTCTTTGTCGGAAGTAGCCGCACCAAAGATTTGATAGACATTTAAATTAATTTTAACAGTTTGAAACATAACAGCTGTTGAATGAATACAACTCTATATTACCTTGTTTTAATTTTATTTCATATTATTTTAAATCGCGCTTGTACCTAGATAAAGTTCTAAAAAATATTTTCAATAGAGGTCATGGGATAGAGGGTTATTGTGTGTGAGAAAACGGTGATATTATAAGTACAATTCGTATTGCACTTGGTTGTTATTCATTGAAACTAGCGAAACGAACTCCTTTGCCCATATAGTGACTTTGTTATAAATTCTACAATTATTAACTTTTGAGTTGTTAATGCCAAGCCGTGTATGTAATATCAACGACATGGATCGTCAGAGCATTCAGTATGTCATTAAGTCATCCAAAGAAGTTGAATTGCTCAGTGGGCAGTGAAGCTGGCTGCAAACAGAGAAGTCCTCGTTTCGTATCCCACCTACTACAACCGCAGTGTGTCCTAGGGCAAGACACTTAATTCCTCCAATTGCCCACGTGGGGCACAGTGTCGTCGTGTACTAAGGCGTATTGCAATTCGACGGTGTACTTGTTTTAAACCAGTGCTAACCCTGCTTGTGTGGAGTTAGTGCGTTGGGGAGCCTGACAGTTGCTCGCTTTGTTCGGTGGTTCTCTCCCTATAGTCGGGCTTCCTCCACCCGTAAAACCGTCCGACATGAGGTGACCCTGGCTTCGAAAGTGTCGTTAAACTCCAAGAAATAAATAAGTTAAATTGACTAAAAGCGATCGTTAGCGTTTTTTCCGTCTCTATGAAAATTTAGGGCACAGCCCCTTTATTCACATTCATGACATTTGTGACACTTATAGACAATAACAACTACTTTAGGTCTTTTTCATATTTTCAAATTACAACCTCCGATTCATCAATGTAAGTTTCCAGCCTCATTTTCAGCCTCAGTCTTTGAGAATTTTGGAAATATAATCTTCATAAACATCCATATCTACAAATGTGTTGCTATCCTAGAAAATTCCCCAAACTTACTACCCATCTTTGTAGTGACCTCATAGGTTGAGATCATCGTCCAAAAATTAAAGTTTGTCCGATTGTCATGAAATTCTAGTATGTAAAAGAAGTCAAACTATTATAGGACACGTGCTTTTTGTTTTCGATTTAAAGGCATTTTGACGTTTTAAATCACTTCAAAATTTGGCCTATATTTTGTGGGTCAAATAGCTCCCATTGGAGAGAGATATAGGTATGAAATTTCACTAACTTCACTAACCCATTGTTGTTCATTTGAAATTGAGAAGCGCTACATTTTATTTCCAATTTTAAACCCCGATACGAGCGATGCCAATTTTACGCGTTTTATACCTTTTATTTTTAACCTCATATTGAGTCTCAGCCTTTTGAAATTTCGGGAATTTTATCTAGACAAAAAAGCCTTATCTAAAAATCCATTTTGTGTTCAGCCGACGAAACATTAGTCTACGCTGCCGTAGTTGTGCCGGTATGACGGTAACGTCGTAAAAATTTAGTATGCTGTGGAACTTAACCCTTTACCCAACGCAGACGGTATCAGAATTTATTATTTTAAATACCATTATTTAAAATTTTTCAAATTTTTTTAACAAAACCAACTCATGTGACCCCTCATTGGAACGAGCTCGACGAGATCGTTCCAAAGAGGGGGTCACATGATATGGTTTTGCTGGGATTTTTTTAAAAATATTACTTTTTCAGCGACTGAATTTGCATATTACGCGGGCGGATGTGAAATTTGGATGTTATGAAATAACTCCTGTTTTGTGATTCACGTAACACAGAAAATACGAAAGATAGACTGCTATATTCCACACGCAGGTAAATCGATAGTTGGAAACGTGCACTTCTATACGTTTATTTCAGTTGACAAAATATATTTACTTTGTCACGTTAGAGACGAGCGGGTTCGCAAAACGTCAACAATTAAATTTCACAGGATGAAGGTGAAATCAACAGACATTTCCGTTCAGTTTACTTGGGCTGATACTTTAGTACGTATGATTGAGAGTACATAGCTTCACCCTTTACCCAACGTAACGGCCAAAACATGCCAGCGCTATTCTAAAAGAATTGGCACTTAATTTTCATTATTTTTCATTTTTTGTCTCAAAATCATTGGTTGTGACCCCTCGTTGGAACGAGCTCATCGCGCCCGTTCTAATGCTGGGTCATAATCTATGTTTTTGAGACAAACAATGAAAAACATTAGTTATTCATTGATTGGTTGACTGATTATTCATTTCACAGTATACATATAGACAGAATATATACAAAGATGGCTAAACAGTGATAATACAATGATTACATGTATGCATACTGTGGGGGTATAACGTAGCCATTTTGGCTGCCTTCCCGTTATCCCCGATGGCTGTCTTTCCATTATCCCCCTCTGCTTTTCATGTGTCGTCTGCTGTTCATGTTAGGTAAACGGTTAAAACGTTTTTAAAATCCGACTACAAGCGCTGAAAAAATGACGCAATTACTCTATTATTTTAGCCATTTGGGACAGTTTTCATCAATAAGTTTACTTTTGTGGATCTAGCAGCTCTGTATCTAGGACGGATACAACTATGAAACTTCGCACACTGAAGTCTGTTATTCGAATTTGTGTTTTCATTTCAAATTTAGACTCCCGGCATCAATTTTACGTTTATATTTCCTTTTCCTTTTCAATATCTTGTTTTAACATCGGTCTTTCGAAATTATGAAAATATAATCACAATATACATCAGACGTTGCTGGAAAATGTCGTTTGGTGCTAAAATGGCATTTGGCGGCCGTCTCGGTTTTGGCCGTGCTTCGTTGAATGGCCTCTGGAAATTTGCAATGCGACATTAAAAACAGCTAGTAATCTTTATGCATGTGAAATATACAGAAAGTATACCGGACAAAAGTTGACTGCAATGGCTTTTTTTTATCTATCAGTTGTCGGTCCGTAAAATGAGTGTTCAAAATAAAGAAGTTATTTATAAGTTTTATTTCATTGCACTGCATGTTGTGATAATCATTAGTTGAAATGGGAAGAACTGAGTTCAGGACTAAATTGTTTATTGTGCAAATCCGTTGTGTGGGTTTCTTCGTCAATTTACGATCAGCTGTTTGTATTCACAGTGGCAATTTTATACGTATCAGATAATTGGATGTCACACTTTTCTAAAACTTGTTACAACAGACGAGCTATCGAGTACTGTATACCATTTAACTGCAGTCCTGATTCTGCACGTTAATGGTATTTTACATAATTCATAAACCACTTGACCAACATACAGATTCCAAGAGATAAAGTTGTTTTCTTTTACCGGTACGTAATTTAATTTATTTCTTGTATTTTCAAGTACGCACATGCACACCGTCATAACAATAGCAACCATGCAGTGTTAACTATAATTTCATATTTATCTCTGCAATTCAAAAATGAGTTAACCCTTTACCTAACGAATCGGCGACATCCGCCCGCTTAATTTACAAACTGAGTAGTTGAAAAAAAAATACTTTTCAAAAATGTCAACAAAACCATATCGTGCGCCCCCCCCCCCCCCCCCTCATTCCAATGAGGATTCACATGCTACGGTTGTGTTGAAAGTTTGTGAAAAAAGTATTAATAAAATAATAAATGTTGATATCGTGTAAGTTGGGCAAAGTTTTAATGATATAATGGCGATACCAGTTCTTTGAGCCACATTCCAAATGAGTTCAAAATGTTTCGATACAAATTCGTGTAATCTTTCAAGGACAAGCTGCACTCTGTACTACAAATTCAAACTGGTTATTGCTTGAACATTGTTGGACTCTACTAAACGTAAACATCATTTTTCTTCGAGTAACATCGTCTGAAAAATGTTGTTCATAGCTTATATTTGAACTTGTCTCTTCCAGACACCAACAATTGATAAGCGTACAATCATAATGTACTAAGCTATATTGCTCCTTTTATTGCCTTCTAACTTTCAACCCAAGTTCGTCTTGTGGATGTTATGTAAAATGGTCCTAACATTTGCTGTTGAACATTTTTTTCTAACAGGTATACCCATTCGACCAAAATGAGCAAACAGCCTTTTGCTATTTTTCTAAATGGCTCATTTTTGCTGAAGAGTGGATGAAATCGTCGACGGAAAAGACAGCATCCAAACTAAACAACGTTGCTTTCGCGACACTCACGAGGACAACAAGTACAGGAACCTGTGCAGGGCGTTTGGTAACTATTTCAGTACATTCTTTATTGTAGCTGATGGCATTCCATTTCCAAGGCTGAAAATGGGCATTTGTTTTTAGTTATGTTTTTCCCCTTCTTTAAAGATGTTGCAGAAATCAAATTTAACATTTCACGCACATACACCCCCTTTAAAAATTAACTCACTTAAACCCCATTAACCACGTAAAATTGTGCACAGATTTCACGCCTTTTCTACTTCTACGCACTCGAAAGATGCAATTAAGTACACATTACGGTTGGGTTCGGAATGCTGACTTTGCAGTGAATTTCGTCGCATGAGTGCGAGGATGTTCTATGTCCCCTACGGGACATAGAACATTCTAGCACTCAGCCGACGATTTGGTAGGGTGTCGATACTTTAGATTTGACAGGGACTTATATTATATTACTACGGATATCCCAACACTCAACATTATGAATGCAGTAAAACTCCGTCATAGCGAAGTCACGCGGGGACGAAAATGAGTTCGCCCCAATTCGATATTTGTTCTCATTTACTTATTTATTGAAGTTTACAGACACTTTTGACAGACAGGATCTCCTTGTGTCGGTCAGTTGTACGGGTGGTGAAAGTCGGAGTACCCGAAGAGAACCACCGAACAACGTCGAGCAACTACCACACTCCCCAAAGTACTAATTCCGCACAAGCAGGGTTAGCATTGGTTGAAGACAAGTGCACCATTGACATGCAGTACGCCTCAGCACACAGTGCCATCGTGTTCCATCATGGGCTATCGGGATTAAGTGCTGTTCCCAATGACACAATGCAGTTTCCTCTGGCTGTGATAGAACCGTGAACCATTCGGTTTGAAGTCCAATGCCGTAACAGCTGAGCGTTGTGTTTCCAACCGATATTCCAACATTCATATAATGAAGTAAAATCGCAATACAGAAACATGGTATGTTACATATGTGAACAACGTAATCAAATAGCTAGACGTTTCTGTCTTATTTTAGGTTTTACAGCACTTTGTTTTGAATTCAAATTTCTTAACACTGATTAACTGGTTTTGCTTTATTCCAGCACATAGTTAATGAGTTTATGAATAATCGTTTACAGATATTTAACCCAGCACGGGGTGAAATGAAATGGGGAAAAAATATCTTCCGTCGCCATTGACAGCAGAAAAATATTTTGTCTGCTGCGCCCCGGTAACTGTATGCAATAACTTATAAAACGAACTAATTTGTGAAAATTAAGAACCACTTTTATAGTATTACCTGTCATTATATACACCGCCTACTATTAAATATTGTTAATTAACACTTTGCTAATCCTTAGGACACACAGGAAGTTAAGTGCAAACATCACTAAAACAGGAGACAAAATAACAGCATTCAAACAAAGTTAGTTTTTAATTTAATGCAATTTTATACAGCTGTGGTTGTAGTTCATATTCCTTGTGGTCGATAATTCGCTTTTCCCGTCTTCGCTATAAACGTGAAAATTAAGCATGATTTAATCCGACATTGGTCAAGGCTTAAAAAACCGCTATAACTGATTATTTGTTATGTCCCACTTCGAAATAAGGGAGTTTTAATACACACCGAACAACATAACACCCTTAGCCTATTGACCGTGTATTAAGGTAAACACCAAAGACATAGATTGCTCACCTTATAGTTTACAATGGGTGGAATCAGGGCCTAGTCGCCTTCTGGATGATCTCTCAATACAACATCTCTTTCAAGTGAGTTCCTATCGTATTATCCAATTATCTCTTCTGTTAATGGACCATCAAACTAACCTGATGATCGGTGGCGGGGGGTTTGCTTGTCTGTCTTACGTAAGTTTTCTTTTTTAGTAAAAGCCTGCATCAAATGAAATATCTGCGGGTTGAGGGCCTGGTTATTAGCTTCTCACACTGTTGGGTTTTTTCATGTGGGGGGGGGGGGGGGGCAGGGTTCCGGGTTATTGTTGCCGCGCTGTGTGCCGCGGGTGACGAGCGGTGGTTCGTACATTATTGAACAAGACATTGCATGCTAATGAATAATGCGTCTTCCACTTGCAAGACGATGTTCGTTTCCCGGCGGTACATGGTGCTGGCGGCGGTCCTCCGGAGTCGTGTCCCTTACTGAAATGAAAAACGTTATCAACGCTCGCACCCCCCCCCCCCCCATCCGTTGTCCATTAGAATACCCTCGTCTTATATTACCGTTAGGCTGCGATTTCCAAGTGAGTCAGTTCCCTAACTGTTGTCGATCGACGGTGATGTCTTTTGCATTCAAGTTGGCCCTGTTCAAACGTCATCCTTCTCCTTCACTGTTCCTCACTGTTCCTCTCGATCTACTTTCTTCATTTTTCTCTCGTTTAAACAATATCTAAACAGACCCACCCGTTCTATCTGTCTAACTGAAATTGTGTAATCTTGCAGACTTGGGAGACGGTTTACATAAGCATTCAGCTTTCTTCCGAATCCCCTACTACAACAAGTTAGTTTGACATTTTAGGTGTTAAATGTATTCACTGAAATTTATGTACAAAACATTCAATACGTTTACACTTGTTTACATGTACATGTATACAGTTAACTTATCTTTTTTCAATAAATATTGTTTAAACTAAAGACATAGATTAAATCAGATAAGGTAGAACTTAATCTTTTCAGCATTGTGTGTCTGTTTTATTACTCCGAAAATTTGTTCTAACCGCTGGTTTTCTCTTTCTCAATTAACGAATGTTTTTCAAGTAATGTTTGTCGAGGTTGTTGGAATGCAGTGACATTGCAGATAAGCATTTTACATTGTTTTACAATAGTGTATGTAAATATACTCAATTCTTTTATACTGTGGAGAATCTACAGTTTTACTAAACTGGTCCACGCACGATTGAATGGGTTTCGTTCTCCGTCAAAATGAATTGACTGCTTAAGAGTCAGCCCCCTACATCACCTCTGTTTCGATTTAGAACATCGGGTACAATATATCATAGGTCTAATTAGCCCCATCGATATGTCTGGCCTTTTTCGATTAGTTTTTCTCTCGACATACCACGCCGATCGCCGCTATATAGAGACTATCTGTGTGATATCATCTATTAATTCAAGACAATTTGAAGAGATCACGATCTCATTGGCAATGAATGATTTCGTTGACGGTTGCATTAGTGGAACCATTGCCTCTACGAATAAACTCAAAAGTGCAAATGTAGGCAACACGACATTTATGGGATTTCACAATCGACCATATGGCTGCTACTCCACATTTGTATATTGATTTTGTAGTCGTTAAATGCGGATCATCATCTCGTGGAGACATCCAAACCAGATCCAACAGACGGCCTAGGCGTGGTGTTTTTCCCGGTCGATCTGTCATTGACAACGAGACGGCATAACATTATGACAACCAATATTGACTGACTGTTGTAAAAATATGTTTCCTACATGGCAGTGAGCATTCATAAAAAAATGAATTTATCGGAAATGTAAACTAAAATTGTTTTATGCAATGCCTGTTCAGAATGCTCATTACAAAAGCTTGAGTTTTTATTTTGTTACTTTTTTTAAAATTGTCTTTCCGAAGATCAGCAAATCGCCGTGACGTCACGTGGACTGCATGTGAGACAGGAATGATTTGGATTTGGACAGGTTGGTATTCTTTGATGAGCAAACTACCGTGATATTATGGGGCTATTTGTCATATTACAACTCATAAGAAAGCAAAGCGGTTAATTCCTGTTTTCACGCAGGCAACGTTGCATCACATGCATAAAGGCAACGTTTTACCTTCTTATTCTCACATCACAGTCACACCGTTTAAAAAATAATGGTAATAACTTTGTATTACATAACTACGAGTAGTAAGGGGAAACAAACGAAAAAAGGGAACCCAGAATTAATATTTTGCTTACACTATATTTTCTTTTTTAGGCTTTAGAAACCCTTGTGGAAGCAATCGTCAATCATCTGATATGTCAGCAAGTTTCTAACGACAGTATTCAACAAACATTTGGCACTTTATTCAATGTAAGTGTATGATGCGTTTGCTATTCTGGTAGGCATATGACTTGATTTGAATATCCCTCTAGCGCCTCGATGGTGCCAATATGTTTTCTTTATAATCCATTTCTATTCCTTAAAGTGAGCGATTATAATAACCATTTTCCGTCTGGTGTCTCTCCTGCTTCTCCTTCCACCCAAAGTAATATATTCCTAGAAGAAAGTTTTACAAACAATGGTCGCCAGAGATGAACGAACGAAGACGTTTGGAACACCAAAACGTTTGGACGCCTTTCTACAGAATTCGTGGGAGCTTTGAACAACAAGTAATGTAATAACCATTCTGTAATGCAAAATCAGCCAGTGGTAAAGTAAAATTAACCCTTTACCTAACATGAAAAGCAGACGATACTTGCAAAAAAAATTCTTGAATAACTAATTTTTTTCATTTTTTGTCTCAAAAACATACGTTATGACCCCTCGTTGGAACGAGCTCGACGAGCTCGTTCCAACGAGGGGTCATAACCTATGTTTTTGAGACAAAAAATGAAAATATTTTAAAAATTAATTGGCGATTTTTGAGAATAGCGCTGGCCGGTTTTGGCCGTTACGTTCGGTAAGGGTTAAAAAGTGATGTAATAATCAACCAGTATTGTAATAAGAATACACCAGCGGTGTAATAACAAGTAATGCACATGCAGATTATTACAACAGTCAACTGACTAATCTGGGTCGTTGTATACCTCGGATTTGACGATATCAGATCACTCACGACACCGTTTGATCTGGCCGACCTGATCTAGTCACAACGAGACGGAATATGACGAGCCACGACAGTTGTCTGTTGTAATAATCTGAAGAGAGGAGGTGCAGAGGGACAGGAGCAGATAGGGATGGGGGCACGCGTATTGGAGGCCTTCTCATTTGAGAATATCGAAGCTGGCCGATGTGATTTTATTATTACTTATCCATTTAATGGTGCTTTACGCCACATCAGCATCTAAGGCTATATCGTGGCGATAAAAAATGTATGTAGTATAAAAGATGTCGTAATCTTCAGTGAAATCAGGAAACATGGCGAATAAATAATTAGTGAATACATTAATGAGAAACTGAGACCAGTGCTTTACAGAATACTGTTTAAATCAATCTGTTAAGTGGAGATGAGAGCTTAAAATAAAAGAATAAGAACAATTTAAAATTTATTAGAAAGGTTGATTCCTTTGAGAAACGACAGAAGTTTATGAGAAATTGTGTTGTAAAATAATAGGCCTCTCAACTCCTTCTGGCAAGGAACACACTCTAGTTGCATATTACCCTCTACCAAATAGAAATGTGTAAGTCATGTATGATCAATGTGAAACCGTGTCACAATTACACGATATTTTCTACAAAGGTTGTCAGACAAGTAAATATCTACATTGTTTAGTCGAATGGGCTGGAGCTTATTATCTGTCGCACCGTCCCATTCAGACTGCCACATAGATTTGATGTATTGACTGATATATGGTTTGTAATCACTGAGTGGTATCCTAAAATCAGTAATAGGTTTGTTTAACCCTTTATCCATCGAATCGCCCACATCCGCCCGCGTAATATGCAAATTCAGCAGTTGAAAAAAATATTATTTTTCAAATCATTTCAACAAAAGCATATCATGTGACCCCTCGTTGGGACGAGCTCGTTCCAACAAGGGGTCACATGATATGGTTTTGTTGACTTATTTTGAAAAATTTGAAAAAAAGTATATTTAAAATAATACATTTTGATGTCGTCTGCGTTGGGTAAAGGGTTAAGGCCTGCTGTGCTGCACTGTCTGCTCTGGTGATACCGGATTTTATTATTATAGTAGGGGCACTGGGAAACGTACTTGATGGATATATTTGTGCTCATCAAAAGGGTATGTGTGTTGGGGTGGTGGAAGGGTGGGGCAACGTGCTGACTTAAAAAGGGTGGTTCCATCCCCTAATGCTCCGTCACCATTATTACATACCCCAAGTAAAATTTCAAGCGCCTATCACTTTCGTGGGTAAAGACGAACCACACACTATACGATAGCTCGGAAACTGACCAAACACCCGTCTATGTTTTACAGAGATGGAGCTCAAAGAATCAGAGAAGGAGTTCATACATCACAGTAGATACATTACTTTTCAAAGACGAGAAAAGACAATATTCCTATGTCGGTACACTAACCCCAGCGACGGACGCAGCAATGAATGCAGATGTTGTGTTTCCAAATTCTAAGTTCGGATTTAACAATCAAAGGCTGAAAGTAGGCATGTTACCGGTATGTATAATTTCATTTGTGGGAACCTGTTTGCTAAAACGGAATGCAAATTAGCGAATAATGACGGGAACACCGAGTTCAATGCCAGAGTATTGAGGCTGAATGAAAAACCTCAGAATGAACTCAATAATCTGTTATTTTGTTCACGAATGCTTATGTTGCGCTTTCCAATTCTAAAGTCGGTTTAACAATCCAATAATACAATGTTTCCATCGGCACTTGTACTCTTGTTGAGCACGCAGTGGTAATCACATCATGTGTTTTGACCGTGCCTCATCTATTGTAAAGTATCGGCTATTAGTTTACTCTTTAGCAAGTGACGAATGTTTCTGCAAGTCATTCTCATTTTCGTTATCATAAGTGATGGGTATACCTGGAGGGATAATTATAGGTTATTGATGGTAACATGGTCTGATGTTTGTGGCTTGGAGCTTATGTTCAACTGACTCAGCAGTTGGAAAATTCTCACTTAAGGGAGGGGGCGAACAATTTGAAATTTAGAGATATTCACTCACCCCAAATATCTGTTGCATTTATGTATCATAATCCGAACAGCTCACTAAACACAATGAACGGTAACTTACTGGAGATCGGAAAGGTAGAGAACAGATCTCTGTTGTTTATAAAATAGTAAAGTGATAGTTAAAACATATGTTATGTACTTCTTTGTTAACCCTTTACCCAACGTAACGACCAAAACCGGCCAGCGCTATTCTCAAATATCGCCAATTAATTTTCAGTATTTTTTCATTTTTTGTCTCAAAAACATAGGTTATGACCCCTCGTTGGAACGAGCTCGTCGAGCTCGTTCCAACGAGGGGCCATAACCTATGTTTTTGAGACAACAAATGAAACAAATTAGTTACTCAAGAAATTTTTTTGCAAGTGTCGTCTGCTTTTCGTGTTAGGTAAAGGGTTAAACGCAAGCTCGGCTCACGCTATTCATCATTGTAGTGAAGCGATACGATGTTCTAGTTGTATCATTATGTTTGACAGTTCTCTAATTGTATTATGAAGCGCTACTCAACGAAATCTTAGAATTCCTCGAGTCGCGAATGAATGAATATGATGTATTATGCTGTGATGTTATTGGGTGGCGTTGTCAAAATAGCTAGCATACTAATGGACAAAATCCTACTATTACAAAACTAGGTTTCATAATTCGATGGTCAAAGATGTCAACAGTCAAAGGTGTCAATAGGCATGTCGGACAATGTACAATCCGTTGTTGACTGTCTTATTGATTGTTATGCACAATATTTCCTGGTGCGGAACATCCTCCGATTACCCCGCTAACTCACCCTCCTGGTTGAGGAAGAAGGTCTCGCGGTGTTTTCCCTTGGAAATGTTGAAATTAAGCTATCAAAAATTCCGTTCGTTTGCAATACCTCAAATACCAACCGGCAATATTAGTGCGAAAGCGACAACTCACTTTCCGATAAACGCTATCCAACTGCCTTCAGTTGCTGTATTACACGGGGACCCCCAATGAGATCTAGCCACTAGTTATTTAGTTATTGGTGTTTAAGGTCACATACTTATGCACAATGGCTAATCGTGACCGTGACAGTTTTACGGGTGGAGGAAGCCGGAGTACCCGGAGAGAACCACCGAGCAACGACGAGCAACTGTCAGCTCTCCAACATCGTAACTCTGAACTCTGCACCGCAGCACAGGCAGGGTTAGAGTGGTTGAAGACATGCGCACCATCGACGTGCAGTACGCCTCAGTACACAGCGTCATCGTGCCCCCATGTAGGCAATCGGGGTGAAGTGTCTTGCCCAAGGACACAACGCGATTGCCGCAGGTGGGATTCGAACCGAGGACCTCTCGGCTTGCAGCCTGCACATCTACCAACTGAGCCACTGCGCCCCGATCTAGCCACGGACCCGAAAAGTGTTTGTGTGACCTTGGTTCAGAAGTAGATGATAATCTGTACCAAAGTGTTTGTTATCTCATAGAAAATTCATTGTTTCATACAACTAATCTGAATTATTCCCAGAAGTATCCTCAGCTGTGTAATCACCGAAGAGAACACCCGTGTCACCATATGACTTATTTAAAAACATAAGGGAGGACTATAGCCTATTGTTTAGACCACTGGAATTCAGATTGAAAGATCGTAGATTAGATCAGAACCTGCATCAAAGACACTTGACTGCGAGAGGCTGTGTTGTAATCTATACAGCACTTCGTCTGTACATATAGTCGTCAACCGACGCTATCCCATCTGACAGTTACTTGCCGTTGCTCGTTGGTTCTCGGGGGTACACCAGTTTTTACACACCTAAAACTGTCCGATTTGGTTTGAAGCGGGTTGATGAAAGTATCATTGAACTCCATTATACATAAGTAGAAAGGCAAAAAATCACAGATCCAATGATTGGAGATTCCACAGTGGACACGTGATATGAGTGTTTATTGAAATGCATATCTTACTCTTGTTCATCAATGTGTCGTGGGTTTTATTGTCGTATGTTTTAATCGAGTTGGAAATGCCACGAACATTTTATTATTGATTGACCAAACAATGTAGTGGAAACGAATGGACAGATCGATAAGGACCCATTAGTCTCATCTTGATTCGGCCTGGTATAAGAAATGCCCACATTTCAGCCTCGAAAGACGCACAAGCATTGCATAAGAGAGATCAATTGAGAGTAGTATGTAATATCGTTTTGAGTCCTTATTGGCAGGACCTCAGTGTAGGACCTCGGACGTTACATCATGTCTTGAGCCCCAATAGAGCCATGTTTGGTTGTCATGGTAGCCCGCGTGAGCGCCCATGTTGCGACGTCATTACGAGAGTGATATGTGGTGTCCGTACGCATGAGCAGCGCGTGTTGTTGGGTTGACGCGTGTTTCGTTGTCCATTTTGTATACTGGAGGCCGCCATCTTGGTTTCTATAGTAGCACGTGGTTGTTATTTGACCCGAAACACTCTAATAGGACAGGGGTATGTTGGGAGGGTGTGTTCTATTCAACGTTACATGTCGTCACTGCCGAGGTCCTGCGCCGAAGTCCTTCAATATGGACTCAAATCCACATTACATACTACTATTGAGGCTTCGACTTGCAGACATTGTCAAGGAGATAACTGAAATAACTGAAAATAATTCAAGAGCTGCAGCATCAGTGCTGTTCAAAAGGGGACATGTGCTACCCAAGCATACACCGGAACACATTCTCACTGATCCATTAAAATCAAGCACATGTACCCACAGCCCGTCTTTTATATTAAACTACTCAAAGTTTGCTAAGCCCCAAGTACATCCAACTACCTGTTTTACGATTTAGTTGAAAAATTGTTATGAAAAGTGTATACACTTTTTATTTAATTATATCTTTAATTATTTAAGTACAGAAATTAAGATTTTATTTGTGTTTGGCATTATGTTTTAGCTTTTGAATGCGATAACCATGGAAAATGGATATTTTGGTAAAAGAGATAATTTTTCAATGTGCCAAAAAGTTGACGGAGCGAACTGGTATGGCTTCAATATCGTGCATGGGACCCATTACTGTTAATTACAACGCTTTCTCTTGCTCACAGTCAGGT
Organism: Pictodentalium vernedei; assembly: GCA_031216915.1. NCBI lineage: Eukaryota > Metazoa > Mollusca > Scaphopoda > Dentaliida > Dentaliidae > Pictodentalium > Pictodentalium vernedei. Next base: position 302,574,786 of record CM062292.1, on the reverse strand, counting down.
TGCTGATGGTCTTTTGTGGGATGTTGTTCCATTCTTGGACCAGAATGGCACCAAGCTCCTGGACACTTCTTGGCTGGACTGGACGGGCTGAAATTGCAAGCTGCAACTTATTCCAGACATGTTCGATTGGATTGAGGTCGGGGGATCTTGCTGGCCAGTCCATGTGATCAATCCCCTCCCTCTGTCGGTACTCCCCGACAGCATGGGCAACATGAGGACGGGCATTATCGTCCATCAGAATAAATCTATCACCCACTGCACCTGCATACAATCTGACGTGGACATCCAGGATCTCATCAATATACCGCTGTGCAGTCAAAGTACCACGTTCAAGCCCTGTACGTCCATCCCAGCTGATGCCGCCCCAAACCATGATTGACCCTCCACCATAGCGGTCATGCTCAGAAATGTTGGCTGCATGGAATCGCTCTTCTGATCTTCTCCATACCCTAGAACGCCTTCTGTGTGGTCTAGGCAGTACCTTGACTCATCTGTAAAAAAGACAGGTCGCCAACCTTCCCTGGTCCATCCAGCGTGGTTGATGGTCCATTCATATCGAGCCTGGCGGTGGTTCTAGGACAGCGGAATGCGAATACATGGTCTTCTCGATCGGAGACCACCTTCCTGTAACCTTGTCCTGATAGTCTGCGTCGAAACATTTACCCCGGATGCAGTCTGAAGGAAGGACACTGCGAAGCTGGGTTGCTGTGGAAAAGCGGTTCCTATGGGCCTGAATGATCAAAAAGCGGTCTTCAGCTGTAGATGTTGCCCTGTCTCTGCCACCACCATGCCGTCTTACTGCTGTGCCATACTTCTGAAATCTTACCCAGGCTCTGGTGATCACCGTATGGTGCACACCAAGGGCTTCACCAACCCGACGATGGGTAGCCCCTTGCTCCACCATCTCTACAGCCCGCCACATTTCTGCTTCAGACAAATGTCTTCTTACATTTGCATTTGCCATATTCAGTCATTAAATCACAACGGTTTGTGTTGAAATGAAGATTGAATACCCTATGTATGACATGTACATGTAGACAGTACACGAAAACATCATGCAAATCAAGGGGTAGATGCTTTCCATGACTGCCACGAAAAGTCTGCCTGTCAAGAGAGCTAATGTAAACACTGGGGACCATCTCAATCCATTCCTCAATCACATCCACCCAAAATATTGCAAATATGTCGCAAGCAGATTCCACAACGATGTGTCAAATATTTGGTGCTTAGCAAACTTTGAGTAGTATACAATGTCCATACTTAGCGTCAGTGATTTTAAAACGACCACTCATGTAACACCATGTGAATGCAAATTTAAAGCCTTGCGCAATTTGACCAATAACTACAATGGTTATATAGAATATATTATTGTGTTGCCCACATGTGGTTGGTGGGAGGTCTTTGAGCCACAACGAATATCTTAAGTAGAGCCTATCTGGAAACTTCCCTGCGACACATGCAATCAATCCATTTCTGTTGACTATGCTTTCGAAAATAATATCGGAAACATGCCCCTAGATAGAGCGGACTGTTTTGTAACGTGCTTTGAAATTTATTGGACTGGTATTCACCCACGAGTGTACTTAACGACCAGACTTCCCAACAAAGTGTCTATGGTAGGGTGGTTGTAAAAACCCAAATTAGCAATTACGGCGTTGTAAACAACGGTAAATGTAATAGAAATGTCCATCAGCCTGAGTATCATATTGATGTGGAGGTCACAGGAGCTTGGAAGAAGTATTCAATTTTGGAAAAGTTGAGACACTGGAACACTTTCTCTTGTTTGTTTGTTCACTGGGGTTTAATAACACAACCATCGCCACATCGTTACGAAAGGTTTGTAGGGTGGGGGAAGCCGTAATGTAGAGTTAACAGCGGTTGAAGGCAAATTCACCAACGGCCTGCAATACGCCCGAGTACTCAACACCACCGTGTCCCCACGTGAGAAATCGGGTCAAAGTGTCTTGCATGAGGGCACACGGCAGTTACCGGACAGGAGCACGGTGGATCAATAGTTACGGCATTGGATTTCAAATCGAACGGTCCATGGCTCAATCCCCGCCAGTGGAAACTGCGTGGTGTCCTTGGGGGAGAAGGACACGGTGGCGCCATGTACTAAGGCGTACTGCTCGTCGAAGATATATTTGTCTTCAACCAATGCTAACTCCTCTTCTGTGGTGTTAGTACGTTGGTGAGTCCGACAACTGCCACTGCTGTGTAGTTCACTCTGATTAATCTGGCTTCCTCCACCTGTAAAACTGTCCGACACGAGGTGATCCTGGCGATTTAAACTGTTGTTAAATCAAAATAAATAAACAAATAGTTACCTGGTAGGATCGAATAGTAGACCTTTCGGTTTGAAATCCAATGTTCTAACCACTGAGTCATCACGCTCCCCACACTTCCTCTTAGTATATGAAAAATATCCGTATGACAGAAAATTTCAACAAGAGTAATATCAAGAAGGGGAGTGGGAGAATTAAGGAAACTTTGAAGTCAAGCTCCAAATACAAACTTGTTATATTTTATCCAGGGACCTATATTTACCAACAGAATCCAAAAGAGAACGGGAGTTATCTACGAGGGATACTGCGTGGATTTACTGCACGAACTCTCAAGGATGCTAAACTTCAGGTAAGAAAAACAAACATGGAATTCTTTCCCCTTGCTGCATCGAGTAGATTTGAGTTCCAGGTTTTTGCAGAGGAACGAAACACATGCAGAAGAAAGTGTACAAACAACAGATTTCTCCTTTTTCAATTTTTCTTTTACTAATCAGCCCATTAGCCACCCTGCAAGTGAATCTCCCATGTGGAAACCTACTTGTTGTCAAACAGATCAAATTAAACATAATGGATATGTTATTCAGTCGCGCATGTGTAATGAACGGTACCTGAAAATCACTCCTTTTGGGGTTTAATTTCAAGACAAAAAGGAAACTTGTTAGATGGGTGCTTCAGACTACAAAATGGCTCACAGAATGATGTTAATTTGATCAGTTGGCGCCAGAGTCAGCTTTCATAATCTCTCCAGTAACATTGTCGGGGTTCTTATCACTGCACGCGCTCACATGGTCATCGTGATGGAGGATAACGATGCAAAATATAAAAGAAAATTATCCAATTATTAGTGTGGTTATGTATTTGGTCTCAGTATATCGTATTTTTCTCATTTCCAGTTATTGATTTTGACCGAGTGGATTGACTTCCTTGATATGAAACTGTACATCTACCCAATTCAAATTGTTTTCCGTTCCACACTTCCCCGCTTAATGCAATATTTCAAATTAAAATGCAGTGTTGTATTTATTTATTTATTTATTTATTTATTTATTTATTTATTTATTTATTTATTTATTTATTTATTTATTTATTTATTTATTGGTGTTTTAAGGTCATATACTTATGCACAATGGCTAATCATGACCGTGACAGTTTTACGGGTGGAGGAAGCTGGAGTACCCGGAGAGAACCACCGAGCAACGACGAGTAGCTGCCAGCTCCCTAACATCGTAACTCCGCACTGCGACACAGGCAGAGTTACATTGGTTGAAAACATGCGTACCGTCGACGTGCAGTACGCCTTAGTACACGGCGTCATCGTGCCCCCATGTGGACAATCGGGGCTAAGCGCCTTGCCCAGGGACACAACGCGGGAGTCCGAATCGATTGCTCAGACGGTCACCCATCCAAGGACTAACCGGGCTAACTTCGGTGATCTGACGGGAACGGGTTACCGCAACGCCACCCACCACGCCCACTTGTATATTGCTAATCGATTGCGTGTAGCAACACGTCAGACTGATGTGTGTCTTAATGCTATACTCTATTACATTTTATAAAATAAGTCACATTGAATGAGCAGTCGTGGTCAGTCATTCCAGAGACAGTTTGATTTTGGTTGACTATCTTTTACGTTAACATTGAGCGTATCAGCTGGTGGTGCACTTACAGAGTAAATGATTGCTGAAGTGGCATTTCTTACCACAAGACTACTAATTAATAACAACCTCCCCTGTGAGATCTAATATGCCAGTAATCGACACACAATGCATTTTCTATCTGCGATTAACAATGTTAATACAGTAGGGGCACAAACTAAGTCAGCTTGTTTCAGTTAACATTGAATGGAAATATTATAAGAGGTATTATATGGAAGTTCTAATTCACCATTTGAGTAGCAATAGTTTATAATATATTGAAGCTCCCCCTGATTTTGTGAATTGCATCGCCATGTGTTCTACTTTTCTTCTTGTTTGCAGTAAAGAAACAGTCGAGATTGAATCATAATTATATATACGACTCAAAGTTTGCTAAGCACCAAATATTTTCATGATGTGTTCGTGTACTGTCTACACGTACATGACAGGTGAAGGGTATTCAATCTTCATTACAACACAAACCCTTGTGATTTAATGATTGAATATGACAAACGCAAATGTAAGAAGACACTTGTCTGAAGCAGAAATGTGTCGGGCTGTAGGGATGGAGGAGCAAGGGGCTACCCATCATCCGGTAGGTGAAGCTCTTGTTGTTCACCATACGGTGATCACCAGAGACTGGGTAAGATGTCAGCTGTATGGCACACCAGTAAGACGGCATGGTGGTGGCAGAGACAGGGCAACATCTGCAGCGGAAGACCGGCTTTTGATCATTCAGGCCCATAGGAGCTGCTTTGCCACAGCAACCCAGCTTCGCAGTGACCTTCAGAATGCATCCAGAGTAAATGTTTCGACGCAGACTATCCGGGCAAGTTTGCATGAAGGTGGTCTCCGATCGATAAGACCATATATTCGCGTTCCGCTGTCCCAGAGCCACCGCCAGGCACGATATGAGTGGACCATGGACCGCGTTGGATGGACCAGAGAAGATTGGCGACCTGTCCTTTTTACAGATGAGTCAACGTACTGCCTAGATCACACAGATAGGCGTTCTCGGGTACGGAGAAGACCAGGAGAGCGCTTCCATGCAGCCAACATTGCTGAGCATGACCGCTATATTGGAGGATCAATCATGGGCTGGGGCGGCATCTGCAGAGATGGACGTACAGAGCTCTGTGTGCTTGAACGTGATACATTGACTGCACATCGGCATATTGATGAGATCCTGGACGTCCACGTCAGATTGTATGCAGGTGTAGTGGGTGATAGATTCATTCTGATGGTCGATAATGCCCGTCCTCATGTTGCCCATGCTGTCGGGGAGTACCGACAGAGGGAGGGGATTGAGTGTATGGACTGGCCAGCAAGTACCCCTGACCTCAATCCAATCGAACATGTCTGGAATGAGTTGCCGCTTGCAATTTCAGCCCGTCCAGTCCAGCCAAGAAGTGTCCAGGAGCTTGGTGCCATGCTGGTCCAAGAATGGAACAACATCCCACAAAGGACCACCAGGAACCTGTTTAGGAGCATGAGAAGGCATTGTCAAGCTGTAATTAACGGTAATGGGTCTCATACTCGATATTGAACCCATACCAGTTCGCTCTGTGAACGTTTCGGCAAATTGAAAAATTTCATCTTTTAACAATAATATCCATTTTCCATGGTTATCATATTCAAAAGCTAAACAATAATGTCAAACACAAATAAAATCTTAATTTCTGTACTTAAATCATTAAAGATATAATTAAATAAAATTGAACATGACAAAAAGGGCCTTTTTGAGAGATCGACAAAGCGTCAATGAGGGTAATTATGAAACGTTTTGTTTTACAAGAAATTATTTGGAGCATTCGTTCAAAAATGAACGTTAAAGGGCATTTTTGTCATCTTCCGAGCATGACGGCAAATTGACGAATTAAATAAAATACATATACACTTTTCATTACAATATTTCAACTAAAACGTAAAACGGGTAATTGGATGTACTTGGTGCTTAACAAACTTTCAGTAGTGTATTCGACAATTACATGCCAATATCAGTTTACTGAACTCTTTGGTGCTACAGTTATATATGTTCTCTTATTTGGAGTTTTTGCCTGGATCAGATGATTGGGTGTGTATTCCTTTCAAAGGCTGGGTAATCCAGGAATCTATTGTATTATTGGTGATAATAGTGTGCTAATAAATCTTTAACCTTCCGCTGATTGTCGAGGTCCTCTTACGGGGACGCCAACATGAGCACATATCCCACCGGGTTATTTCTCCGCCACTCTCCCTCCTAATTTCTCAGCATTCAGTCATGAACCGTTTCATAATTACCGTCATTGACGCTTGGTCGATCTCTCAACTATAAGGTTGACCCTTTTCCTCTTGTCATTCCTCATCCACTTATTCTTCACCCCATTTTCCACTAGTTTCTAAAGACGTCTTGTTTTACAAGCAATTATTTTGGAGCATTCGTTCAAAAATGAACGTTAACTGGTAGAGTGCTAAATTATTTCTGGTCATAAAATTTGTCTACATATCTTTGTCTTGTTACAATTTATGGGAGAGTGCCCCTAGGCACTCTCCCATAAATTATAACAAGGCAAATCCTTACAGACAAAATATTGTCACTTCAAGGACAATATGAAGTGCATCCACTGAATATGAAGTCTTTAAGATGGGTTACCTGCACTTCAGATTAAAGCCCAAATATGGGCTTCCAGCACTCTACCAGTTAAAGGGCCTCTTTTACCCGGACGTTACATCGTTAGGCACTTTACCATCTTCCCTCGCTTTTCTCAATTCTCCCCTCAACTTCAGTGACTTGAATTTCACTTTGAACAATAATGACATGTCATGCAGAACAGGCTTTGCGTTATATGGTTACGAAACATTATTGTATCGTCTCCTGAGTGCAGCAATGTGCTAACTGTAATGTTAAAGCATTGTAGATGGCACCGTATTGCACTTACGGGACAATGTATTAGGTCGCTAAACCAAACCACACACAAGATGTAGAATAATCATAACATACTTACTCCGAAAGAATTTATTAAAAATGTTTTGAAAGAAAAGAAGGCGAATACCAGTATTGTCGCTTTATTAAGAAAGTTGGAATCAATCATTAAGCAAGTTACTTAATTTATATTGTGTCGCTGGTTTAGGTACCTCGCAAAAATAGAAAATACACAAGATACATATCTGAAGGGTCGATTTGAACTAGTTAGGCTATTGAATTATTCACTTCAAGAAGCTCGAACGTGATGATGGACACGGGAGACGTATGTGAAAGAGAGATGTGAGGCATGTGAAAAGACTATGGTAAAACACACATGGGGGGAGGCGATAAAACTTTGAAACTGTCTAATTCTTTCCCACACTAAACAGTTCAGCCGTTAATATGGAAAAAAATACTAAATTAGCGTTTGGAATGACACGTTCATTACAGTTATGTTCGACCACTTTTGTTTGCAGCTATGAAATAATGGTCCCACCTGATGGCCAGTGGGGTATGAGCACCAAAAATAACTCGTGGACAGGATTAGTTGGGTTGCTACAAATGAAGGTGAGTGATGAGTTTCATTACAATATTCACAAATTTTATTTGCCAATTTACAATATCAAAGTGTCCCATGCCACCCGAGCTGCACAATAATAACAGTATAAAACAACGGCTAATTCCTTTTTTGCAAAAATACCACCCACACATGCTTAAAAGGTACGTTTGGTTGTGTTCAGATACGTTGTTGATTTGTGAAAAGCATACATGTGTCATATGAACCTTTATTTTGTCACTGCTCACCAAAAACTAGTCGCGCGCAAATTATCGAAACTAAAATTACATGGCCAAGAAACACCATTTTTTGCTCTACGACAAAAAGACCCATAGTTTCTACTCACGTAAACCGACTTAAACCATTTATCCACATGAATCTCGATGCACATACGCGGGACCCAAAAACAAAATACAAACCAAAGGGAGGTTATGATATTTGGATACCCGTTGTACAATGTGATACACACAGGATATAATCACACAAAATGCGACGAGTTGTGCTGAATGTCATACTGCATCCGAATGGGGTCGTGGTGGACCTGCACAGGAAATATTGCGAATATTAACCCTTTACCCAACAAATCGCCCGCATCCGCCCGCGTAATATGCAAATTCAGCTGTTGAAACAATATTATTTCAAAAAAAATTCCACAAAACCATATCATGTGACCCATCGTTGGAACGGGCTCGTCGAGCTCGTTCCAACGAGGGGTCACATGATATGGTTTTGTTGAAATTTTATGAAAAAAATTAAAAAATGATATTTAAAATAATAAATTTTGATATCGTCTGCGTTGGGTAAAGGATTAAATGACCCGAACCTGACTAACAGGTGTGGATGATGGATAGACAAACGGATGAACGTACAGACTGACAGACATCCCTCCGGATGGACCCTTAATTGAGGGTTTTTTTTAATTGTGGATCCGAGGTCACTGATATAGACATACAAATGTTGAGCCACAGGCAGTGGTAATCGTGGTTAAATTCTATAGTAATATCTTCTGAATTAAAGTGTAGTTGCTATCAGTTTATATCTTGAAGACAACAGGAAGACCGCCAACCTGACTGCGCACGCCATAGAACTTAACACGCCCAGACCACATTCATGCGCCGATAATGCAACATATAATTCATTTCAATTCTGTAATTTACAATGCTGACACGGTAACACGGCTCAACACTTAACACATAGTCTGCAGCATTGTTCACTTTACTCATGACACGCCCTAACGTAATAGCTGTGACAGCCATACTGAGTATCACTACTTTTACTGTAGCACTCTTTTCTTGTAGAAAGCTGATATTGTTGTTGCGGCTTTGACTGTTGCTTCAAAAAGGGAAGAAGTGATGGACTTTTCATATCCATATTTTGCCACATATATGACAGGGTTGTTTAGGAAACCTGATATTTCGGGACAGAAATGGAAAACCTTCCTGTATCCATTCAGGTGGAAAGTTTATGTGATATTGTTTGTAACTCTCCTCGTGGTTTGTATTATATTCTGCTTACTAGAAAAATATAATCCATTTTATAAGAGAAGAAATGGAATTAATACGAGGGAACATCAGTATTTTGGAGAAGTTGTGCTTAATATGATCGCTGCAGTATTAGCTCAAGGTAGGTGTATAAACATTTATCATTTACAAAACTTACATATACAAGAATGTAGTGACCTTCGGGTGCGGCTTCCAAAACCAATTCTGATGAAAATCATTTGTAGGTGGAAGCATCGAATATGTAAGCGAATTCTTTCTGGGCCATAGAATAAAGAAACACGTGATTACCTGAAGCTTACTATATAACAGGCTTTTGTACAGTTGAGCGCAATCTTTTACACTTTTGTAATTTTCAAGATATCAGACGAAAACATTTTCATGTAGTGTCTCTTAAGACTTTTTTGCCGATACACTTTCACATTAGAGTTTGCCGTTCCCAGAGAAGATCAGCTTTTTTCATTAAATTATTCTTCAAACACAATTTTTTTTCAGCCTAGTTCCAGTCAAAAGGCTGGTTTAGTTTAAACAATATTTTATCTCAGTCCAGTATGGATAAATATACACATTTAGCAGGAGAAATACATATGCTTGTGACACAAAACCTGAAATAGGATTAAACAGCACGCGTTACGCTTGTGTAAGATGTCTCCATTCAAAATATTACATTTTTTATATTAATTGATATAGAAAGACCAAGAACTCCAAAAATTGGACCACAAATGCGAACACACTAACATTTGTCACCACTCACAACCCTAACCTTCTAAGTTAAAAAGAATATTGATAAAGGCAAAGTTGGGAGAAAAAAAAGCATCTAAAGTAAGTACATGTAACCACCAAACTGTTTATTATGTGACTGCATCACTGAAGGCGATTCCATCATATTTAAAAGTACCCAGACTACTTTCAAACCCACTGACATGAAATGCAATTCAAAAAAATTACTATATGTTATACAATGCGCGGGTTGTAAGGAAGATTATATAGGGGAAACCTGATTACTGATTTTGTTTTAAAACATTACTATTTTACATTTGATGGACAGTTTTACCTACAGAAGACGGGTTGCAGAATGGGATCGCCGATGTCAACGCTAACCTTTTTATGGTGGACCTTGAAGAAATATTCATGCAAACTCAGCGCCTAATGCCAAGACTATATTTGAAATTCATTGATGATATGTTCCTTCTGTGGGATAACGGAAGATAGGAGTTAGGAAAGATTTGTGGGTGAACTCAACGCTTATCACGAGACTATAATTTTTAAAATGGAATGTTCAGATGATAACATCAACTTCCTGGACGTAACTGTTTATAAAAATGGCACCAATCTTCCAGTGAAGTATACCGCAAACCGACTGACAGTTACACCTACCTCAACCCGACAAGGTTTCACCCGGACCACACGAAACGCTCAGTTATTTATAGTCAGGTACACCTACCTCAACCCGACAAGTTTTCACCCGGACCACATGAAACATTCAGTAATTGATAGTCAGGGTTTGAGATATGCTCGGATCAATTCGGATACTGAAACTCGTGGGCGACAGGTTGATACTTTATCTAATGTATTTCAGTCTTTGGGTTATGATAAACATCTTGTTTGTTCTCAAACTGACAGCGCTAAAGGGAAGGCCTGGGCTAATCTACACGCGTACAACAAAAAGGTTAAACCGGATCGTGTTCTCCTAGTTGTAACGGATCACCCAGTTTTAGAGAAATTGCGCGGTATAACATCTGATTTGCAGCCCATCTTATCCGAGGACTGTTATTTAGGTGAAGTTCTTCCAAAAAGTACTCCAGTGGCAACGCGACAACCGACTAATTTCAGAAATAAACTTGTGTCAAGTTCTTTGAATGCTGAAAGGAACACACCTGGGATGCGTGCATGTGGTAGAAGCAGATGTGGAACATGTAAACTTATTAGTGTGAGTACTCTTCACACAAAAGACTTTCGCTAAAATATGCCAAACGGCCGTTACTCTTGTTTGTCTAATGGGATTGTATATTTCTGTCTTGTGTTAAATGACCTGGAATGTTTTATATAAGCGAAACAGGTCAGAACCTTTGCAAACGAATCACAGGACATAGCCAGGATATCCGGGCCAAAAACTTCGAACTGCCAGTTGCCGTTCATTTTCATTCCCCCAAATCATTCAGTTTTCCGGCATCCGAATTCAGGCCCTAAAGTGTGGTTTGAAGTACATCAACATCAGAATGGTTGTCGAATAACAAATTATCCATTTATTTGGTGGAGTTGAACAAGGCATCAACAAAGACTCGGGATTCATGGCTCCATGCAGAGAATGTTTAATTTAGCTAGAGATTAAACTTTTTTCAGCTTGACGTCACACAGGCCAACGTCACCGTCACGACGTTCTCTGTTTGTATAACGTAAAATTCATTTATTTGTTGTGAATTGTCAGTACTGAACCCGATGAAGGCGTAAGCCGAAAGCTTGTTTTATCCCTTTATCCAACGAATCGCCCGCATCCTCTCGCGTAAAATGCAAATTCAGCAGCTGAAAAAATATTATTTTTCGACAAATGTCAACAAAACCATATCATATTTGCAAAGAGGGGTCACACGATATGGTTTTGTTGATATTGAGAAGAATGAATTTTGAAATCGTCTGCGTTGGGTAAAGGGTTAAAGGCAAATGAAATATTTATGGGTATCCCTAATAAGAGGAGTAAACAATTTAGAAGGAGTCGGCTACTTCTTGATTCTGGGAATGATCTGTGCACTTATTCTTAGTCCGGCACAGATTAGTGGATTTTGGGTCGCACCTGGAAATTGTGGTGTGTATGCAATGTTTTTGGTGTTTCTATGGTACCTTTTTGTGCTGAATTCGAATCCGTTTGATGCCAGTCTGTAAACTTTGGGGAATTTGAGTTATTTGCATTTTTTTCAAAATGGCCGGCAAAATGACGGCCGAAGTTTCGGAACATTAAGAATGAGCCATTTCTATGCTATTGTACCTTTATATATAGGTATATCATTGTTCTAAAATGAAATCAACCTACAGATTACAAGAAATCCAAGGAATTCAAGATATTTGACCTTTGTTGGTATAAAGATGGCCGTCAAAATGGCTGGAAAATCAACCAATTTGTCGAGGAAATCATTTTCATAGCCAGCTGTGAGATATTTTGAAGACTTAATTTGGAGATCAAGTCAGTCAATGTAGCTACACGTTCCTGGTATAGATTGTGTGCAAAACGTCAACTTTTTCCAGTCCACTGAGGTCAGACATGTCCAGTACTTTCACGAAAATCCACCCATCTTGCATCGAGTTAACTTCTCGTGTTCGTTTTCAGCGTCAGCGTCTGAGCTGCCGTGTGACTCGACATTCCCCAAAGTCACTCACTATGACACGTGTTTGAATCACCGTTGCAGTGACATACAATGGTGCATGGGATGTTTGCGGAGACACAAGTGACTCTCTTGGATGAGCATGCCTTGGGCGAAATACAACAGCACTTGACAAAATGCGATACCTGTTCTGGGACAGCATGTACAGACTCGGGGATACCTATTGGCGTTAAAGTCTTAGATTTGTCATCAGTGGTCCATCCAAAATCAGACGGATCGAATTTTGGTGGAATGCCCGAGTCACAAGAGTACCAGTGCGTGGCTTGAAGACGGGTCCTTTTAACATCCTCGTGGAACGACTACGTTGTGGGTGGACGGCTTGCTAGCTTGGGGCAGATGTCCAGACATAGACCCTGGCTTCAGTAATTTCTGTAACCGGATTATCACAACAAGCACTGATCAGGAGGGTACTTTGGACAAACACAGCGCCCATGTCTGTACGATGATCACCAAGCCCGTCCAATGAATAACCCTGCAGTCTCTTCAACATACCTACTTTGTGCAACTGTGCGACTGTGTAACAGCTCGATAGTGCACGTGCTGCGATGAGTCTTGGACAACTGTGGCATTTTCCTTGCATGTTTCACCTTTGTCAATGACCTTTCTGTCCCCACAAGTAGCTTCCATTGTCAATAAGCAGCCTATTTTGTTCTTTCAATAGAAGAAAGTTAGGAGGTCAAACACGTCCGTGTCGTATATGATATTAAGGCGCAAATGTCTTTGCATGATCTCTGGATGTAAGGGACTTGTTGGCAAATGATAGCATCAGCCCCTTCGTGCTCGGTGTATTACTCACGAAATTCTTGTAAGGCGCCTGGCCCTAATGAGTGTTGGTGTGTGAGATTCACCTGTTATGACTAGTGTATTCGAACGACTACCATTCGCGACGCATACGGTGATGTGTGAACATATGAGACTTATGAATTGCTTTTTGTCTGTGGAATTCGACAGAACTACTTGCTTGGGTGGCATTGGGATGCTAAGTGCCAGCCTGTGCTTCCTGGACATGCATTTGCCATGTTCTGTTCTGGCAGACGACTTGATGCTAAAGTCAAAATACAAACAAGATATACATTCGACTTCATGAGGTGTGTCATGATAAATTTAGAGAATGTTGACACAAAGTCGGCGACAGTACCGTTTGTGGGCCAGTGCTGTACTCACATGACTGCACAGCCGTCGATCACAGTGCACTGCGGTACAGGTAACTTCCGGGAGGTTACTAAAGATGCAAGCCTATTCTTCAGATCAGACTTGAATTTGGCAATACGCAAGTCACCCAATTCGGGAAACATAGATAAGGGGAAAGGAGCAAGCTCGTATTTCAGTACATCCTTCATTGGCAAAGTTTGGCCCGAGGACTGGGGGGAGTGATTCTTAAATATATGAGAGAAGTGTCAACAAGTGATGTCTCTCCAACTTTGATTGAATGTTTGTTGGCAGCCATTGTAATTACTTTCTTACTCTGTGGATGGTAAAAAAACTATTTGGAAGAGTAGATTGAAAGTCTTCGTATTGTTGTAATCCTATCACATAGGCCCGATCCATTCACAAAATCTCTGGATAGTTTGTCATCAAAAATGTTCACAATTTGTTCGGGATGCTCATCGGTGTCTGTTGGTAACATGCATGTGCTGAAGGCTGTCCGTATTTTATTACGATCGGCCAGGTGAGCTTTCATTCTTGAAGATGCCTCCTCTTTGTGAGCGAGAACGATACTTTCGGGAAGAACTTCCTTCAGCTGAAGGAGATTATATTGCATCTTACTGCAAATTCTCAAACTAAGTGCCCACTTCTGAACAGACTTTGGGCTTAGTGTTATGCCTTTCATTCCACGAGGTCCCTTCCCGCGGGTTATCTGTAATGAAATAAACTACAAATTGGCAAGAAAAGGCTGAGATATAAGAAACAATTAGACTAGTTTTGAGAAATTCAAGAAACACGTGCGCTTCGAATGACAAAATCAGACGTTTGTGAAGAATAAAGAGCGTTGTATAACCACCAAGATTACCAATCACTGACATAACAAGGGTGTTCTAAGATGGCCCAATGAACACGATAGTTGCGATTGGCAATCTTGGTGGTTATACAACGCTCTTTATTCTCTACACATAACAAGGGCTGAATAACCCGATAGTTTTTGCTTAACATGAGGTGGGCAGGTAAATATGAACTTACCACAACGATAGCCTTCAGAAAGTGCGATAAAAATTCACAACATTGCCCATTCTTACATGTAGTTTTCTAAAAACTTTGCCGCCATTTTGTCGACCATTTTGAAAAAATGCAAATAACTCAAATTCCCCAAAGTCTACAGACTGCATCAAACGGATTCGAATTCAGCATAAAAAGTTACACTACAAACGTCAAAAACATTGCGTCTACACCAAAATTTCCAGGTAAGGCACAGCCTGTGCCGGACGATCTATCATATCTCGTCCAACGAAGCCTCATCAAACACGATACGACAGAATAAATGTTTGTCATAGATCAACAAGGGGGAGGCAGGTCCATAGACTGGAGGATTTGGCGATTGAGGTGGTCATTTCTTGGTAATTCACAAGATTTTAATGCAGTTAATTAGAATTGTTCGTGCTACCCCCATGCAAATAACTGGTCAAATGTGCACTAAATGTATAGTACTTTGTAACAAATTTGTTCAGTTACTATATATTTAACTTAAAGGTAGACACTGAACATATATATACACATATGTAAGTACCTACAAGCACACGCTGCGGAGCAGCACAAGGAAGAGAACTGTTTAGTAATACTTTATATAGCCTCTGGAAGTCCCGCTAGAAAGGGAGACCGTGAGGATCCTTCCAGTAGGTGGTCGTAGGGTCTCATTGGAATGTAACATTAAGAAAAACTATTAAATTGAATCACTTTTGAATGATGCATTGGGATAGCACGTGTGAACATGTGTATAAAATGCTACCCCGTCAACCGAATAGCCAGTCTAGTTTTCTAGATGAAGTGAATTTAAAACTGACAGGGACTTGGTCTCTTCCTGTATTCTTAATTTGAAGATGGACGGGGCGCTCGGGCCATTACAACTCGCCAAGTGGAGACCACATAGCTTTACCAAACAAGATATGAAGATTAAGTGCCTGTACTAGATAGGACGAAGACAGGCAAGGCCATTAGCGTGAAGATTGTAGTGATGAAAACAGTCATTACATAGCAAATTTTAAGATTTTTTTATTTAGTTGTCGGGATTTATTCATTTGTAACCCACATGCAATTAAGAGGTCAAATTTGTAACAGAGGAGGGTGAATGATTACGAATGATGTACTAGAGGAGAGCACACATCTGAGCACACAATGAAGGGTACTCATTGAATAATATCAGCCAAGCCATTATCACTGATCGATTTAATTGACAGGAGCAAGGTCACCTTGCGAATTCGTAATTATAGACATGCTCTGGGCGTCCTGACCATCATATCTAGTCGAGTGGAGCTTACGGTGCCTCTTCAAACAAGATATGACAGATTAGATACATGTGTTGGTATTCTGTTAGGATTTTGTTATCATGTAACCCTTTACACAGAGTAACGGTCAAAACCGGCCAGCGCTATTCTCAAAAATCGACAATTAATTTTCACTATTTTTTTCATTTTTTGTCTCAAAAACATAGGCTGTGACCCCTCATTGGAACGAGCTCGTCGAGCTCGTTCCAGTGAGGGGTCATAACCTATGTTTTGAGACAAAAGATGAAAAATATTAGTTATTCAAGAATTGTTTTTGCAAGTGTCGTCTGCTTTTCATGTTAGGTAAAGGGTTAATAAAGTTATCCTGTTAAGATGTGCGAATCTAAGAGGGAATCCCCTGCACACATGTATAGGTATTTACTATCTTCTTTGGGGCGGCAGGAAATGTTAATCTCGTCATGCCGTCTCCTAAAATATTCATGCATGATAACATATTTCTGGAGGGCTTGATTCATCATTAACGATATTAATGTATGCACGTGTATTGTTAAGGCTTAGGGCCAAACTTATACAGATTAGTCGAGATTACAAATAAAAATCATACTGCATCAAATATTGTTTTCTACGCCGTCTGCTGTGACTATTCTAAAGAGTTATAAACATGGGCACATCAACCTGACAGAAATCAAATGCATGTCCACTTGAGTGTAGCACACATGTTTGAGAAAATCTATGCAGTTCGAGGTACAGAAAATGATACTTTACTTTACTAAAAAGAGGCAGAGGCCAACACCATCAATATCCTTCTACAATCGAGTTATGTTTCAAATTATTCCATTACTTGTTTGCAATTAATCAGTTGAATCCAAAACATATGTCAGTAACATTACATTGTTAAGATATCACACGAATACAATTCTCTCCCACTAAATTTTTATGTGCCCTGGCAATCCCCTCATTCGTATGACCGTTTCTACGAAATGTCCAAATTCAACTCTGCAGTACCGATTGATGATACATAAGTGAGTACAACAATTCAGTAAATTCAGCTGTATAATAGTCTTAATTTCAATAGTATGCGGATATTGATTCTTTTCAGTGTGTAAGGTGAATGGATTTTATATTTGTTCATTGAGAGTTCTGTTTGACGAGTGACTTTTTCCAAATTTAAGACGTATTATCTGGATTATTTCAACTCCTAGAAACAGGGGTGCCTTGAATGAACTCACGTTGAAATGTTTGGAAACCCCGAATAACGATGCAAGCCGATGGATAACGGGGTCGAGTAATGCCACAGCACTAGAAGCAATAAGGAGTGACCTTGTATGCATGAGGATTAAGGACAGGATAGACTTAATAAAAGTCTGCTATCTTAACTATTTAGTAAATCTCCCCGACAGGTGATGGTGCAAATTAATGTTCCAGAATATTTGAAATTCAAACATAAAGACAGGGTGGATAGACTAAGTAATGGAGTTTTTTTTTTTTTAAGTAAGTAATAACTTTATTTAACAATACACCATCAATTTTACAAGAAAACATTTTTATTGAACGTCAAAATGGAATATTGTTCGGGGAGAACATAGCCATGTTGGCTGTCTTCCTGTTGTCCCCGTAAAAATTAACGAAATAATAACATTCGAATGGAGTAAAAATTTACAGAAATGGTATATGGCTACCACTGTCTTTGGCTCATCGGTCTGGTCTACGAAAAGGAGATCCCGAATCGATAATAGACGCTATAACGCAATTTGTCCGGGTGGATAAGACTGAGTCTAATCACTCATGTCCATGCTGCTTGTGACAACGGATTTGCACCTCAGGCGTTGAATCCTATTCAACCCTATAATGTGGGGTTGATGGTTGTAGTTGATCGATTCGGGGTCGGTTTGGACGAGATAACAGATAGAATCACTATGTAAGTCCGGGTATTTATTTTATATTATTTTATTGGTGTTTAAGGTCACTATTCTACCTTTATGGCTAATTTTGACCGCAACATGGGTATGAAGTCAAGTTTGCCAATCGTTCATACACATAATGTTCAATTTAGGGAATTTGTACCCCGAACGTTGGGGACCGGGTCCCATTGTACCAGCGAAGCGGGGCGTGTTTAACGCAGGAAAACATTAACTGCTTAACCTCCTACGGGGTAGGGTCTAAGTGGGATGGTCAATTGCCAGAGATCTGTTATTCATCTATTGGCGTTTGGTCTGCAGTCTGGACACAACTGATACGTGCAGGAAATGGAAGAACTATAACGCTGTAGGCAGTTATTGACAAACCGTTTCTTAAAGATATATCTAGAAGGTAAGGTTTGGAGGCTCGGATCAATTTCTTTCCAAATTTTTGGAAAATTATGTTTTGGTAGTTTATCAGAAAATTGGGTACGGGCCTTCGATATCTGCAATTGTCCAGCTTGTCTCGTTTGACGACCGAGTATTGAATGAATGCTGAAAAAGTTTTTGAACGATTCGGGTAAGTTTTCATTGTTCCAGTCATACACGAAAAGGGAAGCACTTAATTTATAAAGGTCGTTGAATTTCATTATGTTGTTTTCTTTAAATAAGGGGTCTGTGTGACTGTTGAACTTTTTACGGCTGATTATTCGCATTGCACGTTTTTGAAGAAAAATGATTTTGCTATTAGATGCCGCATGACCCCAGATTTGGACTGCATATAACAAATGACTGTGGACCAAAGAGTAGTACAAAGATTTCAAAGCTCTTTTAGGGAGAACGTTTTTAACCTTATTCAAACAGTAAATGGCACTCGACATCTTAGTACATATCGATGATATGTGGTATTTAAAATTTAGATTTTCATCAAGGTATATCCCAAGGAACTTAACTGCATTATCCTGCAGAGAGTTATCTACGGCGTGAAGTCTGTTATTGTTGAGGAGAATGTTAAGCCTATTAGCTTTGTGGGGGCTATTTGGTGGGTGCAATAGAATATATTTGCACTTGTTAGCGTTAACCTGGAGCTTGTTGCAACAGCACCAGTTAAAGATTTTATGTAATTCAGTGTTTACGTTTTTTTCCATAATTTTCATATCATGACCAGCAGTAAACGGGGTTGTGTCGTCAGCAAAAGATAGCAAGTTGAGCTTCGTACAACATCGCATATCATTTACATAAAGTAAAAATAAGAGCGGACCCAATACAGACCCCTGAGGTACGCCACATGTTACTTTTCGGGTCGGGGAGCAATGCGACTTATAGTCTACATATTGTAGTCTATTTGAAAGATAACTATGAAACCATAATTGACCTATTCCTCTTATACCGTAGAAGTCCAGTTTGCTCAATAAAATTTCATGGCTTACTGAATCGAATGCCTTAGATAGATCTATGAAAACTGCTAAAGTTGAATCTTTGAGGGCTTATCATTGCTTTCGGCAACAAACTTCAAAAGATGCATTATGGGCTGATATGAAGAGTGTTTTTTCGCGGAAGCCGTATTGGTGTTCGTATAGAATATCAAAGTCACTTAAAAAGTCTGAAAGTCTCTTATACATTAATTTTTCCATGATTTTCGAGAAGGTGGGTAATATGCTTATCGGTCTGTAGTTTCCAACTTCACATAAATTACCGCCTTTAAAGATAGGTATTACTCTTGCTATTTTTAGTTTATCGGGGACCTGGCCTTGCAGGAATGATAAATTGAAAATATGGACCAATGGTTTGGCAACTTCGGAAATAGACCATTTCATAATTTTAGTGGACAGGTTACAGTAATCGGTACTCACTTTTCCTTTTAGTTTTTTGGCCGTTAAAATTATTTCCTGCTCAGTTGTTGGAGATAATAAAAAAGATTCCGAGTGGTTCCCATTCAAGAAGTCGCCAAATGCTTTGTCTGAAGTAGGAAGCTGGTTATTGATAGTCTGTCCTATTTCTGAGAAATAGTCGTTAAAACACGTGGCGATTTCGTCCGGGTCTGTGATTTCAACATTGTGGTGTGATATGCTAGGAGGAAGTGTAGCCGTAGATTTAGATTTGTTAATTATACTACGAAGTATTTGCCAGATTTTTTTCACGTCATGTTTGTTGGATTCGATTACTTCATTAAAATGCGCTGCTTTACTCCGTCTTTTCACTTGGTTGAATACAGCGGAGGACGATTTATACTTATTAATATTAATTTCTGTTGGTTTTTTCAGTTTTAGAAGATAAAGTTTGTTTTTAGTCAAAGATGATTTTAAGAGACCCGATGTCATCCATGGCTTACATTTTATGAACTTTTTAAGTTGTTCCATGCGTCTTAGTGGAAATGCCGATTCGAATGCGCCATTGTAAATATTAATGAAGGATTCGTATGCAGCATTTGCATTGCTGCAGCTGTAGACTGAGTCAAAGTTAGCGTTTCTTAACAGTGTTTCAAATAAATTCATATTTTCTCTGTTAAAAGATCGTCTAAGCGGAGGTAATGGTTTGTTGACCCTGTTTTCATCTTCTTGAATAAGAAATGTGGCAAAGTGGTCAGATACATCGGTAATAATAATACCAGCATGGTAAACAGCTGCGAGATTATTAGAATAGATGTGGTCAATCAAGGTTGCCGAATGCTCAGTTATTCTTGTAGGTTTAGTAATGACTGGCATAAGTCCGTTACTGAACATTGAATCTATAAATGAGTTTGTTTTGTTGTGACTGTTAAAGTTGAGCAAATAAATGTTGAAATCGCCAACTAGGAAAACTTTGCTGTGTTTCAGATTGACTTTTTCAAGAATCTCGTTTATAGATGAAAGAAATACGTCAACGTCCGCTAGTGGCTGGGAGTTGGGTCTGTAAATGCATCCTACTATATATGAATTTTTTTTCCCAGGGTTGATCTCGACAAAGATGGTTTCAATGACATGAGGAATGAAGATTGATATGTCGGGTCTCGGTTTGAAGGTTACTTTCTCCGAAACAAAAATACCGACACCCCCTCCCCTGCTGTCGTGGGGGCTTGGGCGGGTTTTGAACAGCAGTGGGTGATAGCCTTCTAATTTGTAATTCAGATGTTCATGAATTTTAAATATTTCACAGAGTCCTATAACGTCAAAAATATTCTCACCTTCCTGAATATCGGATAAAAAACTTGTGAAAGAATCCCAGTTGGCGTTGAGGCTTCTACAGTTGAGGCTGAGAAGAGTTGTATTTTTCCCTCGTTTATGGAAATTATGCTTAAAGTTGGCGGAGGAAAAGTAATCGCAAGAATGGCCGTGCAAAGAGAAGGGCGACCCTTGATCTTCTTCTTGCAAATTATTAATTGTGTGGTTGTACTTGGAAGCGAAATTATAGTTATCGTCATTCTGTATCTCATCCAATCCTAATGTGCTATTCGCCATTTGTAAGCATTAAATAGAAGAACGTGCGAGCCGTAGACAGTGGCAAGATAGCTATAAAAAAACTAATAAAGAACATATAAAACAAGGACAAATTCAGCTGATAACAGCTGTCCATGGGTTCCTAGACTTTTAAATAATGGAAGTCAATCGTTGTGGGGGCTATACAATCCATTGGTTTCATAACACTGAACAAGCTTTGGATAAGAATTGTCGATCAATTGACATAAACGCAACAGTTAGTTGAGATTCCATTATTTTTCATAAGCCCCATAGTTTAATAGGCAATTAGTCAATGACATCACATCACCATTCTTTCACGGGAAATATCTGAACGCAGCTTGAGTCGGGGCGACAAAAGTCTCAAATTCAGATCAAACACCGAAGAGTCATTGGTTGCCCCGTTTTGGTTGAGCGTATACGTGGGGAACTATTGGTTTTTCAGAGAAGTGCTATAGTACCACCAGCCAAACACCATACTGTCCTGGGCAACACCCCAAGGGATGTCGCCCACTACAATACGGAACTCGGATTGTGAATCATTAACGACGAGCCCACTTGTCTGTCTAAAACGGCCTAACCATTTCGACAATAAAATGATAATCTGTTTTAGGTATGCGACCGGACCCGGAAGAAACTACATATAGGTACCGCATTAACATGTTCCTACACTTGGAAAGGTCTTTCACGGGAAATACCTGAACGCCGCTTGAGTTTGGGCATCAAGTCGATGCGCTTACTGGGGTTTGTCGACACTGTAGGCATATGGCAGGCTTCCAATGTCGACCAGCTCCAGAGGTACAGTCCAGACTTATGTTTCAGTCATAAGATTGACAACTGTGTCAGCTATCGCCACCCCTCTTAGCCAGCGAGAGCTTTTCGGGGTCGACAAATTAGTCACCAAAAAGTAGGTTTGTTTATCAACAAATACCTCCCCAAAAAGAACGAAGGTATAGTTGGGTGAACTCCAAATTGACATCGTAATGATATTGATCCATGTCACTCATCTATAAAGGCAGACCATATCAAAACAACACGTAGCCGCGTAACTATATGGGGATGTGAGGCGTTGTCACACCTCTCTCTCCCATTTTGTCTCCGAATGATACCATAACAACATGTCGCCCCTCCCTCCCCAATTTTGTCTCCGGGTAAGACCATAGTACATAGGAAGAAAAAAATGAAACATTAGAAAAAAGTGGCGAGGTATTGTTTTGGAGGTGGAGATTGAACTCATTAAAGTCTAGATTTTCCTTTAACAGGTCGAACAGTGATTCGCGACAGTGGGTGATCAGACAGTGTGTGATGAGATCAAGTGACATGAGGATGACCCAGATAAGTTTCAAATAATAACACAATAAACGGTGAAATTCAAAAAGAGGGTTCTCACTAATTTTTGCCCATGTAACCTCACCTACAAGAACGAAGGTTTGGTTGGGTGAACTCCAAATTGGCATCGTAATGATATTGATCGGTGTCACACATCTATAAAGGCAGACCATATCAGAACAGCATGTTGGGGCGTAACTATATCGGGCTGTGAGGCGTTGTCTCACCTCTCTCTCCCTTTTTTGTCTCCGAACGATACCATAATAACATGTCGCCCCTCCCTCCCCCAATTTTGTCTCCGGGTAGGACCATAGAACATAAGAATAGAAAGAAAAGAAGAAAAAAAAAATTAAAAAAAATTAAAAAAAAATTTTAAAAAATTAAACATTAGAAAAAAGTGGCGGGGTGGGGGTTTGGAGGTGGAGATTGAACTCATTGAAGTCTAGATTTTCCTTTGACAGGTCGAACAGTGATTCGTGACAGTGGGTGATCTGCAATTGTGTGATGAGATCGAAGTGACGTGGGGATGACCCAGATAAGTTTCAAATAATAACACAATAAACGGTGAAATTCAAAGAGAGGGTTCTCACTAATTTTCGCCCATGTAACCTCACCTACAAGAACGAAGGTTTGGTTGGGTGAACTCCAAATTGGCATCGTAATGATATTGATCGGAGTCACACATCTATAAAGGCAGACCATATCAGAACAGCATATAGGGACGTAACTATATGGGAATGTGAGCCGTTGTCGCACCTCCCACCCCCTGTTTTGTCTCCGAGTCGAACCATAACAACATGTCGCAACTCCCTCCCTCTATTTTGTCTCCGAGTAAGACCATAGATCATGAGAAAGAAATTAGAAAAGAATGGCGATGTGAGGGGGATTTTGGAAGTGGAGGTTGATCTCATTAATGTCTGATTTTTCCTTTATCGGGTCGAACAGTGATTCACAACACTGGGTGATCAACAAGTGAGTGGTGAGATCGAAGTGATGTAAGAATGAACCTGATAAGTTCCAAATAATAACACAATAAACGATGAGATTCACGGAGGGGGTACTCACTAAATTTCGCCCATGTAACCAACTGCTCTTCGGAAAGGATTATGGTCAGTATAGGTCGTGTTAGGGTTAGTTAGCCCCTGCCCGACCACTACTGACCGTAATCCTACGGTGGGGTAGAACATTCTTGAAAGGTGGGAGAATGGAGAATGTTGGTATTCTAGTGATTTGTTGCGTCACCTATTCTTCAAACTTTATCCAACTTACAAATCGAGGATACCAATAATAGTGATCATAGACACCATCTGCTCTTCGGAAAGAAGTTAGTTTGAATTATGGTCAGTATGGGTCGGGTTAGGGTTAACCAACCCTTACCCGACCCCGACCGATCGTAATCTTACGGCGGGGCGAGAACATTCTTGATAGGTGGGAGAATGTCGGAATCTAGTGATTTGTTGCGTCACCTATTCTTGAACTTTATCCAACAAACAGATCGCGGATATCAATGTTCAGTGACCAAAGACACCAGGGGTGCCAGCATGCAATAAACACAATTTAATTCATTAAAACTGTGAAAACAGCATAAAATGTATCATGAAGGCACAAAATCTTTATTTTTGGATGGTTAAATGTAGACGGTGTTGGATCGGGGTGGAGCTATACCCATCAAACATGACTCGAGATTTAAGGGGTCATTGCTTCTATAATAATAATAATAACTTTGTTAAACAAAACACCGAGTCGGTGGCCTTGTTATTAGATAAACATGTTGGACGGTGACGTATTAATAGATTCAGGGTGCTCGGGGGTATGTAGACGGTTCATTTTAGTGCAGTGTTCACATTCAGTCGCGTGAAGACCGTGGTGTTCTGTCTTCTTGTGGAAGACAGAACACCACGGTCTTCCAACGATGATATGGAGGTACACAAAAGTCCTGAAATCGTATCAAGTTGTGTGTTAAGCTTTGTGAAACACATGAATATTTCCAGCGGTCCCACAAGCAATCCATACCCAGATTGGTTTGTATGTCAACACAAGACAAGCTAAATTAAAAGGTGTGAATCACATGTTGACCACATTATATGATATCAATGGACTTGATTTTACGGTGTCTTAATACATAATTAGGGCAACTCAGGCGAGACTTGGAGATCTGACTCGCATAGTGATTACATCGCAGGACAACCCGTTTGATAGGCTTTACGCTGTCTGAACACATAGTTGGGTCCACACAGCATTGTGCTCAAATTAGGTGAAATTTATCATCTGGATCTTGAGTTGACCCACATGTTGTTGGGCCAGTTTTCCGTGTTGGGTTTTACCCATTACAGGAACTTGCGTGGAAAAAAAGATTCGTCGTCCTATGGTTTGCCTTTTCTATGTTACAACTGGGATTTGAATCACATTATTAATAAAATAGATATATACAGTTGTTGGGGGAATCAATATGAAAAAATAAAACATATGGAGCAAAGGGATGATACTGGTACAGTTAACGACGAAGGTAGTCTGCAACAGTGTTTTGCATACATTGACTGGGTTACGATTTCTTAGCAAAAATACTCTCCTGAAGACAGATTTATCTAACAGAATGGTGCAGTTGGAGACAAAATAGGCAACATCCTGAATGCACATACCTTCATGCAGTTAGATTACAGTTTCTTAACTGAAAATACTTATTTAAACAACATAGGTCACAGCTGGTATTTAATTTACTATTTCATCGACGGGAGCTCTTGGTAGGGCCATGTTTATTATCCGATTAACTGAGTCAGTTTACACTGAGTGTAAACCAGTTTTTATTTTTACTCTTATTTTTATTTATACTTTTGTAGCACTTTTGTAGTAGGGCTGTCGCGATTATTCCATTAGTCAACTGACCGTTATTCTTTTTAAAAAAAATGGGATAGTCGCGACAGCCTTACTTTTGGCTCCATGGTCTAGCGTTTCGTTGATGTAAAGGTGTTTACATACATCTATCTACTAAGTCCAAAGAGTCTTGCCTATCTATTGAAATTAATCACACATCAAAACCTTGAGTGGGTGTGGGGGGGGGGGGGGGGCGTAGAAAAGTATACCTCAAGTAAATTGTTTTTAAAGCTTGTTCATATCTATCATGTAAGAGGGAACAGTTTAATAGAGTTTATAGAGAACTATTGAATGGGGATCTCGGACTTAGAAGTGGACGCAAACCAGGGTAAAAAATCGTTCGTGAAAGAGTCAGGGCGGATTGTAACCTGAATTGGGAGCCAGGTTTTGAAGTGTACCTTGATGACACCTACGGAGGGGTCACTGTTATTCAGGCTGAGGTCGCGGTCCCTGGCGCTTAGGGCAAACATTGCGAAAGACAGTGAAAAGGAGTTCTAACTGTGTAATTTAGGCGTAGTGGGAATCCCAGAAAACTTTCTATTAGAATGTCCAAAATACCAGTCGAACAGAATAAAATTCACCGGGACAATGATGGGGAAGTGAGATGGGAGGATGAGGGACATGAGAGGGTTAGTATACTTATCGAAGAGATTGTGAAGAATGGGGGACGTGATGTCATAAAGCAGTTCGTCTCCGAGTGTTGTGAGGAGGGAAGAGGCGTGGTGATAAAAAGGCATTTGGGCTAAACAGGGATAAGCAAGGCCTCCTCACCAGAGAATTGCGACAAATCAGCAGCCGGCTAAAGTGTTATTATTATTATTATTATTATTATTATTATTATTATTATTATTATTATTATTATTATTATTAAGTAAATTATATTCTCAACAATCGTCAATCTTTGGATAATTATTATTATATCAGTTGTGGACTGAAGAAGTTATATTTCTTTGAGAGGAAACTATTCTACAGTTTAGGTGTATTTTATAGGGTTTCCTTCGGCCAACTCCTAGAATTACACCCCACACACCCTATCTAGCGCTCAATGGCATCACGCTGGACGACAGAAATATCATACTTGTCTCTCTATTTGTTTTTATCCGGAATGCTTCACCAGTTTAATTGTGTAAATTCAACATCACTGGTTTTTCTGCAAATTCACAAGATCTTTTTGTAGCGTGTTTCGTAGAGCACTTCGGTAATTATGATAGCCATATTTAAGCATTTTATGCACAAAATTTCCCCAAATGTTTTAAGACGTGGCTCATACTAATACATACAAACATTATTAATATTTCTCTTGAAAATGTTCCTGCCATTTTTGGGGCTACTTCACAAAATCCGGTGAAATGTATATGAACATATCCTAAATTGCTCTTTCCATCAAGTACCAAATCATGTTATAAATTTTGTTATAAGTTGTTTGTGTTTTTGTGAATAATAGCGATGCTTGGGAAAGGTGCTTTTTGACTTCAAAACCCTATCGTTGTAACTAAGATGACATGAGTTACAACTGGACATTTGTATATTGTAATGAATAATCATTTGTAATTGTTTATTTGGTTACTAAATTACCCACATTTAAACGACAGTTATAAATGGTCTCACATTCGATGTTTCATCTTTGATACTCAGATGGCCAGTAATTCTGCACAAAATCAGCCTTTTGTATTATCACAGCTCGACCCTTTGAACCCTGGTGGTATGTTCAATGTCAGTTCAATGGAGGCAATTGAAATATTCATAGCTTGAGGTTAGTCCAATTAATATTTTCAACGTGCAGTATTGAGGCTGCACGTTGAGAATATTTATTTATTTATTTATTTATTTATTTATTTATTTATTTATTTATTTATTTATTTATTCATTTATTTATTTATTTATCGCCACATTAGTAGCTAATGCTATATCGTGGCGTGGAAACTGTAGAAAAGAAAATACATCAATACGTCAATAACGAAGAAAAGTGATTGATTAAGAACAGGAAACAATAACAATAGAGCGACAAAGGACATGAATAGCTTGAAAAGTAACGAGCGATGCTGCTAATATTGTGAATACCTTATAAAATCAACCTGATGGTTTTAGACTTGACGAGTCGGGCGTTAAAGAATAAAAAAATAATATTAAAATTTTGTAAAACTGTTGATTACTTCAACCCTTTACCTAACATGAAAAGCAGACGACACTTGTAAACAAAATTCTTGAATGAATAATTTTTTTCATTGTTTTGTCTCACAAACATTGCTTATGACCTCTCATTGGAACGAGATCGACGAGCTCGTCCAAAGAGGGGTCATAATCTATGTTTTTGAAACAAAAAATGACAAAAATAATGAAAATTAATTGGCGATTTTTGTGATTAGCGCTGACCGGGTTGGGCGGTTTTGGCCATTACGTTGGGTAAAGGGTTAAAAAAATGGCAGAACTTTGTGCAGGCTCGTGTGATAAAATAGATCTCTAAGAGATCCAACAGTGGCATACTACCCTCTGACATGATTAAAATCAGTGCACGTAAAAGAATGTGCTCCACTGTTAACCCATATCGACAAGGAACACATTCCGGTGTCATATTACACTCAAACAAATAGGAATGTGTAAGTCTTGTACGACCAATATGGCATCGCGTCAGAATTACTTTATCTTTCCTGTAAATGTTACTTGAAGGATATTTATCATTGATAGTTGGTCGGAAGTGATGGATAAAATTACTGAAAGGAGTTTTAAAATCAGCGAGAGACTTCTTGAAGGCTTGTGTTGCTGCACACTCTACCTAGGGGTTGCCTGGAATACCAACATGATCAGGTAGCCAGCAAATCACGATATCATATTGGTCAGACATGTGAGTATTTAACTTCTCACGAAGTTCCAAAATGGTGAGGCTAGTTATAGGCATGCCTATTTGCCAAACCTATTCCTGTCAAAAGAAATAAAATATTGTTTAAAAAAGAAGTTCCAAAATGAGAGGGTACTGCGACTTGTGGTTGAGTAAAGCTGGTAAAGAGGAAAGAGAATCGGAACAGATAATCGACTTCCTTTTCTGATACTCTCGATGTGTTCAAGCGTAATGTATAAAGCCGTGACAATAGAACTTTTATTTGGTATTCGGATTGAGGTGACTTCATCACAAGTAACAACAGTTGATGATAATTTGTCATTATCTTTAGATCCATCTGTATAGATCCGTTTATATGCGCTATACTTAGACTTTATTTCGGCATATTTTGTTTGAAATGCCGGGAGTGTCTCAGTTGAGAGGCAACAAGGTCCAAAATGACGCAGACGTTTCCTGGGGTGTCAAGTGGGAACACGTGGTTCACGGTTCTCTTTTATAGAACCAGTTTCAAGTGTGGCAAAATTCATATGGGGTGTAAGTCGAATTCCCAATGGAAGAATATGTCTCAGATGCCTGTTAAATAATGAAATATTTCGACGGTCTGAGACACAATTATAAGCAGGGTTGGGTGGATTAGCCAACAGTTTAGAAACATACTGGACTGATAGTTTAATTCAGCGCTTCTCAAGAGAGGACTCCTCCACCGCAACGAGCATCGAATTTATTTACGATATTCTAAAGCACCCAGACTAAGTCTAATACCCCTATTATGAATTACATCAAGTGGTTTGAGGTACGACCTTCTCGCAGAACCGTAAACCACACAACCATAATCTAATTTCGATCTAACAAGTGATTCATATAGATGGAGTAATGGTTTCGGTCAGCAGGAGGTTAGTTGCCTTTTTAGAAACATAAACTCCCCAAGAAGTTTTCTTCCTTTTTTTTTATTTTATAAGTCGTCTGGTCTTTGGGCGGTTGATTCGCAGTTTGTTTGAAGTTACAGTTGTTGGTGACATTAAATCCCCGTCCAGTTTTTTTTTTTTGCTTTCCTTTATAGCCGTCTTGTATACTTTATTGAACCATGGTGTGGTGAACCGTTTCGGTTTAGCCGAGATTTTGTGGATGGCAGTGCTTGTGATGCACACCAACTCTTTGGTGAGCTGTTCTTCTCGTTCAGCACTGTCTTCAGATTTCTCCATTGTGAGTCGTTCAGGACAATGCGACGAGAAAGTGTCCCAGGTGGCCTTTTGAAAGTTCCATTGGGGCACTCTCACATCATCTGCCGAAACCACACCTTCTGACACAGCCGGAAAGAGGTTACTCCGCACATTTCATCTTCATCATTCCAAGAGAAATCAAGTGAAACTGAAGGGCATGCAATTGTAAAACCAGTTGAAGTGTAACAGCCAGCTGTGGGTGCAGATAATTGTCTTAACGACCACTGAACAAACTCAAATGATATTTTGAAATAAACTCTTTTACTGTTTTTCCCGTTGATGTATTCTTTTCTGCAGTGGTCACCCCAAAGAGGGTTGTATGCGTTAAAATGTCCCACCAAACTGTATGGAGTTGGAAGTTGGTGAAACATTTGCTCAAGGTCATTCTGCTGAATGGGCTTATTTGGTGAAATGTAAATAAAACATAATGTAACTGTCTTGTCGAAAGTTCGGCCTGCCACTACAGCCTGTAAATTTATTTGTACAGAAACCAAATTGTGAATGTTGTCGTTTCTGACTGAGACGGACGTTCCACGAACATGAATTTCATTTTCGTCAGCCTAGGCGTCGTACGAAGTATAATGCTTAAACGCGGAATGATCTTAAGCATCGGGTTTCTTTGTGCTCCCTGCAAGCAAAAAGCAGCAGGCTTATTTGTTGGCTTAAAAGGCCCAATTTAAAAAAACTTTGCTCTCAATCCTCGAAAATTCCATTGTATTATACTATTAAAAAAAGGAGGGGTTATCCAACCTGATGTTGATATTTTCGAAAAATGGTATTGGATACGCATGATTGGACCCATCAATATGTTAACAAGTTTAGAATGAATCATGAATGTCACCGGCCCACGAAAACTTCGTGCAGGTTTTTCGCATGAGCGCCGCGTTAATGTCTGTGGGGTACGTTTGGAAATTTTCATTTGTACTGGACGGGCTTTTTCGGGGGGTCTCATCGTTCTTTTCTTAGTATAAACTCGTTCATCAATAGTTTCTGGTTGAAACGTAACTTTTGAGGTATGCGAAGACTGACACGTGACGAACGTTTACATGCCATTGGCGTGTTGGAAGCTGGCAACAGACAGACTGCAGTGGCTCAAATTCTCAACTTTATTCAATCGGTGATAAGCAGGTTGTGGTTCGACCACGGAAGTGTTTCTTCAAAATTGGAAAGAGATGGTAGTCACTTGGTGACTACCATCTGTTTCCAAATTTTAAAAAAAAAACTTACGTAGTCAAAGATTTCAAGGTGAAGAGGACTTACTCCTGCTCTGGAGGCTTGGCTACAGGACCAAGATATGGACTTCTGCAGATGCGGCATCAATGACTATTAATCAGTAACAAGTGTATTGAATTACAATGGGACTATGTGGAAAAACAAATATGTTCTGTACCGATATTCCAGCTTTATTTATGTTAGGCTCAAAACTTTTTGACATCCCCTCGTAAATCAGACTTTATCATTTTTTGCCACGATGATAGTTTTGAATACGTTAAAGCTGAAAATAAAAGAAAGAAACGTACAGCAGAAGCACTATTATAAAATTCAGCGGTAAAAATACAAGTAGAACATTGAATGGGGATTACTTCATACACAGCTTTAGAACGTAATACCATAACGTCATGATCTTCATTCATAAAAGAAATTAATTCGTAGACGCCGAATGATTGTCAAAATATATGAGAACAAGTCAGGAAAGTGAGAAATATTGTAAGATAATTTTTTTATATATGATTTATATATATGACCCAGAGGCGAGGTCGAGACTATTTTAAAATCCCATGACCCTCGAGAAAATCAGAAAAATTATTTCTTTCTGATACTTATATCCTCGTACTTTAGATGTTTATTTTTCAAATTTTACGCTATATTGGAACCAATGATATCTTGAATCGGACGATATTTGCCTTTGCTTGCTTGACACTAGGTTATTATTGGTAAGAGCTCGTTGACGTACAATCGGAAAATTATTCTATCAGTCAAAACATTTGATAGATTACAATGAAAGTGTGTCAAAAGATTTTATTAGTTTTATAATGTCACGAATACATTTAATAACGTCAAAGAAGAACTTACCTTCGCCTTTATCTGTGTTCAATATGACCATACCAAGAGGCTTCGTCGAAGCACAGCAAAGATAAAGAAAAATCGAATGTTTATAAAGAGAGTGACGGTCGTCGTCGCGACGAATGGACGGATGGGCAATAGTTGGGCCCCCTATGGATTATTTTTCTTCTTTTGCTGCTATCTCAAGCACTGAGCATTCAATAACATAATATGTGGCACTCAAAAAAAATAATACACAATTCACAGACTTGGTCGCATCTCTTAGCGAACATGGTAGTGAATGGCAGCCTCGCCGAACAGCGTTCAACTAACTAACAAATACATATACTAAATATCGAGTTATTATGGACAAGCTTGCCTCCTCTTTATATTACAAATATTGGGCTCACCGCAATAATTTATGTATGCATGCTTTTAATTTTAATTTTTTGGCAAATTTGCAGGCATTGGAAATTCCCCAGAATCTCTCACCGGAAGAAGTTTCATGTCTATGTTTCGTATATTTTGCATCATCATTGGAGCATTATATAGTGGTAACTTGATAGCGTATTTGACAGTAAATAAAACCAGTCTACCGTTTACGACAATCGAAGAACTTCTTAACCAAGATGTCTACAAATGGGGAGTTAAAAATGGATCGATTGCAATGTCTCTGTTTCGAGTACGTATTGTTGTTGGAATGGTGTTAATCAATAATCTCCAAACATGCGATAAGAATGACACAGAACTATTGATGGTAACAGCTGCTACTTCTTAACCATGTCAGCACTGACATCCTGAATGGCATTGTCTTACACACTATTTCATACAGCTATATAGCGGGTGTATCCGGTATTTGTGGGAATATTTATTAAAACTTTAAGTCTACAGTCCAATGACTATATTCTCACTTATGTGCTGTTAGATGTTTATAATAATGTTGTCGATTAAACACAATGTTAAAGTTTCTACTGCGTAAAATCTACTCATAGTGGACTTGCAGGAATGTGTGTAATTCTACGAAAAAATAAAGTGGGGGATGGGTGTGTTCGCGTCGCATAGAACAAACCTTTTTTAATTCGTTTCACATCTTCAAACGTCCAGTTCTTCTTTTAAAAAAACGATATATCCATGTCAAAAATGTTTTTTTCTGTCCAACGAGTCCACTCTATAGGGAGAGAATTAACATTGGTATTAATTCGCATTGTTTTTATATTTGACGGACAACAGTCAGTGCAAAGAAGCTAAAATAAATATCGACTCTAGAAACACAGTGTTTTTCCACAAAATATCAGGGTAGCAGTATCAGTAGCTTGCCGTTAGTTTTTTTTTACAGAAAAGCGGCCAGTTGTTTAGTTTAAAATGCTTGTCCGAGTTCCTGACTCAATACACTGTAAAAGAATTAAAAAGGCTTGTTTCTTGGTTGTCAGCATTTGCATGCCTCAAACTAATAGCAGGGTTGTCTGGAGCGGAGGAGAGAGGTAGGTGGCTCGTCGCCCCGAACTTGTCCTTTTTGAAAATAGGGCTAGAAATCGGAAGGTCAAGAATTCAATTATAGCCAAGGTCACTTGCAACTGATCATTGGATGAAGATATTTTACGTTACTTGTTCTTATGGGGGCATGTTGGTACCGAGTACAGAGGCGCGTGGTAATAATTGGGTACACATGCATTCAGCCAATGGTGTTCATTTAACCAGTTATCAATTACAACTCTTAGATGTTCCACGCGTACGTCGGCAACCCCACCTACAGTTTTTCATGTGACGATCCTGTCAATAAATGAAGTGACTTCGTGCAAGATTAGGCATTCAACGATGTTCACCTGATGTGAATGGAAAACTTTCATTCATAAGATATAACCAAAATATTATTTTTCTACAAAATGAGTTGCTGCACTGGACTAACCTTTCGGATCTGCCCGTGACAGTCCATTTAACATCAACTAGTTCACATGAACTATTTCGTGGTTTTGTTTCCATCCAAACCGTTTCTATTTTCTCTCATTGCCATCAACGTTATGTGTATATTGCCTACATGAAAAAAACATCCACCGGAACCATTCACATTCCTTATTAAGGCATTTATAATTCTAATTCATCGCCATTCTCTTTCGCTGAGTATTCATATTGCTAATGTTTAAAGATCGTGTTACCTTTCGTGTCGACAGTCAGCCTTTCGTTTCAATGGTCGGAGTCCAGTCGTAGGCGTCTGCTGATGAAGGTTGTGTATTTACCGACATGGCGAGAACATCGAAAGGTAGGATTACAAAATTTATATTATTGTAACACGTGTCAGGCTGAATTCAGGGCAAATATGGTTTGAAAAAATGCTAAAATAATACTAAAAGCTCCCAACACAGTATGATTAACCGAAGCAATGTGGTTTGGCTAATTGGTGTTTGACAGTACTACTTTTGCAACGTTGCTAAGGCTATTACCTGCATGTGTATTCGTTTCTGACCATGCAGTGTACAAAACCATATCAAGAATACCGCGCACCCGTACAGATGTAGATATACCACTGGAGATTATCAATAAAAATATTTTTTCTCGATAGAAGTAGTTTATCAATGAGTTTCGGATGCTTGAGCTTATTGAAGTTTTCATGGGATAATTGTGTGAAACAAAATAATTGCGGAAAATCTACTGTCAACTTGGCTGGAAGAGTTCTAATCTCACGTGCAAACTTTTTGTTTTTCTTTCTTGTATTTATATAATTATCAATTGGAGTAAAAATTGTGAAAACATTACTAGGCATTGCAGTTTGGCTGTACTACACTCGAAGTGTTATTCAGGAAGATTGTTTTGTGAACGTAACAGGTGAACAGCCATCAGTTGAAAAGAAAAATAATACTTACATAAAGCTGGAGAAATTGCCATTTTAGAATAAATAACAGTCAGTGACTAATAAATAGTTATTCTGCTATACCTTTTCAGTTATTGATATGGAGACATGTACTAAAACATGTTGTCCCTTTATCAGCATTAAACGCGTCTTCTGGTTGGTTAAGTGGCGGAAGTGAATAGCAATGGCACAGGACATTCTCAAACATGCAGATAATAAGAGCTCGCGCTGTTGTTACCAGTTTGTTGCACGCGAAAACTCTAGGTACTAAGTATACCTTTTGACCCCGAGGAGCTCGCTTCGACTGGTGAGAATTGTTAAACTATCTCTCCTAATATTCGCACAGCAGTAGATAATACCGAACACCTGTAAGTGCTTGCAAATTGCTAGAGCAAAATTTACGTTAAAATGCTTTTCATAATTTCCATTTCCGTCTACACTGGCTCACACTCCCTAGAAATTGTTTGATTTTTGTCAACATAACAGGGTGTAAAGGGTGTCATCAAATTCATTGACTGATAACTTTTCTGGAGTTTCTGGTGGTTAATATTAAAATGTTCACTGTTATTAAGTGCACCTATCTCTTCTAAATACCACAAATGATGGTTAATCATAGTGCTTCAAAACCGAGTCGAGACTGCACAAACACTTGGGTGATATACAAATTATAATATCACCCTCGCCTCCGCCCTCCGGAGCAGGTTTTGAGTTTGATAGTATCGTTTTAAATAACAACAATCCACCTACAAACATGAATATGACTCACAACAAGCAGACCTACGCGTCTAAGATATTGCAAAGTTTATTCCATGCCAACAAGAATTATACGATCGACAATGGATCGCTGAATATACACCGATTCAAATTCGTGGAATTAACAAACTTCTCAAGTTGTGTGCCGTAATTTCTTAAAAAGACTCAATCTATTTTCGGTTCCGTGAATGGCCTCATAGTGTTTGTTTTTGTTCGTCTATTCATGACATCGTCCCCATGTGTGTTGAATTTAACTGATTTCATGGAGGTTTAATATGAATTCAACAAAAGCACATTCATTCTCCAATTTTCTTTACTGAAGGATGCGAAAATCGACAGTAGAACACCGGTATACTTTGTCTTCTTGGTGGCATATCCGCGTTGTTCAGTCCGATAATACCGATTGATTCTGAGGCTCAGTGCAGGATTTTAGCTTTACTGTTTGAGGCAACATTTGGGATAGTTTATGGTATTTATTGAAACAAGTATTATTTCCATAGAAAGAAGCGGGACAAAATCATTGTCTCGGGCAACATCCAGGGTATACGGAGATTTAATACTTGGATGTCGATTTTCAACCCTTAGGCGCAAGCCGAAGGGTGAAAAAAGGGACATGCATGTAATAAATCTCAAGTGCCCTGGATGTTGCTCGAGATAACTTATAAAGGTACTATCAAAATTGGCAAACCATCAATTGACCCCCCCCCCCCCCCCACCACCACGTACACACACACACTTAGTTAGACTGAACGGTATATGTAATTATGATTGGGATATTTTACGCCTAGGCTCATCAAGCTGGCATCACCGGGGTTTTGTTGCTGGTTTCAGAAATGCACGTAGCCAAATAAATATCACCAGAGGAACAGCCACATTATCATAAATGCATCACTCCCCCTCCCTCCCTCTGTCTATCTATCTGAAGCAGCAATATTTGAATCCTTAATCATCGTAGCCAGCTTTCTCCAAAATATTTTTCAGACCCGCCGATAAGATTAAACATCAATCCACAGGAATAGCGTACCACCCCAACAGACACTCACCCAACAGCATGTTTGGTCATTCCTATTTACACATCGTAAGTACTGAAGTGAAGGTGAAACTTTCTATCACATTACCCTTTGATGAAACCGTTCTTGAACAAGAAACTTGCTGATGCTTGCCCAATCATTGAAAAATATAGTACAACTTCACAACCTTCATTTACAGATTTATTCATCCAGGGTGAAGATAACGACTGTCCGGATGAATGAATTTCCCACTTTCTGGCCTACACACGTTGTGGGAACGACTCAGCCCTAGCACTGGTCCGCAAACGGAATCTTCCTCCAGCCATTTTTCGCCTATTGATATTGACTACATAGATCACATCTTATTCAATAATGCCACCACCACCTTTAAATTCAGAATATTTCTCATAGATGTGTCTGACCATTTTAGAATTTTTTATATTGAAATATCAAATCAGAATTCTGATACTTCGAAACCATTTCTTTCCCGGAACATAAACTCGACAAGTCCTGAAAACTTCAAAACTTTCTGCTCCAAAGTGACTTTTCCACAGTATGGAATCCAATACTCTCTATACAGTTTATAAAATCTTCCTAAATATTTACTTCGATGCTTTTGAAATAGCTTTTCCTTTAAAAAGCTACAAACAAAGTAATAATTTATAAACGACAGACGTGGATGACAAAGGGACTGTTAATCTAAGCTAACAATGGGAAAACAGTTTTCAACAAGAAATTAACCTCGCCCACAAAAGTTAATGTTAGGAACGACAAACATCGCTGCCGGCCATTTAACAGAATCAAAAAACAAAGTAAAGTGCTGTATTGGGACCACCTCCTCCCCTCTGGAAAACAAGAATAACATGTGTAAAACATGGCATTTTCTAAACAATTCTTATGTAGGGATAAAAAAGTACAATCTTGGCAATAGAAAGATTCATGTACCAAATGACAGCACGCAGGAGATCAATAATATATTTGCAAACATAGGAAATCAAACTTCAAAACTCATACCGAAACTCCAACGGTCCTTTGTCAGCCTACCCGAAAACCAGTTTATAACACCCACGCCGTCTTTTGAAATATCATATCGTGAAGTCAATGAAATCCGAATTAAGTCAAGATTATGATAATGTTTGATGCGACATCCTAAAACATTCAGTAAATTTAATTATTACCTGTTTCAAATTATACATGCTTCCGGATAGGTCAATAACCAATACATCTAGTACGGTACATTTAACTCATCCAACGGGGTGTAGGACGTTCACGGGGTGAATGAGAATATCACGTGACAGCTAAAATGGGTATACAGACATTCTATGGTACACTTCGTCGATTTTGCTTTCACTAGTCGCCTCAAATATTTTCGTCGGTAATAATAAACATTTAGACTCACAAACAAAATGAGATCAATACTCTGTCATGAGAATATTCGGAAAACGTGAAATAAAACGTGTGTACATACCCCCAATAGCAAATTTTACTTTCGAGAAGGGGATTCTGTTGTGATTTCTAGAAACATGCAACTTATCTACCTCGCTATACGAAACTTATTAAAGCACTTGTACAAGTCTGAATATAGTGTCCCCGATTCTCCCAATACACCAAACGCACCATTATATCGAATAAAACATTTATAAAGTCAACTTGCGTCCCACAATAATAACGACGCGTCGTTTCCCAATATCCTTGAATTGGAGTCTCCCAAATGTTTGAGTTCAATCGAAGGGAAATAACTCCAAATCGTTCTTATTCAATAACAAATAAAGATACGTTTATTTCAGTTTTTTTATCTAATTGTTACCTTTATCAAGGTTTTTGTCAGTGGCATACCGTTTGGGGATTATATAATAAAACAAAACTCGACACACTGAAGGGTCAGGGTAATAAGATCTTCAGACGGTTTTTCAGCATGGCAGATTGTTCGGGTCAGTACTACCCTTCTGATATTCATATTTCCATTGGCTTTCAGCCCCAGGAATTCGTATCTCAGGAGGGTAGTTCAGCCCCGTACACCTTGCTGAAACTCTTTGTAACTCTACCC
This sequence comes from Pictodentalium vernedei, assembly GCA_031216915.1. NCBI lineage: Eukaryota > Metazoa > Mollusca > Scaphopoda > Dentaliida > Dentaliidae > Pictodentalium > Pictodentalium vernedei. The sequence continues at coordinate 302,536,768 of CM062292.1, read as the reverse complement.
CATTCGTGCATATTATAAATGAGTAATTCAGTCTGCAAATAGTTCCAGACAGGATGAAAATTGCCAAAGTTACTCCAGTCTTCACATTTGGTGGCGGAAACAACTTTACGAACTATTGGCCAATCAGCAATTTGGCCGTTTTTTTCTAAAATCCTAGAAAAGCTCATACTAGTAAGAATCACAAAGTTTCTTAAATATATTTGATATCATCTCTTCCCACCAATATGGTTTTATAAAATATCACAGTGCATTACATCCAGTTATGCAATTGTTAAAATACATAGCCACAGAAAACAATAAAGCTATTAAAGACAGTGCCCTAAACCTATTCCTAGATCTTTCGAAAGCTCTTGATACCATCAGCCATGAGATATTCATTCAACTAGAATATTGTGGTATAGGAGGTAGCATTAATAATTGGTTCAAAAGCCATCTTCAGTCAAAACCCAGTTTGTTTTTTTCAGTTACAACTCTAACCTGACGGAAATAACATGTACTGTGCCACAAAGTTGCATATTAGGGCCTATATTGTTTCTTCCATACATAAATAATTCAACAATGCTAAATCTTCTATTGTTCGCATAGGACATAACTGGGTACAATTCTGGGGTGCTGGTAAACCCGCTAGTCACAGAATGTAATGTGGAACAACAAAACCGTCTGATTGGTATACTGGTATATTGATTGGTGCACTGCCAACTATTTAGTTCTGAACACCAAGAAAATCAAAATATATACTGAGTCAAAAAAGAAAGTATAATAAACTTTGAGGAGCAATTTTTGTAGTAGTCTCGACTTTAATCCCAAACAAATTATTGTAAATCCATATTTTGAGTCTATCTGTATCAATTTGCATAATTTCGTGTTCTTACTGTTGCCAGCGTCACGTCAGGACATCGCAAGTCAGACATGGGATGAACTGAAAAGTCGACACATGTATTCAATAGCGAGTATGTCAACCATTTGCCTCTTGGATGGCAAGACATCGACGGCGCTTGGACGTGATAAGTCTCTGGATGTCACCCTGTGGTATTGCGTTTCACCCCTGCATTAGAACATTACGTAAATCGCCTAACGTCTGAAGATCATGAAGTCGTACCCGACGGTCCAGTTGATCCCAAAGATGCTCGATTGGCGACAAATCTGGCGAAAGTGGGGACAAGGAAAGATGGTCGATGCTCTGCTCCTCAAGAAAGTCACGACAGATACGCGCCACGTGACATCGGTCATTGTGTTGCTGGAATAACTGCAATCCGACGTTAGCGTTGCACAACGGGGCAACAACAGCGTTAAGAATGTCGTCCCTATATTGCTGTCCATTCAGATTTCCATCGATGTAGATGAACTGCGTTCGATGGTGCAAGGACATTCCTGCCCAAACCATTACACATCACCCGCCGAAACGGTTGCATTCCCGCACGCAAGCATCAGAAAACCGTTCTCCTCGTCAGCGATACACTCGTGCCCTACCATCAGCGCGCCGTAGGCAAAATCGTGATTCATCACTAAAAGGAAGTGTGCTCCAATGCTGCTGAGTCCAGAGACACACGCTGATGTACCCATTCCATTCTGACGGTACGATGACGTTGGGTGAGGATTGGTCCATGGTATGGACGCCTATTTCGGATGCCGTGTTCAGCGAGTCTGTTGCGGACAGTTTGTGCACTGATTATATTGTTATTTCTACCAGGAGTAATTGCTGCTGTTCCCGTCGCCGGAAGGAATCGATCCCACCAGTGAGACGCCCTGGTGTGTCGGTCTTATGCAGGAATTGTAACGCGGCCGGTCGGCAGTAGATCCAGTGGTTCTATACCTTCCAATGACACGGCAAATAGTGGCCACAGTGACTCCGAACTTAGCAGCGAGCTCATCTGGAGGTATCCCAGCCTCATGCATACCAGTGGCACCGCAACCTCTGATTTTCGGTTAACCTTGGCATTTTTTAAAATATCGGAAGACAAAAACTAGCGTGTTTTCTCGATAACCCAGGTTCTCTAGCACAACATAACACAAAGAAAATTGTCGGTCAACCATTCAATTTGACATTCTCGGGTAGCACGTGCTATTTTGAAATCCGTTGCAAAATTGTATACGGTTGGGTGGACAACAACATGTCATTAAACTCTTTGCAAGACGTCTTGTTCACAAACATGAAACATCAGAACTATAATATTTCATCCTTTATGCTATTTTTCACATTTGTTTCTATTATACGTCATTTTTTGACTCAGTATATATACCTATATATCTAACCCATAAAAGACATATTTACGCTCACGAGAATATATCTATAAATAATCAGATGATCGACATATTCGGTAACATACAACGACAAATTTGTAAAATTTCTTAGCATAAAAATTGATGAAAATCTATCAGACAATGTTCATATATCTCAGATGTGATAGAAAGTTATCCTTGCCAATTTTAGTCTCAGAGAGGTGAGAAAGCCCCCCCCCCCCCCCCACCCCCCCTTAAAGTTATGAAGATCCTATATTCCACATTAATGTCGAATCATTGTATCTACGGTATTGCAGTATGGGAGAGGGGCACAAAACATGTACTCGACTGTTTAAACAACAGCAACGGTAAATACCAATCATTAATAATAAGAAATATAATGCTCATACCTATTCACTCTTTTTCAAAAATGATATCCTGAAGATAAAAGATTTGTATAGTGTGCAGGTTTATATCCATCTTTGATAGGCATGACCGAAAGCTTCCAGTATCCTTTGCGAATGTTTCTATACTGTCAGTAAAAAAAATAATGTAAACACACGCCAAGCGGGTCTCATGCATAGATCTAGAACCAAAAAAAAACAATTTTCTAAAATCTACCTGTCTTTGCTTTCCCCAAGTTATGAAAAGAACTAGAAATAGGCATCAGGACAGTGAAGACCCGAAAGAGTTTAAGAACAAGTTAATTGCAAAAGTTCCTTTTTGTCGTACTTAAAATTGTTCAAATCGTACTGTCAGGATTGTGCTATGTACCATGCTTTTCATTTCTAACACATCCCAAGATGTGCATCCCTCGTCTGTAGGCTGTACTGTAAAATAGTTTGACACTAGTTAGTTGACAAGCTTTCTTCATGAAGGTTACTCTTGTATTCTCACCTCTGCTGACCTTCAGATTCGTCGTTACCATTGCATTTTGTAAATTTGCCTCAAATGAACAGTTCTACTCTCGCTTTGACATGAGGAGGTAATGAATGTAATGGTTAAGCCCGAATAGGGAGAGTTCAGCTAAATCAGGCTCAGGGCACAACTCGCACCATCCTTAAAGTGGTCTACTTTCAGGGCGATTATGCGAATTCACGATGTTGCATCAGTATTTGTCTCCTCACTCCACCCCTTTTCTTCTTGATCTGCCTCTCTGCTCCTTTTCTTCTTCTTAACTTAAAGGCAGAAAGACAGCTGATCTGGCTCTGCTTTCTCCTGCCAGAATACACATGTTGCACTTTGGATCTCAAACTATAAGTTTTTGACCTGTCTATTGTAAATATGTACATTTCCTGTAAATTGTGCTGTATTTATGTATACTGGCGAATAAAATATATTAATACATTTTTCCATTTTTGGGTGTGCATCAGCAATCCACTAGTGTCCATGACACTAAGTGGGTTATCATGAGTTTGATTCATGTATTGGCTATGTGTTTTTACTGATAAATAAGACCCAGTCACCAATACTTGGGGTGGAAGTCCTCTGAAGTGGACAACATGGTTATAAACGATTGACTAAAATTGACTTTATCTCCATGTTGTGGTCATGATTAACCATTGTGAAGACATATGTGACCTAAAACAGCAATAAATAAATAATAAATTTGCCACGTGTAATATAAAATCTTCAGCGCCTATTTCTCAGTTCAGTCGTAGAAGTGTTAATCCACTTTAGACCATTTTAACTACAGATACTTTCAACTTTTCAGACATCTACAGACTCAGAGTTTATGAGATTATGGAACGGACTGCAGCGTTTTAAGAAGGACGACATTTCAGTTCTTAATGCTACAAACGAAGGACAAATTCAGAATGTATTGGATGGGGAGTATGTTTTCATTGCTGATGAAATTACGTTTCAGAAGTATTTGGTAGAGAACAATAATTTACTTACTATGCAGGAAAAATTCTTCCCTTCTCAATATGGTGTCGGACTTCAAAATAACTCTCCGTTCCTAGACATCTTTTCAAAAAGGTATTGTTTCAATTTATTTATTTATTTATTTATTTATTTATTTATTTATTTATTTATTTATTTATTTATCTATTTATTTATTCATTCATTGGTGCTCAGTGCCAATTCAGCACCCGAGATTATATTGTGGCGATAAATCCATACCGTTTGTGATAAAAGGGACAATTAAAGTGAGAATTTAAGAAATGTTCATCAAAACCTGGAAATGGGTAAACTGTAAGGAGAGAAAAAATAGGAAAAAATAAGAATTGATAACAAAAACGAGTACGTTATATAAAGAGTCTACTGCACATGACTGAAAGAAACTTGGAAGATGGAATGCTGAATAAAAAAAAATAAAAATTTAATGTATTAAAAATGTTGCTTTCTTGAGGAATGGGAGAATCTGATGATAAGTTATCGTAAAATAAACCTCTCAGGGACGGTGCATTCAAATGTCGCTCTCTGTCATCACTACAATCAATACAAAAAAAGAATATCCTCAGCTGTCAAACGGCTTTAGCATTGAACACATGCTGGTCGCATGTGTCCCTCAGATTAGAGCAGAGTATAAATCTTGTATAACCAATAAGACATCGTGTCAGAATTACATTATCTTTCTACAAATGTCAGTGGACGGATATTTATCATTGGCATTTGCACAGAAGCGATAGAGCGATAGAGCTTGTTATTTTCCTGCCTCATCGCATTCCACCTGGCACATAAGTTTGATGTAATTTTTATATGTGGTTTGCAGTCGCTGAGGGAAGCTTAAAACAGTGATAGGATTGCTTAGAACCAGCTTCGCTGAACTGTCTGCTCTGGTGTTACCACAGATACCAGCATGTCTACAGCACAGTCGCCATAGAATTGACGTAATCCATGCGTGGGCAGTGATGTCAACGCATGCGTTTACCAGGTAATAAAAATTATCATCTGAAAATTTTTAATTAATGAAGCACCAGTTTGTATCCGATGCTTCATTAATTAAAACGTTTGATGCTTATTCCTATAAGTAGTGTTTACAATATAATATTATTGCACCGCGGACATACTACCCACCCCGTGGAAAGCGACCAGCCACGGCGGCTGTACTATCGGTAACCAGCAAAGCACGATATCATATTGGTCAGGAATTAGCATATTCTATTTCAGAATAAGTTCCAGAGTCAGAGGGTTCTTCAAGTCGAGGTTGAGGAAATTTATCAAAGACGAAAAAGAGGCGGAAGAAATAATCGAGTGTTCAAGTGCGAGTCGTTAAGCTTTAACTTCAGCTGTGAAAACAGAACTGTTACTAAGTATTCTGATTGAGTTGATCTGACCACCATTGATGATACTTTATCGCGATCTTTAGAGCCATCAGTATAAAAATGTTAATATGTCCTACAAGCCTAAAACAAAGTTAAAAATCTGTTTACTGGGCCCTCCACGTGGTCCTTTTGGCTGCCACGTGCTCTCTTTTAATAACGAATGCAAACTTAAAATGGTTTGTGTCTGATATTTTACCCAAGGTAGTAAAATTGATAAATTTGTTCCTCGAGTGCAAACACGGCTTTGCAATACTTTAGCATTGCAAAGCCATGTTACACTTAAGGGACGAAATACACCGCCACTCATGCTATTCTGTAGATTATGAGTCCTAAACATAAATCAAACCAAGAACATACATGGCAAAACATAATTACAAAAATAAAATAAAAAACCGCCTGTCCACATGCTATTTTACAAAACAAAATGGCCTGAGAAACAGATCTATTTTGTGGGGCCACAAAAAGCTTTTATTTCATTATATTGTTGCTTGAATAGCATTGAGAATTTTAGATTTTTTGGATGAAGTAACATCCAAAATTATATTAGGATTTTCCAAATGCCAAGAAGAATATGTTCTCGCTTCTCCTTTATCGAATTGGATTCACTTGTGATTTCAAATATAAACATAGAATATTAACATCATTTGTTCATACCAAATTTGGAAACCAGCCGTGACTCTCCATCAGATGCTGGTATGGCTAAAGGTTGTCGCGACCGGTGAAGGGGGAGCCGATTGCTCAGACGGAAGGTCTCTATCATTCATCATACTCTCCCATTATGGAGATTCGTGTCCTGCATGTAAATTCCACAAAAATATAACTGCCTTGCACGTTATTGTGAGGCAATAGCAAAGAGAGAACAAATGACCAGGAGATGGGCACTAAAGAACATGTATATTGAAAATCCAGAAAAAATACTTTTTGAACTAAAGGTTCTGCGGATACTTAAAAGAAGTGCGCGGTCATACTCAAAACGCATTTTTCTCGTGCTCTCTTATCGCCAAGCCTTCGGACAAATGTTCCAAGCGCAACGATTTTGTAATCTGATCCGTATTCCCCCATTGCATCCAAGTGAATGTAAGCGAGCATTTCCACAGATCCCACTTTAGAACAAAAAATCGAATTTGGTGTTCTGTTTTTTGTAATTGAAATATTTACGGAAAGTTTCATGTTGGAATGATTATTATTCTTGTGTTCGCTGGCACTAATTCTGGCCTTTATGTTTCGCCAGTCTGTTTATGTTTGCATGATTCTTTACATTTCAATAGACACGCTAATTTGTTTGGGATTCATCTCGATTCATCACATAGAACGTTGCGTGAATTTGTGTACCCTGAAGAAAACCGAACTCTGCTGTGGGTACCTTGCCGAGGTGACTAATCGCAATTCGGACCTCACAAACCTAAAAGCTCTGGTCAAGTCGAATCAAACGATTTCGAAGCGAATTGAATTCTCGATCGAATCGAATCTCACAACTCTACGGGTTGTAGATATCACATCGTGTTACAGCCTTCAATATTGCCAATAGCCACTCAAGAATTGTATTCAACGTCAACTCGTCTGTTTAGGCAAATCAGTCAAAAAGCCGAATGTTCCAGAAATAGAATTAAGGTTGTTTCGGAAGCGAAACCTTCTTGGACACTTCTATCAACATGTCTCCTGGGTTGGAGATCCGATGATAGAGTGAGGGTTTAAAAGGTGACAATTGAAAAGTTTTGTAAGAACATCTTGACGATTCGTACATGTCGGAAATAGCGCGACTAGAATTGAATCAGATCTTCTGGACGATACCGAATCGAAATTAAATTCCGAAATAATCAGAATAGGGTAATTCATTTTATTTGCAGTAAGGCGATATACAGGACAAAGAGACAGCTGTACCTATTCTTCTCTTTTGTAGCGTAATGTCTATAATAGAGAGTGGTTTGACGAAAGCGTGGAAAGAGAAATGGATCCCAAAGAGGAATATCAGTGATATGAGCATGCAAACGAAAAGCAGAACAATTATGATGATAGACATTCAGAGTTCCTTCTATGTTATGATAATCGGAGTCTTTTTGTCCACAGTGTTATTGATAGCCGAAATTGTCATAGCTCGGAGACATCGCCAGCTTCGACGAACAAAGTGATAATATATTTTCACAGCTAACGTTGGATACAGAAGTTTAGAATCCCATGCTGGAGAGTTGTGAACATTTCTTATTACCCTTTACCTAACCCATCGGAAACTTCTGCTCGAGTAATATACAAATTGAGCAGTTGAAAAAAATTATCTTTCAAATAAATTTAACAAATTCAAATTTCAACAAACCCATATCATGTGACCCCTCCCCTCATTAAACGAGCTCGTTCTAATGAGGGTGTTACATGATATGGTTTTGTTGAAATTCCTTGGAAAAATAATAAAAAACATATTTAAAATAATGAATTTTGATATCGTTTGGGTTGGATAAAGGGGTTAACTGTTTGAGCTCTGGAAGCCACCATTTGGGCTCGATTGAAAATGCTGGTGACACGATTAGAAGGCTTTATATTCTGTTGATGTGCTACATATCCAGAAGTAAAAATAGTTTGTTCAAATGAATTTATATTACTCCAACAAATTACGACAAATCAACTCAATATGAATAACGTTTGACCTGTAAGTTTATCTTGCACTCTCCCCGTCCGCAATGGCGAGACACAGTTATCAAGATGGCGAGTCAACCTTATTCAAGGATACGGAGACATCACAATCCAATATTTTCCTTCTTTTTTACAATTTATTTTCCGTTTAAAACATATTTTACCGCCCTTCATTAACTCTTAGAACAATGTGTCCCACAGCGGTTATCGTTTCTAAAGTACTGTTAAGTCGTTCAGGCCTGTACCGTAAAATTATCTTAAATCGCTTTCAGGGACGTGGCTAAAAGATTTACGTTGGTCTGGATTGTCCCTCTTAATTACTAACTGTACCCCAACACCCTTGGCTGCCGAACCTTAAGACGCCAACCCCCCAACCCCTGAACTACCTGTGAATTTTCCAAAAGCTCGATATTTTGAGTGCGATTGCGAGGGTAGCACATCCTGACTCTATGCCGAGAAATCCCAGACGCGGAGGTATTAATCAGTCAATGTCAATAAACCACCTACATAATTGTTAGTGCCGGACATTATAAAAATAAAAACGCTCAGTTCTCAAAGTTGAAAAATAGCAATAAATTTGTAAATTTGGCACTTTTGAAAGTGATTAACAAATTAACGTAAAAGAGAAAGAGGGATTAATATGGAGTCTGTATCGTAGTCTTAGTTGTAGATGGTTGTTGGGAAAGGTAAGAATACCTTCAGTCAATAAAAACTAGTGTGTCTATTGTGTATGCTTTTTTGGACCATGATTACCTATTCAACTATATATGAAAAGCCTATGGCATAACTTTTAACTTTATACACCAACCGTGGTGCCCGCAATGGGATTTCAATAGTTAAAATTTACATCAGAACGAGCTTTGGTGACGTCGACCTGAATGCAACTTGTCGGAATTTATCGCGCGTCGCCTAGGGAAAAGTGAAATGAAAGTGACAATTATTTATTACGTTTTTAAATGAGTTTACCCCATAAGACACCAACATTAACAAACATGCATTGTCTCATATTAGTAAAACATCCATAACTCGAAATAGTATGTTATTATGCTATTAATATGAAAAAGACACCGTTTCGTTTCGTTTCGGCGATAAAATTGACAGCGGAAGTACCGCCCACCGATGCTCGTGTAAACGAAGACAGATTCGCATGTATGTACTCTGGTGCTCAGTAAAACTGAGGAAATATAATAGCGACTCTTAATAATCTGACGATCATGGTATAAATAAAATATTTCCAAAGTAGCTTGGTTTCAAAAACTTCCAACAAAGCCAAATCACATAGCCCACTCATCGGAACGCTCTCGACGAGCTCCTTCCAATGAATGGTCACATGATATGGTTTTGTTGATATTTTAAAAAAAAGGGTTTTTTAAACTGCCCAATGAATAAATTACGCGCGATTCGTAAGGAAGGAGTTAAAAAATTAATTCCAAATTAAGAAATGCTTGGCCGTAATTGATGTACAGTCAATTATATTCGCTTCGAAGTCTCCCCTGTGCTCTAATTGATTTTGAGTTATAATGACCACTTTATTGCAACATGTTTAATTTGACAGTTGTATCTGGTATGTACAACATTTCCTGTACTGTTTAATTTGACAGTTGTATCTGGTATGTACAACATTTCCTGTACTCGATATATATTTTATGCTCCTGTTTTGGGAATATGTGTCATGTGTAAAGAAGTCATAATATTCTCTTATATTTATTTATGCATTCCCTGATATGTTCATCAATTAACTCTTTGAGACTTTAATTATTCTGACGTTCAAACCTCGCTGGGAATTCAATTTCTTCAACGATTTTCAAAATGCGACGTCAAACGCCGGAAAGTACAAATAAGATATTTTCCACATTAGTGATTATCTGGTTGAGGGCTAGATTCTTCTTGGTGGCCTGAATTTGTTATTCAAAGCTTGTTTATTTCCAATAATTTGTAATAACACAAATTTATATAAACAAAATATTATTTGTGTTTGACTGAATATGAAATATAAGCAAGGGAAGTGTTGGGTTTTGCTTTGGTATCCTCATTTTTTTAAAGCCCTGATAGTGGCTTCTTGCACTTAACCAGTTATGAAGTCCTGACAGCAGGATTATATTAATACTTTAAGCTGCGATAACACTTGGCTCAACGGTTGTCACTGAGCACTATTCGGGAGAAATTGGGAATTGAGGTTAAAACTTAAACAAATGACCACAAAGTATCAACGCGCTGTTTGATTTCGTACGTCATAACACGTACAAAAGTATTAACTCACTGTTTGACTTCGTACGACATGACACGTACAGAAGTATCAACGCGCTTTTTGACTTCGTACGTCATAAGCCCTACAAAAGTATCAAAGGGTTAGCTTACTTTTGATAAAGGATAATCTCCTTTTAAGCTGAACAGACATACAGCACGAATTCACATTGGGCAGTAAAACAAACGAGAGAAAAATGTGGCTTTTTTCTGCCACCGGTTAATTAGCCGCACTTTAAAATAAGATAATCACCAAAGAGTTTTTCAACTAGTAATTATACCGCAGATTCCACTGAAACCAAATTTGGATTTAGCCCACTGAAATTGTTTACGGTATTTTACATTAAGCTTAATCAAATTACTGTTCATTTGTGTGTCTCAATTAGCATGTATGGTGCACAACAACCATAATTTAATAATAATGAGAAATGCCATTTGTGTAGCGCCTTACTGCACTATAGGGTGGGCTCAATGCGCTTTACGAAAACAATTTCCCGAGCAACCTGTAAATGGAGAGTTGATAATTTAGATCATCAGTCACAGTTGATGAAAAAAACACCAGGAAAGTTCTGTGGTTGTCTTTACCGGAAAAGGTGATGCCCTGCATTTATTCTTCACAATTCAAGGTACCACATGTGTCACAGATATGGACAAATTGCTCATAGATGCTTGAAGCAGCGTTAAAGAATAGCTTAGTTTTTAGTGGATCTTGTTCTTGCATCTCGGACTATTGGCTCAAGAAGGGAAGAGGTGATGGACTTTACATATCCATATTTTGACACATATTTGACAGGATTGTTGAGGAAACCAGACACTTCTAAACAGAAATCGAGAGGTATGACAATGCATTGCAGAAGGGGAATTTTTGCACACTAAAAAGTCGCAATGTCATTTGGGGTCGCGTTGACAATAAACCTATGAACTATTGTATCAAAATAGCGGATAGACCTAACGACATAGACGAGTAATTTGCTCTTCATCAAAATGATTAAGTAAGAAATTTATGATTAAGTGTAAAAGTGCAGTTGCGATGTTTCCGATATGCTGATTAACATATGAAAATAAGATGTTTCAGAGATGTCTTTCAGACCGTTTTTCAAGAATTTTATGCAAATTTTAAATTTGAAACTGATGTGTAATTGTTCAGAATGTTTTCATCACGGATTGATTTTTTAAGAAATGTCGCAACAACTTGCTTAGATTCGGAAGATTCCGACTTAGTCGAAAATGACGCAATTATGAGTTTTGTGATTGGGAGGGGGGAGGGGGCTTTTTGCGACAGAGAAGCTTTCAATAAGGAAGAAGGAATTGGGTCAATGATACCACTCCTAGATGGTGACTTGAGTGGTAATCATTTTGCCGGAAAAGTCTCTTCAGTAACTGGTTAAAAGCAAATGACAGATATGAGAAATCAATAAGATTATTGTTAATTTCAACTTAACAGTTTCTATCTTCTATTGGGAAACTTTTGAGAAACTGTCCGGAAGTTCTCAATTCAGACACGTTGTTCGGCAAGACATATGATTTACTCCGGCGATTCGTCATGGAAAAATGTTTTTATCACATTAAAAACACCAACTAGCTCACGACGGAAAATATCGGTCATAACACGTCTAACACGGGAATAACGTCAGAAGTTAACGTCTAGATGGTAGCGTTGTGAGTTTGTTGGTTTTCGGAAATAGAATTGAATTAATCTTCTCTTATTTTTCATTAATTGTCTACCTAGTACAAATAATATCAGACGACATTTGTAAAAAGCATTTCCTGAATAACTAAATATCTTCATTTATCATCTCGAAGGCATAACTTATGACCAATAATTGGGACAAGATCGTTCAAGATGGCGGTCATAAGCTATATGTTTTAGACGAAAATTGAAGAAAAAGAAAATAAAATGTGGCTATGGATCTTTGTGAACAGCGCTGGCTAGCTTTAGTCCTTACGTTAACTGTACAGGGTTCAATTACATGTAATGTGATAAAAAAGAATCTCGAATTCGTGACGATTTTGACACGAAATTTCTGATTCTTGTTCACTTAAATCGATCTGAACCTCCGTAAACCTTGGCGCAGATCAATTTGGTTAACTGGGCACAGAAAATGTATATGGCATTGCAACTGATCAGAGATCCTCTATTTAGACGAATTGCATGTTATAAATTTTTAGACAAATATTGCTGTTAGCTGTGTACATGCATATTTGTAATGTGGTACCTTGTTGTACGTATGGAGGTCTTAGTTGAGCCGTTAAGCCAATGGATCTCCAGGGTATTTCAGCTTTCCAGAACCGGAACTGCTTTTGTTCTTTTTCTTTAATAGCATTCCAGGATGCTGATTGGTGGACTATGATAAAGAGGGTTTATCAAAGAAGCATGCTTATCGTGAGCAGTTTTTAGCGAATCATCAATTTCATGAGCAAGTGCTTTTTTAGGATATTTGTCCAGGGATTGCGCGTTGGATTTCATGTCTGTCTGTCATTCAAAAGAGTTTGTGTATTTGATTATTCTACTTGTTATTCTATGTTTCGATTGTGAATGTTTCTTCGGGAGAAGGGTTATAGAAAGAATTGCCTTAAGGTTGGAAAGGACTGTGTCAAGTATTTACAAAGGAAAAATCATTCCTGACAATCATCCAATCAAGAGAATGACATTGTCGATTATTTGTTTGTTTATTTGTTTGAGTTTAATGTTACTTTCAGTATCTATGGTAATGACCACCTCTAACATGTTGCTTCAAGCTAAGAACAAAGAGTGTAAAGTAATACTGTTTGGGTTATTTGGAATATCAAAATGTAAATTGAAATCTCCCATAAGGATATCATTTTGTGGATTTTGTTGGAATAAAGAAATTCGGGAAATTCGTTAACCGTCTATCAAACACACAGGATATCACAATTTATTATTTTAATTATCGTTTTTTTTTATTTTTTATTTTTGTTAAATTTCAACAAAACCAAGGTACCCCTCATTAGAACGAGTCCAATAAGTTCGTTCCAATGGCGGGGGGAGTCACATGATATGGCTTTCTTGATTTTGCTTGAAAAACAAATGCCACATGCTTAATTTGTAAATTATGCGGGTGGATGAGGCCGTTTTCTTAGGTAAAGGGTTAAACAGGATGCTTTTTGTCAGTTTGGTACGTCTCCTTTGAGGTGATAGATATAGACATGCGAGTGGTACATCTTTGAAACTGGGAGATACCTCAACCGCTTCAAACATACCAAATGACCAATTAAGTTTTAAATGGTTTTCGAGTGTCGATTTTGGTGGGGGTAACAATTCCTCCATTCATTCTGTTTTTACGTCGGAATGATATCATCATATAGACGTCGTGGGAAAATTCAGCAATGGAACATTCGTCCTTTTGTTGTCGAAGACAGGTTTCAGTTATGAGAAGAATATCAAAATCGAGAATTAAGTCATGAATCTTATTTGTCTACAGGACTGGGCTTTGAAATAACACAGATTGGGGGCTACTTTAGTTTTGTGTTTGGGAGTTTTTTGTTTGTTTTTTTTTTTTTGGGGGGGGGGGGGTGGTGTTCGCTGACGATCCAACAATCCAGTTGAATAGAGGTCAGTGATTCCTACCTATTATAAGTTATTGTGATGAATCGACGGCAACATGGTCTGAGGTTTGTGGTGCGGAGCTTATGTTACTGAACTTGTGATCGTCAAAAGTTGGCTTGTTCAAGGAAATTTTTAACGATCACATGTTTAGTAAATAAATCGCTCGAGTACCCACGGCGGCGCTGGATAAAATCAATAAACCAGATAAGCTCATCCCATATTAGTTCAAATCATAAATCGGTTTGTAATTTAAACAACTCTTTATCCGGAACACCGTCCGCTGCACGTGTGAAAAATCCAGAAAACTGAAGCGGCTTGCTAGTCACTCCGGTGATGATTACGAAACGGCCGACGTCATTTTAAATATTTCGCGTGGTGGCGTCAGACGGTAGCATTTGCTACTGGAGCCGTAAACATAAAAGAAATCACGCCAGCTTTCACCCAATCAGAGGGTGGGGATTTTACTCTCATTGGAACATATGTCTACACTCATAACAGCGACTTCAGCAGGAGTAAATAATGCCTCGTGAAGACAAGCACGTATTTCAGGTATAACCTGTTTTCCTAAGGACAATGCCCAGCACACTTCCATCTTAATTTCAAAACATGTCACACAACTGAAATGGTTTCAAAACGTCTTAATGTAACGCTGCATAATATTAATTTGACTGTTGTGTCACTTACACTCCTCAACAAGAAACAGGGAATAATTTTGAGGGTTAACGCTTTCTATCGACAACTATGAATACAACATAAAATAAGCAATGAATATATCACCTATTGAGTGTGACAACACGCCATCTGCTAAGTTGCAGATGTCGCCTTGTGGCGCTCAAGGAGTGATATTTAAAAGCAATTAGAATTAAAGTGGTTCTATGCACCTTCTAGGAACATGAACCAAACATTTTAGTAATAGTTCGTCTCGTACTATAATTTTGGCATGTTAAAATATGAATACAACGGATAAAATAGCTCGGTAATGTTCGACAGTGATTAACGTTTAAGTTTATCCGAACGATGTTTAGTTTCGCAAAAGAAGATTTCATGTGACTAAATCAGGGTTTGTAATCGGCACCAGCACCGGAATCGGAACCTCGGTAAATATGACATTAATGCGGTACGGTACTGCATTCTCCGAACCGTCGTTATACGGTACGAAATCACAGCCAAAGCTGTGCGGGCTTAAAGTTGTTGTCGAGAAATTTATAGGAATAAATTAATGTAATCCATTATGTGTTGACTGCAGGCTTTTTGTTGCACGCGGTTCACTGTACCTCATTCTAAGACATTATGTTCATTTCCCACAAGGTGTCAGGTGGTAGGGCAAAGTACGCTGTTGTAGATGAGAAAACATGGACCATCGAATTATGTGCCGGTAAGAAGCTGATAGTCGTGTGTCGGTCAACGTGTAATAAATAATATTTTTTTCTCGAGACGATGAAGTTATCTATAGAAAATTGACTGAAAACCGAAAAGCAGGAACTCTTAAGAACAGCAGCAATTCTTTGTAAACCAGTCTGGATAGGAATTGTCATTGACAATACATTTAATGCCGATATATTTTTGGGGGAAATTACAGAGAAAGTACTCGGAACCCCGAATGCAAATTTCGATACAGGCAACCAAACACTGCAATGGATGCCCCACTACTCTAGATACGAACTTTAACAGGCTGTTGGGCACATGCACATGTTTGTTCATGCTGATTGTATAAAGTATTAACTCAGCCGGTATGTCGGCTCACATTTATAACCAGACTCCAGACCAATATTCGAGAACTGACAATTACATAACTTGGAGAATTGTTTTTAGTGTCGATTCGTAATTGTTTGCATATCGTCTGTGTTTATTGTGAGATTTACCTGCCAAATGTGAAATGAATTACTGGTTGAGTTAATTAATACTTTTTGGTGGGTTGCAGTTGTCTTAGCTGGTGTGGCGGCAGAGCATTTTGTGCTTTGATAGGCGATTTGGTGCCGTATACCCTGATCGACTCCTGACGTTGCCAACTTCCGAAAAACATTACAGTTTTCAGTTCAGAGTTTCTGCTTGATGTTGGCGGTATAAAATTAGATTCAAGCAGGTGCATCCTCTCAGATCTTCTGTTAATGTAATCTGAGCGATATTCCTCCATTGCATCCAAGTGAAAGCAATCGAGTATTTCCACAGATTCTTATTAAGAAACAAAATCGAGAATGGTATTCTATTTTTGTCATTTAAATATGCTCAAGTTTCACGCACCGAGTGCTTATCATGTTTGCGTTTACTCGCACATATTCTGGCTTTTGTGGATCGCGAATCTATTCATGTTTGCTTGATTCTTTACAATTCAAAGCTCTGGTAACTGTATTTTAGACGAAGTCGTCATCTCAGCACAAAATTGCCAAGTGAGATTTATCTCCCTTGACCACGAACAACGTCGCGTGCAACCCACCGTAAACTAAACGCTTCTACCGCTGTTGGTACACTGCCAGGGTGACATATCACAACTTGGGTCCCACGAATCTCTAATATTAGGTCGAATTGAATCTCAAATCAAATCTCACCTCACTGACTGTTTGGGGTGAATAAATAGAAAAAAGCGGACTATTTCAGAAAGGGAATCAGAGTTATGTCGGAAACGGAACGTCCTTGAATTCTTCTTTTATCATCAGATAATGATGATAAAATGGTCCGTCAACGATTTCCGTTCGGCACATGTGTACGGAACGTATATTCATTTTCCGCATGGTTTAGTGTTGCTGTAGATCCTGCTACCACAGAACAGGAGTGTAATAAATGGATATTCGTTCGTTCCCTTCTCAACAAAGAGCATACATTTCCATTGTTTTATTTATTTAAAGCTCGAAGCGTCCTTGGATCTGGCAACTTTTCAACTCTGTTTGGTTATCTAACAGCATGAATGGTGCATCGTGTTAGAAATCAGTAGACACACAGTTCTGTGATCACAAAAGCAGTCTTCATTCAGATGATATCGCGACACACCTACTCCAGGGAGTCGTGACTTCGTAAAACATTTACTGAAAATTTAGGAAGCATCAACAAAAGTAAAACGAAAAGAGCAGTTCAGCTTTAATGTTCTTTAGTTACTTTTTCGACAGGTTAGATCAGATCAAAATTGGGAGATATATGGACGGAGGGTTTGGAATATCTCAACGATTCGCAAATGCCCGAACCATCGGGACTAGAATCGAATCCAATGGAATCATTGATATGATTTCTAATCGAAGCTAATTTCAATGCTTTCGGGGGATCTAATCACAATAAAACAAATTTGTTGCAGATTGGCAATGTATAAGATAAAAAGACACTCAGTTGTAACTGTTTCTTATCTTTTGTAATGTAATATCTATACAAGAGAGATGTTTGCAACAGCCTGGGAAGAGAAATGGATTCTAAAGAGGAACATAAACGATGTGAGTACATGAAAGAAAAGCAGAATACTTAAGATGATAGACGTTCAAAGTTCTATCTACATTATAGCAATCGGAATTGTTTCCGCAGTTATCTCAATATTAGAAATTTCCATAGCTCGAAGATATCGTCAACAGACAACAATGTAGCAATTTATTTTCATGAATTTGGATACTGGCATCGTTGATTCATATTTCAAAAATCCGCGAACACCTCTTGTAATACGTGCATGTGCATGATGGAGAGTCATAGTTACAGAACTGTGGTTACAAAGCGAATGTTTTAGAATCAGATTATGATTCGATGGCAACATGCTTGTAATATAGCCGCCGTGGATTGGTCAGTTTCTGCGGTGGGTAATATTTCCACGGATACAATAATATTAGACTTCAAACACTAATTACAGGAATAATCGTCCAAAATGTAATTAATGAAGCACCGGGTATAACCCGGTCCTTCATGAATGAAAGTTTCGCTGATAATTATTTGTATTACCTGGTAAATGCATGCGTGGACATAACTGCCCACGTGTGGATTACCACCAATCCACGGCGACTGTACTGTACATATTTGCTAAACCTCCGAAATCAAGAACAAATTAAAAAAAAAATTAACAAAAATAACATTTCAGATTCAATGTTCGCGCATTTCTTTTCTCCGTTTCAACAGGTCGGATTTTACAGACGTGAAGGTAGGAAGGCGGACAGGGAATTTTGACTGTTTTGTCAGATGCAGTCGAATTTTTCAGTCCGCTTTTGTGAACACATCACCGTATCAAGATGAGCTGGCAACAGCGTATATGAAGACATCAGATTGAATATAGTTTGCATTTCAACTTTTCTTTTTTCTTTCGAAATGTTGGTTTGCACCCTTCAGTTTGTAAATAAGTTTCAATACATATAAAACATCTCCCTGTACGATATTATTGAATGCAATTGGATAATTCCACTTTAGATTTGAGTGGATACATGTAGTTAGTTTTGTTTCTGTGTTTGTTGGGGGATTAACGGCATATTAAACAGCCAGGATAGTTAGTATCTAATAAATTAAAGGGTCCAAGAGGGCTGTAGGTTTGAGACTCAATAATTACCTCTGTTAGTCTGGTGTTCTTTGTGTAGTCCTTTTGTGTACCTGTACAATTAACCTTACGCGTACCTGTAGGCATACTGCGTCTAGGGGGTGACAATGTGACCATGGTCTATCTTGCTCATTACCCTTCTGTCCACTGATGTCAAAATACCGAAATTTCAAGCTACAACTTTTTCTCAAAATGCAACTACAAAGAGAACTAATTTAATTTTGTTTGCAAAGGTCATTGAGCTCTGCCAAGAAAGATTGTATATATGTTATATTCTCAGTTGTTTTATAAGAAAACGTTGCAGCTTGAAATAATTTTAGTATTTCCACATCGTTGCTCATAAGGTTAGCCTTTTGAACCCAGGTGGTATCTTCCATGTAATGTCAATGACACCAATTGGAAGAATCCATATTCATTATTTGGAGGCAGAACAATTAATACTTTCATCGTGCAGTCTTTGGGCTGCATGTTGAAAATATTGATTGGTCTAACCCACACATTCAGTTAGCAGGCATCCAACATAATGAAATCATGAAGTATCATAATCCTGGGCCAGAAAAGCGGTCTCTCCTGTTCAACGGGTTAAATGATCACGACACTTCGCACTTCCGGAGGGCAAAATAAATAAAGTAAAACTGTGAAGAGAAGCTGTGGGTATTTTTATAATAACCTCAACTTCACCCCCGATGCGCGAATATGTTTATGTTTTGCCATAAACATTATTTATTGGCGTGGTGTGCACGCATGTTTCTCTGTTACAAAATTATAATCAAATCTAATTGCAGACAACGTTAAATGGAATGGTGAATGAAATATTTTTCAGAGCAGTAGGATAAATTTGTAACTGAAGCGCACCACAAATGCTTAATGCACTCCATGTCGCCGTAGACATAAATGTGATAGATCACACCATCAAGGGCCTCCAATTTGAAGAATTAACACTACGTGATGTTAGAATGTGGTTAGTCAAAGATGAATTGAGTCTCACCAAAGAGGTGCATGTAACATTAATGTGTCTGTCTGTTATCTGACTGGGACGCATTATCTTAACACGAGTCTGAGGCAGTCTTTCATCGGGTTGTTTAAGGAGGAATCATAGATAGAAACATAATTATTTTCAGCGGTATTTAGCTGTGTTATACATACACAGAACGACAGGTATATGTCGTTTCTTGTTTATTGCACGCTTTCGCGTCTATAAAAAAAAAATATTTGAAGGGCACTCACCAAATCATTTCACAAGTATCAACAAGTTATTTCGGAGTCAGCTGAGATTCGGGTGATTAATCGTCTGCAAATGTTTACAAAACACATGTGTGATTTGTGGAGAATTCCCGTGGGTAGATGTATAAATAGGTCAAACATGTGGTGTACGTACGTTTGTACTATCGTAATACATGCACATTTGAGCTCGTTCTTTTCAATTTATCATTGCACAGCTAATAATGATTGGTTTGAATTCTGCCTTCTAAACTTCAGAAGTAATTATACACACAATGATGTTTTTATTTGGTCAAACGGGAATTCCAAGTAGGCGTTGTTATGTTAAATTTTGACAGATGACGTGATCGTCCAAAAATAGTCCGTCAATGATTTCCGTTCGGCACATTTGTGCGGAACGTATTTTCATTTTCCGCATGGTTTAGTGTCATAGTGTAGGCGGTGATGTCATAGAACAGGAGTGTAATAAATGGATATTCGTTGAGCCCCGTTCCCTTCTCAACAAATAGTATACTTTTCAATTGTTTTACTTATTTAAAGCTTGAAGCGTCCATAGATCTGGCAACTTTTCGACTCTGTTTGGTTATCTAACAGCTTGAATGGAGCATCGTGTTAGTAGAAATCAGTAAACATATAGTTCTGTGATCACAAAGCAGTCTTCATCCCGATGATATCGCGACACACCTACACCAGGGAGTCGTTGTTTCGTAAATAATTTCCTGAAAAATTAGGAAGCATCAACAATAATAAATAATAAAACGAAAGGAGCATTTCAGCTTTAACGTTGTTTAGTTACTTTTTCGACAGGTTAGATTATTTAGTATTGAAGGGAGGTAAGCGGTTAAAGAATTTCGACCGATCGAATTTTTGTGTCCACTTTTGTGATAACGGTACTGTGTCGTAATGTTTGGGGCATGCTCATGAACTCTCCATACCCAAGCCACTGGTCTAAATAAGGCTGTCGAGCGCAATATTGAGTAAATGTACAGTACTGTTATCACAAAAGAAGTATCTATCTCGATCATATCACGATCCTGCCGCGGCATATATTTAAAGGTCGGTCAATAATTAATAAATAAAATATTGGGAAATCGAGACTGAAAAAGGAAAACGGGAACCAATAGTGTCAAACATTTTTTATCGACAATTGAGAGTCCACAGTTTTGTGGGGAAGAACTCGGACATAGAATTTCGACTGGATCGTGACGGCGTCAGTATCCAATCGTAATTCTCTCTCCGTTTTTGTAATCACAGTGCTCTGTCTATGGTCTATTATTGGGGTCGCGGTGACCCAGTGGCTATGGCACTGGACTTCACAACGAAAGGTCCATGATTCGATCTTAGCCAGAGGTAACTGCGTTGTGTCCACGGACAAGGCACTTAATCCCCATTGCCCTTGTGGGGGCACGTTGGCGCTGCGTACCAAGGCGCACTGTTCGTCGATGCTGCACTTGTTTTCAACCAAAGCTAACCCTGTTTGTGTGGATTTAGCGCGTTGGGGAGTCTAATAATTGCTTGCCGTTGCTCGGTGGTTCTCTCTGGGTACTCCGGCTTAATACACCATAACACTGTCCGACACGAGGTAACCCTGGCTGTTGAAAGTGCAGTTAAATAAATAAATAAATAAGTGGCCTATTATTGTTGTGAGTGCAAGTTCCATCGTACCAAATATTTTGTACTTAAGAATGACGTCTTGAGACTACATATGGAAAGAACCAATAATCCATTTCTTGACTTGCGTTCAAGGTTTGTGCACAACATGTGGATTTACAATTGCTCTTCCGTTGTTTTCTAAGCGGTACTATAACAGAAAATTGCTCCACAGGTATTTCTTGAAATAAACGAGGAATTCATTTGTATTCGATTATTTTTTTGAAAAGCACACCTTTTACGGTTATGACCAGAGTAACAACGACCATTATCTACGCAACTGGGAAATGGATTTTCTCGATAGGAAATCCAAATCGTTCACAAATATCAACTATGAATTGCCTGTGTACTTAAGTCCTCACATAGTATAAAACTTTATATCCGTATACATACTCAAAAGGGTAAAATGTAGTGATAAACCAACGTATATTATTAGTTACACAGTTTGTTGGTGGCCTAATATGGCATATATGGTGTCAGTTAATGAAATTAACTGACACCATATATACCATATTAGGCCACCAACAAACTGTGTAACTAATAATATCTTACCGACTGCTGCATCGATGCACAGAACTAATAACAACAGCGATCAAGATTAAATGAGAGAATTCCCACAATGTGTTCACGTGTCTTTGCCTTGTTACAATTTATGGGAGATTGCCTACAGGCACTCTCCTACAAATTGTAACAAGGCAAATTCATACATACCAAACAGTTTCATTTCGAAGGTAACATGACACACATCCACAGAATATGAAGCCTTTTAAGTTGCTTAACCTGCACGTCAGACGAAATATGGGCTTCCAACACTCAATCTTTCAACTTGAAGCGTTTATCGACTGCCGCCATTTTGAATAATCAATGAACAAAGGGGAGATTACCCATTGTTGTCAGCGTATATTGATGCTGACAGGCAGTATTTGGTTTTATATCCCAGATACTTGTAGGAGGTAAGATATAATTGTTTTCAGTGCCCAGTTATTATTAATTAGTCAAATGGGGTAGTTTAACTCAATAGTTATCCAGCTCCCGACATGTGTGAATATCTCACAGTAAAACACTTATCTGGTTTTGATGAAGATAAAAGCACGGGTTCTTAAAATATTTCCATGCAATTAACCAGGATTCTTAAAATATCTTCATGCAGTTAACCAGGATTCTTAAAATATTTCCATGCAGTTAACCGTACGATATATTCGACTGCTGTACTGGTGCTGTATTGGAATTCATTCCACCAGATCTACCAACTCATGGTTGTGCTATGCGCTAATAAAAGGGAGGCATAGAATGCCACAGATACTCCTATCACAACGAAAATTACCACTCGAAATTTGAAATGTAAAACCGGTTTGTATTGTTTGAGGATTGTGTTTAAAAACATGTCAATCGTCGGATTTACCCATTGTAATGTATCTTAATCTGTCTTTTTTGCAAAATCGAATTAGGTATTTGGAGAGTAAATTACCAGCGAAACACACTGGGAGAAATTTCGATCCAGATAAGAAGTCAGATTCTTCGAAGACAAAGCATAAGAAGTTCAAGAAAAGTTAGGTGTGATGAATCTGGTGCGTGACAAACGACACGGAATTCTCGTTAATTGCTTGGGACGCCGATATTTTCTTCCATGTCAGTGCAGTTGAGTCAATTGTGGAGTCTGTATTCATTATTTGTGGGATGACAAATTAATATTTTCAACGTGCAGCTTGCACGTTTCAAATATTGATTGACCTTACCAATTCAATATCATGATACCCCCACACTTTTACAGTTAAATGACTGCTTGGTGAACTCACCAAGCAGTCATCTACCTGTAAAATATGGGGGCATCATGATATTGAATAGAAAAGGCGGATTTTCTACCTCAAAGGGTAAAGTTTGTGCCCCGGCTTTCTTACTAAAACCAACCACATTTTGTTCTCTAATAACATATTTTCTATTTCTCCAAGTCATGTCTTGTTTCTATCACAACATTGTTATGTTCTGGTACTAAAATAACAAGGCACGTATGGAGACAAGCGTTCTCAGAAGCAGCCGCAGAAGATGAATTGATGTCCTTTTGTCATGAGGTCCATTTAAAATGGATATCTACAAGTAAAATCATGATGATTCATGACACTTTATATCGATAGTCATCTTATACAGACATTTCCTTTGATAACTTACATATTTCGTTATTTGCCTCCTAAATGTAGCGTATAACCTCTCACAAGACCCCCGCTTTGCGAACTTTTTCTAATGGGAAGTCATAAGCAACGTGGTGGAGGCCAAATATGATAAATAAGGCAATTTAAATAGCAAATTTGTTATAGCGATGGCCGGATATGACCATTACGTTTAGCACTGAACCAAGGTTAGAATATGAAGAAACCACATTAGTACACAATATTGAATTAAATTGTTCATGTTTTCCAGAATGTCAGCTTAAGCCTCATCACTGGAATCGGCTCCACAAACTCGTTCGGCTGTGGGATCATCAGCTATATTTTAGAAAAACAAAATTCAACCAATATGTTATATAGCGCTGGAGCATTTTTTGTCGATGTGTTAGGCGACACGCTCGCCTTGAAAAGCTATTAACATTTGAAGTGTTCTCCAGCTGATCAGCTGCACAATGTTTATTCTGGATTTCACAGAAGGCCGAAACGGCTATCGACAAGAAAAATATGGTACAGCATATTTCACAACTAGAGTAATGGACTTTCTCGCAGTGTCATGATAATCTATTCCAGTTTGTAACAAAACCAAGTACTCTTATAGGCTGTTCTGTGTAAATGCTGGAGCTGTGCACGCTTCCAACTCATTGGGTGAAGATTATTCGTTCTTACATTGGTGGCCGTATCGAGATATTAATATCTCGGCTATTAAAAGAAACATTGACAGAACTAGCCCAACAGCTACCATGTAGAAACCACTTTGAATGTCTTCGACATGTAATGGTTTGCTATCTGTAGTCACATCTTCACCACAGGTTTTTGTTTTTGGCAGCCAGATTTTCTTCCACATCTTTGGTAAACCACTCTCACTTATAGACATCATTCTGAAAAATGACAGGAAAAGGCTGTAAATCAGTTGTAACTCATCGATTGCGACACATCCGTCAAGACATCCGTCATACAATGTTTGTGTTGGGTTTGTTCTGTGTTGCTGAAGAGATTTCTTGAACTGGTTTAGTGCTGGAAGCCCATATTTTGGCCATTATTCTGAAGTGTTGCGATCACAGCTCAAAGTTCGAATTCACAGACTATGTGCATATGCTTCACATTATCTTTGAAATGAAATAATTTGGTCTGATGGGAGTGTCCTTGTAACAATATATGAAAGAATGCTCAGGAACTCTCCCCTAATGTATAGCAAGGCAAAGCCATTTGAACAACAAAGTTTGTCGGTCAAAACTAACTTAGCACCCCAGCAGTGAAACTATTTATTTACATTTATTTACTAGGGCTTAACGATACTTTAATAGCCAAGGTCATATCGTGACGGTGACAGTTTTATTGGTGGAGAAAGCCGGAGTACCCGGAGATAACCACCGAGCAACGACGAGCAGCTGTCAGCTCCCCAACATCGTAACTGCGCACTGCAGCACAGGTAGGGTTAGATTGGTTGAAGGCATTCGCACCATCGACGTGCAGTACGACCTAGTACACGGCGCCATCGTGCCCCCATGTGGACAATCGGGGTGAAGTGCCTTGCCCAAGGACACACGGCGGGGGTCCGAATGGATCGCTCAGACGGTCACCCATACAAGGACTAACCGAGATCGACGTTGTTTAACTTCTGTGATCTGACGAGAACCGGTTAACGCAACGCTACCGCGCCCCCAGCAGTGAAACACATTTTTTCACAGTAAAATATAGTCATTGTAAACTGAAAATAGGTGCTAAACCCTCCAGTATACACACGATTAATCTACCACAAACAGTTTGCATTCATGATATATCTTTGTTTTAATTAACCCTTTACCCAACGTAACGACCAAACGCGACCAATGCTATTTCCAAAAATCGCTCTCAGTTTTCATTATTTGTTATGTTTGGGAGTCAAAAACATACCTTATGGCCCCTCGTTGGAACAAGCTGGACGTTATTCAAGAATTTTGTTTGTAAGTGTCGTCTGCTTTTCGTGTTAGGTAAAGTGTTAACATGTGTCTTTTTCCACAATAAATGTGATATGTACTGTGATAAATACTTATGAGTGTGGTAATTTCTAAGGACGTAATGTTTAACGAACAGTTTGGAGACAATAAGAAATGAAATCGAAATACATTGGAAATGGTTGTTAAGCCGATTGCATTGTGCAATGCATAACAAAATATGCACCAATTTCGCACAATGCAGTGCATCACAAATGACGTCTCTTGCAATAATACTGCAAGAGCAATAAACTAACCACCGTGTTGTTATAAAGGTGCCAATCCAACACGCAGAATGAAGAGTTCCCAGTCCATTTTGCAATAATTTCGGGAAATATTCACTTCTTTTTTCATTTTCGTAGCAGCACCCATCCTTAATAAGAGAGAGAGAGAGAGATTAGACCAACATTATTTTTACCAATATAAGTGTTTACACCATACTATTATCACTTTAGCGGGCGTTTCCTAGTATATTAACGGAGTTTAGCGGGGCGGTGAAACTCAGTAATTCATAGCATATTTCAAAAGGAAGCGGGCGGAGGGCCGTTAATGAAAATAAAATTAACTAACGGCCCGCCGCCCGCTTCCGATCATGGTAATAATAGTAATAACATGATTTTGTCGGGCGTTCCGGTTTACTAACAGCCCTCGAGGGTTGAATAACAGCCATCTGGTTTAATAACAGCCCTCGATTTCGTCTCGGGCCTTTAATAAACCCTCGGGCTGTTATTCATTCCTCTCGATCTGATCACAAACCGTAACCCCCCCCCCCCCCCCCCCCTCCACAAAAAACATGTTATTGTTATAATAACACCACCGGAAACTCAGGGTTGGGGATGTGGTATTGGTCTTTTTTCTCTTCTGGGTCCCCGTCATTTCAATCTTATTGGAAATTAGCAGGGAGGAGTACACTGTGTCTCTACGCTGAAGATATACTGGAAGATTCCGTCGTGTGAAGTATCTCTTCTACGGCCTTTGAAGTCGAGACATTTACACATTTCAAGCTCCATTTCAAGCTCCAAAGTCAACATATTTCCCCATCGTAATGTATTAAATATGGAGCAATGTACATACAATTTTGCTGAATAGAGAAGTGTATAAGTCCCAAACATAGCTCTGTGTATTGTTTTACTACCATTGCCATTAAGGCACGTGGACCTTCCATGATCGTGCCAACCTTCACCTGTTCGAAATGTTTCCTATACCCCTGAGTGTAAAACGTATTTATACTAGAACAACTACCATCCTTAATTTATGTTCTGTGAGACGAGAATACACACTATCGTTTATTAAATGCAGTATGGTTAGGTGATACTTTATCTTCATCACTCGGGCCGAATTTTATCCTTGAATATATTTTTTCTGTTGATGAATAGTTTATTTTTACTTTAAATGCCACCACTCTGTTTGCAATGAAAACTCAACCTGCTCTGTACCCGTGGACAGCTGTCCGCGTTTTTGCTATGTCCCGCGCGTGGAAACCCAAGAAAATCGAGACGTTCACCCTCATGGTTGAAATGTTTTCTATTTCACTGGCATAATAGGACCTCAAACGTAACATCTGAGATGTGAGCGAAGAAAAGTTAGTTGTACAGATCCATGACAAATTAAATAGCACATTGTTTTTGTCGAAACTTTATTACACATTTTATTTTGATACATAAAATTGAAAAACATAAGTCTAAACGTATTTTAGTGCCACATTGGCTTTTACCCAAACGATGCGTACAAACATATATTAAACACCCGTTACTCAAATATTTGTTTGGACTGTGTTTTATTTCTTGGGGAGACGGTGGTCTTCGGGCACATGTTGAAGCCAGGTGCTCGTTTGTCTTATCCTAGAAGATTTTGGGTTCCATCTTTTTTCTTCTCAAATAAAGCAATCATCCTTTCGTCTCAAAGAACGAAATTTTTCCTTTCGTATTATCCTCTTCTAATTGTTTATAACATTGTATCTGGAAATATTGTATAGTTTTTCCCATTTATTGTGAAGTGTTTTTCCTTTTTGTTTCAGGTTGTGTGAAGGTGTATTTTGACACCAATCATGAAGAGAATGTCTTGGGCTTCTGCTTGGAAACATATATTTAAGTTTCGTCACTTTTTCGGAACAAGTGATCCACAGCCCTTCCAACAACAAACATCAAAGACACCATATATATTTTTAAAACCTGCCGTTATTTTAAAATTAGGAAAATGGACAACTAAGCTAAAATATAGTAAATAATTATTTGTAACTTTTTATCACACAATCACAAGCAAACAGCCCATGGCGGAAATATCGCCTGCAAACAATTCTAATGAACACGTGACGTCTGAAGTCAACGCGATGTTGTAGCGCTATGGGCGAGTTGGTTTTGGAAGAAGAATGGAATTAATCTTCTCTGTTTTCAAGTAAGTCATTGCATTAACTATTTACTTTACACGACTCTGAAAGGTTATTTGCTCATTATTTCGCGTGTCATTTACTTTGAAAAAAATACAATGTGCTATTAATTTTGTCATGAACCCATATTGGTATAAACGGCTGGCTAAAAATCTTCAACTTATGTTGTGATCAGTGTTGGATGCACCACACCCCAGAACTAGCACACAGCCTTACCGCCCAATTTCCATAAAGGCGACCCAAGCCGACGTGTGGTTACAATCTCAATTAAATTGCGAGGGGGGTGGTTGTTGTAAATGCTGCCAGATCTGACATTTTCAAGAGGCAACAAAATTGTGTGATACCTCACAGGAACAGGCTACATGCGTTTTCTAGTGATACTTCACAAGAACAAATTACATGAGTTGTCTAGTGATACCTCAGTGGAACAAGCTACATAAGTTGCCTAGTGATACCTCACACACAAGAACAAGCGACATGAGGTGTCAGTGGTATCTCACTTGAAGAAGCTACATGAGTTGCCTGGTAATACCTCACAGGAGCAAGCTACACGTGTTGTCGAGTGATACCTCACAGGAAAAGTTACATGAGTTGTCTAGGGATACCTCACGGGAACAAGCTACACGAGTAGTCTAGGAATACCTTACTGGAGCAAGCCGCATGAGTTGTCTAGTGAAACCTCACAGGAACAGGCTACATGAGTTGTCTAGTGATACGTCGCAGGAAAAACCTACATGAGTTGTCTAGTTATACCTCACTGAAACAGGCTACATGAGTTGTATAGTGATACGTCACAGGAACAAGCTACATGAGTTATATAGTGATCCCTAACAGGAACAAGCTACATGAGTTATCTAGTGATAACTTGCAGGAACAAGATACATGAGTTTTCTAGTGATATCTCACAGGAACAAGCTAATGAGTTGTCTAGTGATACCTCACTGGAACAAGCTACGTGAGTCGTCTAATGATATCTCACAGGAATAAGCTACATGGGTTGTCTTGAGATACGTCACAGGAACAAGCTACATGAGTTGTCTGATGATCCCTAATAGGACCAGGCTGCATAAGATGTCAGTGGTACCTCACAGGAACAAGCTACACGAGCTGTCTAGTGATAACTCACAGGAACAAGCTACATGAGTTGTCTAGTGATACCTCACAGGAACAAGCTCCTGAGTTGTCTAGAGATACCTCATATGAACAAGCTACACGAGTTGTCTTAGGATACCTCAATAGAACAAGCAACACGGGGTTTCCTGCGAAATCTCGCAGGAACAAGCTCCACGAGTTATCTAGTAGTACCTTACTGGAACAAGCTACATGAGCTCTCTAGTTACACGTCACAGGAATAAGCCACACAAGTTATCTAGTGATACCTAACAGTACCACGCTACATGACATGTTAGTGTTACCTCGCAGGAACAAGCTACACGAGATGTCAGTGACATCTCACAGGAACAAGCTACATGAGATTCAGTGATCCATAACAGGACCAAGCAACATGAGATGTCAGTGATCCCTCACAGGAACAAGCTACATGAGTTGCATAGTGACCCCTAACAGGAACAACCTGCATGGGCCGACTCTTTTGCCAATTTTTGGAACTTTTCTATAAAATAGGAAATGTTACTCGTTGTCAAAGCAACGAGATAAATCCAATTTGTTTGTCCCAAACGCAGGTTTTGATTTTTATAGCATAGCACAGTAATAGTTTGTATCGTATATATCGCAGTAGAAACTGGAATTTGCTAAAAATTTAAGACATGACTGGAAAAAACTGGAATCACGCACTTCAATTATTTAATCTCAGTTTCTACATGGAAAATTCCAAGTTCTATGACGAGGATCAGGAATCGAGTATTCATAATTCATTTTTTACAGACGAAACTAAAATTGCATTGTCTATCAGAACAAATACAAACTTTACAGCGCTCAATCATTTATTTATAAATCAAACCTAGCAAGCATTTATTACCAGACTACTATTATATACCCATAACTAAGGTAAAATAGAATAAATAACAATGTTAAACTTTTTTATCACACAATCACAATCAAATAGCCCATTACGGAAATATCGTCTGCAAAAAAGTTTAATAAACAAGTGTCGTCAGCAGTTAACGTAACGTCGTAACACTGTGATTGAGGCGGTTTCGGAAGTAGAATTGAATGAACGTTCTCTGTTTTCAAGCAATTCATTTCATTAACTATTTTACTATTTACCTAACACGACTATGAGAGGTTATTTGCTAAATATTTCGAGAGTAATTAACAGTTTTTATTTAAACATAACATGTTGATCCTCAATGAAGCGCGCTCAGCGAGCTCGTTTTAATGAGCGTGCCATACGCTATGTTTTCGAATGAAAAATTGAAAACAATAAATTTGGATAACGATGCTTATGAATAACGCTAGTCGGTTTGGGCCATTGCTTTAGGTAAAGAGTAAACTTACAAATTATGTGATAGAAAGCCTGTCCAATTCGTCGCAATTTGCTTGGATTCTTTTGAATCTCGTTCAATAAAATCGATCTGAGGCTCGATAAACCTCGGCGTAAAGTGAATTTTGTGAACTCGGTTCAAAATTCCATATTAAACCGTAGCTTATTAGAGATCTGCCATTTTTGAATTTGTATATCTTGATTGTACAGAACGCGTGGTTTGATTTGAATTCAGACATTAAAACATCACTTAAGCTCTATCAGTAGATTTAATCCTTCCAATGGCTTTCAACGAATTTATATCTCGCATGCTAAATTTCTAGCTTCTAATGATAGAACCTCAGATTCTAGCTAATTTTAGTTTCTACCACGACGTATATAATTACAAAATGCAACTGCATGGATGGGAATAAGTTGCAAAATGTAATAATTGTTACAAACTGCAACGAAATAGACTCAAGTCTATTTCGTTTGTAACAATTATTACATTTTGCAGCCTTTTACTCATCCGTGTAGTTGCATTTTGTAATAGATATTACATTTTGCAATTTTTATTACAAAGTGCGTTGCAACAGACGCCTATTGGTGGTTCAATGACTAAAATACCTTTCTGAGAAGAGTGCTGTGTACGGAGAATTATTCTGTAGAGCAAAGCTGTAAGCACTGGGGAACACCTTTTCGTCCATAATAAGTAAATCACAATTATCTGATGCAAGTTTTTCTGCAAAGATTCCGGCACCCAAATGCACATATTTTCCGTCTAAAACCTTCTCAATATGTTTGTAGTAGTCGTCACCAAGAACGGAAGGGTCCTGTCTAGAGAATTTAATTACACCATCCCATATTTGCTGGAACTCTGAGGACGTTGATTCCTGTAAGTTAAATAGAAAACAGAGTCACTGAAAATCAGCATGTACATTTCAAAATGAATATGTTGCAACAATTAGGACATTCATCCGCAGCACACACTAGCCTCTAATTTGTGCATGGTTTCCTGAATTATCAGTGGAGCTCTTTTGCTCTGTAGAGATTACTACGAATTAGTTCCGGTTGGTATGCGGAATTCTTTGTTGCCGAATGTGTGTTGGTTTACTTTGTGGTGGTATTGAACAGAGTTGTCAAAACTGCGATCATACTGATTGAAAGCCTACCTCTGCGAATGGGTGCATAATTGTGTGTTATAATTACCCCAACAACATTGACAACGGTTATGACATCTCTTTGTGTGCTGTGAAATGCATAAGGCGATATTGATTGTTATGCCATATTGATTACACATTTTGCCGCGAAGAGAACAAATCTGTACCCCACCACCACCCAGACGGATCGGGTAGGTTGATGGATGTAGTACCGGAATGTTCTACCGGAGGGAAAAATGTGCTACAGTACAGCCGCCGTATGTGATAGTCCAAAACCAAAAACAAAATCCATTTTGTATTTATAGGAATGAGGGTCAGCAATATTTTAACCTGATAGCCATGTGGGGCTGTTGGATTAAATTAGTAGTGAGCCTACTCAACCATTTGTTTCCCATTGTGTTGTTTGCAAACCGACCACCGACCGAGCTTCCGTTTACACAAAACAAAAAATGAATTGTACAGGATTGAGAATGGTTTACATGTGGATTCCTGATAATTAAAATTTATGGTATCTTGCGTGATCAATAGCGAAAATTAATAAAATAGTTTCATAAAACAATGTGACATGTTAAAAGCACAACCAGAGCAATGTTAGACAAAAAGCAGTTCCGGAGGTTGCCGATATTCGACACGATTGAAATTAAAATCTTGTGACTGTCATGACAGTGTCATTTCACCTAAATGTATTATAATTTATGGGAATGCATAACATAAAAACACGGATCTCCCGAAGCTCTCATGTCACGAGTCTTATTCAGTTCGGAATTCGACACTGTTATGGACTATCTGTTTACCGATTGTTCATGAATTTTGCGAGTAGATGACCGTTGATACAGTGTAATGTATCTACACTCGGAAAGATATACACATAGAGTCAAAAAAAAAGCATAACAGAAACAAATGTGAATAATAGCATAAAGAATGAAATATAATAGTGGCATGTTTGTGGACAAGAAGTCGCGCAAAGAGTTTAATGACATGTTGTTGTTGTCCACCCAATCGTATACAATTTTGCTACGGATTTCAAAATAGCACGTGCTACCCGAGAATGTCAAACTGAAAGGGTGACCGGCGATTTTCTTTGTGTTATGTTGTGCTGGAGAGCCTGGGTTATTGAGAAAACACGCTAGTTTTTGTCTTCCAACATTTTTAAAAAATGCCAAGGTTAATCAAAAATCAGAGCTTGCGTGCCATTGCTATACATGAGGCTGGGATACCTCCAGATGAGCTCGCTGCGGAGTTCGGAGTCACTGTGGCCACAATTTACCGTCTCATTGGAAGGTATAGAGCCACTGGATCTACTGCCGACCGATCGCGTTCAGGTCGACCAAGAGTTATAACCCCTGCACAAGACCGACACAACAGGACGTCTCACTTGCGGGGTCGCTTCCTTCCGGCGATGAGGACAGCAGCAATTACTCCTGGTAGAACTAACAATAGAATCAGTGCACAAACTGTCCGCAACAGACTCGCTGAACACGGCGTCCATACCACGGACCAATCCCTAACCAACGTCATCGTACTGTCGGAATGGAATGGGTACGTCAGCGTGTTCGCTTTACTCAGCAGCGATGGAGCACAGATCTTTTTAGTGATGGATCACGATTTTGTTCACGGCGCGCTGATGGTAGGGAATGAGTGTATCGCCGACGAGGGGAGTGATTTTCTGATGCTTGCGTGCGGGAATGCGACCGTTTCGGCAGGGGTAGTGTGATGGTTTGGGCAGGAATTTCCTTGCACCATCGAACACAGCTGATCTTCATCGGTGGTAATCTGAATGGACAGCGATATAGGAACGAAATTCTGAACGGTGTTGTTGTCCCGTTGTTCAACGCTAAAGTCGGATTGCAGTTATTCCAGCAAGACAATGCCCGATGTCACGTAGCGCGTATCTGTCGTGACTTTCTTGAGGAGCTACGCATCGAACTTCTTCCCTGGCTCACACTTCGGCCAGATTTGTCGCCAATCGAGCATCTTTGGGATCAATTGGACCGTCGGGTACGACTTCATGATCTTCAGACGTTAGGCGATTTACGTAATGTTCTAAGGCAGGAGTGGAACGGAATACCACAGGGTGACATCCAGAGACTTCTCAGGTCCATGCGCCGTCGATGTCTTGCCATCCAAGAGGCAAACGGTGGACATACACGCTATTGACTGCATGTGTGAACGTTTCATTTCACCCCATGTCTAAATTGCGATGTCCTGGCGTGACGCTGGCAACAGTAAGAACATGAAATTATGCAAATTCATACAGCTGGGCTCGAAATATGAATTTACAATAATTTGTTTGGGTGTAAAGTCGATAATACTAAAAATTCGCTCCTCATAGTTTATTATAGTTTCTTCTTTGACTCAGTATATATTCTTCCATGCAACAGCTAATCGATTCAATAAGTATTTAATTCACCTTGAAAACATCAACATATAGACATAGTTACTGGAACTGCGTTATGTAAAGAGAAACTTCAACTGTGGTATGCCTTAATTTTTAATGATATTATCATCAAAGATTCTCAACTCACGCCTTGATTGAGAAACATTTCTCGCGTTGATTTTCAGTAATTGAATGTTAATGGTAGTTTAGATTTTTTAAATTCATGTGTCTGGTATATTTCAATTGGTCGTAAAAGTGAACCGTAGATTCGCTTTTACGACCAAATGAAGTATTTCAGATGATTTAATCTAAACATAGACGGTGGACATTTCAAGGGCTAAACTGGTTCCTGGTCATTACAGCGTCAAATTCCTTACCGAATTAAACTAGTTGCTTGAGAGCTGTAGTTATCCATGTGTGAAGACTCACTTTGAATAAGGTCACAAAAACTGTTCCGTTTGTCATTCCCCATTGATAGACATTTTGGTTAACCATCTCCTCAATTCTCGTAAATGGAGGACTGTTTTTCGTTACTGTCAGATACGCTATTAGGTTACCACTGTACAATGCCGCAGTAATGATACAAAATATGCGGAAGAATGATATATATGTTCGTCCAGTTACAGAATCAGGTGAGTATTCATTACCTGAAAAAAATTAATACCATTAGAGATTTCATTCCCTTAATCTTATTGAACATTAAATCGTTGTTTAAAAAATCAGTAATAGAACTATCCATCTAGTTGGGGCGTGTGAATTACAAATTTTGAGTTGAATCGGGCAAATATTTCGAATTTAATTGAATTTCAAATTGAATCTCACCGATTTTCACGTCAAAGATATTGCGTCGTCTTGCAACAGTTGAATTTTGCAAATTTAGGAGTCTCCAATCAAGTGGTGTAATGGACGATGACTCGTCTGTTTGGTACATTCAATCCAAAAAGCTGAACAAGAAACGAAATGAAGTAGTTTCGGATGCGGAACCTCACTAAACTCTTCTTTTGTCACCAGGTCTACTGTACAGGATACCTGATGGCAGATGCGTTCAAAAGAAAATACTTGGTAGGAATATGAGGACACCCTAGTGATTCCAAAATTACCGAACCACCCCGACATGAATCGTATTGAACTGAATCATAGGGATGATTTCGAATCGAATCGAATTTCGAAGTCCCACAGAGCAATACTTTCCTGACTTTCTCGACAACAGAAATTTAGATTTACTGACGCAATAGCTCAACAGTGTGGTGTTAAGTTGAACGGTAAACAGAAAGCCAACGCACTAACATGTCGAGCAACTTTGTCCAGAAGATAACAAATTATTAATGTGTATGTTTTCTATGTGTCTCCAAAACTTTAAGATTATGAGATTTTTGGTGATAGATGTTTTGTTCCTTGTCCAATGTGTCGGTCTTAAGTAGTGCGAATCAGCAGCACCGAGAAACCTTTTTGTGAAGATCGTTGATCCATTCATTACAAGATTTGAGCTGTTGTGACACTGGTTTAAGCCACTCTCAGAACATTTTGTGATAATCCTAATTAATTCACGCTATAGGTTTTACTTACGCTGTTAAGGTCTCCTTGGATTTTAACAACAAAGTAAGTATCATTAGTGAAACTTCCAACCACCACATACACTAGTTGTTTTAGATCCTAAGCAAATGTATGTTAAAGGCTGCGACGTGCTAAGTAAAGTGCCAGAAATGGCACAAACAAACGCTTGCTCTGTGTTCTCCAGAAAAAAAAACATTATCCTCATTGTTAACATCCTTGTAACTTGTTTTATTGGGGCTGAACAACACTTTGAATAGCCAGGTTCACCTCGTGTAGAATTGTTACGTGGTTCTTTCATCTGACAATATAATGTTTGACCGCAAAACCCACTCCGTCTGACAATAGAAACATATCAAACAGCACACCTGCAAGAGGCCATAAGGTTTATCTCACTCAGATCGCACAATAGGCATACTTGCCGGGATTGGACACTCTACAGAGTTGGTTATTACTACGGCGCCGATTTGAACTCTCGTCGAGCTCATGAGGGGACAAAAACTATGTTGAAACAAGGAGTGAAATAGTTATTCAGGAGGTGTGTTTTGTTTATGGGGTTTTTTTTGCAAATGTCTACTGTTGGGATTTGTGATACTGGAAACATTACGACCCCATTTGACAGCACAATTTCATTTTTCTTCTGGAGAGAACACTGGGGAGAATAGCGTGGAACCATCCTCCTCTAAACCAAAATCAGCCAGTGTCAAAATTGACTTGAATATTGCACATCACACAAGTGACGAGATAACCGTTAACAACTTTACTGATGTAATCAGGTTATGACACCTAGTTACGTAGTATTACAGCTTTTCCATGAGTATGGTCGCAGTTTCAAAATCGCGAGCCAATAGCGTTATAATGTGAACGAAAGTACACTCTGGAACAACGAATGCAAACCAGAGGTTTTTGCGCGTCGTAGTTTAAGGTAAACTAACCCATTACGACCTGTTTAGCAGTATAGTGGTACCACCACGCACAGGAGAAGTGAAGGATTCCGGAAAACCGCCAATAACCAGTCCACCACGGTTGGGATGTACTAGATGATGCCTGTTTGGGGTTTTTTTGGCATGGAAAATCTACCACTTATGTGATATGTAGCACACACAGAAGGTACACTTCCCCCACTGACAAGTTTAGTCTGTCTCCGAAAGTTGAAGATGGTGATGATTCTTGGATCAAGGAGTAGTCTCTTACTGTTTTTCTGCTACCTATAGTTATTGTTGTGTCCCCTGTCGAGCATTCACTTGCAGGCATATTGTGCATCCGACTTGATCGGGACAGCAGCCCCCGAAGCCAACATCCAGCACACGAGAGGCCATATGTGCCAAAGGTTTGGCGCTCCCTAAACCGGTCGATGTTCCAAGATGACCTGGAGCTTCCATTGGTTTAGACCAGCGTTGAGGGATAATTTCAACTCCGCCAGGACAAGATACTCCAAGCGGGGAAGGCTGGTCGGACGCTCTGAACCATACCAACCATAGGTAACTTATATTAGTCTATACGGCAGAGAATAGTCCAAGTAATCAGTTGAAGAAAACGTATTTATTGATAGTGTCTACACGGTACAGTACCGTGGAATAGTCGTAATCCACTGCGTGGGCAGTGATGACCAAGCATGCGTATAGCAGGTAATAGAAAATCAGCAGCAGCAAAATTTTAATTGATGAAGTATGGGGTTGTACCCGGTGCTTCATTAATTACATTTTCTGTTGATTATTCCTATAATTAGTGTTTGGAATATAATATTATTGCGTCTGTGGAATTATTGCCCATGCGTGGAAAGTGACGTACGGTAGTAGAAAAGCATTCTCATTTACTGCATAGTTCTATCAAGCACGTACCTTGAGAAATAAGTGCGGCAAACATATAAAAGAAAAGGCTGCAGAAATCCCAAGAGGTATATTGAGTTTTCCGTTGCCAGTAAAACGCATTATATCTTTCGAACAAAAACAAAATAATAGTGGTCGCCGGTAGTGTCACAGCTAATATTGCATAAACTTTCCATTTGAATGGATTGAGATAAGTTTTCCATTTCTGTTCAGATGGGTCTCTTCTTTTCATCAGGCCCACCACGTAATCCATATAAAACTGGTAAGTAAAATCTATGACTTCTTCTCGTCTGGCATCAACGCTCAAGTCGGAGGCAACGAGGTCAACTTTCTAAAAAACAGAATTTGAAAACAAAATTTAAAAAATAGATTTCATTTCGTTCTTGTCAAATGTATTAACCTTCTGTACAAAAAACAATTTGTTTCTAAAATTTCGAGGGTTAATTTATTTCAAAATAGAGCGACGCAGGGGAAACGCGACGTGTTTTCGCACGTTTTCAGTCGCATGCAAAATTCATAAGACTGCCAGATATGAGAATATTATCGTGTTATTGCTATCCATTTGAGGTAGATCTGAAAGTAGTGGCTACCCCGATCCGTTCAGATTATTCCCATTCAATTGTGTAGAAAAAGTTCCCATCAAGTTTTTATGGGAACTCAAAACTCGAAAATAGGAATATATATCAAGCTTTCGCCCTTATTACCGGCTGCATTCGATAGTACACGTATTTCCTTACCTTTGGGCCGAGATTATTGATCCAAACTATGTTTTATCCTTTAATTATCGTTATTTGAATACTCGCGAAGCGTCAACGAATGTTTCGAAATCGTCCATGTTTTCTGTATAAATATAAAACAGTAAAAACTATAACCCGGTAATGGCGCCGAAACGAATAGACCTTTTCCTCGATGCGGAATCGGAATCTCGATCGCATTCGCTCAGAGGAGGTTATCAAACGCGATCGCATTCGCACAGAGGAGGTTATCACCCCCCTCTGCGCCAATGAGATCGAATTTCCGTTCCGATTTACCACCTTAGTGTATCTAAATTGTTGTGCACTGACAACCCCCCCCCCCCCACCCCGCCTGCTCCCACTCACACATCACACAATCATATCTAACTGACTAACTGAATAACGACTATAATGTTAGCCGTAAATAGTTCTAGTATTTTAAAGAAAGTGCATCAATAGGTCTTCAACATTTCATTTATGCTCCTTTCGAATCTTTATACCAAGCAACAACAGAATATTTAAACGGGCCTCACATTCTTTGATTCAGTAGGAGGTGAAATATTTCCTTCATTACAACTGCTTCCACGGTAATTACGGCATGTGACATGAGTTGAAATTACGAATGAGCAGGTAACTTACCCTGTGCTGGAGTAACCCTACCATTCCAGTCCAGTTCCCATCAGCATTCCGCATGCCCCATTGGCGATCTTCCGGTTCTGTTACGTCATAACTAAAACACAAGTTTTGAAATCGTTTATTACTGACTTCGAAATATTTGAGAATATTATTGTTCGCGAGTGGTCCTGGTTGTGAAGGAGCAATCTCAACGGACACCGCAGTCCACATGAAAAACTCGCAATCATCAAAATCAAAATAATGCTTCCGCGATGATAATTTACTGTTCTACCGACTAACTGCAGAAGAAGAGGAATTGAATTAACACAAGGAAAACCAGCGTTAGCTCATGTCAGCAATTGGTTATCACCAGGAACGCCGGAAGCACGGGGCAGAGAGGGCAGCTGTCCTACTTTCCTTCGGTCTGCGAGAGGGCAGACAATGCCCTTGCCAGGTTCGTCTCTTATTTTCTTTTCAATGATTTATTCTCGACGTAAAGCTGAAACACACCTCAAATCCATTCTGGGAGCTTTTCAAAATTCAATAGGAGAGTTGACAGAGTTTGAGAGGAGGTACCCCCTCCACCGACTGGAGGTGGATACCTCCTCTCACCCCTGCCCCCATCTCGGGCCTTCGGCCTTCGAGACACGCATGCTTCGACATGTCATAGCGGGGCTGCTATTGCGGGTTAATGTCCGTTCCCCGGTGTCTGACCCCCCCCCCCCCCGCTCTGAAGTGCTTCCGGTGCCCCTGGCTGACATTCCCGTGACATCACATTTGAAATTATTGATTTCGATAACGTCGTGTCTGGAAGGATAAGAAAAGGTCATATTCGAGTGGCTTGGGTGATAGATGGGTAGCTGTGGCGACCGAAACGAAGCGCATGCAATGATTGTGTCCAAAATGTAGACGATGACGGAATAACCCGCTGATAATTAAATATTCAAATGGCATGTTCACATGGGGTGGGTAAGACAGATCTACCTCATCCGGGTATTTCACACGTACACTGTTAAAAACAGTAAAGCAAAAAAAGAATAACATTTCGTCCCATGAGTTACAATGTGTTCTATGTGCCAGTAGGCACATAAAACACATTGGTTTTCAGGGGACGAACTGTAGGACAAAAACATTATCTTCACAGTTTTACCTCAACATTCTCGTTCCTTTATCTAATGCACACGGCATCAAATTTATTACTTTTTTATTGTTTATTATTTATTCATTTGTTTCAAAACTGTGCAATAAAACCATGCGGTAACAGGTTCTCGTCAGATCACCGAAGTTTAGCAACGTCGAGCCCGGTTAGTCCTTGGATGGGTGACCGTCTGAGTGATCGATTCGGACTATCGCGTTGTGTCCTTGGGCAGGGCACTTAACCCCGATAGTCCACAAAGGCGCACTATGACGCCGTGTACTAATGTGTACTGCACGTCGATGGTGCGTATGTCTTCAACCAATCTTACAGTGCCTGTGCTGTAGTGCGGTGTTACGATGTTGGGAAGCTGACAGCTGCTCGTCGTTGCTCGGTGGTTCCCTCCGGGTACTCCGGCTTCCTCCATCCATAAAACTGTCACCGACACGATATGACTCTGGCTGTTAACGTGTCGTTAAACCTTAATAAATAAATAAATATGCAACAAAACAAAATCATGTGATGCCATCTTCTAGCTCGTTCCAATGAAGTTAAGTTCCAATCATTTTTTATCGATATGAAAGAGTTTAATTTGTAAATTACGGTGGCAGATGGTGTTGATTCGTTGGGTAAGGGGTTATATTCTCATTAATTAGTAATTATAAAATTAGAGGTGGGCGGTATACCGTAAATACCGTTCCTTGTCGGTATCGAGTCAATACCGATTTACAGTACCGAGGGAATCTCAAACTACCGAAATTTCGATATTGAAAATATTTCCGACATTTGTTAAAAAATAAAAGGACATACAATAGAACATTACGCAAATTTTTTGACTTAAAGAGCCCACGGACTGTATATTTCTAACGGCAGTCACCACCGGTTATTTGATGTAACAAAAAAGCTGAGAGAAAATACCCAGTCCGTCTTACTTCCAACATTTTGACAATTCGGTCACTTTGTCTGCCGTAAAACGGTGATCTGCAGCTGGGATGAATATCAAAAATAGCATTCGATATTGGTATTGGTGTCAGTACTTGTATGCTGTTGATACCGAATATCGTACCGATACCGAGGTAAAAAATTCTAAAAATACTGATACCGAAACCGAACTTAAAATTTCAATACCGTTCAGCACGATTATAAATATTCATTCAAAGCAAGTTTTAATAAAGTGGCAGCCCCATTTTGACACTGCAGGGGTTGTCCAAATCTGGTTATACCCATCTAACAACTCAGAAGTTAGCATAATGCTGTGAAAAGTGTTGATTTACCTTCATTGCATAGATTGTATATATTTATTATATGCTAGCCAGAGAATTATCGGAAATTATCTAAAAGATATTTCTCGATATTCATCGACTCGATGGATATCGAGGAATATCCCTCAGTAGCTTTCTAAATGACGCCACGCTACGCTTTGAAGGAACGATCAGCTAATCTTTGTTATTGTTTTGAAGCCTACACATTTCTCGTTGAATTGGGCTGAATATTGTGCAATAAAATGTCTGGTAGCTCATAATAAAAAAGAAAATCTACTCTATTTTAATCAGTATCTGACATTATCTCATGAGTGTGGATCTGAAAATTTTATTTTTCACGCGCGCTTGCTTCCTAACTGAAGTTGCACTTCGCTGCATGACGTCGCCTTGAACGTCGCATTGAAGGAACGATCAGCAGCGTTTTGTTATTGTCTTGAAACTGTTTGCAGTGTAATTGGGCTGAACATTGCGCTGTAAAATGTCACGTAGCATATAATAAAAAGAAAATCTACACTGTTTTAGTGAATATCGAGAATTATATCATGAGAGTGGACCTGAAAGTTTTATTTTTCGCGAGTGCTCGAGTCAGTGAAAAATAATACTTTCAGGTCCACACGAATGAAATAATTCCCGATATTCACTAAAACAGCGTAGATATCCTCCATATCTTATATTCTCATTAATTAGTTATTATAAATATCCATTCAAAGAAAGTTTTAATAAATTGGCAAACCCATTTGGCACTGCAGGGGTTGTCCAAAATGCAACTCGTCTTCTGTTATCTTTACTGTGTTGTATGCTGACAGTAGGGCATAAAATGTAATACTATCGACTGAACACTATTTGTTTCAAAAATAACATTATCCCTTTATTGATGTATTATCGATTATTGGTAACATTATCGGTTGGTAACCGGTTGGTGTAACATTGTCGTTTACGCAACCTTATCGGTTGTAACAGGGCGATCCGTTCTATTTTTATCCTTCTGGTGACTCAGCTAAGTTAACTGAATATTATCTCTCTTCCTATATGTAGTCTATCTTCCAGGAGTAAAAGCTATACCTGAAATTAAGCGCCCCTGCAAGCTCATTGAGTAGATCAAAGCAATAGCCGCCGTATATCACACGTGTTCCGTTTGTCTCGCTCACCTCAGTTTTAATTACGAACATCTCCGTCTGAAAATACAATCGTACAAACCATTATGAAACCCATCGTCGAAATTGTTCATTCATTCCTATCCAAGGGAATCACGGTCGTTTGCTGTAGTAGAAGTTCGTCCCCTGAGTTCCAATGTCTTATATGTGCCTACTAGCACATAGAACACATTGGAACTCAGGGGACGAGTTGTCTCCATACAATCGCATGTTGTGCCATAGCTAATTGGATCCAATACTGTTATACACTTACAGTTGCATTTCCATGTATTGTATTTTGTGCCTGTGACTATAAATGATAAAGGAATCATCAACATTTTAAAAAAAACATGACTGTTTGCCTTTAAGTAGATAGCCACGTCTTTTGACCCTTTACCCAACGAATCGGCGTATTCACCCGTGTAATTCACAAATTGGGCAGTTAAAAAACTTGTTCAATAAATTTCAGCCAAACCATATTATGTGAACCGTCACTGGGACGAGCTCGTTCCAATGGGTGTCGCACGGCATAGGTTGGGTGAAATGTTTTAAAAAATTTGGAAAAAATAACGACACCTGATCGACAATAATGTCCTATGCAGGAATCTGTAATTTTCACTTGAATCGAATACCAAATCAGACTAGTGCCATATTGGCAAATTGAATCAGATTTTGAACCAGATGTTTGATGTCTCTGATTATGAAGACATTTCAGAAAAATGACTTCAATATGAGTCTGTTTCCATACTCGTTGCTATGCGAAAGACACGTTTTCGTGCTTTGCAGATTCGATCGGCAGAGGCGTAGGAACATGGGGCCCGAACATCTTCCAGAAATTGTGAGAGGAGGGGAGATTACGCCTTAATCAATATTTATGTATTTTATTCCTATCGAGCCACTAAGACATATTGCCCACAGTCGATACGCATCAGTATT
The DNA here is from genome assembly GCA_031216915.1 of Pictodentalium vernedei. Lineage (NCBI taxonomy): Eukaryota > Metazoa > Mollusca > Scaphopoda > Dentaliida > Dentaliidae > Pictodentalium > Pictodentalium vernedei. Next base: position 302,493,804 of record CM062292.1, on the reverse strand, counting down.
TGAGCGACCGCCTATAACCGCGTCAACCTGCTCTCAATACCTAAATATTTCCTACGTTCCTGGGTACGGATAATTTTTGACACCAAAAACTTCGGGACAACTTTGCAGCAATAATTGTCGCTGAGTGACCGTGTGAAGAAAATCACTTGTGCTGAGAGATAACTCGTGATGAATGAAACGTTTCTGCGCGCCGAAGGCTCACGGGGACGATGTGGGATTGAAATCTCTTGCGACCCTAATAAGTTTATTTGCTTTATAGCTTTATTTGCTTATAAATCCACGAGAGTCGGGAGCGACAGACAATAATCTTATTAAGATTGAGTGTGAGACTGGCAGTAAGATAGTGGGTTGAGATCCCCGAGAACCTCGAACTGGCAAATGGCTAGGAACTTGAATAATTACAAGAGTTCTGCTCCGTGATAACTCGTGTCGATTCCCGCACGGTTAAAGAAAGTACCTTTGTTTGGACTTGATGTGACTGTGTCAGTGAGAAGTGTTCACCACAAGCCTGCATCGAATCCAGAGATTGAAAATGAATAAATGAATGAAAGGTTTTAGCGCGCTGAAGGCGCGCAGAGACGATGAAGAGATGAATGAATGAAAGGTTTTAGCGCGCCGAAGGCGCGCAGGGACGATGTGGGTTTTACAGATCCCTTGCGACCCGGTTGGCCTTATTTTATTTCACTTGGATCACACAGGCCTAGCTTTCCTATTGCCTCAAATGGGGTCTGAGGGGGTATGCACGAGGTTAGAATTCCCGGCAGTTTGCGTTGGAGTGATAGATTGTCAAAAATCAATCCCTCAACGCCATTAAAACTATTAGAGAGTGGGCACTATTCGGTTTCAGCTTGGCGATGGTAGAGGTTTGAGTCCCACCATGGTGTGTTTGAGACGATGAAGAGAGATTGAAAAAAGGTATTTTTTAGATTTATATTGTTTTTCTACCTTTTTGTTTATATGTATATGTTCATCGTTAATTTAGTGAATAAAGAATATATATGTTTATATATTGTGTGCGCTGGTCTAAGACTTGCGAAAAAAAAAGTGAGAGGTTATATCCTGAACTGTGTTTAATAGACGGCGGTATACTTAGGGTTTATACTGTCACTGACTAATAACAGGACACTAAAACAGCACTACTGGGCGAGTGAGAAAACAAGCGATCTAATTAGATACAGACCATAACTCTACTTCGCTATTTAGAAATTGTAGGCTGCTGGCTAAGTGAGAATAAGCCGGCAGCTAGGATTGGCGGCATTTGATGGTGGATGGAAAATGGTAGACAGTTTGGAGGGAGTGGCGGATGGAAAGAAGAGAACCTTTGATGTCGAGGATGAGGTGATAGTTACCAGGAAGGTCCGTAGAGTGGAGAGAGGGGTCGAGAGGCCTGGGTAGAGATTGATGTATGGAGGCCAAACGGTTTTTGGAGTGGGAGTCTGAGGATGAAGATGAATGGGCGTGAAAAATAGGTACAATGTGTTGGGAGCGTCAGGTAGTTCCGAGGGCCTCAAGGAGGTGGACGGCGATGGGGAGGAGATGCTATTAGGTGGTGGGGCGGTAAAAGTAAGTTTAGGAAAGTTGAATGGGAAGACAGTAGCACGGGGTCTAAGAGAAAACTGGTGGTAGCGGAAAGTAGTATAGTACGGGGGCTAGATAGAGTGGTTTGTGGTCAAGATAGTCTGAGCCGAAGTACTCTGTGTTTTTCAGGGGCCAAGGTGGGGGATATTAGGGATAGAGCGCAGGTGGTATTGTTAAGGGTTCATGGTCAGACCCAGTGGTGGTGTTTCATGAGGGTACAAACAATATCAGAAAAAGGAGTCCTGTTCAGTTTATGGATATATAGGGACTTGATCACCAAGTTACATAGTAGAAATGCGACTGTAGTAGTGTTAGGGCTTCTTGCAGTGACGGATGGGGAGAGAGAACGGAACTCTAGAATTATTGGAATTATTGGGGTAAACGAGGAATTAGAGAAATACTGCAAGGATCTTTGGGTACAGTTAGTAGAGCCTTTTTTTGCATAAAGCAGGGTGGATGGGAAAGGTTTGGATGCAAACGCGAAATAGGGAGGGCAAATGTTGAAACGATAGAAAAGGTGGGGATCACAAAGAGATAAGAATAACATCTCTGAGAACTCACTTCCCACCTGTTCCTTACCATCATTGAGGGGGTAGGGTATATATGGTGTACTCAAATGCATTACATCATTTCTTCCTCCTGTGTGAAAACTATATTCCAATTTCTTTTTGAGATTTCATGAAGTTACATTCCTGCAGTGAATCATCAGTAACAATTTATATAGCTTTCCACCCATCGACGTCAAAGGCATCGTCAGCTATCGACGTGTGTCGTTATGCGTATTTGCTGTAGATCAACACTCCAATATTTGCATCTCCCGGGGAAATAATGACCGGAATACCCCGTGGATGCAAAAATTGGAATGCAGACTAAGAGAAATAATAAATACAGTTCGATTCCTCAAGCGCATGTCGATTCTTAACTTCAATTTATCCGTTAACCACCAGATTCTGAACGCAGTAAGCGTTGTAGTCACTTTTTTCTCCGAGTTCAGATTGGTTTGATTCACCGGCAAGATGCGCCACGTGACCACGGGAATAATACGCTACCGTGCACCATCCCGAGTGTGGAAGAATGCGCCCCTGAAAGAATTCGAAAATAGTTATTGTCACGGCTGCGAAAATGAGTTGAATCGAATCGTAGAACCAATTCGAGATTTGATTCGTTTTTAGAATAATAGCTGTGCCGAATTATCTTCGGTTGAGAGACGAGGGGGTATATACGGTCTTCTCATGTGTATTACATATTTTCAACGAATGTTTCTCCCCACATGCATTTATCCAGAAACATATTTACAAGAACTCACGAGTTTTGAATTATAATAATGAATGGTTAATATTCCAACTGCATCATCAAGGCCTGCCTTCCACTGGTAACCTAAGCTTCATAACAAAACAGAAACAAATATAGATATTTTATGGCTAAAAACGTTCTTATTTAGCATTCACTTCCAGAATATATATATTGATCGGTGTTTAAGGTCACACACTTCTGCACAATGGCTAATCATGACCGCGACAGTTTTACGGGTGGAGGAAGCCGGAGTACCCGGAGAGAACCACCGGGCAACGGCGAGCAACTGTAAGCTCCCAACATACGAACTCCACACAAGCAGGGTTAGCATTGGTTGAAGACAGGTGCACCATCGACGTGCAGTACGCCTTAGTACACAACGTCACCGTGCGCCCACGTAGGCAATGGGGGTGACGTGTCTTGTCCACGGACACAACGCGGTTGCCGCAGGTGGGATTCGAACCGAGGACCTTTGGGCTTGCAGTCTGCACCTCTACCTACTGAGCCACCGCGCCCCATTCACTTCTAGAAATATATATAGCTACCACAACGAGTTCAGTATAATAAATAATTGTATTAACAGTTTTTCATACAAGTAACAATTCTGTACATGTTAGTTTAATTTTCTATATTTGTTTTTCAGCCATCCCATTCAAGTCGGGATGAGATTTTTAAGCTACTCAGAAAGGTATTCGCACTTCCATTTCTGCCTGCTGAAGATACACCAGAAGCATTTGAAACGCTGAAGAGAAAAATTACCAGAAATTCACCACAGGTGCCTGATTTTATGAACTACATTGAAGAAACCTGGATGGAAAATATGCAACTGGTGCGTCGATGAATGGGCAGGTCGAAGTACACGAACGAACAACGACGTCGAGGGCTGGCATAATAGGTTAATCCAGCGAGCACAAAAGGGCAATCTTCCATTTTATTTACAAACCAATTCCTTTGTCTTCTCCGGGTTGGTAAGAGGCGTGAAGTATCCGATAGAACAATAGACGAGACGTTCAAGTGACGTCAGTTGAACACCTGTACTCACTTACCTTACCTGGGACCGTGAGTTCTGTGAATTGGCGTGTGAGTTAGTTATTAACCTCGCTGTCTGTATTCATGAATTTGAACAACCTCCCAAGGTGCTGTAACACCTCGCCGCGCACGTTTGCAGGTTGTTCAAATTCATGAATACCTCCAGCTCAGTTAGTAACTATTACTTACTGATAACATTATTGTACTCTGAGGCAAAACAAATCCCAACACAGGTGAACATGGTAAATGAAGGAAAATTGAAAAGATACCAAAGAAAGAAAACCAACGAAGCAGAAGGTAAATTAATGAAACTTTGGGACCAGTATAGTCAAAAAGAAATCACCACAAGCAGGCTTCCAAAGGAATGTTCAAAGATTTATGCGCCGAAATAATTGAATTTTGTTACTTAATTATTGATAATTATGAAATTACTAATTTTTTGTGGTTTAATTTTTGATAAATTAAATTGCTTCATGTAAGTTAGCTATTGTAAGTTTGAATTTTATTTTATTTTTATATGAAATTACATTACTATGGTGTGTTTTTGAACATTATGTATGTCGTGTTGTAACTGCCGTTTGCTAAATTATATATTATTATTTATCTATTTATTTATTTATTGAGATTTAACAACGTTTTCGACAGTGAGGGTCACCTCGTGTCGAGATATGACTGTTTTTTGTAAAATTCCTGTTTTAGCCATGAAACATTTATATGTAAATTTCTGTTTGATGTAAAATTCCCCTATCACATAAATAAACACATTATTTTGGTCAGAGATCTTCGTTTTTTATTACCACCCAAGCTATTTAGATCAGGGTCCCAATCCTCCAAAAACATGGTCGGAATCCTCCAAAGTTAGGGTCCAAATCTCCAAGGTCCGAATTCTCCGTGGTCCGAATTCTCCAAGTCGGAGTCCGAATCCTCCAAGGTCCGAGTCCGCCTGTATTCCCTTCGACGACGGCAAGCCTTGGCGATTGTGCTGAAACTTGTTAAATGTCAGAACCCATCACAATCGGGACAATTCAGGTTTACACTACCCCAACCCTTCAAATGGCCATCTGAGCGACAACCGGGATTCGATGGCGAAGAATCGAAATGGAATCAGAAGTCCGATTCGCAAATCTGAATCGATTTTTCAATAGTCACAGGGCCCCATCTTGTAGGGATATAACAATGAATTATTGCTGACAAGAATGGTTTCCTATTTTGGTTCCGCGTGTCGTCATACGGTTGAATATCAGTTCTTCCCTTACACTAACACCCTGTTGAACGGACCGACAAGGTTAAAAATAGAAGAGCTGAGATGACGCGAGGTGAACTGGGTGGGAATTTTAACCGTTGATGAGGAAACATTAATTATCATCTTATCCTACAAAAGCTGTCAGAATTAATTTGCCCAATTTCTATAAAGACTGTAGGATTGACCCTGCTGTCTACCAAAAGTACATATTTTCTTATGTGCTTTAGAATGCCCAATTAACTAATGTTTTTTTTATTATTTTATCTGTTAATTAAATGTTGTTTATTCTCTATAACATACGTACCGGCATTGTGCCAACCATCAGACGTCGCCCATTGAATCCAAAATTCGAGTTCGGAAATAATGCGTCGTTATTTAGCTTTATGTTCCTGGTTCCGTCCAAAGTTCCAACCTTCGAGTACTGTCTCCCATTCGTTTGGAATAACAGTGTCTCCAATGTAATATTTATCTTCCGTCTTTCTGTGTTATACTGGGCGTCCTGTAAATATTGAAAAATAACCCACCTGGATATATTTTCGCTCTCAAACTCCCAACTATGCAGGAACTTTGGGTACATGATTGCGACAGCAAGGAGAGATCACCGGGTATCCTTTGCTTTGGAACATATATATTTAAGTACAATACTATGTTTATGTTCAGGAGTGGCTCAGCCTGAATCCAGTATTCTGATGTGAGTGCAGCTTTCTATAAATATATTTTACCCTTCGCTCCTTTGCGAAGCATAATTTGAAAAAGCTGTTCCTTTACATGTTTTGAATTAAAATAGAATTTAACTTGAGAATACAGCTGGAGAAGTCTTAATGGAATATGCTCGCCTATATTGTTCAAATTATTCGTCCATAGAGAATTTCACCTGACACACCAGTTCATGTGCTGTTCCTTGTGAGTGCACGGGGTGTCTATCAATACAAAACTTAATTGGATAGTGACTGAACACTACCCCAACCTTACTGCGATCATGCTTGGTCTTCCCTGAATCGATTCAAGTGATTTCACCCATGTTTATGGCTGATTAACGACTATGAACAACGCGCTAACAAAAACGACGTCCCTTTGTTAAAGCACTTGTACCTTGAATTTGAACCAACCCTCCTGCTCGATCCCCTCCCCGTTAGTCTGTATAAATGACATCCAGTATCCTGTAATCCTAGAGATCTTTTGACAGTGATCCACAAAGAGAATAATCACCTTAAACACCCAGCTAAAGATATGCGAACCATTTCGCAAGTCGTCAATTAGGGATGTCCTTATGGGCTTCCTACGAGCTACGGCCAATGTTTTCTTTACTGCTCTAAGTCGAAGGGTATAATAAAACCATGACAGCGATGGCCAAGGGGCCGCCGAGGAAAGAGTTACACCCCGTCGCGAAGGATTAACCTCCCCCACGCCCACCCCCGTCGGGGAAGTCGTCCAAATTCATCGGGGATACAAAATCATGCAAATTCCGTAAAGATAGAGATAATACCCCCAAGACCCGATATACGCGCTCAATGGGAATAACCTATGAGCATACAATCACTGTGGCATGGGCAGGTTTAATTACATTGCGAGAGTTCTATTTTAGTCCGATACCAGAAACTTTCTACACAGTCCCTGGTCGACACACATCTAGCCTCTATTGTGAGTTAGATCGTGCTTATTAAATTTGTGGCTCGTGGAACTAGGGTATCAAAAACCTGTTGTTTTTTTTTTGAGGGGGGGGGTTGGAAGGGGGGGGGGGTGAGGTCGTTTTGACTCTCTCAAAGTCTCCAGAGACAAGGATATTGCGACTTTTTCCCAATTAAAAACAGACATTTTTCACACCGGGCCTAACCATGGTCGACTCGGTGCGCCCGGGGATAGTCTATCCCCCACCTGTATGGGATCATAGACCCCACGTTGGAGGATTCCTAGCGCCATACCTGGTGGTGGCGGTGGTAGTTATGGTAGTGTGGAGTACGGCATAAAAGTTTTACTTCGACATCCAGATGAAGACATGGTACAAAATATTGGCAATGATAGTAGCAATCGTAGTGGTAAAAGCAGTTATCAATAACTTGGGTGGAAGGTAGCGGACGTAACATTGGTTGAACTATCATAACATTTGTTGAACGTAATGACACATTCTCCACTGTAAGATATTTTGACGCCCAAGCATTTTTCAAGCCGTCTGTATCGGTCATAAATGAAGAGGCAGAAAGAACATATACAGCATCGTCTATCGACGGTGCGTGTTTATCTAAAAGCAAAACTGTTAAAAATCAGTCTTCAGAACGCAGTGACTACCCAAAGGTATCGAAGGAAGCGACAGGGCGAAATAATATTAATTTTCGCGATTGGTAGTACCCAAAGCAACCAATAAACCTTCAGGATAATTTCCTGGTAACAAAAAGGGAAGGAGAGGTATAAAGATTCGGTTATTTGGGTTCAGGGCCTAAATTAAAAGGAATATCGTGTTTTAGGTGTATGCAAAAGAAATAATCTCCAATATACAATTACACGTTTTCTCATAAAACGCTTTGTAGCATTTCCAAACATCTTTGAGGTTGTTTCTCGAAAAACATAATAGTTCTTTAAATATACTCACCTTGAAATGCAAACTGAACTGTGATGAAATGTCATCGCTTTTGGACAAGTTTGGGCACGACATCATACGAATAGTGTCTACTATAAGATATCGCAGCGCCTGCAAATTAGGAAACCCTTGTTGTTACACATTCATTAAAATTTAAACCCTTATATTTAACGGAATCGACGCTTTGACATAAATGTTTCTGTATTCAACTCGTGATGTTCAAGCCGGAAGTTTTTTCCAGCACCATTTCTACTAGTTCCTTTCCCGTCGAGTCATTAGGTATCGCAGAACTAAATATTTTCCCATGGGCCACCATTATAGCCTTCAGGCGAAATAAATATGATCGCATAACTTTAAGTTTGGCATTCAAATATCTCTGTCAAGTATAGCCCTTCAGACAACTTTTTTCTGAACCGAAAACAGGGGGCCATGCAACAAATAAGAGAGAAATGAACGTGTCAATGACACTGTAGCTCATCTTGTGTAAAACATGTACATATATTGTATGTGACACAGCAATGACACACATCTAGGTAATGACCTGAAAACAAAGGTACATGTAAAGTATTGTAAATGTCTGTACATAAATACTGACCGTAGCCTGTAACAAATGTACAGGTAAGTATTGTAAAGACGGGTGAAAGTTAGATGCTAAACTAGAAAATAAATCTCTGTGGGGTTAATGTTACAATGGGGATCCTTGTATGGTCCACCATAAGCCAAATGTTAGGAATTGTTTTGGCCTGTTTGATTCAAACCCTTCTAAGGTTGATTCATACAAAATAACAAATATTTGTCCAGTCTTTCGTAAAATATAGGTATTTGAATTTTTTATCTTTAGCTCATAGGGTTCCCACGGGTGAGGAGGTTTTATTTTTCTCATTGGAAATAGAAAATCGGGTTGTGCTAATAACGTTTACCCTCCCCAACCAACACCAAATATTAACACAGGGACTTGGCTTCAACACATTTGAATATACACATCCTTGGGATGCTGAATTCAAGAAAAATTATTTTGTTTGGTGTTTCTGGAAAAGATTTTTAATTATCTCCCGTTTGAGTTCCCGAGTGGGTATCACTGAACCCCAAAATTTTTCTTCTCCTACCACAGTGATAACAAAGACACCCAATAAATTTATACTAAACATTATTGACATAAAAAATCTTCTTTGCAGGTTCTGTACAAAACATGTAATACACACAATTCCCGTAAATATGACTGCCGACTGGCATTTTGAATTTTGGGCCGAGCCTAAAAGCACTCGTTACCATCCCATGATGATAACAAACAAACGTAGTCCTTGAAGTTCTGTACAAAAAAAAACTGATTGCACCTAATTTCGGTATAAAATGGCCGCCGGCAGCCATCTTGAATTTCGGACCGCACCCAAAAATACTCGTTCTTGTCCCAAGGTGATAATAAAGTACCCAAGAAGTTGCGTGAAGATCGGTTCATAAATACAGTCTCTAGCCCGAGCCGTATTGACATGTGCACTTACTGGTATAAGTACATGAAGCACTGAATAAATCAAAATTCATCAAATTTGCGCTTATTTTCTGCACGAAAAAAAACCCGTATTATATGTGATGTATTCCATGTTACTAAACATTCATTCAAAAATTTATTCAAACCAGAGCCTTCATGTAGAAGTTCTGTATAAAAAACTGATTGTACCTAATTTCTGTACAAAATGGCTCCCGGCGGCCATCTTGAATTTCGGACCGCTCCCCAGAACACTCGTTCTCGTCACACGGTGATAACAAAGGTACCCAATAATTTTCCTCAAGATCGGTTCATAAATACGGCCTCTAGCCCGAACCGTATTGAATTGTTGACGGACGGACAGACGGGCCATGACGAAACCTCAAATTTTACTACGTCAATGTTGAGCTAAAAATGACACGAGGGGAAGTACCTGTCTCGTGCAAAATTCATCCATTTTAACGGTTTTGAAAATAATAATTTTGTGTCGTTACGAACATAGTGGCTGGTGTACTTGTGATTTTCCACTTGACAAATGTTCTTTAAACAAAACACAAAAAACACTTGCATTCCTGTTCACATCCTAAGGCAAGACAAGTGAGGTTGTACGCGTTTCCGGATTTGTTCTCAAAAGCTGTAAACATTTTTCAAGTGGACAATCCGCTCTCTGCAAACGTGACCTGATTTAATATAAGCCTATGTGTTATAGATTAACTCTTCAGCAACGCTGTCGAACGTGAACAAGTGGATTTTTTACGCGAAATTTTTATAAACTATTGGCTGAAAAAACAAAGACGTACTTGAGTATTGTATTATCTTCACGGTATTTGTCGAACGTTTTTAACCCTTTACCTGACACGAAATGCAGACGACACTTGCAAACAAAATTCTTAATAACTGTCTTTTTCATTTTTGTGTCATAAAACATAGATTATGACACATCATTGGAACGAGCTCAACAAGCTCGTTCCAATGCGGATCATAAGCTATGTTTTTGAGATAAAATGAATAAATAATGCAAATTGAATGGTGATTTTTGTGAATAGCGCTGGCCGGGTTTACTGCTACGTTTGGTAAAGAGTTAAGGGGACAATCAACGTCCTTCAGCCTGCTGCGTAATGATAGTTATACTGCAGTTTCATATAATTTAATTTTAGTGACATGATTAAAAGTCACGTGAACTTGCTTTGCAGCTTAAATGTATTTATTCCAATGTCTATACAAAACATTAAGCTGTTTTATTAAGGAATATTCTATACGTGCTATATGGGAAAGGATGAGGGTCCAGATGGAGTGGGGTGATGAAGTGGGGTGATATCCTATAGGAGTCGTCTTTATAGTGTTTTGTCCCATGGGTTTTGTCTTGTTGTGGGTTTTTTACCGTAAGGGGTTGTGTCTGTATAACTTAGCCCTAATATCCCATTTTCCCGTCTCCATCTATGCACTGAAGTGCTGGTGTCTACAGATGCAGGAGGGAGTCAGTATTTATTTATTTTTATTATCAAGAATAAAATGTTCGTTGTTTGATTGACAGTAATAATTACTGCCACTTTCTCAAAAACGATTATTTTAGTTTCGTCACAGTTACTTGTCTGGCCGCAAACACCTCTATACTTTTTCTTCTTGGGCTATAATGCTGACACTTGGGTGCGTATGTGAAAACTGGGGGGACGGGTGAGGGTGGATCAAAAGTTCGAAAACTTGAACGTAAAGTTTAAAGATGGTTAATAGATGGTAAAGTTGTTTTCCTCGCTCATTAGTAGGATACCATTTGACGGTATTGGTCATGTGACTAGTTACGCTATGTTGGTTGTCAAGGTAGCGCACGATCGGATGTTCTGTAACGTCGTCGCCATTCTTATATCTTGCGTTCTGGCGTGTTTATAGAGACATGTGTTTCAGTCTTCCATTTTGTTTGAGGAGGCCGCCATTTTGCTTCCTATGGGTGCACGCAGTTGCTAAGTTTATAAGCGCTGGGCGACTAGGGATGTGTTCTGAAAGTATGGTTGTTTCAACGGAAATACTTTTGCTGCCTCGAATTCTTTCAGAATCCATACATAGATCACTTTTGTGGTCACAGTACTGCTTGTTTGACTGGTCTGAACCACCCTGTATTTTTCTAGATGTGGATGTTTGCTTGTGCATAGAGTGCAATGCGACAAATGTGAACACACGATGAAATGGGGTCTTATAGACGTTAGATCCCAGGAGGGCTATCGTAAGTGTAATGTCGTAAGTTGGCATCCTAACCATCTCTCTCTCTCTCTCTCTCTCTCTCTCTCTCTCTCTCTCTCTCTCCGCGCAACCCTAGGAAGTTAGGCAGAGCTTGTTTACTGTGGTAAACAAACACCGTTTTTCTGGTAAAATAGGACCCCGTCTCTAATGCTTGGGGTGCAAGTCCTCTAAAATAGGCAACATGGGGCATAAACGATCGACTGTTCTTGACTGTATCTCATGCTGGGGTCACGATTAGCCATTGTGCAGAAGTATGTGACCTTAAACACCAATAAATAAATTTGTGCTCTCAACTGCCGTAACGAGAAGTGATGCCATTGTCGTGATGCACGTAGTTATCAATAAAAACCGTGTAAGCAATGTCATCAGCTACGTAACAGTTACGCCTATGGTGCCGCAATCGGTGATATCGCCACATATACCGTGGAGCGCATTAAGAACTGCGCTAAGTGATCCTACGTTGAAGCATTGTTATGACACCATAATATGGCTATTTACGGGGCTATCCATGTTGTTACGCATTCGGGATGCTGCATAATTTCAATGAAGGAAAATACAATTTGTCACAAAACGACCCCCATGAAGCCATTACGAAATCAATCTGTATAATAAAAGAAGAATAAAAGCTGCTGGTGGAATGAAAAGCCGAGGTCCACCGGTGTTGCACGTAGCATGTGTACATTCACACAAACTCATCTCAGAATGTCTTGTCGACAGAGGACCTTACCAATGAAGGAGGAAATTACACACAAATCCGCACACGATTGTTACGCACAATTGTTTTGAAGGTTATAATCGCGCGTGTTCTGCTTTTGAAGTATGCATACCATGCGATTGCACACAAGGACATCTCGGTACTTCCACTGAATTGTCATTTTTGTCTGTGCAGGCATAGACCGAACGCACACCCACTTGAACAAGGGAGAACACTCTGTCCAATTGTGCAAGTGATAACCACGAAAGAAGCCAGTATAGATCACCGTAGAGGCACTACCACCTTTTGTGGGCACTGATTGTGATAACAAGTAGCTCCAGAAACTAGCGATATAGGTTAGAGGCAGAGGCTAGAAGCAGAGGTGTTTTAGTGTGTAATACTTGTGATGCAGTAGTGATAAAAAACCAGCGGTACTACAGTAGCAGCATACTGGCGAAAATATTTATTGAAGGCGGTGTTTGTAGTTTAGAAGTCAATAGCATTAAAAGGAGGGTCGCGGTTGTGGTAGTTTTGTGATTCTGAAGCAATGCCAGTGACAGCCAACAAACGGACTACACACAATTATTAGACACTTTTACTCTCTTAAATTACACTTGGATAACTAGAAGGTTGTCTAATGTATGACACTCTAACTTCACAAGAGTATGATGGTATAGTAAAAGTCTTCTATGGACACAGAGGCTTCAACGGGGATAACATATATATGGACGAGTGAAGTTGGCCACTACTTTATTACTATACCACCCAGTACTCCAGTACTACCGTACACCATTACTAATATAAAGTCATATAAGGACTCAGTTGGACAAACGTTCATTTCGCATTGGCTTGTTGCAGTGCAAGCTCCCAAACCACCATAGGCTATTAAATAGTCCATAGGCCATTTTTATACTCAATCGGCTAGAATACTTTAGTCGGCAGAAATATTCCTGCTTATTAACCCTTTACCTAACACGGTATTTTTAAAAAAATAAATTAAATTTCTCATTTTTCGAAAACAAATTTCACAATTTTCAATAAAACAATACAAATTTGGATATCATTAGAACCAGCTCGACGAGCCGGTTCTCTTGATATCCATATTTGTATAGTTTTATTGAGAAACTTTCGAGATATTTTAGGCTATGTTAGGCTCATTTTGATTAATTTTGTGACCGTTCTTTTTTTGCCATTATGTTGGATAAAAGGTTAAATATATAAATACCATCAACATTCATTTTCTTTGAATCAATGCACGAAATCTTTGTCAATCGTGACTTGATTTGACTGAATCTTTAATGACATTTCGAATACCATTAACCCTTTATCCAACGTAACGGCAAAACCGTCCAGCGCTATTCTCAAAAATCGCCAATTAATTTTCCTTATTTTTTCAGTTTTTTTCTCAAAAACATAGGTTATGAGCCATCTTTGGAACGAGCTTGTCGAGCGTGTCCCAATGAGGGGTCATAACCTATGTTTTTGAGACAAACAATGAAAAAAATTAGTTATTCAAAAAATTTGTTTGCAAAGTGTCGTCTGCTTTTCATGTTAGGTAAAGGGTTAAACTGGTTTGCATCCTAAATAATTATGAATGGAGACTCATCACACCTGTAGTTTTATGACTTCGCCACAGGAAGTATCAATCAACAAGCACAACGACAGGAAAAACGGTTACAGTGAACGCCAACGATTTGTGTCGTTCTCGGAAGAATAATCGTCATTGTTCCCTCCTGTCGACACCGAGTTCAAGTGATCCACATTCTTGATACAAAGAGAAAAGACTGTTGTATCTCCGATAGGAAAACTCTTGTTGTGAGTTAAAAATAATCAGAACTAAAACTTATTTGAACATTTTGTGGCGATCATTGTATAGCATAATTAATAAAAGAGACAGTTACCAAACAAACTTAAACTTAAACTAAAACATCATAATGTTTATAAACTTTCGTCAAAGAACTCTAAATGCAAAACGGTTACTGACCAAAACTGCGCTGCAAGCTAATTTTAATTTTGACGGAGGGAGTGAAGCAAATACCAAATTGAACAACGTGCTGCCTATTTCTTTTGTTGACAACCTCTGACTCTCTTCTGCAAATATTAACCATTTGAAGAAGTGGTGTATTGCTGTATGTTCATATTGATCACTGTAAACTGCCTACAATAAACATAAAGAGACTAACATTATAGTGACACCTTACCTAATTTGAAAAAGAAGACGATACATGCAACATGAATTTTCGAATCACTAAAAAGTTTTCGTTTTTCTCCCCAAACATAGCTTATGAGCCCTCATTTGAAGAGATCATTCAGATCGTCCAGAAGGGGGGGGGGGGGGGGGGGTTGGGGGGGGGGGCATTAAATGGTGACTTTAGGTAATATCGATATCGTTGGCCGTTTTGGGTATATATATTTTTTTGGGGCGGGGGGCGGGGGGCGGAGGGGCGCGATTCGTTAGGCAAATGGGCTACATACAAGTAGTTTAAAGCATTCAAATCTCACTTTTTCTTAAACATATGCTACATTATCTTCAAAACGGTAGGACTTTATCTTCCAACTGACCGTGGAAATGGTTATGGGTTAATGAAACTATCTCTTTAGTACACAAAGTGGCATTGCGACAACCAAATCAGTACGGAGTGTTGCAGCCAAAATAGGGTAGGTGATTTTTCCAATCAACAATGTTCTTCATAATTTCTAAAAAGCAAAGGTGGTACTACTATACATTCAGTTCATGGTACACCGTGTGAAAAGAACACCAGCCTTTGAGCTGAAAACTTTGTTTGTGTTTCTTGTGGGATTTTCGAAAATTGTAAACAGTGGTCGATGCTCCTACCCGCAGATGTCATAAAAGTAGATTTATGTCCTTACAAAGTAACCACATTGATCGTGTTTCATTGTGTTGGCAAGATAAGGTCGCCGCATTAAACGAGCTACTCCAAGTGGTGAGTTCGATCTGTCGAACTGAACTGAAGAACGTTACTGACTGTGACAAACCAGATCACTTCACTGTGATAACGAGCTGCGGATTACATAATTTTAATAAAGTTTACCTTTTAAACAAACACTAACGCAATGATAAAAACTGGAACGATGCAGCAGAAGTCACGCATCGAAGCAGTGAACAGTTTTCAATGTATGTGTGATTTAGCATGATATTAATGAAGATATAAGAATTATTATATGTTAGCCTGTGAATTTTCGTAAATTATGTAAAAGATATTCCTCGATATCCATCGACTTCATGAATAACGAGGAATATCCCTCAGTAGCTTCCTAAATGACATCACGCTTGGGCGCATCACTTCGCCTTCGATACTGTTACAAGAGATTCAGTGCCGGTGTAAAAGGAATGGAAGTCCGTAGGAACGTTAGTTCTTCTGGACTATTATTCCGCGGAGTTATAGTCCTAGGTCTAACATTTCTAGGAATAGTAGTCCGCCGGACTACTATTCCTAGAAATGTTAGACCTAGGACTATAATTCCGCGGAATAATAGTCCAGAGGGACTAATTTTCCTACGGACTTCCATTCCTGTTACACCGGCTTTACCAGCAGTATCAGAAGTACATGCTATTTCAAGATGTTCTGGCGACTCAATGACAGACAAATTAGATGTATAGTAATGATAAAATAATAAGTAAATTAATTACATGCACAGAAAGTGACTCTGAGTGTGATATTGAGCCTTGAGCTGGACAACTTTTCCGAAAAACCTTGTTGATCGATTCGTCCAGGAAGTTTGGGTGAGTCGGCGCACTCAATTCCAATTTCCTTGTTGTAAATTGGCATTTAAAATGTTCTAAAATTAATATTAATGAAAAATGTGTGTTCCAATGCAAAACCTAAAGGTCTGGCCATGGCTTGACCAGGTGTGAAACTATATTTTATATCTCGTAGATTAAGTCCTAACTCGCTGAGTGTTTTTAAAAGATGCTTTCTGCAAATGTAGTCATGGCCTCTATGAAGCAGCCCCCATACTAAACTTCACATTGTAACTTCGACTGAGCTTGATATTCACGGCCATTGATATTGATATGCCGCGAATCTCAAAAAATAAAAATATCAAGTTGAAATGGAGGACAGACAGACATTGTGTATATCGAATGCTGAAAATTATCCCTGGCTGTCATTAACAGGTTGTTCGTTTTTCGGCAGTGTTGAGAACATGTTCTGTGATTGATTAATTAAAAAGCGTCTCGACGAAAATCCACAATAATGCTGAAAGTATTCAGTTATCATGTAATACTTTTTACTGATGTCTGTTTTTTGTGTTACTCACCTCAGATATGATGGCAGTAATGCAAGGGTATTCGCAAATTAAAATCATTAGCATTCTCTCCGTTTTCGTTAGTTTCACTGCTTCACGGATCATTGTTTTTATCTGGTCTCTGGTTTGTAAAGCTGAATTGTCATATCTTACATACATAGAATCGATGTTATCCAAAGCAGATTCGTCAAAATACATTCCGGATTCTGGAATACACAATTATGATGGCTTTAGAACTTATATATAGCTAACAGCAATAGCACACGATGTGTTCTTTCTGTGGTACTTACTTCAGTTTACCAATGAATCTAGGTAAACAAATGTTTACAGTAAAGTCGCCGTGGACTGGTCACTTTCCACAGGTGGGAAATATTCTCAGGGACGCAAACACTAATTATAGGAATAACCATCAAAAATTTAATTAATGAACAACCCGGTGCTTCATTAAACTGTTTGTGAGATTATTGTGCGGGTTAGCGGTGCAGCCGTTTGGAGGAATCAAATGTCAACATTACATGCATTCAGGCTTGAAATTCTTTAAACTAGTTCATGTACTCTCTTGGACCATTTTGCTATTGTTATTCCTTCACTTTCGTGGTACGGAAGCCGTCAAAAAATGTTCCCAGAGATTCTTTAATTGGCACGAAAAATTGTTGTTTTATTCCAGGGAGAAGACCTTGGACCTAAACTTATGGAGACTAAACACTCTTAATTTGCACGAGGTGCAGTGAAGCCGGGTGGGGAAATATTCTTCCGCTGCCACGCCACTTATATTATTCAACTTTCTGCACGATAAAGTCCTGAAAAGTTAGGGTGCGTTCTCGCGCATGGAAGTTTTCATGGTTTATTTTCAGTACACATAGGATGAACTTGTCCATTGGGTATGGCAGTCATCCATACTCAAATTTCTTCCTGGGATATGACATCCACCCCTCTTCTTTCTATACAACCGAATTTCTGGAACACTTTCTTGAATACTTATTAGTCACATACAGAGAAGTGTCTCGCCTAGCGTCCTTAGCCTGGGGATACAATTGTTGCTAAATGAGCCAAAAACAAGTGCTAAGGTTGGAAAGCTGATACTGTGCTGCACGTTTTACGTTGTGTCTTCCACATAATCGATGTGAGAAATTAACCGCGTTGATTGACTTGCTACCAGCTTGGAGGAAAGATTGTGTTTTGACGTGTTTCTCTTACGTTCAATGAATCCAGGTGTTTAGAGATCGGTGACCTATGTTTATTCCATAGAGTGTCAAGCGGAAACTTGGCGATCCAATAAGGATATTTTCACCTACCTGAAACGCAACTTATGAAAATCAAGCTGCAGTTCTAGTCAAAAAATGAACCGTAAAGCCATAAGAAAAAGTTTACTGTCGTGAGTCCTAAATGACCACTGATTAAACTAATCTCTTTGCTTTTTATCTGGGTTTAACGACACTTTCACCAGCCATGAGCATATCGTCTTCCGGGTGGGGAAATCTGGTGTACCAGGAGAGAACCACCGAACCATTCTCGAATTCTTCAGTTTACTAACCTGGCACGAGTAGACTAATTACACAGCCCCACTGTGCTCTAACAAAAGTAATCGGGGTGAAGAGTCTTGCCCATTGACAGTGTCAGGGCGAAGTCAGTCTAAAAGGGAGGACCCCCCCCCCCCCACACACACACACTTTCAAGTTCAGATATATGTATATATTTATTCTCTCTGTTTTGTAAGCACACATGGATAATTAGCCTTAGGCGATTCACAGGGGGATACTTCTCCTGCATATTACTAGTCAGAATAAAATGTCCCCATGCTATCGTCAGTTAATTAATCTCGCAAGACTAGCACATATAGATTAATTTCAATCGTCACGGCTATCAAGTATATTATTTCCCTGGACACGCTTGATAGCATATGCATTGGCGCGCGATGATTTTATCTTCAGAAATGTAGCGTGCCATCTTTAGGCATCTTGAAATATTGTTATCTGACCACCCAAGACCAGATATAAAAGTGTGGAGAACTAGTTAGTTCAGTGAGATTTGGGTTTCGGCCGAATAGGAGACGTCATATAGTGTCTCGTGTGAGTGGAATTGCTAGACAATCCACCAAGCTCCGTTATATGGCGTTATTGTCAGATTAGATGGACGTAGGAAAGCTACAAGCCCGAATATAGAGAATAGATTACGAACCCAAGTAAAGGCTAAGTTTAAATGTGGTTTGCGACAATCTACTCGCACCTGTCCCAAAGTGTAGACTATTGTATTGTGGTATTAACCCTTAGAAACGCAGAGATAAAGCGCGTAGTAGCCTGGTGTAGTACCAGAGTGTTGTGAATATCGACTCAAATTCGACAAGTGACAATTTGCGCAAACTCGAAAGTGCATTTTGAAGTTGTGAGTTCTGCCGTGAACTGTGCGAATTTCAAAAGGACTGGAACATTCAAAGGACACATGTATAAGGTATGTGACGTAGACTTGCTAGACTAGCCGACAGCGTAGATGAACCGAATCCAAATCAGAACTATGTTGCCACAAGGTAATTAACATTGCTAGTCGGGATCGCCAGGCAGTTAGAACTGCAGACTCACACAGACGCAAAAGATTAAGACTCTGTGTTTTAAGCTCGTGTTGCTAGCCCGCGGCAGTGACATTTTGAAAGTGTACTATAGCGCCAGTACAGGGCTACAGATAAACTGAAATTGATGAAAAACTATTTAACCCCTGTGTTAAATCTTCTACCATGTTGATCAAATTGTTGAATGTGTTGAATATGGAAATGAGTTTATTTTAAATGTAAATAAAAGAATCGTTGTTACTTTAATCATTGTTTCATTTCCACGGCCTGAAGTGATTAGGTATCACACCTAACGAAGAACGAACCTGTATTTCGAGTTTACTTGGCAGGGAAGAAAATCGTAGTGCGGTCCCAACTCAGCGCAGCTAGCCGAGTTTGGCCCGTGCCCGGATTCCGACCCTCCTTGTTGCCTCGTCCCCAAATATTTTTAATGGCGAGGCTAAACAAGCCCATGTCACCCCTCCCACGTGGATAAAGGTGTTTGACAGACAGCACTCAGATGATGCGAACCGTCGACCTTTCTGTCTTAATTCCAATGCTGTAGCTAGTGCGTAACGGCAATACCAAGAGTCAAGCTTACGTTAACCTGCACCAGGGCTCCCCGCGAGTGGTGACGAATTATCTATCATTCGCTTTGATTTAAAGTTAGGCGAGTGATGGTTGGTGTTTCTATCTTGCCTTTTTTATTCAAAGTGTCACCCAATGATGTGTCCGACGAACTCTTTTCTTTCCCGAAATCTAATTTGTGTGCCTCATCATTAGTTGAGAACTTTGTTGATCAAATCACATTCGTATTTTTGTGAAAGTTATTGTGTTGGTATTCTGCAGGGTTGCATACTGGGGCCTAGTGACTTTAATCTCGTTAAATAACCTTGTGGATAATGTATTGTGTTATATTCGACTTTGGGAGACGATACCTCCATCTATCTTTTCGTTGAGTGTTGAAACCTAGTAGCAGGTCCATGATCTAACGATATCGGAAGGATCAAATCCTAGGCTAAAAAATACTTAGTTGATGTGATGTGAATTATCCCATAACCGAATCTTAGATAACCCCAGATGGATCCTCTGGACCTGCTCCCCCTCATATAAAAACATCTGGTTTCGCCATAAACAAAGTTGAGAGACACAAACATCTTGGCTTTATTTTTAATGATCGTGGGTTCTGGGAAAACATTATGAAATTATCGTAAAAGCTTGGAAACATAATATTTCTTCTCAAAAAGTACAAATTATTACTTGTCCGAAACATTTTTTTTAAAAATGCCTCTTTACGCCCAGTGTCTGAATTTGCGTAATTATCATCAACGGTTGTTCAGAAACACAGTCCCTAGAATTGGAAACATTCCAAGTAGCAGCAGCCCGAATTTACTGAGACAATTGGGAGTGCCGGTAGAGCACTGTAAAAAGCCATAAACCCGAAGAGAGACTCGCAAAAGTAAAGCAGTTCTTCAAAATGTACCAAAGATCCGTGCCATACACATTTCATCATTGGGATTGCACAATTATACTCTCCGCAGAAATCGTTGAGTTGTTAATTCAATAATGCAGAAGTATGTCACACCAAAATTCATATATAACTTCACCCACCACACTGGGAATGTTCTTTTCCCTGATACCCGAGAGTATGGATCACGATGTCAATTTACGGGTGTCACAAATAGGTTGCTCCTTGCAAACTTGTTTACAATCATAAAGCACAGGGAGTGCAAAACGTCCGTTGTAATCTAGACTACAATTTAGTAGCACAAATGATCACTTGCGCAACAAGCACTCACCAAAACCACGTCCGCCTTTGTGGTCCCGCGGTGAGAGCAACGTGATGTCTCCTTACCAACTATTAACTTTATCACTTTCTCGTTCTGTACCATGTTTTGCTAGGGGCGCTGGAAGCACTACATGTCAGGGTTGAACCAGACCCCAGGAAAAGGGGATTTACTCGCACTAGCAGCCCTGCCATGACATGCTGATGCATGCATGTCTCGAAGGCCGAAAGCACGAGATGGGGAGTTTTAGAGGAGTTTCCCTCCCATTGGAAGTGGACACCTCCTCCCAAACTCCCCTAACTCTCCATTGATTTATAAAAAGCTCCCAGAACAGATTTGGAGTGTATTTTAGCTTTACTTCCGGAATTATTCATGGAAAAAAATTGAGTGATGAACTTGGGAAGGGCATTGTCTACCCCCTCGAAGGCAAGGAGGGCAGCGTCCCTGTGTTTTGCTATTACAATTCAGCACACTTTATTTGCCTGTCAACGTGAAACTCATGAGCGTCAACAAGGGAGTCGGGATGTCCTCTCGCCATCACCATAAACTCCGCTATACGCCACGGAGCATAGAGAACGCTCGAGTATTATGAGTCGATATAATTTATCTAAGGTTAGTGTGGGTAGATAAAATACGTTGCTTGGATTATCATAAGGTAGATAGATGGAATGAAAGACTACGCTTTACTAATCGAATCGAACATTTTCAAGTAAGATCGTTCTGTTATAGAGTTAGGCTGTATTCCTCGTCATTATCAAATGGTGAAAATTTAGTTTGAGTGGGGATCATTTATCCGATATATATGTTAACGTTCAGTACGTCCTTGCGCGAGGTCGATGCAAAGAAATAAACATCTCCTCGTTTATAGTTTCGCATTTGATAAAGGCATAAATACTGGGCTGGAAAAGGCATAAATACTGGACTGGAAAGGTACCCACTTCGACAGCACTAATCTATCTTCTAACAATTTTCAAAGGTTTATAATGCCATCATAAGAAAGACATAATATTTTTTATCACATAATAACTATCAAATATCCTGTTTAATAAAGACTCGACTTCAGAAGTCAATGTGACATTGTGACAATGTGAGATGACTGCTGGCGGAAGTAGAATTGAATTAATCTTCTCTGTTTTTGAAATAATGTTTACATGAACTGTT
The DNA here is from genome assembly GCA_031216915.1 of Pictodentalium vernedei. Taxonomy (NCBI): domain Eukaryota; kingdom Metazoa; phylum Mollusca; class Scaphopoda; order Dentaliida; family Dentaliidae; genus Pictodentalium; species Pictodentalium vernedei. Next base: position 302,471,915 of record CM062292.1, on the reverse strand, counting down.
AAAAAACACGAATAGCAGACGATAATTGCAAAACTATTTCCCGCATATCTAAAATTTTTCATTTTTCCCTCGAAAACACAGCGTATAAGTTCTCACTGGAACAAGCCCGTTCCAATAAAGGGTTCATAAGGCATAAGTCATAATCATGTTTTCGAAGAATAAATTTTAAAAAGAATAAAATTTGGTTAGAGATTTTTGTGTAGTATGTTCGTCGTTTTTCCCCGCTACGTTAGGTAAAAGCTAAATTATACATAATGCGATAAGAAGAATCTCAAATTCGTGTTTAGTCAACGAGGTTCAGAATTTTCAATTCACATCGTGGCTCATTAGAGGCCCTCTCTTTAAGGTTCAGTGAACATAAGCGTTCAATTATTCTCTCAAACACCCACATAAACGGAAAGCTTTTAGCCCATAATCATACCACAAAGGTATAGACATCCGTCATGTATTTTCGTTGTACTGGTATTTGCAATTTTACCTTCAATATTTATTTATAGGACTCCTGCACGAAGCTGAATCCAACTACTGAGTGTTGGAGAAACAAATCACATTCTATTGCAGCAACTTGAATGAAAACACACATGCGTAAACTACACCTATAGTGAGAGGTAGCTAAAGCAAATACAGAGCTGGATTGGGACTATAAGATTTTTCATTTGAGTCAAGATAGCTGCTTGAAAAAAATTGGAAAGTTAACAGTATTTCCATTTAATCTAGGCGTACCTTGACGTACCTCTGTTGTTCTGAATAATGACGAAAAGATTTTCAGTCTTTATTTGGGATATGAAGGAAGCAATAACATCAGACGTTCGCAATTGTTCTTTCTTCTGTTTTTGACTGTGACCGTGTGTTCCGTGAGTATTGTCGACGACTCCAGATTGTATTGTAACACAATGCTGTCTCTCCTGCAGGTGCACTAAATCATTGACAAGTCCGTTCTGAGGGAACCAATGTAACACAGGTACTCCCTTCTTTTGCATGTAACAATTGACATTCTCGTAAACTTGTCCATACGAGTGTACTATAACAACGCCACAATCGGCCTTTGATATGTCACGTGCTACAAATGAAAACAGACACCATGCAGGTTAATATAATGCTTTAACCTAATTCATGCTTATACACTCCAAAATCATATTCACCCAACCCGTTTGATGTGGGTTAATGCTTAACCCAACTGATTTCAGTGTGCACAGACGAAATTTCAAGAGTATGGAAAATCTAACATGATATTTTTCAAGAAAACGTGAAAAACAAATTCTTTTCTGACTGGCAGATTAGCACAAAAAGGTGCCCAAACACATTTGTATAATTGGTGTGATATATTGCCCCACATTTCGTTAAATCTGACATTTTGTAAAAAAAAAGATATCAGCAGGTCGTAACAATCAAATTTGAATTACATTGTACTCTGTTGCCCAGACTAAAGCAGACAATGGTGTTTACAATTAATCTAGCTTATATGGTGGGTGTGAGTATGAAGGCAAAACTTAGATAACCTTTACATTCTGTCCCTTTATATTAAAAGTGGGGAACCTTAACGACCAGTTTTACAGACGTGATGACAAAAGGGACACAACATAGAAACAGTATGATCATAAAGACACAAAACTACCTCGATGTGATATATTCTTTCATACACTCAGGTGCCAGTAATCAATAAAAGCTTGGGACTATAGCTTTTGGAAATCCAACTTTCTTTGAGCTTCATTAAGATGCAGAGCAAAACCTTTAGAGAAATCCCGAACATTAAACAGTATGATACTGTAAAATAGGGATTATCAAATGTCACGATATCCTCGAAACGCTCTGTCTGTCCGGGTAGTATCTTCCATGTCAGTACAATGGCAGCAATTGGGAGAGTCCATTTTAGTACTTGGGGTAGACCAATTAATATTTTCTACTTGCAGCCTTAGGGCTGCGTGTTGTAAATATTGATTGGTCTACTCCACACATTCACTTAACAGTTACCCTACTTAATAAAATTATGACGTGTAGTGTTCCCAGACCCGAAATCGCCCGCTCGGGTCTTAAGGGTTAAGTGATAGTTATTTTGAACATTCTTGTGTCATGCACTTGTCCAAGTCAAGATTCTATTATACCGGGTCATTTTGGATACTGCAAGTCCAACATTGATGTTTGTCGGGTTCACAAATTAAGAGCTTCACAAAATTTACAGGTGAACAATATTTTTATTTCATCTAAACAAAATCGCCTTTATCTGTTAAATGTTAAAGGTAACAAGCAGGGGCGTCACGATGATGACCGATTGGTATGCGTTTTAATAGCGCATCTTCACATCATAGTGGGACAGTAATTACATTACCATTACCTGTAATGTTTTAAAACAACTCACCGAACGGACTTCTTTCTGTATTCTAACTTTATTAGATAGCTTGGTTGGTAACAGTTGTCAAGTAATTACTGTTTGGAGCCGATAATGGAGTATTAGTGAACATAGCAATAAAAGAGATATTCTTCTCTGGATATTTGTTTGAATGTATTTCCCATGGGACGTGATATACTTCCATGTCTCGTAAATTTTAAATGAATATTAAATATAAAATGTATTATTGGTTCGATAAGAAGAATTTACAGCCATACACCATTATCAGCGGTCATTATTCCCAAAGGCCGCTATTAATAAAGTTGTGATACTACTCAACTTGCTCAGCCGATAATAATTACGAGAACATAATATTGCTGTTGTTCTCGCAATTATTCTTTCGCTTACGACAACTAGCTATTATGGAATAAATCGTTGTTTGAGGTCTCTTTTTCATGCCTTACTCCAAAAAATAACTACGACTGGCTTTGGGTCTAATATGTGAATGCATTCGCCTGGGTCCGGTTTCGGATTCAGTCAACTATTTTTTTTCACAATTTCCAGCCAAAAATGCACAATTTTCCAGCTTGCAATGGGCATTAACATTGAAATCCTAGATATTTTTTTTTTTAAACTTCTACGGTACTGCACCACAAAGTGAGGTCACGTCACCTGGCATTAAATTCTAGTAAACTCTTAACTAGAACCCCCTGCCAGTCTCTAGTTTTGCCAATGTCTAGAAGACTTTTCACTCTCCAATTCATTGTAGAAGCGCCTGCCATAAGGATTCAACATTTATCCAAGCTAAAGTTAGGCCCTTAAAGGTTAAGTAGTCGCGACAAATAGCCCGGAAGGAAAGTAACTGAAAATAACTGAAAGCGAAATTCGTTCGATCTTAACTTCTTTCGATGATTCGATACGAATCGCGTCGAGTTTGGAAATTTTCAAATTGTTCAGATGTCCTCCAAATCCAACTTGAACAGAAGCCAAATATTTTCCCATCATCTATGATTAATTCTGTTAATTTTACTGAAATTATGAATTGATAAGGTGTGTGTGCTGTGATTATTATGCCGCGACTTGCAAAGTAGAAGGCGTATCTAGTGGAGACCTCCGTCCATCTGTACCAACATTTCTCTTGTATCCGAACCACTGATACTCCAATTTGAATGATATTTGGTGTTGTGATAGAGCATCATGGGGAAACGATACCTGTGCAGCGTGAGTTTCTTCCATACATTTTTGCCATAGTTAGGGCCCTTTTTCACTATTTCGGCTTTGAAAATATTGTTCATAGCTATTTGAATTGTGACAATTTGTTGGAATGTGCCTGCTGGCATCCTCCAATTAATTGCAACGAAATAATGTTAGTGAATATTTGTTTCCTATTACTTATCAAGCAACAAGCTAAGGAATAATCTGTAAAGCCACCTATGTGGTGTTTGGCACTTTTATGGCAGCTATTATGGAGGCTTCTGGAGCTCAACAAGTTGATTATGGCAGGGGTTTTCTATTCACCCATAATCGGTAAATTAAGTGTTATATTTGGAAGTACGAAGCATGAGAGGTTCAGAACTGTTTGTCTAAAAATAAAGTTTTGCAATGTAATATGATTTTTGCAGATACACTTATTTGGAGTTTTACATGTTTGATAGTGGTTGGAGCATGTTTGTTGCCAGGATTTTTCAAAAAGGGTTAAACTTTGATGAAAAAAGGTTAAACTTTGGGAAAAATTTTCAAATTACCTATCAAATTGTGCTCTCTCGTGGCCTTTTGTGGTAAGGTTGTTTGCTGTGGGAAACAAGTTCAGTTTTACTGGTAAAATAGGACCTGGTCACCAGTGCTCGGGGTAGAAGTCCCCTAAAATGGGCAGCATGGGTGTAAACGATTGGCTAAACTTGACTTTACACCTTTTTTTGCTGTCACAATTAGCCATAGCTGCAGAAAAGTGACCTTAAACACCAGTAAATAAATAAATAAACTAAAAAAACGCCCTTTTTCAAATATTAAGACGGCAATCAGGCACCACCACCCGCCACCCCTGAGGGAAAGCGAACCTCTTCTTCAGATAAAAAAAGAATTATTCTTCCAAATGCTTTAAAAATGAACGATTATTAAATTTATCTGCCGCACTTTCGATGAGGGATTGAATAAGTGTTCCACCCTTGAGCTGAGACATTATATTAGCGGGAGAACAAATTAGGTCATGATGTGAGTTCACTTCGAAGCCACAGATCTGTTCACAATATCTGAACTCCTGATGCGTGTCATAACTTCAATAGACTGTCTAGCAAGCAAACAATGGGTTATGCCCATTTTGTTTTTCGGGGGTAGAGCAAGCAAAAAGTGTTTTAAAATGTGGTTTTACTCGTGTAAAATTTTCTAAAATATAATTTTTTTGACTTTTGTTAACATTGAGGGGCTGTGGATTAAATCACATATATCACTATTTTGTGTACTATATGGGTAAATAATTGTACAGTTGTGCAGGTGTCCTCCAATATTTGGACTCGGCTTCGCCTCGTCCAAAATATCTCCGGACACCTGCACAACTGTACAATTATTTACCCATATAGTACACAAAATAGTGATATATCTATTACATATCATTGTTCTTTCCAAACCACGACAGTGACACAAACATCTTCACATGGGGAATCACTCTTTTGTCCTTCCATACTTCTTCTAGTGGACTTCTTCATGTTGACCTCTATTGAGCCTCCCCAAATCAAAACATGAACAGAAGAAAATGTCTGCCTTCAATCAGTGAGCACTCCACTCTTAACATTTGGTCTCTCTCTTTATTACTTTCAATAATTTGGAAAACATTTCTTCAGGTATGTACTTGATGTTTCTGGAATACAGCTGTTGTTTTATTTTAAGGTATTTTATTGTAAAATTTTGTTCTCTTACTTATGCCGTAGCAGACTTTCAGGCGGTGCTATCTACACATAGTAGCAGTTCCATGGCAAAATCAAGTTTTCACATGTTCTATATGTATTATTCGAAGCACTTTGGTATATAATTTACTGGGGTTATTCATTTTCGTCTTTTTTTAAACTTTGAAGAAAATTACCTGAAATTTGACCAAAGTTAGGTTTGGCGTCCACTTAGATAAGATAATTATGAGGGAATTTTCTGATGGTCCCTCCTATACTGACGCGAAGATAATGATGAGTTATAACATCAATATTTATAATGTAGCTCCAAATGAGAAATTTAGAACTAAAAATCAACCTTTTCTCCGTCCTGGAATAACGCATCATAGGGAATATGCCTCTTGACTATAAGCATGGACGAATGTTACCTTGTTTCTTTCTATTAAAAAATAATATTGCTTTATGGAATCATATTAAAAACTTTAAATCTGAATTAGCAGTGAGCATCCGAAACACTAATGTTGTTGGTCTTTTGATCCCTGATGATAATGAGTATTCATTGTCCCTTGTCATCTGAATCAAATTCTTCGTACATCAGTTTATTAGTTATTTGATAAGCTGGAAGATATGACGTAAGTAATGCCATCATACTCTTGGAATATTTACACCTTGGTTTATTCTAGTACAAAATGTTAATATGCAGACAGAGTGATGAAAGTGGTATAAACATTAGAGCATTTAAAAAAAATCAAACTTATCCTTTTCGATTCCTGTTATTCGTGACAAAACCTATGTCACTAATGTAATTATATCTTAATGTAGAGTGATTTGGATGGTACTTTTGCCAATCAGGGGAGTACGCGAACCCTCTATTTTGGAAATTCAGTTTTTTTCACAAACACTGAAACCGTGCGAAACGGTATTATCCGAGACAACCCATAGGCATCCACCAACGGAGGTAGTGGGTGGATGTCCATGTATCCATGTGTTATCGCTGAGAATACCGTGCTCCACGCATAAAGCTAAATCTCCCACGTGGGTCTCCTGTGTGCCTTTCTTTCTGAGTCGTCTTTCCTTTTTCAAAATTTTATTACAAAATTGCGGGTTTATTTTGCTTGGAAGACAAAGAAGCCATGCGTACTGAAGCCTTCGAGGGCTATACTAACCTTTTCCAACGTTTTCCCAGGGGAGAACCTTTAACCCACCCACGAGATGGAATATTTATCCCGTGCTCCTTTCTTGTTTTATCATCTGGGTTAACATTTACTGACCCACTAATTCTTTATCAAAGTATATGCACTGATTTATTTTTTCAAGTTTATTTTAATGGATTCAATTTTCTTATGAAAATAGGCAGAAATATTATCCATTTTTTGTAAAGAAATCGCGAAAACGTAGACATCGTATCTTTCGTACTGCGGGTCACAAGGCATAAAATCACGTTATTCAAAAAATCCTTTCACTTTTGATACATCCTGAAAAGTGGCATTAAAGAACATTAAATAAACTCGCAAAAATGATATAAAAGTGGGAGATTCCACTATTTCATGGGCATAAGTTGTTTCTGTTGCTGTTTGTGATATTAAAGTAGTGTTCATTAACGTTTCTGTGTAACTGTCAGTGAAAAACCGGTCGACCAATTTCATCACTGAAAGCGGTTCTTTGGCTATCAGCGGGTGGTTTTTAAACTGAAATATTTTCTCGCTTTTGAAGCAATTAATTTGCATTCATTTGGGATTAACTCTTTGAACCCGAGCGGTCGTTTTTCCGGCCAGGAACATGATACGTCATAACGTCATTAAATAGGGTGGCTGTTTAGTATGTGTGTGGAGTAGGTACGTTGCAAATATTGATTGGTGTACCCCATATAATGAATATGGACTCTTCTAATTGCTGCCATTGAACTGGAATGAAAGATACCACTAGAGTTCAAAGAGTTAAATCGTAAAGATTTGTTTAGAATACGCAACGCATATAATAAAAAGAATGTTGAGTGGTTACCGCAATTGTTTCATTCGTGAGTAGCTGGTGAAATTAAATTTTTAATTCACGAACTCCTGTCACTTGTTGAGGATTTATATTTCACATGTTAGTTATTCGGGAAATAATTATGATAGGTATCCCCAATATATTCCGTCAGAGGTCAAAGCGAAGACGAAGTGGTCTGTCAATGACAACATGATAGGTTGAATTTCTGACATTTGTCTTCTTATTGAAGAGAGTCAGTAAGCGAAGAAATCGTTATTCGCTTATATTTCAAGTTCCTTGCCACTTTATATTGGTTTGAAAACTCAAACGACCTCCCGCTGCAATCTGATATGTATTGATTGTATACCACGAATATACACAAATAACTAATAACACTAATAATACCAAGTTTTCAAGAAAAACAGTTACGCATTAACCCTTTGAACCCACACCAGGAACATGATACGTCATAACGTCATTATATAGGATGGCCGTTCAGTAAATATTGTGGGGTAGACCAATCAGTATTTTCAAAGTGCAGCCCGAGGCTGCACGTTGAAAATACCGATTGCTCTACCCCAAATAATGAATAGGGACTCTTCTAATTGCTGCCATTGAACTGGCATCGAAAATACCACTAGAGTTCAAAGAGTTAAATTACAGTTCATCACATCAGTAAAATGAAATCTTGGTAAGGTACACGTGATTGTGAGGCCTGTCTTTAGCTGGTACTTCGTACAAGTATTCTGCGGAGCTCGATACAATATCACCATACACGATGCTAAAAATCTGTGTGATGTTTTGTAAAACTTTCGAGCTTCTGTTTCCAGACATGGACTCACATTTTGATAATATTATTTCAACATGAATAAGTTAATTTATGATTGGTCTCCTGCATTGTTTAATAGCATTCTAGATCGTATTTGTAGTATTTTACATAGCTACAAACAACAACATGAGAGTAAAGTCCGAGCTTCTTGGAGGTGGGGGGGGGGGGGAGCGATCGCTCATGCGCGTCTGTTGCTAGAAGTCCAAAGTGGCGAGTAATAGACTGCTCACCTGAAATACATAAGACAAGTTTGTGGAAGGGTAAAATGCAACCAGGAAGTGTTTCATACCAACATATAGTGAGCGCGGAGCACATTCTCTTGCACTGTATGGATTTCGATCTTATCAGGCGATAATTAGTATCTCTAAGCGATCTACCTTGTAATACGAGCCAGCATAAGATACTGTTAAGGAAATAACACTTTTAAAATAAATTTTATATTGTTTTTATCCTTTTAAATTCGATTGTACAGTCGTGTTTATTCAACAGGTTCATTTGCATAGTGTTATTTACCTTTCTATCAACATTAATCATAATATCTTTGATTATGTCTTGTTTGATTTAATCGTATTCATTAGACCAGGCCGCCGAGGCATTTATCCGCCTCATCTGAGATTGGCACCGAAACATTCAGTGTGGCAAAATAATTTCAAGTTGGCTATAAAATTGGCACCAGGCAATTCTGAGACAACTTGAACACGCCTTGTGTCCATAAAGTACAGTCGCCGTGAACTGGTTCGTAATCCTCGCGCAGGAAGTGATGTACATGTACGCGTTCACAGGTAATAAAAATTATCAGCAGCAACATTTTAATTATTGAAGCACTGAGTTGTAAATTGTTCAGATCATTCCTATAATTAATGTTTATTATTTAACATTATTGCGTCCGTGAAAATATTTCTCACCCGTGGAAAGTGATCAGTCCACGGCGGCTGTACTGTATCACTATAGTATGGTTGTTTCCTGATTTTTGTTACTCATTTCAGGCTAATGACAGGTTTTTATACCATGATTACCTATTTTACTATATATGAAAAGCCTATGACATAAATTTTAGCTTTACACACCAACCGTGGTGAACACGCCAGCAATGGGATTTCAATAGTACAAAATTACGCCTACAGTAGAACTACATCCCCGCTGACCTTTGGTGACGTCGACCTGAATGCAAACGTGTCTAAATTTATCGCACGTCGCCTCGCGAAGAGTGAAATCGAAGTGGCAATTATTTATTTCGTTTTTAAATGGGTTTACCTCATAAGATGCCAAAAATTAACAAACATGCATTGCCTCATGTTAATAAAGCATGCATAACTCGAAATAGTATGTTATTATGTTATTAAAACGAAAAAGGCTCAGTTTCTTTTTTTTTCATTTCGTTTCGGCTATAAAATAGACAGCGGAAGTACCGCCTACCGATGCTCGTGTAAACAAAAACAGATTCGCTCGTATGTACATCTGGTGCTCAGTAAAATCGCGAAAAAATAATAGATAATCTGAAGATCATGGTATAAATAAAATATGCCCAAAGTAGCTTGGTGTACCAAATGTTCACCACTCGTGGTGAACATTTGGTACACCAAGCTACTATGGGTATATTCTATATTTATATCACGATATAACCACTGCCGGTCACAACTAAAATGTAGTCATCTGAAACTGGTATTTCTCTTTGCAATCGCATTGGGAATTAGCAGGAAGTAGCGGCACAGACTAGTTATTCTTAAGACATGGCTGAACATTTTCTCATGTGATTTGTCTTTTCTATGGCCTTTAAAGTCGAGAAGAGGACACATTTGTGGGGTGCGTCAGAAATATTTTTAAATTAAAATATGGTGTCAAAAATGTGTTAGTCCAGCCCATACCTATGTGAAAAGAATCGCGAGCTTATATATGTATATCACAGTGTAGGTGCACGTCTCTCATCGTGCTCCCACCAAGACTGAAACGCTTGTTACGTCTTTGCCACTGGCACAACAATACAAGTGTGCGAAGAGGTACGTTGCCGTTTTAAGTTAATCAAAATATAATATGTTGCTGGGCAGGTTCTGTTTAAAAATCTTATCTATCGTACGCAGATCATTTACGTACTTTAGGACTGTATTGTATCTGGAATTCCAGTTAGATACAGTCAGCAAATACCCCGACCTGTGGATTAAAAAGGTAGTTATATATATATTGTGGAAACTGGGCCAATACTATAAAACATTTAGAATTGTATTTTATAGAATTGTATTTTCTGGTTATGACTTAAAATTGGTTAAAATGAACCATTAGCATTTTCAATGAGGGGTAAATTGCCATATCTTTAAAATGCTAATGATTCATTTTAATCAGTTTTAGTAATAGGTATAAAAAACGATTCTAGAAAATACAATTGTAAAAGTTCTATAGTAGTGGCTCCTGGTCATACATAATTTAGTTCATGATGTGGCTCTCATTTTTACACTTTCAACAAGTGTGATGCCTGCAGTATTTGATAGTATTTAAAATGTTAGTAAAAAAATCATTCATCGGAATTCTCCGCCATTCGCTGATATAGGGGGTTGACAGTTATTTTCCTGGGCCGTTTAGTTCAATGATCACAGACCGCACTTTTGTGTGGAATGTTGACTAACATATCAGCAAGCTTCCATAAAGTGTTAATAGATTTGGTATTTAAACTGCCTTACTACGGCAACATACCTTCCACAATTAACTGGAATGAGTGCATAGCATATATCCACGTAACAATTGGCTTTATCGTCGTGTCGTCGCTGGTGGTCCAAGTAGTGGAATTTGTTTCGGGAACGTTGCATGGGTCCTTTGGGTTCATTGTATCAGTGAGAACACCTATAATAACAACAATAAACGCTATGAAACATGAGAGAACTTTAACATTTTACCCAACTAACGGCTATACACGCCCTGTGCTATTCAGAAAAAAAATCTTTTATTTTTTTTATATTTTAATTTTTTGTTTCAAAAACAAAGCTTGCGACCCGTTATTGGAACGAGCTCAATGAGCTCGTTCCAATGAGCGATCATAGGCTATATTTTTGAGACAATAAATTAAAAATTTTAGTCATTCCGATGATGCAAACTCAGCAGCTTCCGTAAGGGTAAACACTAGCCTCGACGAGTACAAAGCCAAACTGGCTGAACAATCGCGCACTGCTGGGCTATGGATACAATATCTTATCTAGAATATGTCCAGACATTGAAAATGTTCATCAGAGGTGAACGCCTTGGCGATTGGAATCTCCACCTTATTGCTGTCAGTAATATGTTGAACCTCTTCGCTGCCACGGGTCATGCACACTACGCTAAGAGTTGCAGGTTGTATCTGCAAATGATGCTTGAGCGCCCCGAGAAACATCTGTGGTTGTATGTTAGGTTCTTCTTTGACGGTTTCTATGCTATACGCCGGAGTTCCAGGGTTTGGGCAGGCCTGTCAAGTGACCTTGTGATTGAACGAGTTCTCATGCGCTCAGTTAAAAGTCGAGGTGGACTAACGCGAGGTCGTGGGTTGACCGAATCAGTGTGTCAGGAGTGGATTTACACCATGCATAAATGCGCTGAAATACACGAAGCTATGACAACGCTGACTGACATGAAACTCAGTACCAGTGAACAATATGTAGACATGGGCACTTCTCGTCGTAAACGAGACAAAACCGACATGATGAAAATACTAGAGTGGTTTGACTTGTACGGACCTTTCGATGAGAATGAACGATTGCGCTCCCTGTCCTCCGGATTGTCAGCTTCCTTGGGTGATGGTATTAACTGCGACAATATCGAGTCGGTAGGGGCGGAGATACGCTCTAAACTAGACAATGGTATTATTTCTGATGCCTCCATCAAAAGGAGTAATCAAATTCGCACTTTAGACCATTTAAACCCCGGGGTGAAGTTGGATAACCAGAGGGTATCAATAGACCCATCAGCTCTGTTCACTCGATTGATAGCTATTGTTCAGAGGGAGCGCGACGTGGCACAGTTCTTCGAGTACGAACTGACTGTGATGCCAACAACCCACTTCAAAGACTTCTTTCTCAGAAAAGCAAACAAGGCAGACCTAGCAGCTGCAATAACAGATCGAGTAGCACTTTCGAAGCCGCCATCTGACTCCGTGTACGTGCTTGACGCAGGGGCTCTCCTCCTCAGAGTCAAATGGAAGGTGAAGGCTACCTACTCGGAGGTAGCCCATCAGTATGTTGGATATGTGGCCAACAAATATGGGCAGAATTGCTGTGTCGTCTTCGATGGTTATGGACAGCGACCAAACACGTTGAGTCGTGAGCATAGAAGGAGAGCTGCCAACGTGTGTGCCGATATCCGTTTGACAGACACCATGACTACACACAAAAACCAGGAACGGTTCTTGTCGAACGAGAATAACAAAATGCAGTTCATAAAATTGCTGTCCACATTATCGAGAGCGGGTGGACATACTGTTAACTGCAGTCCGGGCGATGCTGATACCCTGATTGTTGAAAGTGCCATCAAACTTTCATCACAAGGGAATTCAGTTGTCATTGCTGCAGATGATACTGATGTACTAGAAATCATCTTTTCGGCTGATGTTTCTATCCAATCAGAAGCACGGAAGTCACATAGAGGTGGGGAGGCATGGAATATCGCAGATATAATAGCGAAGATCGGAGAATCAACTAGGCGACACCTCCTGTTCATACATGCATGGAGTGGGTGTGATGTTACTTCGGCAACGTTTGGCCATAGAAAAACACAGCTTCTCAAAAGGTTAGAAAAGTCAAGGAAGATTCAGAAGATATCAGCAACAATGCACATCAGCGCCGTATCACAATCAGAAATTGGAAAAATCGAGTTTGTTTGTAATGCTGTACTCTGGCAAGCAGTCAGACACATTTTATGGCTTGAGATACTCAAAGTTCATGACAGTGGTCACTTCCAGCAAGACAGGAATCGAACCTCAGAAACTACCTCCAACTGAACGCGCGGCATACTTTCACAGCCTGAGTCCACCTACAAACTGTGGAATGGAAGCAATTGGATATTTATATCCTAGATTGGATATTTATATCCTAGATCCTCAGAAATGGGGCTGGAAAATTCTCGAAAATGAGTTGATATCCGTGATGACTGACCTGGATGCAGCGCCTGAAGCTCTCCTGAATTGTATACGTTGCAAATGCAAAATGACATCCAAACACCTCTGCTGAACGAATATATCCTCTTGTAGAAAAAAACGCAATCAAATGTGTCTCTGCTTGTGGAGACTGTCGAGGGGAGAATTGCTTGAACTCCGAGCCGGTTGAGATTGGAGACGAAATTGGCGACAGCAGAGTTCCTTGAGGAACACCGGCATGATTTCGGTCAGATCTCATCTCGGGATTTAATCATTGCGAAGAAAGTTGATCGATATCATTCTTCGCCATCTCGGGAGTTATGAAAAACATCGGCAGCAGAATTATATCTCGTTTTTTCTGTTCTATTCAGACTCAACTTCGTATGGGTGTGAAAATTGAAGAAAATGATATTTTGGGGGCCATTTCACAAACAATTGTGAATTTTCTCATTCATGTTTTCCGCTTTATAGGATTGGCATTCGTACGAATAACGTTCAAAACTTCTCCAGATCTCACACAAAATACCAAAACCATTGAGAAATTGATGCCACTAAAGATTTTTTTATGAAACCCCTCCTTGTGGCCATCTTGCATGAAACAGTTTCCCCAAAGCGGATTTTGGATATGTTGTTTCCAGATAAATTCCGCGTCGAATGACAGCAAAATCAGCTTGTCCCCGATTTTTTCCGGGTCAAACCCTATTGCGCCTGGACTATTAGGCCACTCTAAATACCGGGAGGAATTGTAGAATTAATTTATTATTCATCCTTCCAGTAAAAACCTATACACACACAATTCGTCCACTTGCGGTACAAAGTTACGCTGTTTAGATCATTTTGTTTCAGTACTTCTGTATTATAAAAAGAGCAAGAAATGATAGGATGTTGTGAGAAATAACCAAACGCCGACAAGAAGATGCTTTTCCAGTATGAAAAGCAGGCCGTGTGATTCAGCCAAGGGACTGTATTTGTTATTTTTCGAATATATGTTGAAAAATATAAAAGGCAACTGCCATTTACTGTTTGGATATAGACAGAACGGCATTCGCGTTCGAACTGTCATTTTTACCGCGTGAGATCGATTTGGTCGGAGGGATAATATTGAACGAGAAGCCGAAGGCTTCAAGTTCAACATTATCCCTCTACCCAAATCGATCGAGTGCCGTAAAAATGGCATTTCGAACGCGTATGCTGTTCTCTATTTATTGCACGCCTATAGTTTACTAAAAAAATTATTAATCGATTTTGGCGGAAGGATAATATTGAACGCGAAGCCTTCGGCGTTTTGTTCAATACTTTCCTACCGCCGAAATCGATCGCATACGGTAAAAATGACAGTTTCGGCGAGTAGGCTGTTCTGTATTTATTGCACGCCCACAGTTTACTAAAACAAAATATCAAAAACACAAATTATTGCCAAAAATAACCAAAACGTTAAAAAAGAAACAGTGAAATAGTCCGCGCATGTGATCCGTATTGCTCATGGACAATACAGAAACATTTATTTTTCGCTTCGGTTTTGCAGAAAAAAGCGTGTGTTTTAGGAAAATAAAAGCATAGGCGTGCAATAAAACCCGTACATGGTATAGAAGGTTAATGCCACAAACTATTTTTATATTATTCGATTCCAGTTATTAATTACACCATGGAAGTGCTATAAATTGAGTCTAATGGATGTTTATCGAGATAACAAATTCCATATCTCTAAGATAAATACCGAGACTTGTGTCATTGTATTTTAATGTATCTATTGTGTATGAGATTGTACTCGGCGGAAATGGAAACAACAGGAGCCTTAAGAGTAGTGATCCGCCTGCATGAAACAAGTTGAATAACAATACGATCCAGCTTGCATTACTCGAAATCAAGAGAATGTGCGTATGTTACGAGACGTTGGTGAAGACATCCGTGAAAAATACGACCTGCTATCTATTGTAACAGTTGTATTGGGGAATCCATTCAATACGGTGTGTGAAAAAAGAGAGTGTGTTTTGTTTATGGGGGAAATGCATTTCTGTGAGACACGATCAATTAAGTTTCGGTGAAATTTGTACCCATTCAAGTCCGAATATTCCTGTTGATCCATCTTCTCTTTTAAACTAACTTGCCTCGATGTACAGTAAATAAAAGAAACAGGAGGCTTCCCTGAGTCGTTTCCCTTCTGTAGATTATGTTCCATTTTGAACGCTGATACTGTTATGTGTAACTCTAAGACTGTATGTTTATGAGAATTGAGCCGTAGAAAGAAGAGCTATTTATTATTTATTTATTGGGGTTTCGACAGTTTCGACAACCAGGGAACGTTTTACGGGTGGAGGAACCCGGTGTACCCGATGAGAATCGCCAAGCAGCAACGAGACACTGTCAGACTCCCTATAGTTCTAATTGCGGGCAAGCAGGGTTATCTTTGGTTGACGACAAGTGCCCCACCGATGTGCAGTATGCTTTAGAATACATCGCCAGCGTGCCAGACGTGGGGGGTAATCAAGGGAAGTGTCTTTCCAAAAACCCCAACACAGTTATCACCGCTCAAGATCGAACCGCGGACATTTCGATTTGAAGCTTTGAACACTGAGGCATCGTGCCCTCTAGCAAAAGGAGCATGAAGTTGTCATGCGGGGTTCCTAATAGTCTGAGAAGGGTACTGCAGACCTCCATTTGTATGGCCCACTGTGTGCCGCAAGTCTAAGTATCAAATCTAGTTTCGTGGGAAAGATATTAGTAAGAACTAATTGATATGTGAGCCTCCAATTCAGAGACACATGTCCTAACTGGAACAAAATATTGGGGGAGGAAGGTTACACTCCTAAATTGATTTGCGACGCCCTTGACCACAAGAAGATTACTTGTGAAGGGATTTCTGACAAGTGTGCACAAGCAATTCCTTATGTCGTTTAATTGAAAACCCATATTATCTATTTAAAACTAAATCAGACCTAATTAGTGAAATCGTAAAACAATTTTACCCGGAGAAATTTGTTAAAAAACGATTTGGATGCCATTTGACGCGGAACACGCTCCGGAATAACATTTCCAAAATCTACCAAAATCCATATTGGGGAAATATCTTCTATAAGCAATTGATTCGGGGGCCTGTTTTGGACGGAAATGTCAAATTTGCCGATGATACCACGTATTTGTGTGATTATTTTATTTATCAGACATTATACACAACACCACATCATTCGTTTTCATTGAGATCTCTAAAAAGGTTTTTATTGTTTTACATGGAATATATTGACACTCCACCCTACACTCGAATAATTTTAACCACACCCCTCCTCACCACGCATAGTCAACTTTAAATATAGGGTAGTCGTAGAACAATTTTACACGGAATATATTGGTAAAAAATAAATTTTGGTGCCCATTGACGCGGGAATCCGTTGAAAGACATAACGGTTCCTGGTAATTTAACTAAATTCAGTACAAGACGTAAATTTTTGCTATCTGAAGAGGATTTCACACTTAAACCATCCCAACCTTTGATCGTCTCACATAATTGGCAACTTACTTACTTAATTTTGAGATCGCCTGTCTATGGGTGAGTTAGGTGGACTGCATATTCGGCGAAATATCGCCGATGTGGACAGGTCATACTGGAACCAATAATCGAATCGATCTCAAGAGTGTGTCTTGTATGTTTCCATGCGCAAGTCGTCGAGATTACATTTCACTTGTCTGTTCTTGAGTTTTTGTTCTGTGACAACCTTTACAGAGGTCCTAGAAAGACATTTCCAACAAGAGTGTCCTTCAACAATCTACCATGCACAATGATGCAATCCTTTAAAACATTCCAGATAGCTGCTGCCTTTTGTGCTATCCAGATTGACCTTTTGTACTACAATACCAAAACAATGTGGACCCTTAGTCACGTTTTGTGTCAGGAGTTTAAAAAGGAGTTTAAAAATAATATATACTACTCAAAGTTTGCTAAGGACCACATATTTGACACATCATTGTGAAATTTGCCTTTGACATATTTGCGATATATTTGGTGGTTATGATTGAGGAATGTAATGAGATGGTCCCCCGTGTGTACATTAGCTCTCTTGACAAGCAGGTTTTTTATGACAATCATGGAAAGCATGTACCCCTTGATTTTCATGATGTTTTCGTGTACTGTCTAAATGTACATGACATATGTAGGGTATTCAGTCTTCATTTTAACACAAACCCTTGTGATTTAATGATTGAATATGGCGAATGCAAATGTAAGAAGACATTTGTCTGAAGCAGAAATGTTGTGAGCTGTAGGGATTGTGGAGGAAGGGGCTACGCATCGTCAGGTCGGTGAAGTCATCGGTGTGCACCATATGCTGATCACCGGAGTCTGAGCAAAATTTCAGCAGTATGGCACACCAGTAAGGCGACATGATGGTGGCAGAGACAGGGCAGCATCTGGAGCTGAAGACCGGTTTTTGATCATTTAGGCCCGTAGGAACCGCTTTGCAACAGCAACCCAACTTCGCAGTGACCTTCAGAATGCATCCGGGGTAAATGTTTCGACGCAGACTATCCGGGCAAGGTTGCACGAAGGTGGACTCCGATCGAGAAGACCATGTAGTCGCATTCCGCTGTCCCAGAATCACCGTCAGACACGATATGAATGGGCCATGGACCATGTTGGATGTACCAGAGAAGATTGGCGACCTGTCCTTTTTACAGATCAGTCAAGGTTTTGCCTAGACTACACAGATAGGCATTCTAGGATATGGAGAAGTCCAGGAGAGCGATTCCATGCAACCAACATTGCTGGACATGACCGCTATGGTGGAGGGTCAATAATGGTCTGGGGCGGCATTAGCTGGGATGGGCGTACAGAGTTCTTTGTCCTTGGCCGTGGCACATTGACTGTACAGCGGTATATTGATGAGATCCTGGATGCCCACGTCAGATTGTATGCAAGTGCCGTGGGTGATAGATTCATTCTGATGGACGATAATTCCCGTCCTCATGTTGCCTATGCTGTCCGGGAGTACCGACAGCGGGAGAGGACTGAGCGTATGGACTTGCCAGCAAGATCCCCTGACCTCAATTCAATCGAACATGTCTGGAATGAGTTGCAGCTTGCATTTTCAGTCCGTCCAGTCAAGCCAAGAAGTGTCCAGGAGCTTTGTGCCATAATGGTCCAAGAATGGAACAACATCCCACAAAGGACCATCAGCAACCTGATTGGGGGCATGAGAAGGCGTTGTTAAGCTACAATTAACAGTAATGGGTCTCATACTCGATATTGAACACATTCCAGTTCGCTCCGTCAACATTTTGGCAAATTTGAAAATTTTCCTCTTTTAACAATAATATCCATTTTCCATGGTTATCGTATTCAAAAGCTAAAAAATAATGTCAAACATAAACAAAATCTTAATTTCTGTACTTATATCATTAAAGATATAATTAAATAAAAAATATATACACTTTTCATAATAATCTTTCAACTAAAACGTAAAACAGGTAGTTGGATATATTTGGTGCTTAGCAAACTTTGAGTCGTATAATTGAAGCCTGTAATATTGCTGACGACATAAATATTTCCCGGTTCTGGGACATCACTACCCAAATGTTTTATTCTTTGACTGAAACATCGCTTTGTCCAGTTAAATGTCAACCTGCTGTAAAGTGTGTTTATCGCTATGTTCGATCCTATAATTCTCGACATTCCCTCTGTGGTAGTGTGTTTTGGTTTCTCTTTTAAAAATATACCGTGCTTGATGCCAAAAGTACTTTAAAGTCAGTGTCAACGATGATTGTCAGTTATCTGTTTCTGTGTTATCTAGTTGCTGGTATTCGCTTTAATGGGGCAAGATTTAACACATCAAAAACATTCATTGATTGAGGTATGCTCTCGGGGGATTTATCTTTATTCTTGGAGTTGGATTTGCAAAACACTCTGAAGCAAATAATTGCTGCAATCAATGTGTCAGCAACGTTTTTTTTCCACAATGCATCTCTTCAATAAAACCAAATCAATCGTATTCTGCTAGATATCTAGTTCTTCGTGGATTTATCATAAACACAACCAAGGACGTTCCGTGTGAAAATCGCTCACCCCTCCCATCCCACTTGTCCAAATTTCCACAAGGATTACATTTCATGGAATCTTACATCAATCGGATACATTTAGCTAAATGACAGAGTCGGTTGCTTGAATATGGAAACTGGGATGGCATGGACAGAGTTTCTCTTGTAGGTGGACTGGGTAGTAAATGTCAATTGTCAGTTCTTCACCGAACAAGAGAATACACGTATACCTGACGCAGTTCAATAAATTAGTTACTTCGAAATGTAACCCGCTATAACTGCTTTCGTTTCTTCTCATTACCTTTCATATTTTTTATTCCCTACGTTATCCACATTTAGATATATATGGTTGAAGATTTCTTAAATCAAGAGTTTGACATCAATTTCGTCATTCAGTTATACTTCATTGTGTCAGGAATGAGGTTTAATCCCGGGAAGGGGAATTTCACGGCTCTGTGGCTTCCGGTTCAGAAAGTGAATCACGATGCACGGAAAATTCGTAGACCACAGTATCAATGATTGCGTATTATGGTTTATGAGATTACGTCGAATATCAACTTCTTCCCAGACCGGTTTTACCGTTGTCGCTATGGTTTAGTCTCGAGAATGGAAATTTCCCGATTACCGGCTCTGAAAATCAGTCCTGATGCCTGGCAAATTCATAGAATAATAATAATAATAATAATAATGAAGTTTATAGCCTCGGTTCCACAATGTGCTTGCGGGCTTTACAATCGAGTACACGCGTGGTGTATAAATAAATAAACTCTGCGGCTGAAGCTGAATATATACAAAAAGAAAATGTAACAACTATCAACTACTAATCAACCAAGTCTCAGTGTTATATACTCGCTTGAAGAGATAGAGTCGTGAATCAAAGGTTGAGGAGGGAGGGCAACATCTTTGATTCCCGGTTCTGTCCTACAAATTTCTCAGGTATAAGGACTGCTATTAAGAAATGAGAACCGGTAAAATCTCGCTGTCGTGGCCGACTTTGAAAAACCAGAACCGGAAATTTCCCGTTCTCCCGATTAAACCACAGTCGGGAACAGCATGAGATGTACCAACTGAGGGATTTTCACGTTAGAAGATTCTAAGTTCGCGGTTTCGATTAATTGGTGTAATTTGTCATTGCCCTCTCCTGAACTTTCGGGTGCGTTATGGTTCCATGACCCAGACAAATAGAACTTTCTCTTACCCTAATTCATTTACATGTCTTATCTATCTGAATTTATGCATTTATTCTGTCTGCACGAATACCTATCTCTGTCGTATCATATTACCTGGTAGAGTGCTGGAAGCCCATATTTGGACTTTATTCTAAAGTGTGGGTACCTTAATTTAAATACTGCATATTGAACGGATGTGCTTTGAATTATCCTTAAAGTGGAATTTTAGAGACTAAGTCGTGCAAATAAATTGTAATGACCCCCCAAAATTTTAGCACTCTGCCAGATAAGTCTACAATTATTACCATGGTAACCTTCACCGGTTATTGAGATGACTCACATGGAATATTTAGTTTGATATCGTATCCTGTCATAACCTGTTAGTACAGTACAGTCGTCGTGGATTGGTCGTAATCCACACTTGGGCAGTCATGTCCACGCATGTGTTTACCAAGTAGTAAAAGTCATCATCAGCAAAATTTTAATTAACTTTTTGATGATTATTCCTGTAATTAGTGTTTGGAATCTAATATTATTGCGTCCGTGGAAATATTGTTCACGCGTGGAAAGTGACCAGTTCACGGCGACTGTACTGTATATAGGGGAACTCTGAGTTGCGATTTCATATGATATTTATGATTTAAGTTCACTAAAATCGACCTGAGCTAAGTTTTACCGAGGCTCAAATCTATTTTAGGGAACTAGGTTCAGATATTTCATATGAAATCGTGACGAAGTTGACATTATTTGTACCGCATATTATGTAAGTTAACGACGCGGCTTGCGATAAGATCTATTTGTGAATAGGTCGAAAGAGGAGTATGTGCGAAGCGTTTCATGTGAAGTGTAGAAAAAAATCTGGTTGAATTCATAACTGTATTATGAGAAATATTTGAATTTTGACATTTCGACATCCGTGTGCAAAAGCTTAAGATGTGCATGCTGTGTTCTAGTTACGGTTCAGTCATTCCCGGGATAAATCGATGATAGTTCAACCAAACAATATGTGTCTTGTGACTACTGTATTCATTTACTTTGCACTTAAACTTTGGAATGATTTTCCTATCTAAATTTTGCGAAGACGTTAACCCCTTACCCAACGTGACAGATAAAACCGGCTAGCACTATTCACAAAATCACCATTTAATGTTCATTATTTTTTTCTTTTTGTTTCAAAAGCATAGCTTATGACCACGCATTGGAACGAGCTCCTTGAGCTCGTTCCAATGAGGGGTCATAAGCTATGTTTTGTGACTCAGAAAATGAAAAAAATAGTTATTCGAAATTGTTATTTGTAACTTTCGTCTACTTTTCGTGTCAGGTAAAGAGTTAACATCTTAATATAAATCGAAGAGCATTCCTATCTTATTGCAACTCGTACTTCAAATAGAAATGTCAAATAATACACTGTAGACCAAGGATTGGTTGCAACAATCCTTATCAACGTTAACCTATATAACCCTTTACCCAATGCACGCGATATCAAAATTTCTTATTTTGATTTTTTTTATCTTCAATTTGTTTTCACAAAATTGCAACCAAATCATATCACGTGACAGCTCATTGGAACGAGCTCGACGGGCCCGTTCCAATGTGGGATCACATGTTATGGTTTTGTTGAATTTGTTTGGAAAAATATATTTGTCGCTTGCTAAATTTGTAAATTACGCGGGCGGATGTGGTCGATTCGTTAGGTAAAGGGTTATTTGATATTTGATATATATTTTATTCACCAGCATACAAATTTACAAAAGACTAAACATAAAGTACATGAAATCAGAACATTTACAATATATAAATACAGTTGACACTATATTACAAATCCGTCAGTACTTCATTCGTATACTGGTAGGGTAAGGCATAGCCAGATTGGCTGTCTTCCTGCCTTCCCTCATGTAGGAAAGAGATAGAGCATTCAGATATGAAAGAGAAAAATAGAGTGAAATAGAAAGACTAAGGGGGTAGAAAAAATGAAGAAGTTCTAATGCAACATGGTAAATTCCCATTATCTTCTTTTAAGAATAGCTCGAATAAATCATGTGTTGGTGATGTGAGTGGTGGTCGGAGCCCAGTTGAGCTAGGCACATGAAACGGACTTCACCATTCCTTTATTTATGCGTATACAGAGTGAGAGGCAAACTGCTAATAAAAAAAAAAAAAAAACAAAAAAAAAAAAAACAAAAAAACATGGGGAAGACCGAATCAAAAGCCAGCTGGGACGAGAATACCAGACAAATTACGTTGAGAATGAGTTTCCAATACATCCTGAGAGCTTGTTAATCCAGGTAGTATCCTGGTGAAAAGTTGACGAAAGTCGGTATAAACTAGTGAGAGGCGGTACAAAACCGGGGATGCAACTAGATAGCACAATCTGGGCAGTAGGGATTAGAACAGGAGATATTGTTTGAGTATGTCGAAAGCAATCTTGTAATTAGCGTTTTTTTTAACTTCTTCCTGTTTTTTATTGCCCTGATATCCCTTTCTAGTTCGTTCCATAGTTTAGGAAATGCAAAAACAGGCAGCTTATCTAATGTTTTTGTTCTAGTTCTGTGTATATATAAAAGGTCCGTTTGGCGTGTGCTAACATTGTTTTGGTTATTTACAGAAGGAAAAAAATTCGCAAATGATGCCGGGAGATTTCCATTTTGCCAGTCAAACATAAACAGATAGACATGCAAATTATACAAATCCTTTATCTTTAAAATTCCGTCTTTAGTAAACAGTGGGTCAGTATGAGCATTATATTTCTTATTATTTATGATTCGTAATGATCGTTTTTGTAGTTTAAACAGTCGATTACAAGCTTTAGAGCCTCCCCATAACGGAATTCCGTATATAAAGTGTCTTTGTATTAAGGTAAAATATAAAGTTTTCATAACTCTGTGAGGAAGAATTTTTTTCACTTTACTTAGAATGAGATTGGCAAAGGCAACTTTCGAGCAGATTTGGGATATGTGTCCATTGTAGGTTAGATTTTCGTCGATATTTATGCCCAGGAATTTTACTGATTTTTCGTTCTGCCTGTTGCCAACTTTGTCGATAATCTGATTATTAATACATATATTCTCATGGGAAGTATTTTTTTTGTGGGATGGATTGATAATTATATATTTCGTTTTCTTCGGGTTCAAAACTAAGTGGTTGGCGGAGCACCAATTGAATATTTTTTGCAGTTCCTCGTTGAATTCTTCGATCAGCGGGTTTATCTCTACTCCAGACTTGAATCCCGAGGTATCATCTGCAAACGATAGAACATTTAATGTTGTTGAATTATTTATATCGTTTATGTAAACAAGAAAGAGGATGGGGCCTAATATTGAACCTTGTGGTACCCCACATGTTATTTCGGCTAAGTTCGATTTACTGTCACCAAGGAAGACATACTGTGTCCTGTTCTGAAGGTAGCTTTTGAACCAGTGATTAGCATTGCCTCTTATTCCATAATGTTCTAATTTTTGAAGTAATATCTCGTGGCTTATGGTATCAAGGGCCTTAGAGAGATCCAAGAATAAGGCTAGTGTACTGTCTTTACTAACTTTGTTATTTTCTGTGGCTATATGTTTTAACAAATGCATAACAGGATGCACTGTACTGTGATGTTTCCTAAAGCCGTATTGGTGAGGATAGAGAATGTCGAATTTGTTTAAAAAATTTGTGAGTCTTATAAACATAATTTTTTCTAGGATTTTTGAAAAAACAAGCAAAATGCTGATTGGTCTATAGTTCGTGAAATTGTTTTCATCACCTGCTTTAAAAATTGGGGTAACCTTAGCAATTTTCATCCTGTCAGGAACTGTACCCTGGTTGAATGAATTGTTCATTATATGCGCGAGTGGGGGTGGCAATGAAGTTTATTGAGTGTTTGAGGATACTCGTCGATACATTTTCACAGTCTTGGCTTAATTTAGGTTTCATTGAATTTACGATATTCGTTATTTCAGAAGGCGACGTCGGTGTAATAAATATGTTTTGGGGTTGTCTAGTATTCAGGTACTCGTCAAATGACTTTTGGGGGTTGGATATCAGTTGTGAAGTCTGATTGCCTATGTTTGCAAAGAAGTTATTAAATTCCTGTGCAATGTCCTTTGGCGTATCTATTTTTTTGTCACCAAGATTGAAGAAAGAAGGTAGGGATTTCTTATTTTTGTTCCTATTTAATGCATTATTTAAAACTTGCCACGTTTTACGCATGTTGTTCTTGTTTTCGATGAAGATTTGTTCATAATACATAGCTTTGCTTTGCTTTCGAATTCTGTTAAATACCCGGCAGTAATTCTTGTAATTCCTAACATTAAATTCTGAGGGAGATCGCAACTTCTTGTTGAAAAATTTATTTTTGTTATTGGATGAAACTAAAAGACCTTTGGTCATCCACGGCTGTCGTTTTATGAATTTCTTATTTGGTTTGAGGCTTTTTAAAGGGAAGGCTGATTCGAAGGCATTCAAGTAGATATTCAAGAAGTTATCATAAGCTATATTGGGACAGTCTGCCTCCATAACTGAAGAAAAGTCGCTTTGAGACAGCAACGACTTAAGGTTATTAACTATCACATCTCAATTACTCCGCTTTGCACCTGTTGAGAAATAGAAATAGCGGAGCAATATCAATCGAACTGTTGATGATGTACAATCATGCTACCTGAGATGTTTGATGGTCAACGTCTGCAAACGACATCTAACACTCTGTTGTTTGCTTCTGTTGGACAAAGAGTTTTTCTCATGTGGACGTGTTTTGACTAATAATTTTGTATTGAATCCTAGGAGTAACATAATCTGATAAAATGTCAGCTATTTATGGTGAAAAGGTCCGTTCTGGATAAATGTTCATAACTTGTCATAATTTCTGGATGAAAACTATCAGAAGACATCGAATCGCCTCCATGTTAGTGATCTGTATCGGCCTTGACATTTGAGGGCTACTGGTATTCGTGGTGGGGGAAGAAGGGGTAGGCTATCGGTTATTACTGGGTTTATGCGATGCTCATGGTTATTTTGCTATAGTCCACTTCAGAATGGGACACACACATGGGTACTAACGTAGGACATATGTGTACTCGGAATCGCGTAAGCTCAGAAGGTTCACCATGAACTTTGTTTCAACTTCGCAATCATTCACCCACATCCATAATCACTTCACGTAATTGCAAATAGGTCGCACCCTCAATTCTACGACCATTTGTTTCATTCTCTTCATCTTCTGCTACTCGACTCGCAAAAGGGAACTGTTTCGAAGGTCCACCTGATTCTTGTAATACTAATCATAACAACGTACAAGACAAACTCTTCAGATCGATTAAATTATTGGCCCCAATGGCCTGCGATGATTCGGAAAACGAATCAAATCTCGAATGGGTTATGCGATTCGAGTCATTTCGTTCTCGAATCAGGGACATCGAGTGGTTTGGAGCCTTTTCACACGCGCATTCATCCACACTCAGAATGGCGTTTGGAATGTATTATTTCTACGGTCGCGTAGACCATTTCACCGTCTATGAAACCAATCCGAACCTCAAGAAACAACGTGACTCCAACGTTAGCAGCGAGTAGAATCGTGAACGTTAACGAATAAATTGCAGTGTAAAAATGAACGCTGCGTTGGAGTTAGTGATACCCAACCGTATTTATTATTTCACTGTAATCCTGCACTCCAACTTTCCATCTCCGGTCATTATTTCTTCGGAATGTTGATTGCGAATAGTGATAGACGGCATTGTCAAAGACAAATCCAGTTTGAGAACTCCGTCAGGACAGTGAAACTATGGCCATAGGCAGAAAACAAATCAAACCAGGCTACACTTATATATGCACACGTGTTCAAATTCTTTTATAAATTGTTGTTGAATGTGAAAGATGTTAATATTGGCTCCAGCCTGCCCATTAATAACATTTAAAATAAATAAAATATGTCTAAAAAACGTATTTATGGACAGATGCAGAAACTGGAATATTGGACTACAGTGATATAATAAATGTGTTTCTGCTCCTTCAACACTTCGCCGATCATTAATTGGTTGAATGCTGGAAGCCCATATTTGGTCTTTACTCTCAAGTACAGGTATTGCAACGCAAAGGCTTCATGCTCTGTGGATGTTTTTCATATTATCTTTGAAGATACATTAGTTTAAACAATATTTTATTCAATAAGTATACTATATGTTACTTGGTTTAACACCAATACAAAGTAACATTATAAATAGTGAACATAAAAAAATAAAACATATACAAACAAAATACCATATTGGTATGTAAGGGGGGATCTGACAGAAAGCTAGAAGATACATTATGTAGTCTGTAGGGAATTTCCTTGTAATAATTTATGGGAGTGCGCATATAGACACTCTCCAATAAATTGCTATAAGGCAACGACTTATGAACAATTTTGGACGACTATAAACATTTCAGCACTCTACCAGTTACTAAACAGAGTTACCATTTTCGTCCTATTCGATTCCAAATTCCGTTCAGTTTCAAATACCACGGTTGATTTGAGGATTTGAGATCGATTGGGAAATTTTCGAATCGAAGGGTCCCTCCCCTCTATAAAGGAGACGACTTATAAAAGCTTTAAGTTAAATGCAGAGTCCTGTCATTAGACAGTTTTTATTTATTTTGTATCATTTTGTTTCCCGGAATTGCCTTTATCAAGCTTAGCTGAGTTGAATTGAAACTGGTCTGATATGACACCGGTCTCGGTCTATATGAACCCCCTCCCACACACACACAAACATACCCTCAGTCGATGTTTACAGCGAAATTGGCAGTTATTTATCGAACACAAGCTGGCAAATTGGCGTTACCGGGCAAGATTCAGTGGTTTGAATCCCAGGTTCTGTATGGTGAGGAATTAACGATGGCATTAAGTAAAGATTAGGTGGATCCAGAGAATAAATCGGAGAAATGAACAGAAATACAACGCAAACTAAGATTGGATGTCACAAGAATGGATTAGTTGAAGTGGGAGAAGATATAGCGGGGAAGCCGAGGCGGTCTGATAACTGAACTTGGAGACCAGACAATTTGGACTGAGAGAAGAAAGAAATAGAAACAATAACACTGTCAGAAAACTGCAAAAGCTCCTTGAAGAGTTTGTAATTATTTGTTTTGGTTTAATAAATAAAGAGGTTATTACTCGTTTAGTTTCATGTCGTCGAGATATCAGCACTCTGTAACTTCACAGCAGCTTCCCACATTCGGTCGCAGCTGGTATGAAGTTACCTGGGGCTGATATCTCGGGGGATATGAAACTAACCAAATAATAATTTCTGAGTGCTTCCAATACTCTGCTATGT
This sequence comes from Pictodentalium vernedei, assembly GCA_031216915.1. NCBI lineage: Eukaryota > Metazoa > Mollusca > Scaphopoda > Dentaliida > Dentaliidae > Pictodentalium > Pictodentalium vernedei. The sequence goes on along the minus strand of CM062292.1, from coordinate 302,444,339 downwards.
ACGCTTTTGTTCGAAAAGATAACCATGTACTTGTATTTTCTTCCACATTAACACTTACACTGATGAAAACGACTATTGCCATCTTCTTTATGATGATTATCTGTACGTTCTGGTGTGTTCAGAACAAACCTACCATATGATTAATGGTTGGTATAGGCTCAGAGAGCCCTTTCCAACCATTAATCAGATGATAGAGTTTCAAGTGTGTCATAAATTTTATTAAACCTCCTCGCATACAGGCGTACATAGAGGTTAGCCATATATGGATAAAGTGGGCGTGGCTGTCAAAAAGGTTAAAACATTATTTAGACTAAATACTTACATATTTTCAAAAATATTCCCCTTTGACTAAAGCAAACAGAAAGAGTTAAGAGACAGGCCTCCATAACAAATATGACTACAGTTTTCGTGGCACGGTGCATTTTTAACAACGTCGGTTTCAACACGAACTCGAACAGCTCAATATATAACTTCTCGTCTTAGGTTGATAATAGGAAATCATCTGTCACAATTCACAGAGAGAAATAATCGCGCCCACTGAATAACAAGGTATTCTGACGCTGAAAAACCATTAGTGTAGCTTTTATAAACACGGTAAACAGAAATGCAACATTGTTGATTCTGAATTGCGATGAAAAAGCGTTGTTAAAGAAAGATCGATATATTAATTAACTCCATGTACTTGACTGTTTTAGAGCCAATTCCTATATGCGCCACCTAGAAGAAGGCTGTCCCTCCTATGAGATCCATTATTTTACCCTTATTGGCCGTGTTGCATCCTCTGATAAACTTTCTGAAATGACAATCACGAACAAGTCATCCGGACAGTTACAAATTCACATTGGCTGTGACATCTGGATAAGCCATTGTTGCATCTATTGGTAGGCAATGCTCTGCTAGCAATCACTGACAAACGATTTTACTAGCTTAAGCATGGGCAAAAATCCTGTGAACTTGAGAGTTAATTTAATGAATAAAAAAACAGCACGGGTGTGGCGGCGGAATATATATCAAGGAAGATATGACGATTGTTTAACTTTTGACATGTTAGACACCCACACACCCACCCCTCTACCCATTTTTCCCTATTTTTAACTGTTTTTGTCAAAACCATTTCGGATACCCACCCTCGTTTCATGGATATTCAGAGTCTTACTCGGCATTCGCTACAGCTTTTTTAAAAATGTTGACAGGGGTGGTCTCTATATTTATATAATTTTTGCCAGTGTTATTTGTCCACAGTATTCACAGGAAGCTCGTGAGCATGTTGTATTGAAAACGTCTGCACAATATAGTTTTCTGCAAGCTTATGGTCAATAAACTCATGTCCGCAAAGTACTGAGCATTCACAGTTTGGATCAGGCTTCAAGGTTTAATTTAGCGATGACAGTTTATCAGATGGTGAAAATCGATTTTATCTTCACAAATCCTAACTTCCAGAATGCAGCACAGAGTTCTCTGTTTGTATCCATGTTGAACAAACATGGACTATGAGATACCAAAATAGACACATGCATTAATCAGGCTGCCCAGGTAGTATACCACCAAATATTTTGACACTATACTAATTAAACAATTAGAGCATGTGATTATAAAAATGCATTTCTACTTCAATTCTCTGCTATTCTAGGGTTGAAATATTTCTGTTTGATTTAGTGTATTTGAGTGAGTATACCTTTTCATTCTTTAACGTTTTCTTTGGCTTCTACGTACAATTTATATAGTGATTTGTCTTACAATTTTATTATTTTATTTAAAAAAATTACGTTGAGAACGAGCGGAGTGACAGGAGCCAGTTTGAAGAACAGATATATTATAAGTTTTGGTACGTCTTGGTAACAAGTCTTCTCTTTCTATCCAGTCGTCCTATTGAAGACACAAATCAGATGTCGCTACTGCTTACATTGTTGAATAAAAAGCTAAAAGAGTCCAAACTGGTTGAAAAATAGAGACTAATCATTATGTGTACACTCCATTTAAAACCCCATTTCACACTCGATGAACACATTGCGGGTTGAGAACCCCCTTTCCGTGGCTAATTAAAGAACCCCGGAAATATCACACCTCAGAGGCGGCTGATTTCGAGGCCATGCCGAATAACGTTTACCGGGTAATAAAAAATCCTAATCAGCAAAATTTTAATTAATGAAGCATCGGGTTGTATCCGGTGCTTCATTAATTAAATTTTTTATGACTATTCCTATAATTAGTGTTTGCAATATAATATTATTGCGTCAGTGGAAGTACTGCCCACCCCGTGAATAGTGACCAGCCCATGGCGGCCGTACTGTACTTGTAAGAAGTATAAAAGTCATTAATTAAAGAGTTATTTTTATTCATAAAGCATTTTTGTTCAAATCTCTTGTCCCAAACAATGAATCCACACATCTGACTGATAATAGGATCATCATCCTTGACAACTGCAGTTGTGTTGTTGGAGTAATTAGCATAGCGACCCTATAAGTAGTTCCAGCACATAGTGTGTTCTATTTTTAGACACCCTGTTACGCAATTACTAAGTACACAGGTGAGCTTAATTTTAAATGGACTGTACACGTAATGATGGCTCATTGAATGATGGCTGCAAATCTATAAAATGACAAAATCAACATTTATATGGATGTACCTATCCTAAAAAGCCTATAGAATCATTAAAAGAGAAAAAAGAAAAAAGTGTTTGGGCCATGAAAAAATATCTGACCACTCAGACCACCCACCTAACCCATCAAACGTTCTGGAAAAAAGTATTTAACCCCCTACTCCCCTGAACAGCACAGCATTTTACTGGAATGCCAGCTAACGGCTTTCAATAGCAGGGACGGGAGCGCCGTGGCTCAGTGGTAGACTGTTGGACTTCTATGCTAGAGGTCCCGAGTTCGATCCCCGTCCGGGACGACCCGCGTTGTGTCATTGGGCAAGGTACTTTATCCCGGCTGCCTACATGGGGGCACGATGACGCCGTTTACTAAGGCCTTCTGCACGTCGATGGTACACATGTCTTCAACCGCAGTAACCCTGCTTGAGCGGCGCTTGAACAGAGTTATAATGTTGAGGAGCTGACAGTTGCTCGTCGATGCTCGGTGATTCTCTCTGGGTACTCCGGCTTCCTTCACCCGTATAACTGCCACGGTCATGATTAGCCATTGTGCATAAGTATGTGACCATAAACACCAATACATAAATAATATAGATAGCAGGGACAGTTATGTGTTAATATTTTATCATTATTGTTAGGTAGATATAAGCACCGGAAAATATGAAGGAGCCAATTATTGAAAACAAAATTAAAAGATAAATAGATCATAATTAGAGGAAATTCTATGACGAATCGAAGGCTTCTTTCACATCACTCACGTAATTTGTCGCTGAAAATGGCTAATGTTGGGTTCTATTAAGATAGATACAAGACAGAGAGCAATAATACAGATGCAGCAATACTATGTGCATGACAAAATCTATGCACCGCGGTATTTTCCCCTTTACCCAACACAACTAGATGATGACATAGAATGACTCATCATTTTCTTTTCACCTTTATGTTTCACTCATTTGGCTGGGCTATAAACCGTCTTTGGAACGAACGCATTCCAATAAACGGTCATAAGTTATGTTTGAGAAAAAAAGATTTGAAAATTTAATAAAGGTGGCGAGACGAGTTTTGTGAAAAACGTAGGATGGATATGGTTATGTTAGTGAAAGGGTTAAAATTACGTGGTTTCTCCTTCTCTCATCGATTTCTGCTCTGTATTCTGTTTCTTGCTTCTTTTATTTTCAACGTCCAGGTTCGGGACACGTGGCATTGGTATTAAACTTTTAGTCTAATTTGTATTTTGTCCTTTTACGTTGTGTTTCGTTCTTGATCCTCCATTAATGGCGTGTTTTTTTCTCAGACGGATTAACCATTTACCTAACGCACAGAATGTCAAAATTTGTCATTTCAGTTATGTTTTCCCCAAAGTTCCAAAAAACATATCATGTGACCCCTCATTGGAACCAGCTCGATGGTTCTGCTGAAAAGGTTTGAATTTTTTTTCAACTCCTAAATTTATAGTTTATGTGGGTGGATGAAGCTGATTCGTAAGGTAAAGACTAAAGCAGGTTATGGGACGATTAAAGCTACATTACTGTTACAGAAAAGTCGACGTGGAATGGTAGTAGTCCAAGCGTGGGCAGGGATGTCCACGCATGTGTTTACCAGGTAATAAAAATCATCAGCTGCAAAATTTTAATTAATGATGCACTGCGCTGTTCCCAGTGCTTCATTAATAAACTTTTTGATGATTATTCCTATAATTAATGTTCGGAATCTAATACTATTGCGTCCGTGGAAATATTTTTAAACCGTGGAAAGTGATCCGTCCACGGCGGCCGTACTGTATATTGATTTGATTTCTATATCTCATCATTGCGCAATACGTAGAGGTATGAATGATGTATGACTTTCTATCCCAGAATTGATCATTATGAAACTCAGCTGATATGCACAACCAAATACTATCATCATTAAAAATGACTTTCGAGAAAATTATGTTTTTTTAGATTACCAGGCTTGCGGAGCAAATCCAATTAGGAAATCAGTGTTATTGGGCGTGAAAGAGACTTGAGGAATGTCGAAGACAAACAATGAGGTGTGAAATAGAAAATCCAATTAAAGCATATATATTCCACTCAAACGCACACACTTCAGCAACGACCGGTAACCTATTGAGATATTTTCTATATTTTTCCGAATTTTTTTTTTCCAGCTGATGATAATGAAACTTCTCTATTAAAAAACTGGAAGTGAAACAAAAAAAAGTAACTCGAACATTCAGACCCTCTCTAATATTCGTTCAGACCGCAGTGTCGTGCATTTGAAGGGAAATAATGTCAGGATTGTTTTACATCTTGTTTAATAATACATATACTAATATGAACATTTCCCGCGCATAAGGACCATTGGAAAAGTGGCTCCCAGATTTCGCCGGAAAACATTTCCAGCTTTAGCAACTTAAGCACAAGACCGAATGCCTCAGCAAACCATAAGGATACCTGTGTGCCTTTGGAGCTATCTCTTTTAACTGCCTTGACTTGTTAGCATTGCTGATACTTTCAAACAGTTATCGAGGTTTTATCTCTGCAGCAAGTCGACATTCTAATTCATTTATGTGATAAAAGTCTTGAATTATCACACTCCAGTCTATAATTATCTCCGTGGGAGCCCAGGGATGTGAAGCAGGGCTTGTTAACTGTGGTAAACAAGTTCTGTTTTACTAGGACGAATAGGACCCGGTCTCAAATGTCTGGGTGGACGCTCTTTAAAATGGCAGCATAAGTATAACCGATTGGCCCAAACCAGCCGCTAATAAACCTAAACCGTCATCCAGTGGAAATATATATTAAACAAATTTTTCTGTAAATTTATCAAATAATATTACAATATATTTGATGACTTTGAACCTATGTATTTGTATTTGTGAAAATGTTTCTTCAGGTCTACATGTTATTATGGTTGAGTAGAAGTTATTGTTTAATTAATGATTTTACAAACATAAGTTGAGTACAGTTAATCAATAGCCAGTCATTGTTCGTTTCTTTGTTATTTTAATTTTTACAAATGATCCCTTCCCTCAGAAAGTAGCCTATATCTCCGTTAAGTGTTAAATAATAGCAGATATTCTACATGTTCACAAATATTAATATGTTACCACGCATTGAAAACTGCCGACGGTAATCCCCGATATGAACCAATGCTGACTTCCCATCTTGCGACGGTTACAATGCACAATCAATTTGTTTATATCGAAACGTTTGAACACACTCAGGACAATTGGCGTAACCGGGCATGGCGTAGTGGGCTGAAGCAGGTGTTTGTATGATGAGGAATTAATAACGGAAACAGGTGATGATTACGTGAATCGCGTGGAGAAGGAAGAGTGTTGTGTACAGTCATTTCAACGCAAACTAAGATTCAGAGTCGTAAACAGAAATTTGTTGAAGTAAGAAACCGAGACGTTCCGACAGATGAACTAGGAGAAGAGGAAACTTTGGACTCTTTGAAAAGAATGAGAAATATAAAACTGCCAGAAAACTGTAACAGATCTGAGAACACTTTGTAATTGTTTTGGGTCTTTCAACCCTTTATCCAACGAATCGCCCGCATCCGCCCATGTAATATGCAAATTCAGCAGCTGAACAAATATTATTTTTCGAAAAATGTCAACAAAACCATATCATGTGACCCCTCTTTGGAACGAGCTCGTCTATATTTTATGATGGTTCATTTTCCTCTGAGAGTGTTCAACGCGTCGATGATGAAATGATGAATATGCTTTCTCCGAGAGTGGAGTGTGGAGTCTTTTTATTTACAACTCAGACATTAGAACTACCGATCTATTCCTTGTTATTCTTGTCGGTTACTTATGTGGCTGGCAATTTCATTGTCATCATTCAAGTTTTGTGTACTTTTGTCATTATTTTGGTATATGATATGTCGTTATTCACCATTTTAAATTCGTATTTAGGGCCTTGATGAAAGTTTCAAAACACAGTGTCAACAGTTTTGTTGGCTGGCTCCTTAAATCAGTGATCTTTCGTAGTTATTGCTTCAAAATTTACTTCATATGAAATGGGCAGTATCAGTAGCTAGCTCTACTCAACAATACCGTAGTAGAGTAACATCATGAAAACACGTTAGTAAAGTATATTGGTGTAGCATAAATGTATGTTTATGTCTTCTCAGGTGTGTCTTTTCTGGGCGATGGTAAGAATACTTTCAGTTACCCTAGTGATTTCGTATCAAGCAGGTAAATGCTGAATGTACTACTGTCTGTCATCTGAAAGAAAATAATACATCATGCACATAGACAAATAGTTACTGCAACTTAGCAAATCTATATTTATTTATTTATCTATTTATTTATTTATTTATTTATTGGTGTTTAAGGTCACTTTCCGCATTGATGGATATACCCTCACCGCAGTATAGTTATGAAGTCAAGTGTAGCCAAACCTTTATACATATACAGCCTAATTCCGAGGACTTCTACCTCAGTCATTGGTTACCAGGTATATTGTATCACTGAAACTGAACCTATTAACCACAATAAACAAGCACTGCTCCACTTCCCGGAGTTCCGACGGGAGACATATAATAAAGGTGCATTGTAACATACTATAGCCAGGAACCAAATGATTCATCAATCGGAAGGCAAATACGATCTTCGATAATCCTTTAGTCGAGACAAATCGGGCGTGATGTAAAACAACTTGTCCCTAAATCCGGATAAATTCTGTCGTTTGGTCAGAATGACTTGGACAAATAGCCATGGCAAAGGATGCACCTGCACCCAACATCCAAAGTATATGAGAGGGGGGCAACATCCAGGGTATATGGGCACGCGAAACAGCGAGGGTATAGATTTAAATAGTCGTAAAATCTAAGCAGTTGTTTCTACTCAAATGTCGTCTATCTGAACAGGATGTAGACACTTGTTTAGAAATACCTCCAGGCCATACGCCTTGTGCCGTATGTGGAATTCCACACATCCACGCCCATTCTCAGAATTATACGTCCCTAATGCCTTGGAGATCTGAGTTTTGAATGAGTGTGGTTTAATCAACATAGCCGCGGTGCAGCGGACTGTGTCGATTTACAGATTTTTCAGAGAGACGCAAACTTAGTTGTTCTTTTCTGTTGCGTGGATTAGGTTTGACAAAACTTAGTTGGATTAATATAATATACTACACAAAAACGTTTTGAAACACCCAAAGCATTTCCGCGTAAATAACTAAAAATGAAACAACAATGAAAAGCAATATACCAAGTAAAATCGCATTTGCTTAAAGACAAACAAATGGTCATTTCGGACAAATTCATTGAAGAATGTCTGTGTTATCCTTGGTACTGGTACGAATGGTCGGTATCTATTTTACTAGTCATTATCTGCTCACATCTGACTAGTAACTAGGATAGATTCCTCTGCCGCATATTGTGAATGAGAGTAGGAACTTGATCGCGACCAATTTGAACCCATTCTCGGACACGCAGTTTTCCAGCCATCCATCTCTCACATATACCAGCGCACATAGCAGTTTGATATTACCCGAGGACACGAACTCTCTCACTTTCTAAACAATGCCCTTGGTCTGATTTATAGCCACTGTGGTGGTCAAGGGAGCACGTAGACCAACTTCAAAATTAATATTCTATTGAGAAACTATTGAGATGCATGTCTTACTTTTAGTAAAACATTCGGCCAAATATACTTCCAAAAAGTTGGGAAAACTGAACTGGTTGTTTTGCTGAGTGGTGTGGTTTAGATGCCGCGCATTAGAATATTGTATGACGGATTGTTATCTTTTAGCTTTCATGATATTTACATGTACGTTTTTTTATGTTTTTTGTTAACAACAGAAGCATTTATTTATAGCTTTTATCTTACATCATCTTCCATTAACGTTTCTGTGTGATTGTTATTTTCAATGTCCATATTTTTAGCGAACGTGTCATCAAAGTACAGCCACCAATCGAATTCTCCACGACTTGGTACTCTGCGATACGGTGGTTAAAAATATTTGATAGTGATCGGACACAGCTGGATGCTTGATGACCCTTCTGGACCTCTGAAGCTAAAACATAATGCCAAACACAAATAAAATCTTAATTTCTGTACTTAAATAATTAAAGATATAATTAAATAAAAAGTGTATACACTTTTCATAACAATTTTTCAACTAAAACGTAAAACAGGTAGTTGGATGTACTTGGGGCTTAGCAAACTTTGAGTAGTTTAATATAAAAGACGGGCTGTGGGTACATATGCTTGATTTTAATGGATCAGTGAGAATGTGTTCCGGTGTATGCTTGGGTAGCACATGTCCCCTTTTGAACAGCACTGATGCTGCAGCTCTTGAATTATTTTCAGTTATTTCAGTTATCTCCTTGACAATGTCTGCAAGTCGAAGCCTCAATAGTAGTATGTAATGTGGATTTGAGTCCATATTGAAGGACTTCGGCGCAGGACCTCGGCAGTGACGACATGTAACGTTGAATAGAACACACCCTCCCAACATACCCCTGTCCTATTAGAGTGTTTCGGGTCAAATAACAACCACGTGCTACTATAGAAACCAAGATGGCGGCCTCCAGTATACAAAATGGACAACGAAACACGCGTCAACCCAACAACACGCGCTGCTCATGCGTACGGACACCACATATCACTCTCGTAATGACGTCGCAACATGGGCGCTCACGCGGGCTACCATGACAACCAAACATGGCTCTATTGGGGCTCAAGACATGATGTAACGTCCGAGGTCCTACACTGAGGTCCTGCCAATAAGGACTCAAAACGATATTACATACTACTCGCAATTGATCTCTCTTTTGCAATGCTTGTGCGTCTTTCGAGGCTGAAATGTGGGCATTTCTTATACCAGGCCGAATCAAGATGAGACTAATGGGTCCTTATCGATCTGTCCATTCGTTTCCACTACATTGTTTGGTCAATCAATAATAAAATGTTCGTGGCATTTCCAACTCGATTAAAACATACGGCAATAAAACCCACGACACATTGATGAACAAGAGTAAGATATGCATTTCAATAAACACTCATATCACGTGTCCACTGTGGAATCTCCAATCATTGGATCTGTGATTTTTTGCCTTTCTACAGATGTAAAATGGAGTTCAATGATACTTTCATCAACCCGCTTCAAACCAAATCGGACAGTTTTAGGTGTGTAAAAACTGGTGTACCCCCGAGAACCAACGAGCAACGGCAAGTAACTGTCAGATGGGATAGCGTCGGTTGACGACTATATGTACAGACGAAGTGCTGTATAGATTACAACACAGCCTCTCGCAGTCAAGTGTCTTTGATGCAGGTTCTGATCTAATCTACGATCTTTCAATCTGAATTCCAGTGGTCTAAACAATAGGCTATAGTCCTCCGTGCCAGACACCGATCTTCCAGAAGAAAGGCATTTCGGGTTTGTCCAGGCCTAAGCCGGTCCTGACCATCGTTGGTTTGTTGATTTTTCGTACAAGTCTGCTGATGATAGAACGGCTATAGCCAAGTTGCCTTCCAATAGCTGAAAATGACATGCCTGTTGCATGCATGCCAACGATTTGCCATCTTAGTGCCTCGGACAGCCTCTACCTTGCCATGTCAACATTTACTGATAAAAAAGTGACAAATTTTCTTGTTTTATATATAACCAGATATTGCATGTGGTTGATAGTGTTTTTTGTGACATTCGTGGAGAATGGTACATGCATGCATACCAACGATTTGCCATCTTAGTGCCTCGGACAGCCTCTGCCTTGCCATGTCAACATTTACTGGTAAAAGAGGTGACAAATTTTCTTGTTTTATATATAACCAGATATTGCATGTGGATGATAGTGTTTTTTGTGACATTCGTGGGTAGCATGCTTCACGTGGACGAGGGTACGTTGTTAATCAGAAACATCATGTTTCACGAGATGAAATGTATTGCAATACATAGCAATCATTAAAACATAATCAGTAACAGCAACTTCAGTGTCATAAAACATTTCAGGAGGTGCTAAACTGAGTTCCAGTTGTATATTTTAACGTAGCCTTTGAGTGGAAACACCCGTTTTGTGATGTTGTCTTAGAAGAAACTACTCAGAATAATGTACATTATTTCATGCACCTTAAGTGATAGTCTCATATGAAGTTTTGTGAAAGTGTTTTGGTTTGTTTGGTTTTAATCTTGGTTTTTTGTAGTTTTTATTAAGAAGTGTTGTGATATTGACACCCTCCAATAAATGGTTAACGAATAAATCCATTTGAACAATATATCATTTGCTTCGAATTGAGTATGAATTCCATGCAGCAAATACGATGTCTTTATAGCGGTATAATAATTTTTAATTTTCACTGGAGCACAAAAATAGGCTTCTAGCACTCACAATTGAGCCACGGGTTTGAAAAAGATGAATGAATATCTGTGCATTTCGAGTTCAAAAGGACAACGCCAGGGTAGCGATATAGATTTTCTGAAAGACTTTCTAATTTTTTTGAAGGGAAGAGGATAGTGCCAATGCGGAGGACGATCTCATTGCGGTGACCAACAATGACCTGATACATCTGTTTAGTAATTTGCAATATCAACTCTTTGATCAAGAGATAGAATCTGTGTTTCTGTCCGGTCAAGCGACTACCGCGTTAGGACTTGTCAAATATCCCGACGAGTTTTCAGAATCACGTCGATTCATTGTCTCAGTGCTTCCGGTAACGTACATCCACGGTATATAGGAAACTAACGATAAAGTCAGGATCGACGAAGCGAGGGAGAATGGTACATGCCTACATTTCCCTGGATGTATGTATTGTTTCACTTGACTTCCCACCCTAACACTTACAACTTTGAGCTCCCGTATAGTATCGCCGTGAAGACTATAATTCAAAGCAAAGTATCTGTTGATACGTCCAGTACTAATTTAATCTTACAGCCCTATAAGTCTGTAGGATTAAATTATTGGTGATCCTCCCAACCGATGGCTTGCGTATTGTGACATAATGTTATCATTATTATTTTTCCTTGCACTAAAAGACTACATAACCAATAAAAAGGGCAAAAGTCTGACATTTTATAAAATATAAGTGGATGGGATATGGAGTTTATTGAGTAACACAATTCACAGCAATATATCCGTTGTCAAGGTCACACATAGAACCATTCGCAGGACTCTGCTTGAATGTTACATGCACGACGAACTTTTCCACCTTTTGCAAAATCTTTTAACAACCGTTGGTCTGCATTGATTCGAGAAACTGATCATTTCGGAAATAGTCTTTCCAAAAAGTATCTAATTCCCCCAGTGAATATACAATGTGGGGCTTTCTCTCAAAAATTAAAACTTGAGTTTCGTACCATATCTCTATACAAAAGACGCCGAGAATAATCCAGGCGAATCGCATAAAATGCGTATTAAATGACAGAGGACCTCAAACTGAAGGATCGACAGTTGTTAACGATTGATAAATTTCGCATTCGTCTCACCAGAAGTCACAACACAACCCCATTATTGTCGATTGCAAAGCAATTCAGAGAACAAGGCAAAGTGCGAGAGCAACGGTCCGGGGAACTTCGCCTCCCAATCACTGAGAATTCGGTGACCACTTCCCAAACTTACGCACGTAAAGATATGCCCCCCCCCCCCCCTCGGATAAGGACTCCCTTTTATTATCGAAAATATGTATCTATAGGTACATGAGATGGACGCGTTATCATGACCACCCCAAACATGTCGATAATACTATTCTGTTACCTGTGCAATAAGTAAAATAAGCCCATTAACCCATTACCTAACGCACATGATAACAGAATTTATCATTTTAATTATTGTTTCTAAAAAAAATTCAAACAAATGTCAACAAAACCATACCATGTGACCCCTCATTGGAACGAGTTCGATGAACTCGTTCCAATGAGGGGTCACATGATATGGTTTTGTTAACACTTTTTGAAAAAAACATTTTTTTCAACAGCTAAATCTGAAAATTACGCTGATGGATGCGGTCGATTCGTTAGGTAAAGGGTTAAGGCTGCTGTACCGTGATAATTGAAAGGAAATTGCATTTAATTGCCAGAGTAGTTCAACTCAAAATACCATCGGTTGAAGAGCTGAAGTACTGAAGAGTGGGTATGAGGAACTATTATCTATGACGGTCCATCGTTCTAACTCAGTTTATAAATATCGCCAAGGACCACCACCCCCGCCCCCCCCCCCCCCCTTCGAACGGCATTTTGCAGAAGTTTCGGTCCACCAGTCTGATTATGTAAGGAATTCGATGGTGTTATGGGTTGTTTCCCAGTTTTCGTGGAGTTTGCGCGCAGAGGACCGTTGATATAATGCGATGTCATTTACTTAGAAATATGTAGGGATATTTTTCGTACCCCAGTTATATATATTCCACTCAATAAGTATGTATTTCACCTTTCAGATATTACTGTGGTGAGTTTTCATTTCCAATTATAATGTCATCAAAAAAGTCGATCAAATAAAGTCTAGTCTGGGCAACATTTTCTTGAGCTGATTTTAAGAAAATGGATGTTTATGGTATTCTGTTTATTTATTCGTCTGGAATATATATACCACAGGGTAGTTTTTCCAACCAACTGAAATATTCCAGGCCAATGAATCTAAACATAGGCGATGGACCATTCAAGGGCTACAAACTAGTTCTGGGCCTTAACGGTGTCGAATTTCTTAAAGAATTAGACTGGTGTCCCGCGAGCGTAGGTGTTTGTGAAAGAAAAGCATGACGAAAAGTGCTAGCCCTCTGGATGTGATGCGAGCAATGCAGTAAGGTTATGGTGAGCATCTCGTAATCTGCATTTTACACACAGTAATGCCCTAATTTTAGCCATTTTATCGACAAAGACAATAATTATTAAACTGAGTCCAGTACTAAAACTGATGAAGTAGTTGATGCACAGAAACGTTGTATAGATTTATACATGGTTCTTGTAAAACACCATTTTGAAATTCTTGAAAACAAAAAAAATGGAAATGTGTTCAAATAAGAGTAAAATTCTCGACCTCTGACTGTATGAAAGTTGGCGTAGTTTCTTTTATGTTCATGGCTCCAGTAGCAAATGTTATCGTCTGACGTCACCAGGCGAAATATTTGAAATGACGTCGCCCGTTTCGTAATTGCTTCATCAACGGAGTGACTAGCAAGCCGCTTCATTTTTTGGACATTTCACACGTGCAGCAGACGGTGTTTCGGATAAAGTGTTGTTTAAATTACAAACCAATTTACGATTTGAACTAAGATGAAAAGAGTTTATCTGGTTTATTGATTATTTATCCAGTGCCGTCGTGGGTACAATTTACTAAACCTGTGATCGTTAAAAGTTGCCTTAAACAAGGCAACTTTTAACGATCACAAGTTTAGTAAATAAGTCTCTTGTGTTTCGTGATGTAGGTTTTGGGCTATGGGTGGTGTCTTATTGGAACATGTACGTTATTGTGATGAGTTAACGGTAACATGGTCTGAGGTTTGAGGCTCGGAGCGTATGTTTCGTCGAGGTTGAACATAAACTCCGACCACAAACCTCAGACCATGTTACCGTCAACTCATCACAATAATTTATAATGTTGTCGGTCTGGCAAAAGTTTTGGAAAATATGAAAAAAGTCAGTCAAGCCTTGGGTGTGGGTTGCTTTGAGAAAGTATGGAAATTAATTTTTTGAACAAATATCCTTCTCCATTGTGATGTCAACATATCTACATTTCAACCTGCACATTTTGCCCATAATGAAACTAGGAATTTAACAAATTCAATCCAGTTTGACAGAGCTCAGAGAGTACAGTCAAATAGGATACAAAGGTTAAATTCCTAGTTGCATTTTAGGTAAAATTTACTGTTTGAAATTTTGGTATTTTTACATTAGGGTGCAAAGGGTTAAATAATTTGAAATAACAAATTCGCAATTTAAATTTCTAGTAATTTAATAGTCTTTTTCCACTCGGACAAGCAAACTGCGGAACTACGTGAGTCTGAAGAAATGACATTCTGCAATATTACTTGTGTTACTATTTTCGTAAAAATCTTCATCAGTTTGAAAATCAGGCTGATGTGCCTGGAAAACTATCGAACTTACTGTCGTCAAAACAAGACGAGGGCAGTACCAGAAGAGAGAGTCTTCTGGTTGTTGGGATTCTCTGGGATTTTGGATTTCCATGGTTCTCCGAAAAAAAGTTCATAATTACTCTTGGGTCTTAGAATTTAATGAGAGATTCTGAGGATGTGTATGTATATTATAACGGATTCCGGTTATGACCAATTTGCCTCGTTTATTGTCAATAAGCCATGAAGTGAATATAAAATGAACAATAAGTTGATCAAGCAAAATAAAAACTGAATGAAATATACCGTAGAGTGAACTCTTATGTATTATGCACGAGGTACCCCTTGGGCTATTGAGTGAATTAAACATACTTGTTGGTAAATATTTCACTGTATCCTATTGCTTTAACTTGAACGCACGTGTAACATCACATACTGTCATCTTGTCATACTGATAGTAGCTGTCAACTTGCCGAGTGCTTTTGGCGCGAGGCAGAGAGCGCCCTTCGCGTTTCATGGCGGCAGATGTCTGAATTCTGAGATTCCTCCACACACTTTGTACACAGTAGCATGTAGAGAGTGTCGGACCAGTAGGAGCGCCTCAACTGAGGAACATACAGTTAGTCCAACACTTTGTATTGCTAATATATACAATTATATTGCATTTACAATTAGACACCCTTTGCATTCAGGGAGCATATGCTTTATATGGACAGGAAACTGATCAATATATTTATTGGGAATCCGGCATCGGTAGTTCGTAGAAAAATAAAACCTAAGAAATGGAGGAATGCCTGCAAAACATGTAGTTATCGACCAACATGCACACCGAATTGGAAAAAAAGCTTCAACAAAATCCAATTCAAGCAAAATGAGGTCGTTGAAAATTAAATAGCCTGTCTTGAGTTGCAAGTTAAAATCATTTCTGGTTGAGCGTTAAAAGCCCGTTTTTAAATTTTACTCTGCAGTGTAGGTACGGCGGCTTAAATGCTTCATATTCTGTGGATATACCAGCGAAACCATTTTTATCTTACAACAAGAACGCATTTCCCCCAAGTAAAAAACGCCTAGACAAAACACAAATCTGTATTGCGGATAGCAGCCACCAAAAGTGCGGTCGTTTGATACAGAAAGAGAACGATGTTTACCTGCACTCAGTTGGCATCAACTATTAAACCTGTCAGGACGGTTTCCGTTTTTGATAACAGTAATTAAATGATAAATAAATCACCAGTTCAATGAATGATATTAGAGTAGGTCATTTTTGCCATGATTAAATTTTTATAGGCTTAAACATGAAAAACAAAACAAACCACTGAAACACTACTATAAACTTCAGCAGTTATATTGTAAGTAGAACAATAAATAGGGATTACATCATGCACAACACGAGAACACAATACCATGACGTCATGATCTACATTTATAAAAAAATCAATTCATAGACGCTGAATGATTGTCAAAACAGACGCGGTTAATAATTGTAGCCAATCCCTTCATTATGTGACCAAGTCAAGAAAGGGAGTAACATTGTAAAATAAATTGTATTACCATCATGTTGGTTTCCGAAATGATGTATTGATTCCTCGACTACGCCTCTGGGGACATATATCTACTCATCCTATCACAGGTGTAATAACATACATATAGTGAGAATGAAACAAGGACTTTCTACAACTTCGAATTGCCATCAAAAGGTAATGTTTCGTTTTGTACAGTATCGTGAGCACAGAAACGGTCACTTTGCGAAAAGATTGCGATCTGGTTTAAACATATTCACTCTAGTGTGTCGAAATTTCATGAATAAATTGCTCCGACATAAAGACCGAATCAGGTAAGATAAAAATATCGTATGAGGGTCAAAGGTTTCGTATCTCTTTTCACCGCCGCGACTCTACACTGCTGTTGATAGGAAAGCGCACGCAGTTTGCGGAACAGACGCGATCCGATTAAAAGTTTGTTCGCTTTTGCTATCATAGAACAGTAGCACCCGCGTATTGTCCCTTGAGTGGAAGAAGGTGTCATCTGTAATGCTTTAGCAATGCAGCTGGTACTCTGTTCCACTCAAGGGGCGATATGCGGTCATCGAAATTGAAGTGCATGAATTAACCAAACTCGACAAGAAGTTACTTGGATGCCTTTGACCTGTCTTAATTAAGGTTCAAATTAAAAAGCATTATATTGTATTCTGTGGTGAACTAAACGTCACTGTGGACTCTGTTGATTCTATGTATAAGGGGTTTTTATCCAAAGCGGAATATTAGCCTTTTGCACGAGTGGTGTTTGCCCAGTTAGGTGTAATCCTGGGGATTATCTCCATATAGGGTTTTACCGGGATACATTTACGTCAGATTTGTGCACGTCCTAAAAACTGGTGAAAACTATAACGTTCAACGATCTTGCGTACAAATGTCTAATCTTTACGTAATAAACAGGGTAAATCCAATAAAATCAGTGTTGTTCTGATCAGGGGAACGTTCAAAGGACGAGGCTGAATCTAGTATTGATCACTGTTGTTACCATTAAGAAATGATGAGACAATTGGAATTTAGGCCCCCTATATTTAAATTTGGGGGTGGGGTTACTAGGGAAGATGGTAAGAAGATTTGATATACCAGAATAATCTGTGCATCCGCATGTTATCCACCCAATGTTAAATACTACTTCTACTCAACTTAATAATTAGTCTTGCTTTAACCGCCATAGATGCCAACGACAGTCACCAATTACCAAACAGTTTTGGGTTTTTTTTGCGAAATGACCCTTTCTGATGGATTTTGTAGGTTTCGGTCTTATTTCGTGTTCTTCAGCCCACACACCCAATACAGGTGCGCTGATGCAGGGTGGGCGGGGTCAGCCTAACAGCATCAGTGGTATAGGTTCTGTCGGATATGTTTTCTTTAAACAACAATCCATTCCAGCTATTTGGGACTCAGAAAAATGATTGATATGAGCCAACCGGAAGAGAATTACGACTTTTAGACAGCCATTTTGATTTTGTTTCCAGATATTGGGGGAGGGGCATCGTCTTATAAAAACTTCCTCTTATTGGAGATTTATGGATACCACCAGGAAAAGGTTATCTACGCTACTGACGCAATACTTTAAAGTGATCATACATTTCGTGGAACTTGTGGTACATATTCAAAAAATGTATATCCACAAGAAGACAGATATTGTTATTCCAACGATGCTAGAAAGACACACTTGTTGGAATAGCTATGTCTAGCAATTAAGGTGTTACTGATATGGATCAATGAATAAAAATACCTCCATGGCCCTTATATTTCTGTACAATTTGCACAGGTTTTATGAAAGGTTCTTACTTTAAACTTCATCAAGGTAAAAATAAACTGGGATATGCAGAGTTGTCTCTTTGTTCTCTCGAAGTTTACACGTCATTTTTATAACAAGAATTCGGCTACTTTTGAAAATCAATAGTCATGTGCAAGTGGATATAACTGAGAACCAATACTTTAGAAGTCAGGTGGTCTTTACCGAAACCGGTTGTACAGCCTGATAATGGTCTGTCACTGTTTACTTTCCGGTTTCATATTTAGATGTCTAAACTCAGGTTTCATATAAGAATGTAGGTTTCATTCAACCTTGAAGACAATATATCGTCCATTGAGTGTAACAAAAGGCCATTTTCAATGCTTTAGAACTCAAATGACGATGTGGTGTCAGGGAGATTACTAGAGACGCTCTTGGTATAAATATTGGAACGACACGCATATTGGGAGTGGGGGCAAAACGAAACGGGCGAGCTTTGACGGATAGAGAAAATGCAAGTAAGTGAAGAGAATAGAGAAGAGCCGAGACATTTTTCCATCATTCATGAAAAAGCTTGATAGATCTTTCTCAATGCCACTAAATTATCAGAAGGTGTCGCTTTGATCATATTAGCCTTTGCAACCGATATACGATCCAGTCGTTCCTTCAGTTCCACGGTTCCTCTCACAAGTACGCATGGGCGGTTTTTCAATGGAGGGGGTGGAGGGAGGTCAATATTGCTGGTCACTTACAATACTTCATTCGTGTTTTATAGCGCTATTGATAGAAATATGGGTGTCAGATACTTACAGGTACCAGACAATTATAGGTACCAATAAATTCTAGCTCGGACTAGGTTTCTTCCATAAGGTCGGGTTTATTAAGTCTTGTGTTTCGAGTTATGCTATGAACTTTCACAAGATGTTAACGCAATGATGCATGAGTAAATCTGTGTATGATAGAGTGCTGTTTTAAAGAATATGTTTAGCGCCAATTGTTTTAAGGACAAAGCATATTCTTCTTTTTAAAAAAAAACATTTATTATACACATATTTACCCATTTATTATCATTTTTCTATTTTCAGAGAGATTTCGGCTGTGTAATTTGATTTTCGGGAGCTTTAGATGTCATATTGAATAATTGTTTTACTGGATTTGGGTTATATTTTGTCTCCGACAAAAACAAAAACAAATCCTCTTTACTCACTTGATCTCTTTCAAAAATATTCCTGAGGTGCTAATGTGATTTTGTGCCATTGTTATATAGTCCACGGGTAAGTACGCCTATGGTGTTGATGAAAACGTTGATAGATTTGATGGGGCGATAGTAAACGCAGAATCAAGTATTTGTCGCTAGTAGCCTAGTTTTGATTGTTGAAATGTGTAGCTCTGAATGCGTCAGTTGGATGGATCTGTGGGTTACACGGCAACCATGCACATTACAAGTAGTGATTTGAAAAATACGATATGTACAATGAGGGTCATATTGAGACACAAACGTACCCTTAAGGGGGCGTCCAACCTAACTTTGGTCACATTTCAGGTAATTTATTCAATGTCCAAAAAAGGCCAGAAAGGAATAACCCCAACAATAAATTATGTATCAGTTTTCGGGGTATGAGACATAAATCATATGAATACTAATATATACCATGGAGCTGTTACAATGTGGTAGAACGCACTGCCCGAAAGTCTGCTAGAGCATAAGTAAAAGACCAGATTTTGTACAAAAAATACCTTAAATTTACTGAATAGTTATATTCTTCAATCCTTCTAGTACAGACTTGGAGAAATATTTTTCTCATTCTTGCAAGGAACAGACAGTAAGAGTAACTGTAATTGTAATTTAAGTTGTCTAAATTTCACAAGGGCTGCCACTCTTCTTGTGTTTGTTTACCTTTTATGAAGTTCACCCAGGGTCAATTCCACACAGTTCATAAGAACAAGTATGGAGTCATGGGAGTTATAGGAGAGTTCAATTTAAAATGAATAATTTTGTCAGTCTGCGATAGCATACTCCACCCCCTCTCCACAAATCTGTGCCATTTTGCGTGAGATTTATGTCAAATTGGTGAAAAAATGAGATTGATACACAAAAAAGAAGAAAACTACCAAACTTCCAAAGAGTGTAATGTGAATGCATAAATATGGCCCAAGCAAGAAAAATGACTTGCCCTGCATGCAACATACATCAATCGGCTTCGTTAAGTTACAAAGCATGGACTCTAATTTATTTGTGCATATGATTTGGTATGCTTCATTTGTTTTGAAACTTTCGCCCTTCTGTAGTTGCTCTTTGGGGGGCGGGGGGGGGGGGGTGACGGTTGCTTACTCGCTTGATTTGAGAACATTAATAACTGATCTGCTTACCAATACTAATTGTATAGGCATTGAATTACAGGCCTGAACAATATCGAAATTTAGTTGGTCATTAAATCCATTTACCTAAAAACTTAGGTGACGTCGTGGTCTCATTTCGGAAATTCGTGGGATTTTGTCACCTGGTGGCTTCATGATATTTCGGTCAACAGACTGTTGCATACACATAGATTTTTGCAACATTTGGTGCCAATAGCGATCAAAATCGACGTGGATCTATCTTACACAAAATGTGGTTATGCGAGGAAGAAATTTAAATTTATAATGGTACGAAATTTCAGAATATTTGGTGAACAGAAAGAGAACTTTTCTGAAACTTCGGTCTACTTATTCGATTAGCGGACTTCACCAAACCATCTTTACGTCACAAATATATTTAAGCTACAATCAAATTATTTTTCTCTCGTAAATATACAATTGTGAGGACAGCAATGTATGTTGATGTGCATATATTTGTGTTTTCAGAAATTTTTTTTCCAGTTTTATGTTCTGCTCATCGACAACAAACAAATAATTGTGATTCGAATCTTGGCGTAATAATCCCTTTCTGAAACTTGCGTAACTTACTACAGTTTCCGGATTTGAAATTGCTAAGAAGAACTTTATCTCGCAATTATTACCTTGTCAGTTGAATATTTTCCTCTGAATGTATCGTATGGTATATATTACATCGCCACGCAGATACGAAAACAGAAATGGAATGTTTTCAGATTTCAGATCTTTGGAAATGAAATCGTCTCCCAACTTGGCCAAAGAATCACGATCAAAACAAGCATGTCTTCCCAACATAATCTATATTCCAAGCTCGTTCATTTTCCTCAGAGTTTTCAACATGTCGGTGTTGAAATGATGAATATGCTTTCTCCGAGTATGGAGTGTGGGTGGAGTTTTTTATTTACAACTCAGACATTAGAATTACCGATCTATTCCTTGTTATTTTTGTCGGTTACTTATACGGTTGGCATTTTTTTGCCATTAGAAGCAAAACAATTTTTTTAAAGTGGATGAATTCAAGTTTTTGTGCACATTCGTCATTATTTTGGTATAGACTATGTCGTTATTCACCACTTTAATTCGTATTAAGGGCATTGTTGAAATTTTCAAAATAAAATGTCAAAAGTTTTGTTGGACGACCCCTTAGAGGTTTCTATTGTACATTTGCAACGCAAGTGGGTGGGGTGCACTCGAAACATAAACCCCACATGGGTATGTCTAGGGTAATTTATTCGCTAGTTGTGGAGGTTGTCACTTGAATCCCAAATATTTTCTGTGGAGCTGAAAGATATGTCAATACGCAAACGCTGTACATACACCGGAGTTCTATTGTTGTTCGTTGGTGGAAAATAGTCTAGCTGGACACACTCTAAGATCATCGACTGAAGCTTACGACGTGTTTTCATCGATGGCGGAATCGAAATACCAATAGTTCGGCTATTAATAGAAACGTAGATAAAAGTACCCCAATTGCTATCATATAGAAAACACTTTGAATCTCTTCCACGTATATTGGTTTGGCCTCAGTAGTCACAGCTTCATCGCAGGTTTTCGTTTGGGGTAGCCAGGCTTTCTTCCAAATCTTTGGTAAACCACTTTCACTTATAGACATTATTCTGCAAGACGACAGAAAAAAGAGTATATGTCAGTCCCCAAACACCTGTTACCACGTACATATCAACCAAGAACCCTCCCCATCTACTATACTATGCTTGATTTGGGATTATTATATAGTGCTAAACAGATATATTTATTTACATTTTATTTATAATAAAATAAAGTTAGATCAGGGATTGGGGGACAAATACGAAACACCCAGGTGTACTCGTTCCCCATTAATGTTTTACAATGCTTATCCAATTTTACCGCTTGCCATATGTTACAGAAAGCGAACTGCATCTTGCGGTTCAAGCAATATACGATATGCGTGTTTGCTGTAAATGTGTGCACGCCATTGTCCGCTTACGACAACTCATACAGACGAATGGTATTACACTCAGTCCATACATTTCCCCAAAGGTTGTCCTTCTCTGCAATGAATGTGATGAACACCTATTGGTGTGTAGGATTTGTGAAGATGAAATATTCGACAAACAGTTCGTAGGATATCAGATATTGTATCGCAAATAGGAAAATGATACTTTAACTTCCACGTACAACCTCATTATGCAAAAAGAAACACTTTGATCATTTACGCTGCACTTCGCAACGACACATTGTGTCCACAATACAAGGACGCATATGTTATGACACTTTCCAATACAAAATACAGAAAAAAGAACTCAGTTTCTTTTGATATAATTTATGTTTCTAGTTTTTCCCCCGTAACTGTGAAAAATAGGATGCATACTGATGGAAACACATATCAGTTTTCCTTTTGGTAGAGTATTTTAAAACTATGTTCAGTTTACTTGTAAACTATACAAGAATCGATCCTAGTAGAACAGTTCTCTTAGATTACAAGATACTGAGGGAAAATGCTATGTTTTGTTCAGTGCAGTATCCTAAAGTAGTTCTTACTAACCAATGATGATAATTTTTACTTATAAACTGTCTGATTTTTCAAAATTTCTACCCTATATAAAAGGATAATTGTCTTAGAACAACCGTGATGCGGAGCTTTTCATCGTTATTCTAGTAAATATGTTCTGTTTACATGCAAAATAGGACTCGGTAATCCAGGCCCTGCATGTGAGAACAATGACTTTTGCAGCATAGGTATGAGCAATTGTTTTAATTTTACTTCAGACGTGTGTTGTGAACATAATATATGGTCATAAGTGTCCGTTAGATTTATGTTGTGTTCATCTTTGTAATCTATTTGTCAAGATAGATTTCACTCGTTGACGTAATCAGAGAATAAAATCTCGAATTTTGAGATATCCTATTTACCGTTCATCTGGATATAATAAAGAGTACCGTTTACAGTACAGTCATCGTGGACAGGTCAAAACCTATGGGTGGGCATTTTTCCACACATATGATTAGAGATGATCTGCTATGACATTTAGCGAAGTTTCCACCAATGAAGCGCTAGGATTACCCCGGTGCTTCATTGGTGAAAATTCGCTAAGTGTCATAGCAGATCATCTCTGAATTATATGCGTGGCAAAATTGACAACCCGTGGGTTTTGACCGCCCACAATGGCCCTACTGTATGACAGTTCACAGATTGCGAAAGCATCTGCGGCAAACACATGGGGTGTCCGCTGTCTTGGGGAGTTTGAGCATTGAAGAGAGGGGTTCTCCCCCAGGAACATTTTAAAACCGTGCTATTCAAATAAATTTGATACCACCAGAGGAACGATAAAATCGTTCATCTCAAAATTTATGGCCTGCGTAATTATAAAAGTGATTGTAGCTGAAGAACCGTTTGTGGTGCCTGCCAGAGTGGTGGTTACAGTAACGGTATTATGTGGTGATAGGGAAGAACTAATAAACTATTGCCATAAATAATGATTTCAGCACAAGTCGTTATTACAAAACATTTAGATATTTACAGACATTGAATGCATGCTGGCAGGACTCCAGACTGACGTGTACATTTGTGGCATGCGTGAGCTTTCAGGGGCATGTCAAGTGTTTCATACGTATATGTCACATTGTATCTTCGTATTTGTGAAAACCCTTTAAGGGTAACAAAGGGTGGTCTCGTGGCAATAGTTCTGGTTGTCATACTAATTAATGATATTTATCACTACCACGTATCACTATAAAACACCCCTACCCTCAACAGTGCCATATTGTCTTGTGGTATCACTGTCAGTATTACTGATACAACACTTAGGTAGTGATTGGGATAAAAGGAAGTTGTCGAGTACCTAAATACGTCTTGAACAGTTTCATAGAAGGTACGGATAGTTTAAAAGACAAATTATAACGTTGTATCCGCTGTTATAAAGTTATTTTAAGAGTTCTTCAAATAAACTCAAATAGAGAATATGTAATGGACAACATTAGTATTTCGTAGCATATGATATGGATAGTAGCTAGTTTTATGCTTTAGTTTCAGTTCGTCGTTTTCGATAAAATCGGTTTCTGATGACATAGGTAAGACAAACTTCACACCTGTCAAGTATTTAAAGGGAAACGTGGCTGTTTGTTACGGGTCATCGGAATTAATAGTTTATCCACTTTTCTGATTCTATCAAAACATTTCTTTATTACTTTCTCATTTTATCTCGCTTCATCTTTTTTTATAATCCTTCTGGGAGATATTGATTTGCTACTAGTTTATCTGGAGTAAATAAACTGAGTAAATAATTGTGAATTTATTTTGTAAACGTTAATAATAGCTTTTACTTTATTAATTTATTTATTTATTAAGTTTAGTATTTATTATCCTTATTTTTATCAACGAAATAATAAATGTCTAAAAGAACCATGTAATACTTATTAAAATTTCGTACTTTGAGTGCAACAAGGCGCCATCTTAAATGCTTTAGCATTGCAGATGGCGCCCTTTGCACTCAATGAACGAAACATGGTTAATTTGTTCTCATCCTCAATTATATTCATTTTAGCACCAAAACAATTCATTTGGCAAAGGACAAAAATTCCACTTGGCACCAAATAATTTCTCGGACCAGCGTGAATACTGGTATAACAGAACAAAATATTTGTGTAAATGCAATATAGATTGCCGGTGTATTTTTTCAGATTTCAAGGGGTCCAAATGTTTTGTGGTCGCAGTGGGTCAAATTGGTATAGGCGCAATGGATTTTGCCGACATTATTGTTCAGTTTGTGAGGACACAGTTGGTTTAACTTTTGTACATATAAGGCTCAATCTTTTGTCTGAGGACAAAAGGGGTTTTGAGGAGATACTTGTTGAATTCCAACTGCCACAATTGTTTTGCGGATATAGTCGTTCGATTTCTACCGTCAAAGTGGATTAAAATTCCACGGAAACAATTGGCTTCGCGAACAAAATGGCCATAATTTTGCGATTACAGTGGTTTTTACGAACGAAAAAGGTCAAATGGCCGAGGAGGTAATGGTACAAAGGGACGCTTTCAGATACCAAATATAATGATCTGATTTCGGAGGAAATGGGTTCTAGAAACGTCAAGCAGAGTTCAATGACTATTGCTAAGATACCTCTCTGAGAACAGTTTTGTGTACGGAGAGTTATTCTGGAACGCAAAGCTGTAGGTAGTAGGAAACACTTTTTCTTCCATAATCATTAGATTACAGTTATCTGATACAAGTTTTTCAGCAGATATCATGGTACCCAAATGCACATATTCTCCGTCCAGAACCTTCTGAATTTGGTTATCATAGTTTCTATCGAGTACGGAAGGATCATCTTTTAAAAATTCAGTTATACCATTCCATATTTGCTTGAACTCTGTGGTCTTTGATTCCTGTAGGTTAAAATGAGACACAATAATTGGAAACTAAAATGCACATTTCGAAATGGATATTAACATGAAGTCGGTTATTCTTCCACAGCTCTCACCATCCATTGATTTATGAATCGTTTCCAGAACAAGCAGTGCGTAGAACAGCCTGATGATATATAGACAAGGAGACGTTGTTAGTAATGATTATGAAAGCTACAATGCGCATGTACATTGTTTGAAATAATGATGAATGTTGTCTGATAGATACTCTCATACATAACAGGTATAATGTTTCATACTTCAAAACGAAAATTTTATCTCTTTACCTCTCAGGAGTAGAAAACTGAATCTTGCAAAACTATTTTGTTGAACAGCTTTCCTTTTTTGCCTAAAATCATAGCTTATAACCCTTCCTGGAACAAGCTTCTCGAGCTCGTTCCAATACATGGTCATTAGCTATGTATTAAAGGCAAAATTGGAAAGGTAAATAATCTGGATGGCAATTTTAGTGAATAACGCGGAGTGAATGCCTTCCATTAGTCAAAGTATTGTATCAGAAAATCATAGCATGTCATTAAACCAATGCGCAGGTGCCGCGAATCAACTTGGAACATTGAGGGTGGAGGTGCGGGTGTCTGAAATGTAAACGGGGTTCTGGGGGACCTCTCTCAGAAGATCATGCAAAAATGGTTGTGACAAAAACATTGACCTGTGCGATTTTTAGCCATTGACGCTCTAAAATCGCCCAATTACGTCTACATTGTGTTATCTGACACAAATGTGATTAAGTTAAGTGCTGACCTGAATAGTACGTTCAGTGGTATTAAATATGCCAAGTAGAAAAACAAGCATTTTTGCGTGGACATAAATCAGCTAGGATAATAATTAGAGCGTTGTCGCAACTTATTCGTTTACTATTTTAAGATAATTTGAACATTATATGACAAAAAGTGTGGGAGCTGTATCTGAAGAGCTGCACCAAGTGTTCCGCCCCGGCGGCCCCTGTAAGGTAATGGAACGTATACACGAAAGCGTAAGATTGCCGTCCGTCAAAATCCGAAATAATTTCGTCTTCAAAATTAGAAAATTAAGAAGTTGTTTAGGATTATATTACTGTTTTGCCGCATTGCTGGAAACAAACAAATCTTTTACTTAACTATTCCCCGCTTCAAATCATCCATAAGACCCGTGTAAACTGCCTTCGCTGGTATATTTTTGTGTATCACTGGTCCAAATATTTCCACTTTGGTTTAGTGAGGATAATATTGAAATTCTGCTGTAAATACTTACGTTTAACACGGTCACCAAAACTGTTCCGTTTGTCACGCCCCATTTATAGACGTCTTGGTTAACCATATCCTTAATTCTCGAAAATGGTGCATCGCTTTTTGTGACTGTCAGATACGCTATTAAATTTCCACTATATAGGGCCGCAGTAATCATACAAAATATACGAAAGAATGACATATACGTTCGTCCAGCTACAGAATCTGGTGAATATTCATTACCTGAAATAAATTATGAACATTAGAGAATTCCTTCCGATAATTTTATTGTAATTTGAAACATTGAGAAATAATAAGGGGCATAATAGCGGTAGAAGATCAGTCCGCTGTCGCAACACCTCAACATTGGCGTGTTAATGTGAGCGCAAAACGGAGAACTCGCCAATACACATGTCGGGTAACTTTGCACACAAATTAATAAATAATAACGTGCGAAACTCCAATGTGTCACCAGCGGTTCAAATTTATGAAATTTAAGGATGACGGCCATTTCTTTTCTTGTTAAACTTGCCTTGAATAGTCATCTGTACATAGCAATGTTTTCGAGAACGCCCAATTAATGCAAGACTTCGGTAATTATGTTTGCATTTTTTAAATTTTGACGTAACACACGTTAACCTATTAAGGAAGAAGTTGTGTGCCACGCTTTTTCAAATGTCTTAAAATACACGCATAGTGTCTTGGAACTTAGCTGCTTGGATGGTGAATATCATTCCACGTCCATGCTTATTACATGTTAAGAAACATAAGCACATTAGCTACCAGCCTGCATACATGTATTCCAAGAACCACGCGATAAACTATCCGAAGATCCATTAACTGCAATGTTGCTTGTTTGAACCCAATATTATCAGACTTTTTTAATCGCTTTGAGCGATCGCCTCGCACACTTTGGCCCACCTTATTTGAAAATAAGGAGAGTGGTAAATGCCAGCAAGAAAATCTTTTATAAATTGAGGGATTTTAAACCGGGTTTAAATTCACAGAACTTCACGATGTGTGAATACGTTCATCAATACGACACGAGCGCCAACACAGAAGGACAGAACGAGAGGCATAGCCGTTCTGATGAACGTAATCACATATCGTGACGTTCTATGTTTATTACACGTCTCTATGACATAGGATCCATTAATTTAAAAATTTGGTCCTATTTGTCGAATTTGACAGTTCTGTTTGAGATAAAAGAAAACTCAGGTGTGACAGACCGATACGTACACAGAAAAATATAAATGAAAATTATGTCCAAATGGGTTATCTCTTCGTATTTTTAAGAAATTACCTGTCGTTATCTGAGAGATTTTGCGTCAAATACAGAACTTAAGTGTTAAAAAACCTCTCCCCATAGAATAACTTTTCTTTCGTTAATTCTAGCGGATTTGAACAAACGTTTTTCAATTGACATTCGATTGATCGGCTGTTGCCACAGTTTCCGAATTAATGTAGGTCCGATGCGACGTTTCGATTTGCCAATTACAAAAATGGGTGGAATTTTGTTCCTTTGATGGATCAATGACGACGTCAGGCGGAAAAATAGTTCGTCAACGGAAATCCGCATGGAACACGTGTTCCGTACGGATTTCTAAAACAAAAACCGGAGGAAAAATAATAGGCGTGTAGTAAATTTATTTAAAACATGCCGCGTACCTTCAAGACCTTTACGATGGGGTGATTTTCCCCACTTCCTCCTACATAACATCTTGTGAATCCTGTAATTTCTACAATCATTTCTAGCTGAATATAAAGCAGCTTAGGATTGACTAGAAACCCTTGCCAAGATAATCTGACTATTGTCCAGAAGAGAACTTCTTGGTTTCACGTAAATTTACAGGTTCTGAAGCCACAAAGTTTGTCCAAGTCGAAGACCTTTGAAATTAACATCTCTCAATTGATGGTATTAATGAAAAGCTATTAGTACAGGGTTCCCCGTGCAGTAGTGAAACGAAATGACTGTTATATTATTGGGGCTTTTGCCCTCCTGAACTTTTTCAAAATAGAGCACCAAACGTTCTAGAGTGATTTTCAAAACCACAGTCCTGATATTTTAGTTTGCCAGCAAGTGAGTACCTAGGTTATGTCCGCCGGTCTGGTATCTGTGTACCGAATCACCATTCATATACTCCAATAGAGTGATCTCAACTTAACCCTTTAATCAAAGCACACGATATCACAATTTGTTACTGAAATTATTTTGTCTCATTTTTATTTTTGCAACAAAAACATACCATAGGATCCCCTCATTGGAACGATCTCGACGGGCTCATTTCCACGAGGGGTCGCATGATCTGGTTTTGAAAAACATCTTGATTTATTTTCAACTGCACAATTTCTGCATTATGCGGGCGACTGTGACATATTCGTTAGGCAAGTGATTAACCCTTTACTAAATCGTAATAGCAGACGATATTTGACATATAATTTCTTGAATAACGAGACTAGTTTCATTTGTAGACAATTTTTGTTAATAGCGCTGGGTGGGCTTTGTCGTTATGTTGAGTAAATACTTAAAAACCACTCTTTGGAAAAACACATTTCTCTGATATGCGCCTGAGTCTGTTGAGGAGTTTATAAATTCCTTGTCTTCCCCCAAGAAACTATGATTTTAAAAACACATTTTACTTCAAATATTTTTCTTTTATTTCAAAAACCGCAAAAACCCTGAAGCCGTATTTACTTAGATGCAGAAGATAAAAACTTTTGCTCCCGACGAACAAATCTTGTAAATCTGTCCTAGCTGCACACGGTATTTCGCACAGAGGTCCTACACTATATGAAACTACGGTTGGTTGTGACATTAAACCCCATTAAATAAATAAATGCCGTATCATATATTTTCCAAAAGACAACCATGATCAGTTATATTTGAACATTCAGATTTCTTAATTAACAGTGACCCCAGGAATTCGACGTTGTTTGTTTACCAACCTTCCGCGGAGTTTGTGTGAAGATGATACAACGAAATGACCGTTTCTTCACAAAGATATACAGATTTTATTTTTTGCTCCCGTTATAGATATTCCAATACATAAATATTTATTTTGTCTTGAAAACATCAAGATATTAACCTGATGGGTTAATCATGGCATTATCATATAAAATTATAGCCGTGGTAAGTCTTCATTCATAAGTATTTAGTTTACAAATATGTCTAACAGTATTGTAATGGCATTATCCTTTTGAACCCTTGTGGTATCTTCCATGTCAGTTCAATGCCAGCAATTAGAAGAATCCATTTTCATTATTTGGGGGTAAAACTATTAATATTTTCAACGTGTAGCCATTGGGCTGCACGTTGAAAATATTCATTGGTCTCTCCCACACATTCATTCAGCAGTCATTACTTCTTAATGAAATTATGACGTATCATGTTCGTAGGCCGGAGAAGGGGCCTCACGGGTTTAAAGGTTTAAAGTTTCGGTCAAATTCATTCTCAACTGAGAAATATTTCTTGCGTTCATTCAATAAAAATGAATGTTTAGGCTCGCTTTTCTGAGAAAATGGAATACTGCAGACGATCGAATCTGCCATAACAGCGTCGGATTCCTTAGCGAATTAATATGGTGCCTGGGAGCTTGGAGTAGCCTGCCAGAAAACGTTTCAGACGAGAACTGTGTCCCGTTTACCAAATAAGTAATACACGCTAACCTTTACAGAAAACAGCTTGAGGGAGAAAGTGGCAACTTTTTTCGTGAATAACAGGTTTTTGGTCTACAAACACGTAGCTCATAATCCTCATATGAACGTTTCACTGAATATATAGTGTGCTAAAATAACCCAGTTTTTCTCACGAGTAGGATTATTTTGAAAATATCGACCACCCATTGTATCGTTCCCTCGCTTGTTGCTCGGCCAATCGGTATACAGGCGTGTCATTATGGCCATTCTCATTCCACTAACTTATTCCGAGGCCTGAGTATTTTGTTAAATTTATCATGGCTTCCGTGCAGTAGTAAGATTTGGAGAGCTATGTTCGGTAATGGGAGTCTACTGTCTTGTAGCCGTTTGTTTCACAACCAAGCACTGAGCGTCAGTACACTGATTTTCGATTCAAAATAGATTACGAAGACGGACAGAGAGTTTCGACACTATCACGGCATGGACAGGGTTTGGACGAATTTCTCCTTCCCATTTATATTTAGTCTCAGCTATCGGAAAAATATGAGAGAAAGTACCACATGCTAGTTTCGTTACATGGCTGACAATTTACGTCATTGGAAGAGATTTACAGGAAAGTTAACTCCCCTTAATTTTCTAAAGTTATCAGGCATTCAACTGTCGAGTAGGATAAAATTCAAAAGCTTGCTTTTTACCATATTTCCCAATCAGTTTTATTTTGATTATTTTTTTCTGTTTGAAACCATTTAAAAATAAGAAAACGGGGCTTTCGCCATCTTTTAATCTTCTGTAACTTTTTTTTCTGTTAATTTTGTTAACAGTGTGCGCATCGTGACATACAATAAGGAAAACTATCATTTCCATTGATATAAGAGCCTAAGAGGTAAAATTGGCTATTTGTTTCCCAGGAAGAATAAAAACTTGCAAATTACTGTAAAAACACATTCGCTAGACCAAGTGCCAAAGTGCAAAGCGAACAGTTAATTAGTTCCTTCTATTTACTTTGCCATAAAAACAAGTTTCCTTATGTAACTTTTAATAAACGAAAACAACAGACAGCTGTCTACTGTTTGGTTATTAAAAATAACAAAAGGAAACCTCGCTTTGTTTTAACACTAAGAAAATGGCGCTTTCATCGTCTTTTGATGGTCTGAAACTTTTTTCTGTCCATTCTATCAACAGTGTGCGCGTCGTGACATATACTACAGATACTATCCTTTCCATTAATAAATAAGACTAGGAAGTAAGATTTGCCATTTTTTCTTGGGAAGAATAAGAACTTGCAAATTACTTTAAAAACACATTCACTAAACAAAGAGCCCAAGTGGACGCATACTAAGTTGCTTCTAATTAGCTTGCCATAGAAAGCTAAGTTTCCCTTTGTAATTTATAATAAACGAAAACAACAGACAGGTCTGAGAGCAGTCTGTTGTTTTCGTTTACTGATTTATTGATTTATTTGTGTTTAAGGTCACATACTTATGCACAATGAGTAATCATAACCTTAACAGTTTTACGGGTGGAGGAAGCTGGAGTACCCGGAGAGAACCACCGAGCATCGACGATGCAACTGTCAGCTCCTCAACATTCTAACTCTGTTCAAGCTCCACTCAAGCAGGGTTACAGGGATTGAAGACGTGCACAATCGGCGTGCAGTACGTCTTAGCACACGGCGTCATCGTGCCCCCATGTAGGCAACCGGAATAAAGTGCCTTGTTTAAGGGTACAACGCGGGTCGTCCCGGACGCGGATCGAACTCGGGACCTCTAGCATAGAAGTGCAACAGTCTACCACTGAGCCACCGCGCTCCCGTTTTCGTTTATTAATCGTAACAAAAGGAACCTTCGCTTTATCATCTTCAAATATCGAAGGTGTTTTCTTAACAATTTCATGCTTCTTAATTTGACCTTCTTCTAATTTAAGGGGACAAGATAAGTCAGGGAGGATATTTTCTTGATTCTGCTTTCATTTCGCAATATTTTGTTTTAGAAATCTCGATTCGCTGGTGCAACTGTGTTGCTACGAGATCTTGATCTGATCAAGAGAAAAATAACTTTTGCAATCACAGCACCGTCCTGACAGAAAAAAGTGACTTTAGGACGGGACGTCAGAAGCCATCTCAGAATTTCGCGTTAAGAAAAAATGGACAATGGACGAGCAGAAGAAACAATGTTCAATAAATCGGTCGTGAGGTTGTGAAACATTTACTCCCTGCATACTACCGGCGGATATTCCTGCCCAGGACAGGAACTGCCTTGACATAACAATAAGTAAAACCTGAGCATGTTCAACCACATTTTGCACTGTAAACTGTGTTTATTTTTTATCAATGATTTATGGAGTAACATTGTCGAGACTTTTTCATCAAATCTCGCCTGTCAGCTTCGCAGCAGACACGACTAGATGTGATGAGAACATATTTTTACATTATTCAGCGGGTTAATCCTACTGTTCTACAGAACTTTGTATAGAACCTCCCAACTAATGGAGAATATATTCTTCCATTTTTCCAAAGCTAGCATTGTATAAGACGAAACCACCGAGGTTGCCAGGAGTGAAAGGGTTAACATTTAGCAATCGTGTGAAGAATAATAACAGTGCACATTAGCAAAACGATAACTGGAAGAACAGTTCCCTCATTCTTATCCCAATTCTTGGAAAATGTTTTGGCAAAGACTGTTCGGTTATTATTGTCAGGCGCCCGGTTCTCGTCAGATCACCGAAGTTAAGCAACGTCGAGCCCGGTTAATCCTCGGTTGGGTGACCATTTGGGCGATCGATTCGGACTCCCGCGTTGTGTCCTTGGGCAAGGCACTTAACCCCGATTGTCCACATGGGGGCACCACGATGACGCCGTGTACTAAGGCGTATTGCACGTCGATGGTGCGCCTGTCTTCAACCAATCTAACCCTGCCTGTGCTACAGTGCGGAGTTACGATGTTGAGGAGCTGGCAGCTGCTCGTCGTTGCTCGGTGGTTCTCTCCGGGTACTCAGGCTTCCTCCACCCGTAAAACTGTCAAGGTCATGATTAGCCATTGTGCATAAGTATGTGACCTTAAACACCAATAAATAATAATAATAATAACTGTCAGCCGCTGGTATTCTCAGTGAATAGAAAATAAGAGAGATATGTTTCAGAAGTTTTCCTCCATTGTTTATCTGCTGTTGCTTACGCAGTTATACCAAACAGGATAACTTGATAAGTAAGAGCAACCTGAAACTAATGTAGTCCAGGGCTGCACAGTATATCGATAAACCGATACAAACCGGTATTCAAACCAGTATCGATTGAATACCGGTGTAATCACAAAATATCGCTTTACCGTTATTATTTACCCACAATTTAATTTTCAAGGTGTCTTGAGTTTTAACTGTGGTCCCGAATGAATAATATTAATCCTTTTACCCAACGAATCGGCCGCAACCGCCCGCGTAATATACAAATTCAGGAGTTGAATTTTTTTTTTTTTAAAAATCAGCAAACCATATCATGTGACCCTTCACTGGAACGAGCTCATTGAGCTCGTTCCAGTGAGGGGTCACATGATATGGTATTGTTAAAATGTTCGGAATACTTCGATAAAATAATAAATTTTGATATCGTCTGCGTTGGGTAAAGGGTTATTCGAACTGCATCATCAAGGTATGCTAATTCGTTCACTGTGATGGTTCAAGTCCCAATTGCGGTACGTATATTCAGGTATCTGAACAGACTTTCGATATAGCGGTATACCACGGTATTTTTTATTTTTGAATACCGATACCGGTATTCCGTTTAGAATATCGTGCAGTTCTAATGTTGTCTATACATTCAACTATTTTTATGATGAGGGCATTGAATATGGGTGTTTAGTCCCGATCAACACACACTGTTTACCCCTTTGAGATAATTTGCCTACGCTTATGTTCATAGACAAACAGCTGAACTGCCATTTTGTGAACTATGAGGGTTATATCTAGTGGTCTGTAAGCTGAAGGGATGTTAAAATGTGTTTTCTTCAAAACTGCAAACAAATACTAGGTGAAGAAACCTCTGACAGTAAAAATGTTCTCTCCTTGTAATTTCTATATTATACATATACCTTGAGCGATTAGTGCAGCAAACATATCAAATAAAAGGTTGCAGAAATCCCGAGTCACACACAGATTCTCTGTTTTCCATCTCCAGTAAAACGCATTATGTTTTTCAAAAATATACAATATAACAGCGGCTGTAGGTAGCGTCATAGCTAATATAACATAAACTTTCCACTTGAACGGATTGAGATAAATTTTCCATTTTTGTTTAGAGGGGTCTCTTCTTTTCATCAAACCCACAATGTAATCCGCATAAAACTGGTAAGTGAAATCTATGGCTTGTTCTCGTCTGGCGTCAATGGATAAGTCGGCAGCAACAAGGTCAACTTTCTGAAAAAAAAATAATTTGATTGCAAAATTTAAAAAAAAAAGATTTCACTCGCGTCAAATGCATCAGCTTGGTGCGCCGAACGGAATTTGCCTTCCTGCATTCGAAGATAAATGAATTTCACAACCACGCACCCGCATGAGCACACGTTGATGTCTTCATGCTTTCAGATTGCATGAGGGTGCGAAACATGAAAATATTGGCATGTTGTGTCAGTTCGTTGATGGGCACCTGACGCGGTTCACTGGCAAAAGCTGGGGGACATGGCATGGTAGACTGCAAAATATCAGTTTGTTTCAAACATGCGTTGAATAAATAATACTTAGGTCTACTGTCCAAAAAGAATACACAGTTTTCATCTGGAATCTTCTCCACTTTTATAGGCGTAACTACGCCAGAAAGTGCTCTTCCGAGTAATAGCACACCTAAAATGACCATCGCATTCACATTCAATGCGTAATGCACGCCTAATGAAATTTTCTTATAGGCAATTTTAGCACGCATGAATATCGAGGATAATTAGCAGTGATGTTCATAATTTTTGGTCACAACAATGTACAGGCGAGACAAAATAAACAGTCTTCGACAGCCTTAACCGTTGTCTTTGGAGAAGCAGCAACTGAATTCTTTGACTCATTGTCATAATAATCTTTAACATAGAATTTGGTGTCCGGGTTAGTAATTTAATTTTTGCATAATTGCATATTGAGTCTGAACTCGATTTATGTTTTTCATAGACATTCAATTTTATGTCAGGATAACAAGTTGTGCAATGTCCGAGATAAAAGCACCTACTTTCTCCCTCCTATGTGCACTAAAAGAAATAAATGATATTCGGGAACTATTATTTGGTTCTATTAATGTTGTAAATGTCATTTCCTGCAATTTGAAAAATGAACTTACTCGCTTCTTGATCACCATTAAACCTTGCCTCTTTTTTGAATTCACAATGCATATCACTTCATTTTCTGTCTGTTCCAGTTAACCAGTTAACGAGCTCTCTGAAATTGTATATGCGCTGACACTTACCCTGTGCTGAAGTAACCCAACCGCTCCTGTCCAGTTACCATCAGAATTTAGCATTCCCCAATGACCATCTTCTGGTTCCGTTATGTCATAACTAAAATTGAAAGTTTTGAGATCATCGATCGGGAACTCTAAAATATTTGTGATAAAATATTAACAAATTTTCCTGAATACACTGATATGATTTAATTTTGTTCAATAATATCAGATTTACTGCTTTTGGGTAGTCGGGGCGAGGTGTTCGTGACTCGATGAATGTTTTTTTCCATCGTATGAATGTTTTTTTCCCCACGTGTCAAAACATTTGTGGGCGATTCTAACGCTGCAATTAATTCATTCTCCCGTTACCATAAAATTATCCGTAATTGTCCATTGGAAAATGGGTCAGTACTGAAACTGAGCAAGGTTACACTCTTTATAATACTGAAAAATCAAAGTAAAATTAGTACTAAGGCCCCAGAAAGTAGATCTTCTGTTTCTCAGGCCATCTTTTGTAAAATTATATGCGGACGGGTGTTTTTTCTTTATTTTATTTTTTATAATTATTTCTTTGCCATCAAAAGTTCATATTCTTGGTTTGTTTTATGTTATAAGCCTCATAATGAACAGAATAGCGAGGGTGGTGGTGTATTTCGTTCCTTGAGTGCAAGAAGGTTTTACAGTGCTAAAGCGTTGCAACGCCTTTTTTTGAATTTCAGGGACATACTAATCAATGTTATTATTGGGTAAAATATTTTTACTTTTTCAAGTCTGCATTGGTTATAAAAGAGAGCATGCGACAGCCAAAAGGACCATGTGGGTAGGCACGGGAAACAGATTTTTAACTTTTTTAGGCCTAATGTGGATTGCTCAAGTTATTGTTCCTCTCGAGTATTCGAGACAGCGGGTCATCTGTACAGAACTTAGCTGATGGCCCATGTTATGCAGTTACTCTTCGTGGGGGAACGATGACGCTGTGTGCTGTGCGTCGATGATGCACTTGCATTTTACTGCTGCTCACTCTACGTCTGTCGGGTTCGCAAGTCAGAGAGTCAGACGGTTGCTCACCGCTGTTTTGTGGTTCTCTCCTGGTACTCCCACTTCCTTCAAGCGTAAAACAGTCCGAAATGATATGATCCTATTGAGAGTGTGGTTAAAACGCAATAAACATACAAAACCGTTATCATTTGATATTCCATGGAATAAATGGAAGAGAGTTCGACAGCATCAGTCCACATTAGAGAACAAGCTACAATTCTGAATGAAACTACATGAACTGAAATGATTTATCTACCGCGTAATGGAAAATGAATGTAGGATTAGTGAGTTAGCTTTTGAATGAATTTGCAACCCTCGTAAAACTCTTTTTGTGCCCACTTCATGCAAAAAAAAATAACACGCCCACACATGATAGTGTCACAATAACTTGTGATGTAAAATTTGGCAGAAAAATAATATACACCTGGAACTTAATTAAGCACCCCTTAATGTTTCATGACAAGTTGCTGTTGCTGATTATTATGTTTTAAGTATTGCTGTCTTGTAGAACATTTTATCGAGTGAAACATAAAGTTTCTTGTTGATCGCGTACCCCAAACACATCCCCTCGCCCAAGTGAAGCATACTTCCCAAGAAAGAATGTCACAAAAACACTATCGTCCACATGCAGTATCTGGGAATAAAACAAAAAAATATGTCACATCTTCTATCAATAAATGTAGACGTGGCAAGGGGAAGCCTGTCAGAGGCACTAAGATGGCATGCATGCAACAGGCATGTCTTTCAAAGCTATTGGGAGGCAACTGGGCTATAGTCATTCTGCCATCAGCAGACTTGTCAGAAAATATCAACAAACCATCGATGTTAAGGACCGACCGAGGCCTGGACAACTCAAAAAGGCCTCTCTTCGGGAAGATAGGAGCCTGACACTCCTCGTTGGGCGTGAACCTTTGTTTCAAGTGGGGTTTTAAAACGCCTTTGGCTCCCCAGCAGGCGTTTGAGCAACAAAACTGCCCGAAACCGTGTCAAAGCACAGTGTATGAGGTCCAGAAGGGTGATCAAGCGTCCAGCTCAGTCCTATCAGCATCAACGACCACTTTGGACACGGCAACATTGGAATCTCAGGTCGTGGAGGAGAGTTCATTGGTCAGGCGTGAGTAGGTTCCTTCCTTACGTCACAGATGGTTGCATGAGAGTCTGGAGGCATAGAAATACTGCTCACCTGTCCAGTAACATCAGATCTACTATTCCTTATTGTGGAGAATCAGTAATGATCTTGGGATTCCTCTCTCATGATTGTAAACTTGATATGGTGACTGTATGTGGGAATCTCAATGGTCATTAGAACATCCGGGACATTCTCAATGCGGTTGTCGTGCCTCATTTTGATAAACACCCGTTGGCTACCCGTCCTACAATCATGGACGACAATGCAAGGCCACACCGTTCCATGCTGCGAGAGCATTCTTTAAGAACAACGCTATTACAGCATTGCCTTGGCCTGTAATGAGCCTCGATTTGAATCCCTTAGAACACATCTGAGACTTTCTTGGATGTCGCGTGCAAGCAAGGGGACCGCCTGTATAGCATTTTACCGATTTGGAAGCTGCATTGCACGAGGAGTGGTAGCAGTTGTCTCCGGTACCATATCAGAAGGCTCACTAGGGTTCAGGCCGTCATCCGCGCACATGGTGGATGCACTCGCTACTGACGTCAAACACCGCTATTGTGTAGAGAAGATCACAAGTTACATTTTGTGTCAGTAATTACCGGCATTGTTTCATCATGGACCGTTCCAGCACCATACTTGTCGAAAGAACTTTTTTTCCATGAAAAACATTAGTGACCGATATGTGTAATTAGCGCCATTAAAACACTGAATATTCTCATTATTGTGTTGTCTTTCATTTGTCAATAGACTATTCTTTCCGCAAACAATCACCTTTGGTTATGTGAAAGATAGCAAGAAAGTACTGACAGTGATGATACTATTAACACCACTGCGAAAAAACAGGAGGTGCTAAATTAAATTCCAGGTGTATATCTATAACTTTATAATTCTTTACCTTACACGACAAGAAGACGACATTTGCAAAACAAATAATAAATAATGTCTTGAATAACTGAAAAATGTTATCCCTCCCCTAATTGGAATGAATCTGCTGAATTCGTTCCAACGAGAAATCCTACCTGTGTTTAAAGCTAAAATGATATACTACTCAAAGTTTGCTAAGCACTAAATATTTGACACATCATTGGGAAATTTGCTTGTGATATATTTGCGATATTTTTGGTGGATATGATTGAGGAATGTATTGAGATTGTCCCCAGTGTTTACATTAGCTCTCTTGAAAGGCAGATTTTTCGTGACAGTCATGGAAAGCATGTACCCCTTGGTTTTCATAATGTTTTCTTGTACAAGACATGACATATGTAGGGTATTCATTCTTCATTTCAGCACAAACCCTAGTGATTTGATGATTGAATATGACAAATGCAAATGTAAGAAGACATTTGTATGAAGCAGAAATGTGGCGGTCTGTAGGGATGGTGGAGCAAGGGGCTACCTACCGTCATGTTGGTGAAGCCCTTGGTGTACATCATACGGTGATCACCAGAACCTGGGCAAGATTTCAGCAGTATGGCACACTAGTAAGACGGCATAGTGGTGGCAGAAACAGGGCAACATCTGCAGCTGAAGACCAGTTTTTGATCATTCAGGCCCGTATGAACCGCTTTGTCACAGCAACCCAGTTTCGCAGTGGCCTTCAGAATGCATCCAGGGTAAAAGCTTCGACGTAGAGTATCCGGGCAAGGTTTCACGAAGGTAGTCTCCAATTAAGAAGACCATGTATTCGCATTCCGCTGTCCCAGAACCACCGCCAGGCACGATATGAATGGGCCATGGACCACGTTGGGTGAACCAGAGAAGATTGGCGACCTGTACTTTTTACAGATGAGTCAAGGTACTGCCTAGACCACACAGATAGGCGTTCAAGGGCATGGAGAAGACCAGGAGAGCGAGTCCATGCAGTCATCATTGCTGAGCATGACCGCTATGGTGGAGGGTCAGTCATGGTCTGGGGCGGCATCAGCGGGGATGGACGTACAGAGCTCTGTGTCCTTGAACGTGGTACATTGACAACACAGCGGTATATTGATGAGATCCTAGATGTCCACGTCAGATTGTATGCAGGTGCAGTGATAGATTCATTCCGATGGACGATAATGGCCGTCCTCATGTCGCCCATACTGTCAGGGAGTACCGACAGAGGGAGAGGACTGAGCGTATGGACTGGCCAGTAAGATCCCCTGACCTCAACCCAATAGAACATGTCTGGAATGTGTTGCAGCTTGCAATTTCAGCCCGTCCAGTCCAGCCAAAAAATGTCCAGGAGCTTGGTGCCATGCTGGTCCAAGAATGGAACAACTTCCCACAAAGGACCACCA
This sequence comes from Pictodentalium vernedei, assembly GCA_031216915.1. Classification (NCBI taxonomy): domain Eukaryota; kingdom Metazoa; phylum Mollusca; class Scaphopoda; order Dentaliida; family Dentaliidae; genus Pictodentalium; species Pictodentalium vernedei. The sequence goes on along the minus strand of CM062292.1, from coordinate 302,403,992 downwards.
GGAACCTGATTGGGGGCATGAGATGGCGTTGTCGAGCTGTAATTAACAGTAATGGGTCTCATACTCGATATTGAACCCCTATCGGTTCGCTTCGTCAACTTTTTGGCAAATTTGAAAAAAATCGTCTACACCCTGATAGTGTAGCAGAATTTTCTCCAATAATTCGTCTAATGTTTCACTATGAATTTAACCAATTATATCTTGTTTGACAAACAACACTGAGCTCTGTCAAACGAGGCAAAATATCAAACTTCATTATGGGAAATATTTGCTACTGAAAACTGTCATTGTGACATCTGCGTGTAGGGGGTTAGCGAAATGGGATATTATCATGTTATATGTGGATTGAAAGCTTTATTAAGTGTTCTATGTAGACTGGATTAGGAGGAATGAACTGGGAATTAACACATGACTTGATGATTTAAATTGATTTGAAATTAAACTTTTGGCCAAATATGTTCGACTGAAAACTGATTCAACATTAATATCCTTTTCAAATTCCGAGAAAACTAATAATTTAGAAACTGTCGGGTTTTGTCCCAATGTCGGAAGAAATAAATGTTAGTCCATGGAATCTCACAACGCAGCTATTAAGGGTGTAACTTGGTCAGTCGAACATATTTGTGCCACATGCTGGCTCAAGGATAAAGAGATATAAGAACACTCCTGTATTTCCCACGATGACTGGGTTCCTGCAATATGTCTTCAACGTTCAATGTTAAACCCTTTATTTGACACTTTTATATTGCGAAATGTGGGAATTCATTCGCATTCAAAACCTTATCTATCTTTGAGCATTCCAGATAATTCAGCTGTCTAATTTCAGAACGTTCATTAAAATAATTCCAACAAACACTTTGAAACTGGACTACACATATATGCCACATTGGTTATTCCATTGACAAAGATAAGCGTCAATCTATAGTAGATAGTAATGTTGATCCTAGTTTTATGAATGAAGCAATTTTGGAAGTACATCGAGGGCAAGATCCACCATTTTATCACATAAATATTAGTTGAACAAGCAGAAGTTAGTGAGAAGTTGAACAGTCAAGTATCATCTCTCAGCTCAACACGGAATTTGAACACTTTCCCCTCACTTTGTCCGATCATACTTGTGCAAGATCACGATAAACATTTTTAAAATCAAGGTAAGCAAATTATAGGAATTATAATTTTCCGGTGTAATCTCATCTGAATACTCATTTCTTTCTTGGATATTTAAATGTTTTAACCCTTTACCTAACATGAAAAGCAGACGACACATGCAAACAAAATTCTTGAATAACTATTTTTTCATTTTTTGTCTCAAAAATATAGGTTATGACCCCTCCTTGGAACGAGTTCGACGAGCTCGTTCCAGAGAGGGGTCATAACCTATGTTTCTGAGACAAAAAATGAAAATATAATGAAAATTAATTGGCGATATTTGTGAATATCGATGGCTGGTTTTGACCGTTACGTTCGGTAAAGGCTTAGCAGATTCTTCTTTCGTTAGCCTTCAAGAATAAGCTTTCCCCATTTGTTTTGACAGTACTTTTCCAAAGTGTAGGACTCAAATGAAAAATCATAAATATGAAATGGAATTTGAGCAGAACATCGATTCCTATATTCTGAAAAAATAGAACTATAGTTGGTCCTTTTCCTCAAAACCAATTTCGGACAGATATTACACTTATCCTCATTTACCCTTTCCTGACACGAAAGGGAGACGATACGTGCAAACAAAAATTCTTGAATAAATATTTTTGTTTCACTTTTTTGTCAAACACATGACTTATGAACCCTCATTGCAACGTTCTCAACGAGCTCGTTCCAGTGAGGGTTCATAAGCTATGTTTTGTAGACAAAAAATGAAAATGATAATGGAAATTGAATGGTGATTTTTGTGAATTGCGCCCGCCGCTTTTGTCCGTTACTTTGGCAAAGGGTTAATGCACTTCCAAATTCACATAATTGTAGAGCCAAAGTGGATCTACATTTTCCAGCCGTGGCTTCTATACATCTGATTGCTACTAGGGTGGAAATTTAAATTTCAAATATTCATAGAGAGATGATCTTGTGAATACACTGGAACTCTGTTAATTGAATGGCCGCTCTGCCACTGAAAATTATTCAATTAATAGGAGTATTTAATTAACAGGGATTGTGTCACTTTCCTGTATTCTAGACATAAACTTAGCATTTATTCCATTATATCTTGTTTGGCAGAGCTTCATAAGCTCCGCCAAACAAGATATAATAGATTGAATGCCTGTATTTGATGTACTGAGGCCACATAGGTCTATAAACAAAGGAAAACTGAGGAGAGTCAGGATAATTTCTCTACAGGTTCCAAGATTTTTTATTCAATTAACAGTAGCTTACTCTATTACGTATATTCAATTAACAGGTCAAATTTGTACTAGGTGTATTGTAAATGGTTTTGTGTTAGGAAATTATATTCAATTAAAAGGTTTATTCAGTTAAGAGATATCCACTTAAGTGGGCTCTACTGTATTAATAAAAAGAAGAGTTGATGTTGTAATTAATTGTAAAGAGATCGAAACTGGCACATGGTAATATTTATTTTATTGTGTTGTATGTGCAAAACAAAATATACTTCAAGAATATTTAACTCTGAGTTTAAAATCATCTGCCTTGGATTCCCAAAGACTAACAAATGCTGCGTTTTTATAGCTAGAACATTTAACATACAAATAATAAATTACGCGGACGCTCTTGCGGATGTGGCAAATCTCATGCTTAGTTCAAAAATAATCTATTCTTGGGGCATGTTCTGAACAGTTGTGGCTGAGAACAAGCCAAAGAAAGAACCTGTTCTACACCAAGAGAAATGATTTTGTTTAACTGTGAAAGTAACTCAGGAACGTTTGATTGAAATACGGGAACTGATTTAGAAACTATAAAAGCCAAATTGAGAGAAAAGCAATCTTTCTGAGAAAAATGTTGTGTTTACCTGAGAGCGTGGATGTCAAATTTTCATTTCAAGGATTTTACAATGGTTTTGATCTTTAGAAAATAATGATCACTTACCACAGAAAATTCCCAGGTATGTTCAGAAAGATATGCTTTGGTGGAATAAAGTTTTGCCATTGTATAATGGTGTTTCTCCGAAGTCTATGGACGAATGGTGACATCTCGTTCAATTTATGGCGTCTGAAGCCTGTATTTCGGCTTGTGGAAGAGTCTGCGAAAAGGAATATTTTCCCTTCAGTTTTCCGGAATTTGTGGTCAACCAGAATTTGCATATTGGTGAAATGAAGTTGTTTATCTATCTTGATTAGCTTGACATTGTTGGCAGATAAATTAAATGGTGTAAAAGATATGATTTATTGTGACAATTATTCCTCAGCAGTTCTAATTAGTAAAGGTTCTACAAGAAATGAGGTTTTACAATCTCGTCCCAGGGAAATAAGTTTTTAGTTGCATTGTTTGAGTTCGAAATAAATGAGAATCATTTGAAGGTTGCGATAATCGTCTTTCAGACTACCTTTCTAGGTGGAGTAAAAAAGAAGTGTCATTTCAAATAAAATCCTTTCAGGCTATCAAAAATCAAAAAAGTCTCTGAAGCTCATATGCTCGAATATTGCTTTTATTTTGATGTAATAGATAAATGGTTTACATTTGACTTCAGGTTCAGAACTGCCCACATTGCGAAAAGTTGTTCAGAAACTTGCAAAACTATTAAATTGCAATGGGCCTCCATTTTATTGTTTTATAAATAATTTGGATTGTCTGTTATTCACGGAGGGCATAAATGCGTTTTTTCGGTTCATTGTGTTATGAAAAGAAAAAAAAGAAATACTTTGGCCACTCATTTTGTCTGAAAATGCATCAACAGAAAAAGGTTTAATTATATCTCGATTGAAACAATTTCTTGCATTTATTCAGACAATGAATGTTTCGCTTCTCCGACCAACTACAAATTAGACTGGTTCTTGGGCATACCACAGTCGCATTTCGCAGAATTTGTCTGATGGCCAAAGGGATTGACCTTGATTCTGCTGATTTAACTCTTTCGATCTGAAGTTAATTCTTAAAGATTTAGCCAAGCAGGTACGCCATTTTCTTTGCCAAGAACTTCCCATCATGACTATGATTCTTATCGAGTTACACCAATACATCCAGTCAGATACTAGGTGTTACCTTTTAGTGTTTGTTTCTTTCGGGCTTTGTTCTGGTGAGGAAATCAAACCTGCTTCCTGTCCCGGGTACACAATTTGCTGTATCCAAACAACTCAAGATTGAAGACATTCTTTCAGTAGTTACCAAATAAATTAAAATATGTTTTATTTTATATTGCCTCTCATTTGAACTCCTAACTCTCTCTGTCTCTCTGTCTCTCTGTCTCTCTCTCTCTCTCTCTCTCTCTCTCTCTGTACCAATCCGTATATGTATTGCATAAGCCTTTAAAAATATGGTAAATTTGCTTCCATGATCCAATTATGATCCTACCATCATGCTCAAACGCGTGGTACCATGAATTCCTTTGTATTACAGCCGGTTAACCCCTTCACAAGATCGTTATAAACTACTTTTCGGTGCAAAAAACTATTTAAGAATTTTGTTTTCCCTCTGCCTTTTGTGTAAGGTAACGGATTAAAACATCGTCAAACATTTATTGCAACCACCTGATAGAGACCTATCTCAATATTCAGTTTTCCTAGAAACGGGGCTTCATCGGTCTTCCAGTGACAGTGTTCCCCCTAAGCTTACTCGGATGAGGTTCAGGTTCCCGGGCTAGTGACGCCTATAAACGCTACTTACATTTTCATAACGAGAGGCAAGTTAATTATCATGTCTTAATGGAAGACATGATTATTTCTTCAATTTATAATAATCTCACTTCCTCTTTAGCAATGTAGAACCGTAAAGTTCTATGGTTTAGTGATTCTCTCTCCAAACATTGAAAGAAAAATAGTGGATTCACAATTGTTTAAACAATTTAATTACAAATACTAACAAGCTAATCCCAGTTTATCATAACTTCATCATTCCAAGACGAAAAGACCATAATTTAAAGAGTAACAAAGTATTGGAATTTAATACGAAACTTCAACAGTTATGTGGTAACAGCAAATTATCTTTTACTAAATAATGCACACCACCTGGCAGAAAAGTTTTGATTAAAAGAGAATATTCCTTGCGGAAGAGGATGATAGGTTGCATCTCATGTCGGAAGGCACCTAGGCGTTAGGATTTCTTCATCCAAGTCGCCAATAGGTTGTTCTGATAAGCAGGTATTTCATATCATCTATACCACAAGTTTCTATATTTTGACATGTCATGTCATATTTTGACACGGTTGTTACCTTTCAAGTTTTTTCTGTACAGTTCGCTCCGTCGATGGTTAATGGTTAAACTTGTGATCTTTGTTTTTGTTCTGTTAAAGATCCAGTCTGTTTGGAAGTGGTTGGCTTGGTGATACCATTCGCTCTAAATCATGAACATTTTCAACAGTGTTTTTAGAAGCTCAAAAACTGTTGCCTCTTTTGAAATTATGTTTTAAAAAAAGAGACATTATTCAACACAATTATTCTAAACAATTATTTGCCTGGGTCCACCTGACTGTAAACACATTTCAATCAGACATTACTGGCTTTATTTAAATCTATGAAAAACACGGTATCCTAGATTTTGATCAACTGTATTTTAGAATTTATTCAATTTTATCTTGACGGAAGAGCTCAGTTAGATCCTCTAAAGGGGTATGATTGTTTAAACATTGCTTTTATAATTGAAAATGTTCTTTAAAATTGAGGACAGTGTTGTTCAGATTTCTTTATGTAGAATAAATATTATATAGGTTGTGAAAAAATACGATTTATACTTTTAATTAATTTTGAACCCGAGAGGCCCCCTTTTCTTATTCGGGAACACCGTACGTCATAATTGTATTAAGTAGGATGACTGCGAATTGAATGTATGGGATAGACCAATCAATATTTTCAACGTGCAGACTAAAGGCTGTGCGTTAATATTAATTGGTCTTCCTCCAAATATTGAAAATTGACTCTTTCAACTACTGCCATTGAACTGACATAGAAGATACCTCCATGATTCAAAGGGTTAACTTATTAGCATGTGTGATTAAATAAAGCATGTATAGTTTCCCCATTTTAATACACTCATCCCGAAGTTTTAATGTTCCGACCAAAGTTAAAACCATTTTAAGTTATGATCTTGTTCGTGAAACGTATTTAGGAAGGAAAAAGTCATACCTAAAATTTAGCGCCCATGCAAGTTCATTGAGTAGATCAATGCAATAGCCGCTGTATGTCACAAGTGTTTCGTTTGGCCCAGTCTCCACATCTTTATTAACGAACATTTTCGACTGAAAATATAATCGTACAAAGCAATATTAACCCTTTGCACCCGAAAGGCCGCTCTTTTGGACCATGATCGTGCTACGACATAAAATCATAAAGTAATGGTTGTTCCGTTAATTTGCATGGAAGACCAATCAAGATTTTCAACGTGCATTCCCAAAGGCTGCACATTGAAAATATTGATTGGTCTTCCCCCAAACAACGAATATAGACTCTACCAGTTGACGGATCTGAAATGGTATGGAATACATCATGAGGATCCAAGGATTAAAGCCATCGTCGACATTTTTCTATTGTTTGCACCCAAGAGCATCATGACGTTGTACTACAGTAGAAACTGTTGTCATATAGTCGTAAAAGTGTGAGTGTGAAGGCGATCACATGGATAACCTGTTTTGTGTTGGGTCATCAAATCTAAAGTGATCGATCTCATGAAAAACTGTGAAAGTTTCATTTGTTTTACGAACCACGTCGCAACTCAATCTTCCCTCACACCTCAAGGTGACGTCAAGTCTACGCGATAACGCCTCCCATCCATGAGGTTTGATGTTGTGGAAACTGTTACGCTGTGACTGTAGTCACAGCGTAACAGCTTTCGTTTCATCAAACGTCATTGTGTTTTCCAAGCATGAAAACTAGTGACACGGTGACAACTTTCCAATCTCGGTACTTCCATTTTTGTCAATAAAAAACAAAATAAGCTGCAAATATTCAATTTGTATTGCCACGAAAAGTGTGCACATCATCAACATATTCATTTTACACGGAAATCAAAGTATATTCTTTAAACAACGATTGGCGATTGCGAGGCCTCGTAAAATTGAAAACCTTCGCTATTTTATTTATTTGTTGTTGTTGTTGAGCATTGTTCGTTTATAGTAACAATTGCCGCCTCCACACACCACTATCCCCAAACAAGATGGCTGCAGGTAAGATACTTTTCTATATGCGACCAATGAGCGTCCCAGCATTCAAGCTGTATAGAGATCAGTGATTTGTAGTCACCCACATCGTCTTAGTCTGCAACAGTTCGTCCCGTGAATAGAACAAGATGCCATGTGCATTGCTTAAGGATTGCAGATGACGTCTCTTCAATCCAGTAAAGATGCGAGTTGTACAGTATATACTACATCAGTTGTCATATTGCATTTATTTGTTATGCACAACTATAGTATATTAATCAAATATTAGCTAACTTCATGGATGTATGAGGTACCAACAGCTATAGATTTTATTGTTAAAATGGTGCGTAACGTTTTTAAAAAGTCATATCAGGCATGGATAGGGACGGACAGTAGTCTACGTAATTGTTGTGTATGATTGTAACACTTCTTATTTCGCTTTCGGCATCTGTCGTTACGTTTTGTTAACAAACTTAATGTAAAATCAAGTTCGGCCAATCATTTATAATTGTGCCATTTTCAGAGGACAGCACCTCACACTGTCTACAACAACAGACAAGTTTTGCCTATAATCTTCATAAATACCATTAGGATATACGATTTGTGTGGCACTTGTATAGATTGCCCTCATGTAAAATATTAATACATCAACAAGTAATTATAAAGCAGGCATGAAGTGAAGGAATCGCAACATACTACGTCTCTGTTCTCTTATAATTACATTTAATTGGGTTCTTAATTCATCCACAATTTTTTAATCCTAAAATAAAATTTATTATTTAATAAACTTTATCTTCTCATTCTTTCCTGGTAAAGTATGTTTTCTCTCCTGGTAAAGTATGTTATTTGTTCATGTACGGTGCAACAAGAGATTATAACCACTGCAACACCAACATCGTAGACTCTCCACATCAATACGTTCAAGCCATGCGACGCTTCGAAATTCAATTCTATCCGATTCGAATCGCACGGATTCGGAAATATCAAATCTTTTACTTGATCAGATGCTGTCAAAATCTTACCAAATGTCGCCAAGTCAAAACTACTTCTATCACCAGATCTCGTGTCTAATAGAAGAGTTGAAGGAGGGTTCGCTTCCGAAATTACTTTTGATTCTTTCCTGCAAAATTGCGTTTTGACTTGCCAAAAGGGATGAGTCGCCGTTGAACACAATACTTGAATGAAGAATGGCAATATTTACTGTTTACTGTTGAAAGATAGTGAAATATTTACTATTTGAAACTCAGTTCGATTCGATTCGGACACCTCTCCTGATTCGATTCGGAATTCGATTCGATCCATAATTTAAGATTCTCAGGGCCGTGAAATAAGTTTATAAAACACGATAAATGCTTGCATATTCCAGGTAATGAATATCTGAGTGCAGTATAGCGTCTATCGGAAAGCGAGTTGTCGTTCTTGGACTAACTTTTACCGACTGGTATTTGCAGTCAGAAATTTTGAAATCTAGAGGCCAGATTTAATTCTTAATTGGTTGAGTGCTAAATTATTGTTGGTTGTAAGAATTATTTCTTGTGTTTTGCCTTGTTACAATTTATGGGAGAGTGCCAATATAGGCACTCTCCCATAAATTTTTACAAGGCAAATCCACATAGATGATATAATTTCACTTGAAACATAATATGAAGTGCATTTACAGAACAAGAAGTCTGTAAGTTGTAGCTCCTTCGCACCAACATAAAAGCTCAAGCGTTCTTCCTGTTAACTGCAGATACCAGTATATTTCTTTTTAATGATGATCTCTTCTTGTTTGGATACTTCAGCTTTGCATGTCATACACTACATTTAATTACATTTTTGGTTGGTATAATTAAAGTAGTTTCTCAAATGATTAATAAATATATTTATTACCCCACAATAACAATTCATTTTCACAAGAGATTCTAGTCAAGTCTTAGCTGTCTAAGTGATCAGTGGATGATATGGAACAGTTAAAAGCCAATTTAGAAGCCTATATTTAAAATTCAGAAGCCAAATCGGAATTTTAGGAGTCGAATTGATATTGGCTACAAGGTCGGTCCCTGTTTGCAGTATTGTGAACATTACGACTTGATTTTACAATACATTTTTAAAACCACATTCACTAAACCACCCCAGACAGGAGGTTTCGCGGAGGCGGTGAGGATCAATATGACAGGATTGTCAACATCGGTATGCATGCTGTGCATCACACAAAGCGACAACGTGGCCGTTGACAACTTTGCCGGTGTAACTGTTTGGAATGGATTTACATCCTTTGAATAGTTACACCCTATCCACGTACTGTACATGAGAGAGAACTGTCAACTGCCGTGCTGGGAATACAACATCGTGCAGATAATTTCGACAGGATCGCGAGTGTGTCGTGATCCACCGACTGTCTACGTCCGCTTTTCTTATCACAACATCATCAGGTGAAGCGAAGTAAGGAACATGTGAATTTCAACCGATGAAGAGAAAGCAAAAACTAATTTGCTTAATTAGTGCAAAAACGATTGCAATGGCCACAGTGTCCCATAACTATTCAAAGTTTACACATGCACCTCCATATGCCTTCGTAACTGAGGCTTCCCGTTTCATTACTTCGTTAATTTGAATACTTACCGGAACAGTAGCTACTTTCAGGTGTCGCCCATTGAATCCAAAATTGGAGTTCGGAAATAATAAGTCTTTGCTTAGGTTTATGTTCCTGGAGTCGCTTAAAAACCCAACAGTCGAGAACTGTCTCTCATTCTTTTGAAACAACAGTGTTTCCAAAGGAATATTTATCTTCCGCCTTTGCGTGTTATAAACGGTGTCCTGTAAATAAAGAAAAAACATTTCACTCGTTACACACACGGCTACGCAAGAGCGTTGGTTACATTTGGGAAAGTAGGGAGAGAGCTATTGGTTTCCTTTACTATGGAACAGACATTCTCAACAACAACACCACACATTATATTAGTTATCAGTGGCTGCTGTAGAAAGCAGTAGTCACATGAGGGCACAGAAGCAGAGATAACGGCAGTGGTGTCGTAGTTTCTACATTTACAGGAGAACAGTTGTAGTAGCATGTCCTAAAATCCTTGAGGCTGTTTCCCATTGCACTCTGAAACACCTAACAGTAATTCTTTAAATATACTCACGCTGAAATATAAACTGAACTGTGATGGAATGTCATCGCTTTGGGACAAATTTAGGCACGACATCAATTGAATGGTTTCCACTATGCGATATCGTAGTGTCTAAAAAATAGAAACTATAGTGTATATTAAACTTGGAAAAAGGTGATGGTTTACATCTGCAAAATCGGATGACCAGTTATTTTTCAGTAATGCATAACTTTAGGAGAGAAAATATTCTAAATCAGCGAGAGAACAATGGACAGTTACAAGATTAGTAATTAGTTTGATTAATTAAGTATACGCAGCTGATGTACATTGACAACGGTAAACCCTTTTTAGAAATGATTGGAAGAAAAGTTCGCGTATTATAAAGTTCAAACTACAGCAACAGCTGATAGTAATGTGATGTACAATTTAAGACAGAAATTCTGAAGACCCAGTCGCGACACGCTTGAAGTTTTCTACCGACCTCCCCCAACCAATAACACTTCTGACTCTCATGAAAATCGAAACGTGCAAACAAAAAATACCAGATCCTATTTTCGTTTGTTCCTGTTCCATTGCATAGACGAAGAATTGGGGGGGGGGGAGGGGGGGGGAGGGGGGGGGGGGTAAACCCCAATTTGTCCCGACTCTCATGACTCAAGTCTCGACAGAAGAACTATTCCATCTACATCATAAAGCATGCCTTCTCCGAGGGTACGCCATGGTGATTGAGTTGGAATATTTGTTAATAGGAAGCGCGGTGGCTCAGTGGTAGACTGTTGGACTTCTATGCTAGAGGTCCCGAGTTCGATCCTTGTCCGGGACGGCCCGCGTTGTGTACTTGGGCAAAGCACTTTATCTTGAGCCACCGCGCCCACGCTAAGAAGAGGATGCTTGAACTAAAAACATGAGAACCCAAGCCAAAGAGAGGAAGGAAATCAAAGATGGATGAAACAGATTGAGGAATGTTCACAATTCCATGTTTGATGCAGATGGTGTTGACCAATTTTCGCAGAGAACCAAGAATCAAGGAATCAATTTCCTAGAGATTATGCAGAGAAAGCGTTCCATTAGTCTGTGTGAAACACATAGACTATTGTTTTTGAACGTTTTTTTTTCTTTTTTTTTAATCTTCTTCTTCTTCTTCTTCTTCTTCTTCTTCTTCTTCTTTTTCTCCTGTCTTCTAAGCATTTTTTTGTCCGCAAGCTAACTCGAAAATTAATTGCCCTATCTCGTTGATTTTTGTCATACTGACGGAGAGTTACAAGTTTTCGACGCGTAATGTTTTTCAGATTCCTGTGGCATTAGGGGTGACCGTGGGGAGGGGGGGGTGAAAGTGAGTCACGCTCATATCTCAGGAGTGGTATGACCTATGGACCGAGGACTAACACCAAATGGACCGACACTCGATAGAGGTTCAAGATATGGGTCACCGTCACGAAGGTCACCTAGGGGTCATTGAGTGCATTTTTCAGAAATTTTGAAAATCGCATTTTTGGACTCCCTAATGCATTCTCAAAATCCATACATGCATTTTTTTTAAAGTGGGTCATGCTCATATCTCAAGCATGGTATGATGAATGGACCTGGGTCCAACAACAAATGAGTCGACCCTGTATATATACAGAAAACCGTTGTCGAGTTGTTTGTGTTAGTTCATTGTCCCCCACTTCAAGCAAACACACGCTTAGAACACACTCTCATCCTATTAGAGAAATTTCAGTTACATAGCCACCACGTGCCACTATAGAGCCCAATATAGCGGCCTCCATTAAACAGAAACACGTGTCATCTTAACACGTGCTGCGCATGCTCACTGACACCACATATCACCATGATGATGGCGTCACAACATGGCACCGGAGTACTAAAAACATCCCAACATGACCTCATTGGTTAACAAGGTAGGGGAGTTCTATCGCTTTCCTAGAACTATCGGGTAAACAAGTAAGGTTAACCAAAGGTCGGACAAGAACAACTAAACTCTAACTAGAGGAACAGAATTCGACACCGTGTCAAAATGGTGAAAGCCTCAGAACTAAACTATATAGAAAAAGAATTTATGGAAACTTATTTTCAGGATAAAATGTAGTTAAAAAAATTGGAAATGGCTTTTTGTAAACCACATTTAAAGATTTCCATATAGAAATCAGATAAAATATTTGAAGAAACACCTTCTATGCTCCCCATTTAATGTGTTCTATAAAGGAATAAGTGGGTTACTTTCAAATGTTTTGTTTTCCTCCAACTTTTCTGAGTAATGAAATGCTTGTATGAACTTCGAGAAAACATAGGGGGGGGGGGGGGGCGGTTATAAATGCAGTTTTGAAAAATGCACTCAGAGAACCCCAGTGACCCCAGTGACATTGACCCATAATGTTAATCACCAGCGCATTTCGGCCCATTTGATGTTGATCCAAGGCCCATAGGTCATACCAGTCTTGAGATATAAGCATGATATAAGCGTGACCCACTTTCAAAATTCAAGGCTTCCCCACTTTTGTGAGTGCAGAAATACATTATGAACTTTGTGGATGCTTCGGGGATCACAAAATGCGATTTCCAGCACTTTAGAAAAAATGCACTCAGTGAACCCTTTTGGTAGTCATAGGTCTATGGGTCATGCCATGCTTGGGAGTTTCGACTCATTTTGGTATTGGTCATACCATGCATGAGATATGAGTGTGATCCACTTTCAAAAGTTTCGACCCGCCCGCTTGTTTAGTATCAAAGTACATGCATGATGTTCAGAAATGGATTTGGGGTCCTAAAATGTGATTTTCAGCTATTCTAAAAATTGTTGTCAATGGCCCCTGGGTGGTCTCAGTGACATTCTGCCATATTTTGAACCTGTATTGAGTTTCTACTAATTTGATGTAAGTCCCGGGTCCCTATATCATTCCATGCTTCATATATGAGCATGACCCACTTTCAAACTGTTTTGGTCCCCCCATGTTTTGGAGTGATGAAATACCTGCTCAGTTGTCTAGAAAGTATAGAAATACATGTATGAACTTCATGGGTTCATTAGAGGGTTATAAAATGTGATTTCCAGCAATTCCGAAAAAGTGCACTTATTGACCCCTGATGATCACAGTGACCTTAATCCACATTTTGAACCATCATTGAGTTTCGACACATTTTGTTTTGGTCCCAGGTTAACAGATCGTACCATGCTTGAGATTTGAGAGCGTGACCCACTTTCAAAACATCCTTAAAGACACCCCGCATGGCCACGAGTCTGAGAAACGTAGATGGCTGAGCACACGTAACTGTCTGCCAGTATGCTAAAGAGCAGAGAGATAGAAATATTCGTGTTCGAGTTATCGTGCGGGCAAGGAAGTGCATAGAAGAGAGAAAAGCAGAATAAGAAGAAGAAAAAAAAGAAAAAGAAACCATGCAAAAACATTAGTATGTGTGCACTCCAGACAGACTAATTACCAAACATGACTGCTACTGACCAAAACTGTACTACAAGGTGATTTCCATTTCATCTGAGGGAGTGAAGCAAATACCAAATTGAACAATGGACTGCCCATTTCTTTTGTTGACACCTTCTGACTCTCTTCTGCAAATATTAACCATTTGAAGAAGTGGTGTATTGCTGTATGTTCATATTGGTCACTGTAAACTGCCTACAATAAACATAAAAAGAATTGTCTAATATTAAATAATTCGAATTGATGTATTCCTGCATCGAATTGTACTCCTATGCAGAAAAATAATCAATAGTATCTTTAACCCTTTACCCAATGTAACAATCAAAACCATCCAAGGCTCTTCACCAATATCGCCTATGAATTTTAATTATTTTTTTCATGTTTTGTCTCAAAAACATAGGTTATGACCCCTCTTTGGAACGAGCTCGACGAGCTTGTTCCAAAGAGAGGTCATAACCTATGTTTTTGTCGACTAAAAATTTAAAAAATGAGTTATTCAAGAATTTTTTTGCAAGTATCGTATTCTTTTCATCTTAGGTAAAGGGTTAACATTCCAGTACTTTGACTTCACACCGGTTAAGCTTATGATTTATGTGTGAATTGTCTACTTGGAATACAACATGGCGGTATTCCTGCCGAATTACTGCTAATAATACAGCGCAGGTGGATTCTTCGCTCAATAACATTCTTCACCATTTTCAATGAAAGCACAACTCAGATGTACATTCAGCTTATAGTCTTGTCGTTTTTAAAGAAATTTAAATAGTCGTCGGGTGGTAACCGTCCTCATAGTGTTCTGTGAACTGATTATACTAGACACAAAGTGATACAGTTTGTAATATTCCATCGAGCTTACGAGGCCTAATTACCGCATCAACATAACCAGCGAGTTTGGGTGTCCACCCCCGCCCCTAATCTTTCGTTTTTGTTGTGCGTCGAAATAACTGTTGGTCGAGAGAACTCTGTCAGTTTTTCGAAGAACTGCCAATTTGAAAAACTACCCATTTGACGAAACCTCATTTTTATTATACAATAATACATTTATGTTGCAAGTATCCTTTGGGTGAACGCGCTCGTGTATGACAATCGAGTAGTCATGTGCACGACCATGTTTGAAATACACAGAACGACACGCGCGTGTGAATGAATTAATCGATATGAGTAGTAGTGCAGCGATGGATCGTGCCAATTCAGCAGGACCCCGGGCAGGACGTGTATGACAATCGAGTAGTCATGTGCACGACCATGTTTGAAATACACAGAACGACACGCGCGTGTGAATGAATTAATCGATATGAGTAGTAGTGCAGCGATGGATCGTGCCAATTCAGCAGGACCCCGGGCAGGACTCCGAAAGTGACGTCATGTCACGTAAACCAGTGATGTCATTTTTGGTTGTTATGGTAACTCGCATGAGCGGCCACTTGTGATGTCATCCCCATAGCGATACGTGGTGTTAGTACGCATGCGCAGCGCGTGTTGTTAGGGTGATATGTGTTTTGCAGTGTCGGATAGGAATCCCATTTTATGTAGTTCCTTTTTAAGAATCCCTTTTTGGAAACGTCTGTGGCTATAGGATCCCTTTTTCTGAAATGAGGCTAAGAGTCGTATGTGCGAGTCACTCGAACGAGCAATTGCTCGATAGCTCATTTGCTCGATGGGCCTCGAGACATTCGAACAATCTGTGCAAGCCACTCGAGTAAGACGGAATCCCACTTATGGAATCACTTTTTGGAATCCCATTTGTGGAATCCCTTTTTCGAAAACATATAGCCTTCAGAATCCTTTTTTCTGAAATGAGGCTAAGAGTCGTTGGAGGAGTCATTCGAACGAGCAATTACTCGTTAGCTCATTTGCTCGATGGACTTCGAGTCGTTCAAGCAGTATGTCGAGTCACTCGGTCGAGCACTTACTCTAAAGCTCATTTGCTCGATAGGCTTCGAGTCATTCGAGCAATGACTTTTCAGTAAATGTTCGATAGCTTATTGGGAGAATTTGGAATAGGTATGTCTTGGGGAGGCCCAGAAGGCATGGTCAAACAAGTAATAGTATCCTCAGATAAGTATCCTCAAATAATACAATACCAGGCCGGAGTCACTCGAACGAGCTATTACTCGTTAGCTCATTTGCTCGATGGACGTCGAGTCGTTTGAGCAGTATGTCGAGTCACTCGGTCGAGCAGTTGCTCTAAAGCTCATTTGCGTGATGGGCTTCGAGTCATTCGAGCAATGACTTTTCAGTAACTGTTCGATAGCTTATTGGGAGAATTTGGAATAGGTATGTCTTGGGGAGGCCCAGAAGGCATGGTCAAACAAGTAATAGTATCCTCAGATAAGTATCCTCAAATAATACAATACCAGGCCGGAGTCACTCGAACGAGCTATTACTCGTTAGCTCATTTGCTCGATGGACTTCGAGTCGTTCGAGCAGTATGTCGAGTCACTCGGTCGAGCAGTTGCTCTAAAGCTCATTTGCGTGATGGGCTTCGAGTCATTCGAGCAATGACTTTTCAGTAACTGCTCGATAGCTTATTGGGAGAATTTTGAATAGGTATGTCTTGGGGAGGCCCAGAAGGCTTGGCCAAACAAGTAATAGTATCCTCAGATAAGTATCCTCAAATAATACAATGCCACGCCGGAGTCACTCGAACGAGCTATTACTCGTTAGCTCATTTGCTCGATGGACTTCGAGTCGTTCGAGCAGTGTGTCTCTTCACTCGATCGAGCAATTACTCTAAAGCTCATTTGCTCGATGGGCTTCGAGTCATTCGAGCAATGACTTTTCAGTAACTGCTCGATAGCTTATTGGGGGAATTTGAAGTAGGTATGTCTTGGGGTGGCCCAGAAGGCTGGGCCAAACAAGTAATAGTATCCTCAGATAAGTATCCTCAAATAATACAATACCATGCCATAGGTATCCTCAAATACCGAAATGAGTCGAAGAATCGTTCGAGGAGTCACTCGAACGAGCAATTGCTTTTCAGTAACTGCTCGATAGCTTATTGGCCTTGGGAATGATATAGGACTTCATTGTAATAAGGGGAGATAACTCTGCATAGACATTATGAGAAATCAAGCAATCTGATTGGTTAGGTAGCGTCGGGAAAGTGAAGTGATTGGGTGATCTAGATAAGTGAAATAACAAGAGTACTCGGAATAGGGTCAGAACTAACAAGAACAGACCAGGAAAACTAAAAATAGTAGTAATAAGCAAAGCTGTTCCCGTTGATAGGCTCCTCTACTCTACTGGAGGAGTATACTCCACAACAAACGAACATGGTTGGGTAGACGAAAACTGGTGCATATATAGATAGAAGCAGACAATTCTGAAAAAATTCCAAATAGTAAAACTTGTCGGGTTTATTTGGGTAATTCTACGAATAGGTAAATTACTCCTATACAAAGGAACATACCCTCCGAACATACCCCTATCCTATTATAAGCCATCGGGTAACATAGCAACCACGTGCTACCATAGAAACCAAGATGGCGGCCTCCAGTATACAAAACGGACGACTGAAACACGTATCACCCTAACAACACGCGCATGCGCACAAACACCGGGGGGGGGGGGGGGGGGTTACCTTGACAACACAACATGGTGCCACTGGGTAACGTGACATGACGTCACCTCTGGGGTCCTGCTGCATTGACAACAATTCATCGCTACACTACTACTGATATGGCACGTGTCCCAGCGCGGAAGGATAAAACGAGAGTGCCATATCGATTAACCCATTCACACGCATGTGTCATTTTGTGTTTATTAAACACATCCAAGTCTATAAAAACACTTATTAGAAGGACACTCAGCAATTCATTTGACAACTATCAACAAAACTAACACAGTTTATCGCCAACCAACTTTGTGAATTTTCGCCTCTTTATAAAAATAGTCCGTCAACGATTTCCGGTCCGCACATATGTGGGGAACAGATTTTCATTTTCCATTCCACATGGTTTGGTGTTGCTGTAGATGGGGAATTTATAGAACAGGAGTCTAATAACATTTTGAGAACCTAGCTTCGGGTCTGTCTAGCTGAAAACCAACGGTATTTATTATATCACACCTCGTTGGAATTTAATAGTACACAATTTCCTCTGTCTTAACTCGATGTTACTTATTTGGATTTTTGTCGACAATCGAAAAGCCGATGTCTTAACACTGCGCATTGAATTTACTTCACAATTAGCCAATCACAACAAACCGCATTTTGTTTCCTTTCGAGGCCTGGTCTGGAGAACATACGAAAAACACTGTCGGTTAAAGCGGGCTCGTTATCCACACTTGCCGTGGGGTCAGATTGATCAAATTTTGTGACTGTTAGTAATGACTTCCCAAATGCACTCTTCCTCCCCTGTGATACGCACCCCCCCCCCCCCCCCCCCTCCACTGGTACTTTGAGTCTAGCCTACCTCGACACCCAGAACTGATGGCACGTCACTGGTTTACTGTGACTATCAGTTGAAAAAGTGTCACAAGTTCTTCTTCTTTTCGGTTTGTTGGTCTCCCCACCCCACCCCCATCCTAAGTTACAGTGTTTTCGTTTCCGAAACAGGAAAATCCACAGCTGGCTCTTTTTTCACTGGCAAGAACGCCAATCAAATGGAATGACCTGTGCAAGATTTGGGGTGTTTTTTGTCGCGTTACGCTAATTAATTGGAAGCAGTGGAGCTCTCAGCTGGGTTTTCGTTCGGCCTTAAATTATGCTGATCCCTCCCCCACCCCGTTATCCGCACAGACAGGTAATTTACAGTTGCTTAAACAATGCCACGATATTCTCCGTGCAAAACTTCCTCGGGAGGTTTTCCTGGGTCGAGTTGTGGGCGCTTTTTGTTCTTGTTTTTTTTGCCACTTTGTGGACATCACTGATTGGGTTGGTCTCGAAATGTGAACCGGGAGAACTTAGCCTGATTAATCACCTTTCGTTCCCGTCTTCCTCGCCTCAGAACGACTTAATTGATCCTTACCTTTGGTTTGGTTCTTACACAAAATTTGATGAAGCGGTTGAAATGGTTCAGTCCCTTGGGCGGTGTGTAGTATTTCCTGTGTACGTTTGAGAAATTTGCTGCAATTTTGGAATGACTGACCAGAGATCATTCGGGAAAGCCGAACATTCAGCATTATTTGGGCGATTTTCTGTTTGGAGACGCGTGGGTACAACCCAAGAACGGGACAAGCTTCTCACATGCCGTACTGTTTGTGACACATTAGGTATTCCCATTGCGGAAGACAAGACAAGACGGTTTGTCCATCTTCGTCACTTTGCTACCTCGGTTTAGAAATAGATACGGATAATATGTATGTATGTGTGTATATCATCTGACAAATTAACGTCGCTCTCTCAGAAAAAAATACTTGTTTTTCAGCATAGAAACGTATCCCTGCTCGAAAATGCAATCCCTGATCGGCTCATTTTAGTTAAGACTATTCGGTAAGGCAGAGCGTTCTGCCTAAAACTCATTTATTGCATTTGCAACGTCACATGCCCACACGATAAGATCAGGGTCAGTACTGGCATGCAGGAGGATTTACTTCTGTGGCAGCGCTTCGTTCGGGGCTTTAATAGGATGAAGGTATTTTAGAATCATTTCTGTGTTCGAGCTGACAGCCTTCAACTTTCTACTGAACCAGCCGGAGATTTAGGTCTCGGTTTTGGAGCGAACATTCATAGGAGGTGAGCGTTCTGGGAATGGCCTCTGCCGTGGCATAACAGTGGGTAGACCACCAATTTGACGTTTTTGTTTAATTCTTCCCAATCGTAGTGTCCGTCGCAGTATGGTGGCCCGACTTGCGCAACCAAAAGATTCTTCTCCATTTTGATAACTAAGAGGTGGTTCCCTCTTTGAATAAGCAGTCTTCAAAATGTAACCGCATTGTGTGCTTAATCCGAGGTTTAGTTGTTTAACCCTTTGGACCCTCGCTTCCTGGAATGGTATCGCCTTTGTATACACTTACAATGAGATGGGTGGGTCCAATATCAATATACAGGGAGGATAAAATAATAACTGCAATCGTCTGGCTGCAACCTGCAGTTATTATTTTATCATCAAAAAGTTTGACTCAGAGGCGAAGTTGGAACTCGATCCACTTCCAGACAAGATTTTGCAGCTTCAACTGGAGAGATGGGCTATCCCTTAAACGTCTCATTTTCATTGCATACTAGATGCTGTACAACAGAACCCAGCAATCCTTCCAATCCTTCGTATCAACTTATGGCACGTATTTCGGCTTTCCAGTGCCGTTCAACCAATTGAAACGTTATATCACCTTTCTGTTTCTGAACGCCCACGCAAACAAAAACCACCGAGAATGTTCACTGAGTGCTGAAAAGATTAATTAGTTGACTGCGGCACACAAAAGCATTGATACTCCTATTTTTCTTGCTAGGTTTCACTATCATTTTCGCTAAAAAAAAAGGTGTACAGTACAGTCGACGTGGACTGGGCGAAATCCACACGTTGGCAGGCATGTCCACGCATGGATTTACCAGGTAAAAAATGATTATCAGCAAAAATTTGATAAATGAGGCATCGGGTTGTACCCGGAGCTTCTTTGAATTTTTCGATTACTATTCTCATAATTTGTGTTTGCAATCTAATACTATTGCGTCCGTGGAAATACGGCCCACCTTGTGGAAAGTGACAGCCCACGGCGACCCTACTGTAAACATTCGGCCGTGAATAATGCGCCGTACTTCTGTATATTATAACGTTTGTCACTTGACTACCTGTCATGTTATAAAATATGGAGCACAGAAATTACAAAAGGTAAAAAAGAAAATGAAACAACTGAGGTGTAATATTTATTGATGTATGCTTTTTGTCACTCACTTCAGATATGACATCAGCAATGCATGGGTGGCCACATATTAAGATCACGAGCATTTTGTCCGTTTCTGCTAGTTTCACAGCTTCTTTTATCACTGTTTTTATTTGGACTCTTGTCTGAAAAGCCGAACTGTCATATTTAACGTACAGAGACTCAATGTTATCCAATGCCGCTTCGTCAAAGTATATTCCGTTTTCTGAAATACACAATAATTGTGCTTATAAACACTTTATTCGTTAACAGCAAAACATGCAATTTGTTCTAAAGCATCATACTTACTTGAACCTGCCACTGAAGCTAGAGTGAAAAGGAAAGGGAGTACGTCGTGTAAGAGGGTTCGTATCGCGAGGGTCGGATTTTCCGAGCGCTAACCAACAGTAGCGCTAACGTATATCTTTTGTGAAGCAAATCGTACAAAACAACTACCAATGATAAAGTCAGTGTATCCAGAATAGCACACTAAATTTCACATTACTAAACTGAATGCAGGATGTACACTCCCCTACAATGTCACAGTTTTCCGCACACTACTGTTTACGTTGCTCGTACACAGTACACACGGGTGATTTCGTCCAGCGGATGGTCATTCACCTATACTCCACGGTGGAATCACAGAGTGATGGAAGAGGGTCATCACCCCCTCCCCTTGGACCCCATGAAGCAACACACGGGTAATTTTGGCCAACATATTATCATCATTCTATACTCCACGGTGGGATGACACAGACAATGGTGGCTCCAAAAGGGAGCAAATACCTCACACTCCACCCTATGGGTCCACAAGCAACAATTGCATAGGGTTTTATGCAATTGATTTCACATATTAACCTATGTTATGATACACTGTTTGCGAATTTTCAGAGAATATCTGGACGTGAAATGTCAAGAACATCTGTTCCTCAACGTGAGCTTACAATAATATTTAGCATTTACTTTATCGATCTATGTACAGTGCGCGCATAGCGTCCAGTCTGTGACTGTGTGGGTATTGGGATCACATGTTTGTACTATAGTGTTATAATACATGTAATACTAGAAAACGCAGAGTCTTTTCTCTTAATACGATAAATATAACTTTTCACTTTTAGTGGATTATAACTAACGACTCTTTTGCAAGGTTTGTATTCGTCACCGGTAAACCATCCACCTATAGTCCAAACCTGATTGACATGGAGCCGAAAAGCAGATATTTTACATATACGAGACGTTTCTTTAAAATGGTCAACTGCAGTCTGAAGCTGTACGACAAGGTTGTAAGTTGATATTTGATGTGGTGCATGTACTTCCTTAGGGACGTACACCCTCTCCCTCAAATATGAACTGACTGCATTTACCTTCCAGGTGTGAACAAGTACGGTCCAAGCTTGGCTTTCGTTCTGGTGGCTAATTTTGGTGTGTTTTGGGGAATGGGTGAGAGTGAGTTTGTGAATGCAGGAGCTGATCAACACAGGTAATTTCTAATTTATACAACACTTTGTGGTTTGTATGAGAAATAAAGTAAACTGGACAAGTTGCATTCCTGGCTTTTGTTGACCGAGAGGATTCTTGGAAAATGTTGTTGTTGTCGTTGTTGTTTTCTTGTTGTTGTTGTTGTTGTTGTTGTTGTTGTTGTTGTTTTAGCATAATATCGTCTTTTTGTTGTTTTATGAGCATACAATAGCGTCATAACTTCCGTGTTTTTGTTTGTTTTTACTGGAAGTGTTTTTTTTTAGTTTAGTACATTACAGAATAAAATGGAACACATGATAGAATTATTTGTGGGTTTGATAGTAAACTTGTAATCTCATGTTCTACACAGAAAAGTATGAACAACCCAAATATTTCGGTGCAAATGACAAAAATTTGAAACAATTATGAAAAACAATATATCCAGTAAAAGTTTATTCATTTATAGACAATGACACGAAAGATCCCGTGTCCTTGGGCAATATGAGACTGGCATTTGCGGTAGTGGGATGGCTAGAAATGTTGGTGTAGGTTTCCTGTTTAGGAATGGGAAAAAATTGTCAGCATCAAGTTTGTCCTCTCATTCACGATATGAAGCGAGATGTCTCTTTACAGGTTACCCCCGTTGTGGAGTTGGACACACCCGATATTGACTAGTAAAATGGTGTTTTGTAATAATGACCCCCTCGTGCACGTGATGGGTAGGTAATACCACGCACATTCTTCAGTAAATAAGCAGCGGATATCCTACTAATTGCGCCTTTCGACGTCATGCTGTATATTCCACAAGTCAAACCAGTAGGTGGCCAAACAGTTATTATTCCACTCTGCGGTTTTAACCAACCACTGGATTAGAGCTTCTTAGCTCCCTTGATGGAACGTTTTGTTCAAATCAACTTGCCCCGCTCCATAGGGAGTGACTGGGGGCAAATGGTCCCGAATTTAAAAAAAAAAATTCTCGTGAACCGATGAGTATGTCAGAGCAAGGCCAGCCTAAATATAGGGGCAAGGGGCCTCATATATAAAGATATTGTAAGTTCAAAAGATATTCCGCATCAAGGCGAAAAACCTACGTGAATTGCACTTCTCTGTGAAGCTGGACATGGAAAAAACACACGTGTTGTATATCCAGCTTCAGGGCAGGGACCCAGGGGAGAAACGGTATGTTAGATAAGGTCTAATCTCATTTAATTTATACAGTAGTCGCGAGTCTTACGAGACGTAATCGGTTGGTGGCAGGATATCTTCACGGCCAATTGAGAAATGAGATTCTAAAAGATAGAAATGTCTGTCGTGTCGTCACCTGATCATTAGTAGCAATGAATGGCAGGAACGAATCGGTTCTCTCGACAAGTGAAATCACCGTTAAGTCACGCGCGAGATGACTTGTAGTGATTCTGCCTCGATACACGTCATCTCACACCGTTTTGGCAGATAGACAGGTGAGCGTCTGTCCACCTGACAGTTTAGGGTAAAAAGTATATATACCTTTAAGAGCAGAGCATTAGACACACACTTCGGGTCACACACACGTTGGTGAAGTCCAGGGCAGGCGGACTCTGTTTCCTGGCATAGGGGTACCTTCAAGTTCGATCACAGGACCCTGAAACGGCTGGAATCGCCAGACAGGGCATTCCACGATTGATTTCGCTTAAGGATGATAGGCGGCTACAGTGCCAAATTCGTTAAGAAGGAAAACCCAAGGTGAAACGTTAAAGTTTAGATTGTCGAGTAGCAGGTATCAGCCTGCAATAGTCAGAAGTGTAGGTTAATTGTATTGTGCGTATTAACCCTTTGAAGCGTCAGACTGATTGCGTTCTGAGTAGTTTGTTTTGATGTCGAAGCATCGTAATACCGACTGGAGATCGGTGTGAGTGACAATTTCGCCCTGGCACAAAAAGGGGCATTTGTGAATCGCGAATTCAACCAGGACAGTGAACATTTCAATAGGACTTTCACGGAGGACTTTCAAAAGGCACATAAGGTATGAGTAGACAATATCTGACCCAAATCAGAAGTACGGTGTCTGTATAGATGACAAACATTGCTGGTCGGAACCCTCCGACAGCCAGAGGTACAGTTACGCGCAGACGTTGACATTTGAGCCTAAGCGGGTGAAGCTCTTATGGCGAGCTCACGGTAATAACATTTCAGATTTGTGAAGCTCTTATGGCGAGCTCTCCGTGATATAATTTCAGATTTGTGAAGCTCTTATGGCGAGCTCACGGTAGTAACATTTCCAGTGTGTAGACTATAGTGCCAGTACAGGGCTATAGAATGACTATATAATTGTTGAGAATTATTTAACCCTAGCAACCCATTTTCTGTGAAAAGAATCGAATTGTTGATTGTTGAAATATTGAAACGGCTTTATTTTTATGTGTAAATAAAAGAATCGTTGTTACTTTAAATCATTCT
The DNA here is from genome assembly GCA_031216915.1 of Pictodentalium vernedei. Lineage (NCBI taxonomy): Eukaryota > Metazoa > Mollusca > Scaphopoda > Dentaliida > Dentaliidae > Pictodentalium > Pictodentalium vernedei. Next base: position 302,379,534 of record CM062292.1, on the reverse strand, counting down.
TTCCATTACACAGCCTGAAGTAATTAGGAATCACACCTAACGGAAATCGAACCTATTTCAGGCCAATTTGGCAGAGAAGGAATCACGGCGTCGGTCTAACTCAGCTCCCAGCGCCGAGTTCGCGACACTTGGATTCCGACCCTCCATGTTGGTCTAATTTTCCCGCAATTTCATCAGCGGGACTAAATAACCCCACGTCAGCCCAGGCCTTACGGGGCCTCAGGTGTCCTGACAGGGTACAATGACTTGATATTTGATACCGATCTTCTTTTTGGGGTGTAGAATCAAGCTTGCCCAAACCAGTCCGTAGTACAATATTTCCTTGGGAGAGGCAATATTTTTTATCCCGATCAAAATTGAGATTTTCTGAGCCGATAATCGAATTTGAACCAAATTTGGTACGTGGTGTTATTGAGTCATAAGAGTAAGTAATAAATGCCGATTCGGTAGCACTTTGTACATGTACCGTACACGTACACGGTGCGTTTACCATCGTAGGATTCGGTGTTGAATCACACGCTTGTTCACAAAAAATGTCATTTTTTCATAGTGCTCCAGAATCGGCTATTATTTTGAGACTCCTAGATCGCACTTTTAACGTTCAAATACCCGTTGGCGAACGTGTCGAATGTACAAGTTTTCAAAAAAGTGAAAAATGTATGAAATTGTACATTTTTCACTTCTTTTTTTTTACTTAAAATTTTTGTCGACGTTCCCATCGCGGATTAAGCCGGGGACACACTAGGCGATTTTTTATCGCTGTCGACAAAGATTTTTTACGCCGTCGATTTTTGTCCGGCAGTGAGTTCAACGATTGAGTGGACACACTTGTCGGATAACAGTACGACAGCGATGTCTCCTCTTGTCATGTGACACCTTTTTACTCTTGTCATGTGATCATAAAATGGCGGCCAGCAAGTCGAAGTACAGGAAGAAAATTGCAGCAGTGTCAATATACGCATCCGATCTGCTGTCGCCAAGGTGGGCACACTGGCCGATCTCTACGCCACCGATAAAAATCCGGCCGAAATTGATCGCCAATATTCAGCATGTTGAATACGGCCGATTGGTCGGGCGTACGTGTTCGCTAGCAAAGTTCGACGTCGCACAATCAGACACACTACACGATTACGCAAGCGAAAGTGGATCGGGCGTACAAAATCGCCTAGTGTGTCCCCGGCTTTAGACCTTCAATCTATCGTTGGTGAACGCGAAAAAAAAACTTTGCCGATTCTAAGACAGCATCAAAAAAGGTGGTTTGCCGATTCCAGAATCGGCAAACGGCTTTTGAGGCGGGGGTTTTTCAAAACTTAATAGACCGTGACCTATCAAATTGAAGGTCTCGACGAGTGGATTAAGAAGATCGTAATTTTAACCCCGATTTGATCTGTGAAAACGATTTGCCGATTCACCTCGCGAGTTTTGTGAAGTGAATCGCATTTAATAACGTGGATATAATGGCTAGAGCAATGTATACCAAAAAACAAAAGCTTGAAGAGCTTGAAATAAGTAATCACCTAATCATTTCACGTTCCTAATGCTAATTAACCAACCAGATTGCTTGATTCTCATAAACTTAATCATACAAAGTTATCTCCCCTCGTACCCTTGATGACCTCATAATAAACCTCGGATGAGTTGTTATACAGAGTTACTTCCCTCGAACCTAACCATTTGAACGTATGAGTTGTTAAAGAGTTACTTCCTTGAACATAACCTAAAACCTGGAGGTTTTCTCAAGCACTTCTTAATATGGTGAATCGAATTTTAATTTTTTTTGTTTGAACGGATGAGTTGTTAGAGTTATTTCCCTCAAACCTAACCTTTTTTTTTTTTCAAGCACTTCTTAGTATGGTGCATCGAATTTCAATTTTGTTTGGATGAATGAGTTGTTACATAGTTACTTCCCTTGAACCTAAGCATTTGATGAACCTAACCTATATCATGACTCCCGAGGACCTCATAATAAACCTCTACCTATGGATGAGGTGTTACAGAGTTACTTCCCTCGAACATAACCGTTTGACGGATGAGTTGTTACGAAGTTACTTCCCTTGAACCTAACCTGTATCATTACCTCTGATATACTCATAATAAACCTCTACTTTGGGATGGGTTGTTACCGAGTTACTTCCCTTGAACCTAACCTGTATCACGACCCTTGATGATCTCATAATAAACCTCTACCTACGGATGAACGGAGTTACTTCCATGAACCAAACCTGTATTATGACCTCTGATGACCTCATAATAAACCTCTACCTATGGATGACAGAGTTACTTCCTTTTGAACCTAGCAGAGTTACTTCTCTTGAACCTAAACATTTGACAAGGTTTTTTTTTTTAAACTAAACCCTGAACGCAATCTGTAAAAAATCAGAAATATTATACAAGCGAATGTAATTTTCAGAGAACAATTCACACGATTTTCTATACTAATTTCTATTATCGACCATTGTTACGGAATGTTAGGGAAAATTTATCGATCAGAGATCGTAAGATCGAACTATAAACGTTGTGATAACTGGCAGTTTTGTGAGGTCTCACCAGCTCTGGAATTTTGTGTTTCCTTACCAAACGATATCAGGCTCATTGAATAAACATGAGTCAACTGAATCCTCAAAATAAAAACTCAAGAGCTCGAGCCCTTACCGAGCTTGAGAGCTTAATTAACCCCTATAGGCTCATTTCGCAATACCATTCGGATGATGAGTTCAAGTTTATCTAGCAAGGGGATGATGACGATGTCAAATTCGATGCGGTATAGTATAAGTATGGTGATGCGGGAAGGAATTTACGATTTGTGTTGAAGACAATACAAATCGTAAATTTGTAATATTTAAGAGGTAGTGCAGTTCCAATATCGTATTGTATGATTAGTGTGGTGACGTTAGAATACGGCGACAATCGTAGTTAGAAAATGAGTCGTTTTCGTTCGATATATTTGATCAATTGTTTTGAACGACCCTCCAGTCAACTTTCCACCAACAACTGTGTCTGATCAAGAAAAAAAGGGAGTCGTTACCGACATGTATTTCACCCGTTTAGGGTTAAAAGAGAATTGTTTTGAACAAGTGGTATGTCGACGTAAAAAGCTTAATGTCTTGGCTGCTGTTGGATGACATCAAATATCCCGACAACTGATGTAATGCTTCGCTATCAAGTAGTTAGAAAAAGAGCTTTTTCTCATTTTCATTCAGTCATACGCTGACACACTGTAAACACTGCTTTTTGTTGTAGCTGTATTTATATAACGCCACCTATCTTAAAATATTTTAACTCCTGTTGTAAAAAACAAAACAAAACAACTTTCCCACACGTGCGTTTAGACTGTTTACAAATCTTTTCTAACACGTGACAAATGGTTTTTTATTTGAATTTAGTCAAGATAAAACTCGTTTAGTTTTGTAATGTCTTCTCGACGTGGGCATTGTTTCCTAAAAAAAAATAGTTTGTATTGACACTTTTTTCGGAAATGGTGAAATAGGCTGTGTCTGATCAAGAAAAAAAGGGAGTCGTTACCGATATGTATTTCACCCGTTTAGGGTTAAAAGAGAATTGTTTTGAACAAGTGGTATGTCGACCTAAAAAGCTTAATGTCTTGGCTGCTGTTGGATGACATCAAATATCGCGACAACTGATGTAAAACTTCGTTATCAAGTGGTTAGAAAAAGAGCTTTTTCTCATTTTCATTCAGTCATACGCTGACACACTGTAAACACTGCTTTTTGTTGTTGCTGTATTTATATAACGCCACCTATCTTAAAATATTTTAACTCCTGTTGTAAAAAACAAAACAAAACAACTTTTCCACACGTGCGTTTAGACTGTTTACAAATCTTTTCTAACACGTGACAAATGGTTTTTTATTTGAATTTAGTCAAGATTATACTGGTTTAGTTTGTAATGTCTTCTCGACGTGGGCATTGTTTCCTAAAAAAAATAGTTTGGATTGACTCTTTTTTCGGAAATGGTGAAATAGGCTATCCTCAATATGTAGAAACGTTAGAAGGTCAACTTATAATTTTTTTATTGACAAATCTATGGTTCAGTAAACAGAGTTATTATTGAAGGAAACATCTTAAGGCGTGACTTGTTAATAAGCGAGTGCATCTCTAATTTGCATAACAATCATATATTGAAAACATACTTCACGTTTTTAACACAGATATCAAAAATGAATGATGTATCAGATTCAACTTGTTGTGTTTTCAATTTAATATGTTCCATAACTACCTTTTCTTAATGCTTTCGATTTCAAGATGGTTCCAACTCCACCGTTATAAGAAGGGAAAGATTATGATTTTCATAATATCCTTGTCGATAGCTTTAATTTGATAGGTCACACGACTATCTTCTCGAAACTGTTGATTTTCTGATCGGTGTTAACCCCATGCCAACGGCGATGGTGGAAAATGTCATTTTTTGTAATGCATTCATCAAGCCCTTCATATCAGTAACTCACATGCTTGGATTTGTAAAAAGGAAGACGTTTTTCGTCTCTGGTCGTGACCCCACCCCCACATAAAATGAAAAATGTCATTTTCGTAATGTATTCATCGAGCCTTCATATCAATACCTCACATGCCTGGCTTTGTATAAAGGAAGACGTTTTTCGGTTCTGGTCGTGACCCCACCCCACGACGAGGGTTAAAATTACGATCTTCCTAATCCACCGGTCGAGACCTTTAATTTGATAGGTCACGTGACCACCTTCTCGAAACTTCGATTTTCTGATGGGCGTGACCCCCACCCCCACATAAAATGAAAAACGTCATTTTTGTAATGTATTCATCGAGCCCTTCATATTAATACCTCACATGCCTGGATATGTAAAAAGGAAGTTGTTTTTCGGCTCTGGTCGTGCCCCCACCCCACGACGAGGGTTAAAATTACGATCTTCAAAATCCACTCGTCGAGACCTTTAATTTGATAGGTCACGTGACCACCTTCTCAAAACTTCGATTTTTCTGATGGGCGTGACCCCCACCCCCACATAAAATGAAAAAACGTCATTTTTGTAATGTATTCATCGAGCCCTTCATATTAATACCTCACATGCCTGGATATGTAATAAGGAAGTCGTTTTTCGGCTCTGGTCGTGACCCCACCCCACGACGAGGGTTAAAATTACGATCTTCTTAATCCACTCGTCGAGACCTTTAATTTGCTAGGTCACGTGACCACCTTCTCGAAACTTCGATTTTTCTGATGGGCGTGACCCCCACCCCCACATAAAGTGAAAAAACGTCATTTTTGTAATGTATTCATCGAGCCCTTCATATTAATACCTCACATGCCTGGATATGTAAAAAGGAAGTCGTTTTTCGGCTCTGGTCGTGACCCCACCCCACGACGAGGGTTAAAATTACGATCTTCTTAATCCACTCGTCGAGACCTTTAATTTGATAGGTCACGTGACCACCTCATCGAAACTTCGATTTTTCTGATGGGCGTGACCCCCACCCCCACATAAAATGAAAAAAAACGTCATTTTTGTAATGTATTCATCGAGCCCTTCATATTAGTACTTCACATGCCTGGATATGTAAAAAGGAAGTCGTTTTTCGGCTCTGGTCGTGACCCCACCCCACCCCACCCCACGACGAGGGTTAAAATTACGATCTTCTTAATCCACTCGTAGAGACCTTCAATTTGATAGGTCACGTGACCACCTTCTCGAAACTTTCGATTTTTATGACGGGCGTGACCCCCACCCCCACGACGAGGGGAGATAACTTTGTATGATTAAGTTTATGAGAATCAAGCAATCTGATTGGTTAATTAGCATTAGGAACGTGAAATGATTGGGTGATTACTTATTTCAAGCTCTTCAAGCTTTTGGTTTTTGGTATACATTGCTCTGGCCATTATATCCACGTTATTAAACGCGATTCACTTCACAAAACTCGCGAGGTGAATCGGCAAATCGTTTTCACCGATCAAATCGGGGTTAAAATTACGATCTTCTTAATCCACTCGTCGAGACCTTCAATTTGATAGGTCACGGTCTGTTAAGTTTGGAAAAAACCCCGCCTTAAAATCCGTTTGCCGATTCTGGGACACTGCTCCAGAATCGGCAAACCACCTTTTTTGATGCTGTCTTAGAATCGGCAAAGTTTTTTTTTCGCGTTCACCAACGATAGATTGAAGGTCTGATCAGCGATGGGAACGTCGACAAAAATTTTAAGTGAAAAAAGAGTGAAAAATGTACAATTTCATACATTTTTCACTTTTTTGAAAACTTGTACATTCGACACGTTCGCCAACGGGTATTTGAACGTTAAAAGAGCGATCTAGGAGTCTCAAAATAATAGCCGATTCTGGAGCACTATGAAAAAATGACATTTTTTGTGAACAAGCGTGTGATTTAACACTGAATCCTACGATGGTAAACGCACCGTGTACGTGTACGTGTACGGTACATGTACAAAGTGCTACCGAATCGGCATTTATTACCTACTCATAAGTACTTGTTTCATTCAAAAAAGACATTTTCCCGCATCCCCATGGGAACACCAGGATTTAAAAATTAGAAGTATTTTCAAACGCCCGTATTTTACAAACCGCACAGGGCGGCGGGGAGGGGTCAGGCAAAAAATTACGGATACAAGGTGGAAATTTTTACATTTTCAATTTTTGGGACCCACCATCCCCGGAATGCAAGTTTTTGCCAGTCATATCTTGGACACCCACCCCTCCCGCACAGTTTTTCCTCAAAGACAATTGGGGACCCACCCCCAATTTATAAAATCTGTTTAACGAAGTATTCAAATTACCTGAATAAAAAAAAACAACAAATAAATAAATACTTTTGCCAAACATGAAAGGTGCCGCAAACCAACTTGTCCGATATCCCAGCCCTGCTCTTGGGCATCCAAGGCATCCCTAGCCACAGATGGCCCCAAAACAATCTCTCTGCATATAACCCCACAACGGAAATGCAGCATAAGACCCCCGGGTAAACACTGGAACCCGCCTCCACCAACTGAATTGCAGATATACACCCATTCATGTTCCAAGCAACACAACCCTCACCCCGATGTACAATATGTCTATGCTGTTCACACCGCAGTCGAATCCCACCACCAAGAAGCCCTGCCCAAAATATATGGTTCTTACCTGGATATCTTCAACTTTCCACAAGAAATAGTTGTTTTTCATTTCATTACTTTTGGGTTAAATGATTAGTTTATACAGCTGGTCTGAGAGAGACCTAATACTGCAGTTATTTGACCCATGCCAGGGTGGCTTGTCTGAGATGAATTGCCTCTTATTTATTTTTTATGTTAGTGTCACTAGAATCATATTTACCTTGAAATTATACACGTTTTCCACAATCAAGTTTTTTATTCTATCAATCATTCCAATTATTCCATACATGGACGCACACTAGACCAATGGCATGAGGCACCCTGAGGCTTACAGAAGAAACAAATAATACGAGCTACAAAGCACTAATAAGAGGCAGACTACCTTAGTAGAAATATAAAGGAATGAAAATCATGACCAAATAGATGGGAATCACTTTTTTGTTTTGCAATTTTTTGCCAGACCCAGAACTGGACCCACCCCCTAATGAAGTGTAAAACGTGGGGTAAAACTTCTAACATGGAGCTCCCAACACATTATCAATGCTCTATTCTGTTCTAAGTTATGAATCTAAGCACTTGAATTCACTTTTGTTGTAATTACTTGTCTGTAAAATGATATTTGGCAAAAAATTGCATGATACCGGCAAAAACTGCACTTTGGGGCTCGGACCCTAACACCCACCCGGACCTTGTATCCTGGAGTTTGTTTTGCCCCCCCCCCCCCCCTCCCCGACCCTCTGAACCGCACGGAACATGAAGCTTTGTTTGGTATGGACCAGAAGAATGGAATGATAAAAAGTTGCCATCAGTTAAATCATATTTGGGATTCCCTATGGGGCCCTAATTTTAGTTTAGTGTAACATGACGCATAATCTTTAAAAATCTCCTTTTTCAGATTCACTAGTCAGAATCTTTTGGTATTTGATATACGGCATCTTGGGGTGGAGAGGGGGTAGATCCTAGTTTTCAAGTTTGCTCAAGTTACTTCCCTAGGTTGATATTTGGGCTCCCTATCTTTGCATGTGTGTGTGTGTGGATGTGTGAGTGTATGGAGGTGGCAAATGGGGGGATCTATGCTTAGAAGCAAATGTCCCCGCAACTGCCAACATCATATTCTTTGACTCTCATTTGGCTGAGCTTACTTGCTCAAGAAATATGTTTACAATTGTAGAGTTTTAGTTGTGTTAGATAGGGGGTTAAATGCAGCATTAACAGAAGTTTATATAACACTGTTTGTTAAAATGCGTTGCCACATTATGCCAAAGGCTGTCGATAGGCAGACTGTTCGAAAGAAAACACACATAAAATAAATCTCACAAGTGAAGTTAACTTAAGGGCCATTCACATGGCAAAAAATAATCGGGATTTTATTGGGGAATATTCTAGAAATATTACCCGCGTTCAGATGATATTAACGGTAAAATGGGGTTATCTATATGATTTCATTCATTTCGGTGCGACCATGGACAGATTTGTTCGTTGTTTTCGCGTATGCTCTTTCCTTTGGGGTAATTGGTGGTGGCACACAGTCGAGATCAATTTGGCGTACTACGCATTGGTTCAACGATATTGCTAAAGGAACTTTCACAGATGATCATTGGATAGACAATTTCCACATGAGAACGCTTTTGTTTATTGATTTATTCCATGATAATTTTTCACGGGGGTTGACATGCGCACCCATTTTTATCTATCCTGTGAGCTGGATAATTTCTATGAAATGTTAACATGTATAAAGAATATTAGCTTTCATGCATGCTTTCAATACATGCTTTCACATGACGATATATATACACCGATCATTTTTATTTAACGGGTATTCGATACATACGGTTATCATTTATAATCATGTGAATGGGGTATAAAAAATACACAAAGATAGCGATTTTGAGATATGGCCCGCAAAATACAAGTTGCTGGTTGGAATTATTAGGATGTGAACAGTATTCACACATTTTAATCAAACCGTACCTTGACGTACCTATGTTGTTCTGAATAATAACGAAAAGGTTGTCAGCCTTTATTTGAGAAATAAAGGAAGCAATGGCATCACTCAATCGTATTTGCTCCATATTCTGTTTTTGATGGTGTGCTCTCCCTGGAGCATTGTCAACGTGTACAGGTTGTATTGTCTCGCAATGCTGGCTCTGCTGCAGATGATGGCGTGGGGCATCTTCGGAAAATTCGGCTTGCAGGAACCAATGTAACACATGTACTCCTTTCTTTTGCAAGTAAGAATGAACACTGTCGTAAACCTGTCCATATGAATCGACTATAAGAACGTCACATTCTGCATTGGATATACCACGTGCTACAAATAGAAAAAAAAATTCAAGCTGACATAATTCATTGTCCTAATTCATGCCTACAGAAAAGACATTTTCTATTTAAAGTAAGATACTTTTTCAATAAAACCGACTAAAATCAAACTCCTTTTGACGTCAAGAGCAACAAAACATTCCATAATTCGTGTAGCCCCAAGTGTCTTCATATATTACCTGGTCGACATTATCTGCCCTCCTTACTGCCCACAACGCAAGAGTCCAGAATAACACTTGAACCAAGAATCTCACTTGAATAAAATGCGGAATCTTTGCTTCTTCGTGGCTATTTTCGTTCTGTTTTTTTTTTTTTTTTGGGGGGGGGGGGGGGAGGGGGGCACGTTTTATTTAGATAATGTTTTCACCCTCAGGTATCAGTGTATTGTGCGCAGAACGTGCTTCGATGCCGAGCTACCTTTCACATATTTATTGCCGTTGAGACCACTGCAGCCACAACGTAATTAATTGGTTTGAACAATATTTATTTTCAACTAAGCAAGCAAACATATTAATACAATGGTAACAACGTAGTGGATTCGACTGCAAATTGGAAGGCGTCGGATCCACAAAAAGGGACAGAACTACATACACACATTTAGAAAGGTAAGGAAACTATAATTAATGTTAAAACGGAATTTGACTGTTTTGGATTTAACTTCTCACTTTATAAATACGGGAGTTAATGTAAGTGAGAGAGAAAGAGAGAGAGAGAGAGAGAGGGGGGGCAGATTATTTATGGTTTGTAAAATATGATAACGACCTTTCATCATAAGTGCCTTTCTTCAAAAATAAATCTTGTTCCCGAAACGTCACTTGATTTCGGTACAATATAAAGATACACAAGAACATTAGTGGAATGATTTAGTAGGGTTGATACCTACCCTGATGTACAATGAGAGGTCTGATTTTCGTTAATTATTACCAGGATTCCTCATATAAACAAACAAAAAACCATTCGCATCACTCTCGGAGTGTTTAAGAGGATCTAGAAAGATTGCGTAAACCATACTGCGTGGTGACATTGGAATTTGTTTTGGCAGTAACTCAATGAGGAAGGGGAGTTCCCAATTTTTCGAACACGTATGTAATGTTTTAACACTTTCAAAACGAATAGTCCTTTTACCAGCACTGGAACTTGATACGTCATAAGTGCATTACGTTAAGTGAATGTGTGGGGTAGACTAATCAATATTATCAACGTGCAGCCCCATGGCTGTACGCTGAAAATATTTTATTTTTTATTTTTTTTGGTTTTTGTTTTTTTGTTTGTTTTATTTTTATTGTTTTATTCAGAAAAAATACTATACCTGTGTGAATATGCAATTCCATACAGACACAAAAGTTATTTATAAAATGTATAATTACATAATTTCATACAGATACAAAGTCTACATGCGTTAAACCGTGTTTCAATAACATTTCTGGGATCTCGACATGCTTTTATTTTGCGGTACAGAAATAACAAACTAATAACAGTTACTGGTGGTAACACATTGGAATATTATTATTATTATTATTATTATTATTATTATTATTATTATTATTATTATAACCGATAAGGATGAAGTGTAGTGGCAGTAAAACACCGTATTGTTCCTTCAATCTTTCAACCGTTCAATCAATCTTTCAGCTAACTGTGTAACAAGACTGAAAATTGTTTTGCGTCTATCCCCAAATAATTAATATAGAATCTTCCAAAAGCTGCCATCAAACTGACATGGAAGAGATGTACCAGGATTCAAAGAATTAATGTGTTATCTATCATCGATTATTGTGAATCCTTTTCGGGCTGACATATCCTGTGATAGTTCAGGCTTTTAACTGGTTGAGGGCTACATTATTTTTGGTGGTCTGAATATGTTCGTCAAAATTTGTTTTATTACAAATTATTGAAGAGTGCCCACAGGCACTCTTCAATAATTTGTCATAAAACATATTTATATAAACAAAATGTTATTAGCGTTTGACTGTATATGAAATATAAGCAAGAAAAATGCGGTATTTGTGAAACAGAAATAACAAACTAATAACAGTTACTGGTGGTAACACATTGGAATATTATTATTATTATTATTATTATTATTATTATTATTATTATTATTATTATTATTATTATTATTATTATTATAACCGATAAGGATGAAGTGTAGTGGCAGTAAAACACCGTATTTTTCCTTCAATCTTTCAACCGTTCAAGCAATCTTTCAGCTAACTGTGTAACAAGACTGAAAATTGTTTTGCGTCTATCCCCAAATAATTAATATAGAATCTTCCAAAAGCTGCCATCAAACTGACATGGAAGAGATGTACCAGGATTCAAAGAATTAATGTGTTATCTATCATCGATTATTGTGAGTCCTTTTCGGGCTGACATATCCTGTGATAGTTCAGGCTTTTAACTGGTTGAGGGCTACATTATTTTTGGTGGTCTGAATATGTTCGTCAAAATTTGTTTTATTACAAATTATTGAAGAGTGCCCACAGGCACTCTTCAATAATTTGTCATGAAACATATTTATATAAACAAAATGTTATTTGCGTTTGACTGTATATGAAATATAAGCAAGAAAAAAGTTGAATTTTGCTCTGGTATCGTCATTTTTTTAAGCCCTGATAGTGGATTCTAGCACTCAACTAGTTAATAACGAATATCATCAAGTTTTTGCAGCTGTAAATCGAGTGTTTCTTTCTCCAAACAGGGTAACACTGGTGTATGTAAGAAAAAGGCAAAATACGCTTGTCCCGATGTTTTCTCCATTTCATACTACTTCATGTTTTCTAAACCGTGCCTTGAATGTTAAATAGCTTCTGTGAATATTGGATCAACATGGGCATCTCATGATGCACGTACGTGTATAAATAAATCTTGATATTTATGGATTTCATAAATTCAAAAACGTCGTCTTCATGCAAAATGGTGAGGTAACAATATCATTTCGAATTAAACAATATCAGTTTTGTTTTTTGCAACCAGAAATTAATTACTTTCGATGTCTTCCTCAGGTTTAGTTGTCTCCACGAGCAGTACGTGTACCATCAACACAAACAGTCTAGTTATAAAACAATCAAGGAAGAACTGCTGGTAATCAACATGCGTGTTAGAATTAAAGTTTTATCTAGAAAATTTGTCCAGCACTCTGAACAAAAACGGTCATTCACATTATGTCATTTTTTAATAATTGACTTTGCAAACATGTGGTATGACAACCCTCATGTCAAGCTCCTTCCATTTTGGTGTCATAAGCTATTTTGAGATAAATGAGAATAACAATTTTTATGAATTAAATCCTGCATGCATCGACTGTTATTCGCTTTGGGTGAAGGACCAACTGACTGATATATATATATTGTTAAAATAGTTGGCTGAAAAAACTATTAAGGTGGATTACCCTATCGGAAGGTACATTTGCTTGCAGAAAGCCGTTTTGGGATGTTGATGCTGCAATCGAAATGTGAAAAACGTGTCTGAAAAACAGATTGATTTTATTCGAAAAGTAAAGTTATCTTGAAGGACAACACAACATATTTTTCGCGACTAGCGTCATAGACCCACGAAGTGTTTATATACCAGAACTATAGTATGACCGAATCAATACAATCGATTGATTTGAATAAAAAAAATGCACGAAAATAAACATTCCATATGAACGACATTGTTTTCGCAGTGTGCAGCAAGAAGAAAATAAGAGGTTTGAAATTTCATAGCTAAACTTAGACAAAAAGCTGTTTTGTTTGAAAATTTTGATGAGCATATATTTTATAACAAGATATAAATCGTATAAAATGAACTGCTGGAAAGAGGGTCATGGACTACAGCCGGATCAACTAAAAACAATTTCTCAAACAACTGAAATGTCAGAAAACAATCTAGGCTAAATCAACTGAAGTACCAAATCTATCTGTTTTCAATAAATTGTTTTATGGGATCCATCGTAAATAAACAGTTAACCGAGCAAAATAAGAGTGGCCTTAAATGCTATCAGTGTGGGAGAAGCAACCATCTTGCCAGAGCCCCAAATTATTCCGCCTGATACAAAACGTGGGGAAATGTAGTCTGCGGGGACATGTCGTAGGCTGTTGTAAAGGGAAAATAACCCGCGAATTTGAAAAAAACTAAGTTGACCAAATGACAAAACCACAATTCTCATTATGCGAAAGTACACTTATGTTTCATATATCATTCGTATGAACGCGTTCGTATCGATGAAACAAATGCATCGGAGGTTAAAAGTTTCCTGTGGATTGTTAATTTCACTGCACGGTATATTCCGAACTTAGGAACTTTCTCAGAATAATTAAGATGACTTACTAAGAAAAATGTTAAATTGGAAACAAAAACAAGAAGCCAATTTTAAGAAACTGGGAAAGACTAATAAATGGAAATTACTGGGATATTTTAGACTTGATGGGACTCGTGCATAATCAGTAAAGGGTGCCAATAATGTAGGGCTGTGTGTAGTGCTCCTTCAAGAAGAAGAAGGAGAAAAAAAACAAATAAGTTACCACAGCAGAATATTGTGAACAGTTGAAAAGAAATATGAAATATTCAACCACAGAAAAGAGGCCCTAGCAGTCGTTGGGTTTGTTCAAAATTTCAAATTGCACTTATAACTGATCACAAATCTTTATAATTTTTGTATGGTCCTAAATCAAAACCCAAAGTAAAAATTGAACGGTGACTTTTGAAACTCACGCCATATAAATATACAATTAGGTATTCACCAAGCTGTCACAACATAGAGGAGGCTTAATCACTGAGAATGAGAAAACATCTTCAAGCATGTTATAATAAAAGACAGAAGAATTTGTCAGACTTATTGCAATTGAAGCTACTCCAAAAGCAATGACAGCTCGTCAAGTTGATGAAACATCAAAATGTAATGAGGAATTATCAGAAGTTAACCAGTTTTTAGTTGAAAATAAGTGAAATAAATCATTGATTGCTTACATTTCATTAAAAGATGAATTGTGTTTTATCAGTTACATAGTAGTATTTGACACGGCTAGAAACAAGCTGAGAGTAGAGTCAAATTACATGATATGTCAGAGAACAGGTAAAATATTTCGCAACTGCGTGGTCAAAGTGGAGTATTGCGACTTTACTTTGGGAGTGTGTACTTGAGAACATCACACTCGACGAGTTTTGTTCCTCATAGTTCGTTTACAGAGAGACATAACGTTTGTGGGAAGATCTGAATAGCTGTAATAGTAGCCATTTTGTAACTGTAACATCTATCATCCATCACATCTACAGATCGGATTACGTCATTTAAGAATTTCTTTGCTGGTTCAACTCTTCAAACGTAGTAACAATTGTTTTAGCAATATATGAAGTTGTTTTTCGCTTGGAAGATCACCAATGCTGGCCATTTATTAATCCCCTTCTTATTACACTGTTGTGATGCATCAACATAAGTGAGCACTGAATTAATCTGTCTACGAAAACATAAAGTGGTGTTTACAGGGCTTTCCTACTGAGCTCGACACGCTGATAAGTGGTACTTTAACCATATAAGTGCGTTATGCTGGGTATGTTTGGAACAAACATTGGGAGTTCAACTTGAGGCAGTCAGCTAACTCAGCGACCAATGTTTTAATCTTTCGAGTGAACAATGGTTCAAATAATAGAAAAACTCGACTCACAAAATCTGGTATGACGATTCCCATTAAAAATATGACAGGTGTAGCAACTGTGATTTTGATCCAAGGTTCAGTGCCAAAGTTTCTCTTAGTTTTCGTTTTGAGTTCCAGTTCAATGAAATGGCGCATACAACTGTATCAAAACACACACAACAATATGTCAGCTAAATCAAAAAACTCCTTGTTGACAGTAAGATTCCACTGTCATACAATATACTTTGCCCAACACCCCAATTGCAGCGTGCGTTACACACCAAACTACAGAACAGTAGTCTGGAAGAGTTAGGTTGAACAAACCACACCTACATATGAAATGTCGACTTACATATCAGAGGGCATTCACGATGATTTAACAGATTTGGTAGTTTACCTGTACGGAAGCGTACCTTCTACAATTAACTGGAACGGTTCCATAGTGTATATCCACGTTACATTTGGCTTTCTAGGAGTGCCTCCTCTAAAGTGCCATTCAGAGGAATCTGTTTCTGGAACGTTGCATTCTTTTTTATTCACTGTGTCTGTGAGAATACCTATAATAATAACCATAACCATGAACGTACTGAAACCCTTGACGGTAACTTAGGGGGCTTTGACACTGTGAGTCTGCGCGAACATAGCTTATTTTCAGCAACAATTGATTGGCCTCGTAGAAAAACACATCACTATTGTGACCCGAGGACAAGCACACCGGCAGCATTTATGCCTGCATGGGTTACGCGCTACAACAAGTCGGTGTAATAAAACTACCCATTTTGCGGTAACACAAATCTTTTATCTAAGTTTGAGTAAGTTGATATGTATGGGCAGAAATCGATCAAGAACCGCACATGGCTATACATCAATGGAGAATCTGACTTGTAACTTTTCTGGCATCATCAATAAGGCCCTCAAATATTAGACGCTATACATGAGTTCCGAGGGTAATGATAAAGTTATTAATAACGATACGTCTTTCCTGTTTCAATTATCTACATTACTATGTGTTTTGAGTTTCACCTTTGGTTACAAGAGCTAGAATTAACTAAACCGAATCCAGGATCCCAAGTAAAACCTAAAATTACTGAATATATACTACTCAAAGTTTGCTAAGCGCCACATATTTGACACATCATTGTGAAATTTTCTTGTGACACATTTGCGATATTTGTGGTAGATATGATTGAGGAATGTATTGAGATGGTCCCCAGTGTTTACATTAGCTCTCTTGACAGGCAGACTTTTCGTGACAGTCATGGGAAGCATGAACCCTTTGATTTCCATGATGTCTTCGTGTACTGTCTACATGCACATGAGATGTGTAGGGTATTCAGTTTTCATTTCAACACAAACCCTTGCGATTTAATGATTGAATATGGCGAATGCAAATGTAAGAAGACATTTGTCTGAAGCAGAAATGTGGTGGGCTGTAGGGGTGGTGGAACAAGGGGATACCCATCGTCAGGTTGATGAAGCCCTTGGTGTGCACCATACAGTGATCACCAGAGCCTGGGCAAGATTTCAGCGGTATAACACACCAGTCAGACGACATGGCGGTGGCAACATCTGCAGCTGAAGACCGGTTTTTGATCATTCAGGCCCGTAGGAACCGCTTTGACACAGCAACCCAGCTTCACAGTGACCTCCAGAATGCATCCGGGGTAAATGTTTCGACGCAAGGTTGCACGAAGGTGGTCTCCATCGAGAAGACCATGTATTCGCATTCAGCTGTCCCAGAACCACCGCCAGGCACGATATGAATGGGCCATGGATCATATTGGATGGACCAGAGAAGATTGACGACCTGTCCTTTTTATAGATGAGTCAAGGTACTGCTTAGACAACACAGATAGGCGTTCTAGAGTATGGAGAAGACCAGGAGAGCGATTCCATGCAGCCAACATTGCTGAGCATGACCGCTATGGTGGATGGTTAATAATGGTCTGTAGCGGGATCAGCTGGGATGGACGTACAGAGCTCTGTGTCCCTGACCGTGGTACATTGACTGTACAGCGGTATATTGATGAGATCCTGGATGCCCACGTCAGATTGTATGCAGGTGCAATGGGCGATAGATTCATTCTGATGGACGATAATGCCCGTCCTCATATCGCCAATGCTGTCCGGGAATACCGACAGAGGGAGGGGATTGGCCAGCAAGATCCCCTGACCTCAATCCAATCGAACATGTCTGAATGAGTTGCAACTTGCAATTTCAGTCCGTCCTGTCCAACCAAGAAGTGTTCAGGAGCTTGGAGCCATGCTGGTCCAAGAATGGAACAGCATCCCACAAAGGACCATCTGGAACCTGACTGGGAGCATGAGAAGGCGTTGTCAAGCTGTAATTAACAATAATGGGTCTGATACTCGATAATGAACCCATATCAGTTCGCTCCATCAACTTTTTTATTAATTTCCTCTTTTACCAATAATATCCATTTTCCATGGTTATCGTATTGAAAACCTAAAATACAATGTCAAACACAAACAACATCTCAATTTCTGTGCTAAAGATATAATTAAACATAAAATATATAAACTTTTCATAACAATATTTCAACTAAAACGTAAAATGGGTAGTTGGATATACTTGGTTCTTAGTGTACTTTTGATGTAACGATTCGCTGCATCAAAAGTATGTTCAGTGATTTTGCGGGCTGCAGACTGGTCTTAGTGTAATATATTTGGGTTTGCGTTCCAGAAAGGATCAAGGTATGTGCACCACTGTTGGTTAATATACAATGTTAAGAAGATACATAAATGTGAAAGGTTGATAGTTTCGTGGCTAGAGGAACCAAACACACTATGCTAAAACATCGAGCTGTTACTTTTGAAATTTTAGGAAAAAATCTCGACAAAATGGATGTGAATCCAAAGGCCATTAGTCAACCATTTGACATGAACATGCGACATGTCTTACCCTGTTGTCAGCATGAATAACAGAGTGTCGATTCCCAAAAGGAGCTTGTGTGTAAAATTCGAAGTCAATTGTGGTTACAATGACCCGCTTAGAGAGATCATTCAGAACACGAGGACGTGATACCTGGAACGGTGTGGATAGCAGCGGTTTAACGTCTCCTTCGGTCTGTTTACTTAACACTTCATAACTCCGTGCATCCTTAACGTGATGGTAATATGAATGCAAAAGGCAATTCTACTGCTTACGAAATACTGGAGTGGGTATCACCATAAAGAATAATCTGACTTGTAAAGTGTTGGGTAACATTTTACAAGTTTACTCGTGGAAGTAAATGGTTGTTCATTTGAGGGACGAAACTGCACGTGTCATTGAATGTATTGACGTTTTGGAATTATATGATGCTTTATTGTTTATATTTACATACCTTATACTAAGGCTACTCATTTGCCTAGCTTTGTGTGTTTTGTAGTAAGTTTACGTGACAACCCGTCCCATGTCTTTGAATTCTCACAAACTAGCGACGGTTAACTCTGTACCCAAACTGCGATACTTGTTCAATGATGTTATGTTTAAAAACATTTTTCCATGTCGCTTTGCCATGTTACGCTCTTAATCTTGTCACCTTTCTCGGAACACACAATATAGTTACATGTCTAGTCAACCTATAAGTACGTTTAAAATGTTACAGGATTTCATTATGGTAAAGGAATTAACCCAAAACCTGTGGATTACACCACTATCAATTATAATTATAAAACAACCAGTTAACTTTATATTTGAAGAAGTGGCAGTTGATGATTAATTTCTTCTTTTCTCATCATTTAAAGACACCAAAATGAACAAATGAATTTCGCGTGAATTATTTGCTAAATTGACGACCAGTTAACAATTAAAACGCTTTGATCAGATTATAATTTGATTACATGGTTTCATTCATTATTCTCTCTCTCTCTCTCTCTCTCTCTCTCTCTCTCTCTCTCTCTCTCTCTCTCATTATTTCTAACTGGTATTTAATATTTAACCCTTCACCCGACGTAATAGCAAAAACCGGCCAACGTTATTTGCAAAACTCAAAATTCATGTTTCATTATTTATTCATTTCTTGTCTCAAAAACATAGCTTATGTCCCCTTATTGGAACGAGATCGTTGAACTTGACCAAAAATCTTTAAAAACTACTTATTTAATAAATTTGTTTACAACTGCCCACTGCCTTTCGTGGCCGAGTGATGGAGCGTTCCATTATTTATTTGCTGAAACACAACACAGGACATCGCTCAGAGGCCACAGTTTGCACGAATCTATTCTGAATCCAAAGACATTTGAGGATATTGATGTCCGAACTCTGCTCTTCCAAATCCACCGTACGATCACCGGGGAGTCACCCCAGCTATGCCAGACTACTAGTTGATAGCTCTTAACTACCTCGGAATATAACATCAACGTCTAAAGGGTTAAGACGTTCAAATGTTATATTACATTGTAGGGATCGACATTTGGATAAGGGGTGATAACTCTAGGTTGATTATTGAATATTTCACCCAGATGGAGGCTGATTGATGATAGTTTGTTTTTTGCTGTAAATGTGTGGCTTTACTGTTAAACAAACTGACATTAGATGAAAGCACGATGGTGGTCAATAAAACCAGGCTGTGATGAGTGAGCTCCAGTTGCTGTACTCCTTGTGAAAAACACAGAATTAATAATCCACTAACTCTACCGGTTGGCCTCAATATCCAGTCAAATGATCTGAGGAAATGGTCTTACTACACAACGACACATGACGAAAACAACACTCATTTTGAACCCTGCAATCATCTAAGATTACGTAACTTATTCACACCTTACGGTTCCTGGCATATTCCTAAAAGGATCCGCTCCCCGAAGTTCACTAATTAACTCTTCACCTAAGGTGACAACCTGAACCATATCCGACGAAAGTTTTTCAGAAACGTGGCCATTCAAATGTCATTATATTTTCCGTTTTTCCTCAAAAACATTGGTTATAAAACCTCTCAGTGGAACGATCTAAAACATTAAAAAAATGATTTGTTATTCAAGACTTTTTTGGGATGTGCCGTCCTCTTTTCGTAGTGTTAGGTAAAGGGTGTTACTAACATTGTATCAGGGAAGCATATGTCATATCCAGAGACATTTTACAATCTACGTCTGATGGCTTTCTACGGTCAGTCTACATAAGATCACATGTATCGTATACAGGTCTTGCAGAATAAAAATACTTGGTACCTTATTAAATGTTTAATAATGTGTAAATTTATTTGTGCAATTCTACTCAAATATGTGAGAGAGGTGTGAATAAGTTCCATCTTAAACTTAGCCGTTAGCGTTTTTGTAGTGCAGCCTGTAGGATATAAGCCTGCTGTACTTTACAAGTCGTATCCGGGTTAAGTTTACACTGCTGTGGGCATAAGATCTGAGGTACAATCGTTTCTTTGCCACAAAACAAACTTCGTGTCTCTCTGTTTGGTTTATGTTCTGTTTTTATTTTGTTCTTAACGACGCATTAACTGGTAAAGTGCCAAAATATTTCCGTTTTCTAAAGTTGGTGACATATCTCTATTGTGTTGAATTTACTGGAGAACGCCCTCTCCCAATTAAATTAATAAGGCAAATCCATACAAACTAATTCCACCTCAAAGATGATATGAAGAATATCCAAATATGTTGAGCTGCGATGTGTGCACTTCAGAATGGTGCTCAAATATAGACTCTCCTCCTTCGACCAGTTAAGAACAAGGGTCATTTTGTAGATCAACTTCCTTGGATTAGTGAATATTAATAATATTTTAGCTGAAAAAATAGTATATATATTGTGAAATACTTACATATTTTCAGAGTTATTCCAGTGTGACTAAAGCAAAAGGAAGAGCTTAAGAAACAGACCACCAGCCCCAATTTAACTGTGTCTATGGTCGCACAGTTCATGTTTAACAACTGTGTTTATGAAATAAATTTCAGAAAGCGTAGTATATGCATTCTTGTCTTGGAGAGCTAATAGGAAATGGTCTGACACAATCCGTTGAGTAAGAATCGTGCTCAATGAATAACAGTGTATTCTGACACTGAGAAACCAATAGCGTCACTGTTATAAACACGGTAGACACAAATGGCAATATTGTTGTCATAGAGAGATCGATAGATTAATCAATTTTGTGTAATTAACTGTATGAGTATCACTTTCTATATAAATGGCCAAGAATAATAAGCAAGCTCACTCACTCCTTTCTTTGACCCTTAGAAAGGTGACACGATGAATACCTGGTCTGTACCGTTATGCTTACGAGCTTTTTCCGGTTACGATTTTCGCTACCGGTAAACCGCTCACCCATGACAGAAGTGTGGAAGTCTTTTGTATTCGTGGATTCAGACCACGAGGAACAGCTGAACCTAACTCATGCAAATCTTGTATACAATACTCGGCTTTGATCACCACGCCCTAGCACTTGATGCATTATTTAGCGTACGTTACATTCTGTCACACCCGAGTATTTTATTCAAAATTTCTTCAAGTTACATTCTATGTTCTTATTGTCTGAATCGCAATCACAAAATATTATCATCTAGGTCCTGGCAACATTGTCGAGGTTCAGCATCCTAACAAATTATATTCTATGTTTCAAAGCAAAGGCCTCTGATAAATGTCATGCTCGACAATCACGAATAAGCCATCTGGGAAATTATAAATTCATCTTGATAGCAACATGTAGAGACGTCGCGATTGCTAATACGGGAAGACAATACTCTACCAGAAATTACTGACAAGTCTATAGTTTTACAAGCAAGAATATATGGAAAAATCCACAAAATAGTTCGGGTGTTAAGGATTAATTTAATAATATGATTTTATGTAACAAATTATTGGAGTCAGCACGGCAATATTAACCGGTTGAGTGCAAGAAGCCACTATCGGGGCTTTCAAAGTAATGAGGGTACCAGAGCAAAAGCCTATATTTTTCTTGCTCATGTTTCATAATCCGTCAAACGCAAATAATATTTTGTTTATAATAATTAGTTCTATTACAAATTGTTGGGGAGTGCCTTCGGCTCTCTGGAAGCGTGCAAACTTGGAACAGATGGGAAAAGAAACATCAAGATTTGCTGAGGATTTCATCAAAAAACACCACGAAATGGCAAATATTGAGTCTATGTGGGCGAACATCACAACTAGCCTAGCCACTACCATAAACAACTGTGTACCCTCAAAGATGACATCCATACGATATAGCCAACCTTGGATCAATCGAGACATCAAAAGGTTGTGTAGATGGAAAAAGAAATGTTTCCAAAAAGCCAGAGCAACAAAATCAGAGGGAGACAAGAATAGATATAAGAAGCTAAAAAAAGACAGCCAAGCTATATGTAGAAAGGCGTACAACAACTATATTACAAACATCATATCACCCGACTTAACATCAAATCCAAAGAAGTTCTGGAGTTTTATCAGCAGCAAGCGGAAGGAGAGCAGTGGAGTTGCACCGCTTAAAGATAATGATACCATTACATACTCTGAACATCTACAAAGGCAAACATCTTGAACAAACAATTCTCCTCAGTGTTTAACAAAAATGAGGTGACTACGTCAATTAAAGATATGAAATCCAAACCAGCAGCCAAAATGAGGAATATCAACATCACTGACAAGGGAGTGCAGAAACTCTTAGCAGATCTCAACATCCATAAAGCATCAGGACCAGATGGAATTTCATCAAGAATACTGAAGGAATTTGCTCATCAACTAGCCCCAGTATTTACAACACTGTTTCAAGCCTCACTTGATCAAGGCACAGTACCCACAGACTGGAAAAAGGCAGATGTCGCCCCCATATACAAGAACAAGGGGAAGAAGAATTGCCCAGCAAACTACCACCCGGTGTCTCTGACATCTATTGTATGTAAGATCATGGAGCACATCGTGTGCAGCAACATCATGTCACACTGTGATGAACACCAGATACTAACAGACGCTCAGCACGGTTTCCGGAAGAGAAGATCATGTGAAACACAGTTGATAATCACACTACAAGACCTTGCTAATAACATCGACAAACAGAGCCAAACTGACGTTGTACTTTTGGACTTCTCAAAAGCCTTTGACAAGGTACCTCACCAGAGGCTTCTCCATAAATTACACCACTATGGAATTACAGGAACGACTCAACTGGATAAAGGACTTTTTGCATGATCGCGAACAGAGGGTCGTACTAGACGGATGTTTCTCCAAAACTGCTCCAGTTTCATCAGGAGTGCCACAAGGCAGTGTTTTGGGACCTCTCCTGTTCCCATTATTCATTAATGACCTGCCTGATTATGTCTCTAACTCCTCAACAGTACGACTGTTTGCAGATGGCTGTGTTCTGTATAGAGAAATTAAGTCACCATATGATGACCAAAAGCTCCAAGAAGACCTGGATGCATTACAGCAGTGGGAACAAGATTGGCTAATGGAGTTCCATCGCCAGAAGTGCCAAATCTTCCATATCACAAAGAAAAGATGTCCGCTGAAAGAACCGTATTTCATACATGGTCAACAGCCTGAAGAGGCTGAATCAGCAAAATACCTAGGGCTGACTATCCATCACCAGCTGAAATGGAACAACCACATCCAACAAGTGACTAAAAAAGCTAACTCCACCAGAGCCTTTCTACAGAGGAATATGTATGCATGCCCGAAGAAAACTAAGGAGCTGTGCTAT
This sequence comes from Pictodentalium vernedei, assembly GCA_031216915.1. Taxonomy (NCBI): domain Eukaryota; kingdom Metazoa; phylum Mollusca; class Scaphopoda; order Dentaliida; family Dentaliidae; genus Pictodentalium; species Pictodentalium vernedei. The sequence goes on along the minus strand of CM062292.1, from coordinate 302,355,870 downwards.
TCTACACTTGTTCGTCCCATTATGGAATATGGAAGTGTGATTTGGGATCCTCATACCGTACAAAACATCAGACGCATTGAGATGATACAAAGAAGATCAGCCAGATTTGTCCTTGGTGACTTCAGGACAACTAGCAGTGTTACAACCATGCTTAGAAGTCTGAACTGGACAACGCTACAGGAGCGTAGAGCACAAGCCAAGGCCGTAATGATGCACAGGATTGTCAACAACCTAGTTGATATCCCAGTCACATACCTGACCCCAGCAGCAGTGAATGTCAGAGGCCACAGCCAAAAATTCTTGGTGCCCTTTGCCAGATCCTCCGCTTACCAGCAGTCGTTCTTCCCGGATTCCGTCAGAATATGGAACCAACTCCCTCAGAATACCATCGCCTGCAACTCACTGGACTCTTTCAAGGGTGAGCTGCAGTCCATCACTCTGAGATGAACCAACACGATCTGATTTTAACTGCACTGTAAATATGAATTTTGACCTGCACTTTGGGACCTCCCGCCACCGATCATGTAAATAGTCACTTGCAGTACGAGGATACACCAGAGGTGGTTTTGTACTAAAACGGAAGAAGAAGAAGAAGAGGCTTCTCGTTCAATATTATCCCTCCGCCCAAATCGATCTCGTGCGATAAGCAATGACAGTTTGAACGCGAATACCGTTCTGTCTACTTCTTCTCTTCCTCTATCCTATCCTCTCTTACTGCCGTCATTTATTCCGCGTCATTCAAGTACTCCACATCAAATCACTCCATCATGCCCAGTAACACGAGTTTGCCAGATTGCGTTCAACGATTGTAAACAAATTTCGTTACGCCTAATAACGACACATCAAGAGGAGCAACACTGGCTGGGGTTCATATCGGCCGATAATGGCATCATATAAGCTTGAAGTTTTATCAGCCGAGTTTGATAATTGGCAATTCTGGGAAAGAAAATCATATCTAATAAATAACGGTATTTATCAGTCTAAACACGTCATGAAAAATGTTGAAAATTTCGGGATAAGTCGGATAATATGACGGGCTGAGTTTGTAAATAAAAAGAATCACGGCTAATATGTTAAAGCCACGTACTACACTCCAACAGCTGATATTATTTATATGTCAAATAACTACACAAACTTGATATAAATTAATTTATGATGACCAATGTTAGGAAACTCGCTAAAAAGTGGACCGAAAATATAATTAAAAACGGAGTGCGATTCATGCCTTATTTCTATTATTAGTCACTGGATCTCCTCGATACGTTTACATACAAAAGGTAACTGAAGGTAGAAAATACAATCTCATATCGTATAAATATAAACGTATTGTAATAAAATAAATACCCATACAAATAAATAGATAAATAAATAAATTGTATCATCCCTGCCATGAGGATAAGTGGCGGAGAGTTTACGAGGAGCGTATCTCGTCACCACACTGTGATCTCTTCGCCCGTTATAAAAAACAAACAAATTGACGACCCCATGTTCTACTAAGAAGAAAGCTCGGGTCATGTGCATATGTTATACCTTAGTAAAAGCCAATATGACAGTTCAAAGCTGAAGTGTGCTAACCCTCTACTAAACGTGACAGTCATATCTATCTATCGCTATTCACACAAATCGCCATTTCTTTTTCAATTTTTGCCTTCAATACTTAGGATGGGATCCTTTACTGGAAATCACGCTGGGCGAACTCGTTCCAATGAGTGTCACTAACTATGTTTTAGATGCGCAAGTTTAGAAATTTAGTTATTCAAAAATTACGTTTTGAGTATCGTCGGCAAGTCGTGTTGGGTAAAAATAATTTTGTCCTCAAAATACACACACAGATCCGTACCAGACTTCGTCTGAGGCAAACCACTGCACTTTCGTGGTACGTAGCTAGTGCGTTCCATACGTTCATGCTGCTGGCGAAATGAAAGAGAACCAAGTAACCATGAAAACTTCATCTAAACAGCTAGATGGATCCAAACCATCGTATCTGACAGTTTAGTGGTTTAGTTGTTGGAGTCCTGATTGCCAGGCAAGATTGACGACGGTTCAATTCCCGGCCTGGGATCAGAAATCAACATTGCAAATTCTTCGAAAACAGATTGTATCCTTTAATATACACACACAGGCCCGTGCCAGCCTTCGTCTGAGGTCAACCACAGCATTTCCGTCGTACTGTAGTTAGCACGTTTGACACTTTCGTATAGCTGTCGTCGTAAGGAAAGTGAACCGAGTAATCTCGAGAAACAACATCTAAAAAGCTAGATTCCAGACATCGTTTCTGGCGGTGTGCAATGGTCTAGTGGTTTAGATGTTGGACTCCTGATTGCCAGGCGTGCCCATTTACCTCAAAACAGTAAGCCGAGTTTTCTGTTTTCTATTGTATCTACGGGAACAGAATTTTGTAAATGGCGAAAGACCATAAATTCGATTCATTTTCCGTTGTTTGTATCATTGTGTGTGTGTCGGTGTGTAGCGCTAGTAAACACTGACAAGCATGTACACACACAAGACTTTGAACCTTCTGACCGGATTCAGTTGACAAACGAGATAACCCCTTTTGTAATGGCCATACACAACGCACGGAGTCTTGAAAAACTAGGAACCGGGTTCACTCTCAAGCAGTCTTCGTCTGAGACCAACCACAGCACTTTCGTCGTACTGCAGCCATTGCGTTCCATACTTCCATGCTGCTGCCGAAGGAAAGTGAACCAAGTAATCGTGGGATCTTCATCGAAAAAGCTATCGTTTTTGACTTTGTGCAATGGTTTAGTGGTTTAGAGGTTGGACACCTACTTGCCAGACGGTATTTCCGTGAGTTTGATTCCCGGCCGGTGATCGTAAAGCAATATTCTAAATTCCTCCAAAACATGATTCGAAATACGCACACAGGTCCGAACCTGTCCTCGTCTGAGGCCAATCACAGCACTTTAGTTCCTCCAATCAACAGTCTTCCTGTTTATTTGATCTCCTTTCGCCAACAACGCATCGGAAGTTGAAATTGTTTGAATCTATTGCAGGGTGAAACTATAAATTATTATTTTCAAATATACATAAATCAGCTCCCTCGTCATGACTATCAGAGATTGCAAACTGTCTCGGAGGTGGCTTACAAAAGCAAAAATGCTTGCTGCCGAATCCTACCTTGTGACTAGTCTGTATGCCATTATTGTTCATGTTACTCATTGCACCAGTGGTTTTGTATTCATACTTCTTTTCACAAATAAATATTGTTTAAACTAAACTATGACAAACATGTCCCCACAAAATCGGGAAGATAAACACTAACCCACTGTTTTCTTTGTGAGGACCCGGGGAAAACAATGGAAATCCTTTGGTGGGGCAAACGCTATTGTCTTGGTTCCCACAAAGTCGGGAAAACAGGCCTCCCCCATACTCACGTATAAATACTACCACTCACCATAACCTACACAAATACACACAGGGGCCACTAGTGCAAGCAATATCCACTACCCAGCTGCAGCTAATTATCAAGATCCATTCTGAACGACAGGTCTTAAAGTTCGTTAACAATCACTCATGGACATTGGGTAAATAAGAAAAATAACTGTAAATTATCTGGATAGACCATTATGCACATTTCGTGGTTCATATCTCAACGTCCCATGTTCCAAATTCAGCTAAGTTTGGAAATCCGATTTCCATTCACCTCCCAGCCCAAAGTAAATTTGAAAAACACACTGATCAAGGCAAACGGTTTTGGAAAATGCATGTTATTTACTTCATTCGAATGTATTGTATGCACGTAATACGAAGGCTGTAGGTGAATACAAGACAGACTCATCCATTTTACAGTATACAGTGGTGTATAAGATGATACTATTCAAGGCGATATGGTCGAAAGGCTTAACCCATCACACAGGATATCAAAATTTATTATTTTGATTTTTCAAAAAATTTAAAAAAACATATCATCTGACACGATGGGCTCGTTCCATTGAGGAGCACCATAATATATATTTTTTTTACTTTTTGAAAAGTATATTTTTTCAACTGCTAAATTTGAAAAATTACGCGGGCGGATGCGGACGATTTCTTATGTAAAGGGTTAAGAGAAAAAAAATTGAAATGGCTTTGTGTCTATTATTTTCAAGAGTATGAAACGAAGTTTATCTCAAAACAGTTGGATTTCTGGAACATTTATTGGTCACAAATAGAAGCGTGACCCGCCTACCGCCGACGCAAATGATGATGATTGCAGGTAAGTGATTCTATAAATATACAACGCCCAACCAAAAACATGTTCCCGATAGTTTTCAATTTTCCGGCGCCTCGCAAACGTCAATTGCATTTTAAGGAATATATTTTAGTTTCTGCTGAAGCCGACTATGTTGATGAAGTGCACGTTCTTCGCGGCAATGTCAGTTTAATATTCAAAGCATATTTTAGTTATTGTGGACAAAAACCAAGTACTGATATTGGAGAGTGAATGCATGAGTTACATAATCTTCATACCAGGCTGTCGTTTGATGTGTGATGATGTGAAAACTGTCACGTAACGGCGTTCGCTTCATCACACGTCACCGACGGGAGGACTCACAGGCGTAAATTGATACGACGCCAAAATGGAGGGCGTAGATTGAGACATTTGCCGCTAACTTGTCAGGAATTCATTTGTTTTGAGGTCAATTGTTTGAGCAGGAACTCTTTGTCACGCACTTCAGTAGTTGTCAGTTTGACGAGTGGTTTGCGCCTGTCAGAAAGCGAAGGTGTTCATGTAAAGACGAAGCTCTCGACCATTATCCTGTCGAATATACTTCTTTGTTTGTATTCTCTGGCTTAAAGCCCACTTTACATTAAATTCTTATTTTATTGCAAAGAAAATAAACAATTTTATCACTTTGGGGAGAAAAAAATTGAAAACTGATGGTTCGGTAGAAACTCGTCATAAAAATTGCTGCGGTTGGGTTGAATGTTTGCATTATAACAATGACTGGGTATTATTTCAAAGCATGACCGGTAATTATTTTAACATTTCCGGACATTCTTAGAAACAATGTACACTTATTGTTCGTTTTGGTTATTCCTTCGGATAAGAGCGCAGGTGAAACAGAGCGAGTTGTCGGCAGTGGGTTTTAAAAATCAAGAAAAATAGTCTCTGTATTGAGCCTCAGCTCAGCTGAAAGTAATTGCTTCTTTTTCCAGATATATTGATCGTATATCACGAGCAATTTCCCTCGAGAAGGATTTCTGTTTATCTTTGAAGAAAGAATCGGAAACAGTTCTCTGAGGACAATTAATACCCCAAATAGTAATGTTTAACTCCTTGAGCCCTGATGGTATCTTCCATGCCAGTACAGTGTTTTCAATTGGAAGAGTCTATATTCGTTACTTGGTGGAAGGTCAATCATTATTTTCAATGTGCAGCCTTAGGGCTGCACGTTGAAAATCTTGATTTGTTTAACACACAAATTCACGGAGGAATTACCTACTTCATGAATTCTGGACCTGAAAAGCGGTTTTGCGGGTTCAAAGAGTTAATGTTAGTAGCCGCCTTTCCTGCAGGTTACATCTCAAATATTGAATCAATCACAGACATTTATAACTATATTATGTCTTTTAACACTCTGTTGGAGACTAGTGCCGTTCTATTAACTACCGTCTACAGTACAATGAATGAATTTACTCTATTTTCGTGGGGAGACGCATTAATACGTACATTATCTAAGTAGCCGTTGTTCAATGACGTCGCCTTAAAATGTTTCACTCACGAGGGGGGGGGGGGGGCGGGGGTGCAGATTTCCATGAAAGTGGGAGGGCAAGTCCGCAAGTGGCCTTTTAGGATCAGATCATAGCATTGGATTCAGATGCCGCAGATATCATCAGTATCTGAATGCAATGAGCAATCTTCAGATTTTTTTTTTTTCAGGAATACAGGGGGTTACGCCTAGAAATAAAAATGAATTGTGCTTTCAAATGAAGCCCTCAGGTGACGTTTGGGGTGTATCTCCACATTTTGGAGACGTCAAAATGAAGAAACCGAGTACGAGCGCGCGACTGTCACAAAGTACAGCAGGGATCCAAGTGGGCTGATACAGTTTCCCTTCCACCAATAAAAAATTGTTCTCTATTTATAAATTTGTAGCACTGCATTCAGGATAACGGGTTAATGTTTCGGTTTCAGAGATATTTTACTGGACATTACGTTATCATCTAGTATATGGCATTGTGATGCTTCGTTGGGAGTGAAGGGTCAGCTACCAATGGCGCCTATGGTTATCATGCTATATATTCACTCTGCAGTTTGAACGAACCACTTGATTAGAGTTTGTTCAAATAAAAATATGTTTAGTGTGTGTAGGCGCAAGGGATGGTGAACGTGGGTGTGTGTTGGTGGATGGGTGTGTGTGGATAGATGGGTGTATGTGTGGTGGGCGGACGAAAATAGGGGGGGGGTCAAAGTCTATGTTTGGTGGGGAGAGCAAAGCCCCCTTGCTCAAACGGTTTCATGTGCACTAGAAAGTGTGACAAGCGAGTATTCGCCAAATTGTTGGCATTTGCTTTGTATACACAGTGTGATACGAAATAAAATTGTCATTGTGTCTAGGGCATAGTATATTTTTTGATGTCCCCCACCCCCGACTCATACACTTTTAACACCTCTCCGTTTACACCTAAAATCAACGAAATGGCGTTTCAGTGGATAAATTCCACAGCGCCAGACCATAGTAGTCCCGATGTGTCCTGGATATTTGATATTAACAGTAGATGTGGATTCTATAGTAAGGCATTGTGCCAATGACGGCGTCGGTTCCACGATCACATATTCACATGAAGCAGAGGTAAGACGGAAGAAAAAAGGGAAGAAATTACAAGAGATTACACTATTAAAACCAAGACTGGAAATAAGCAATCTGTCACTTGCAGAATAAAGTCAACATAGGGTGAATTTGCTAAGGCTATTCCATACAGTGGGCCAATTTATCCTCTGGGTACCTCTTTCTGCTTAGGCTTGAGACCTTGATTCAGATTAAGGTTCACAGAGGGTAAATTTAGCATCAGAAAAACTCCCCTCTCTGTGGACTTTATTCTGCAGATGACAATCTGCTTACTTCCAGTCTTAATTAAAGCGACGATGCTACTGATACGACCAGTGTTCACACTGTCGGAATGCCAATTGCTCGCTCTAAAATCGCTTGGCACTACAAAGTACAGCAATTGGTAAACAAATATTCTTTTGGTAGTTCTCGAAGGCTTCATGATTTATTATTTGAATTCGTCGTTTTCTGACGACAGAGGCGAGACAACATTCACGCTTGTCACGTAATTTATATAGGTACATATCAAAGTTCTTTGTTATTGGTCAACTGAATTAACAGTTACTCAGTTAATACTATTCTTATCAAAACATTTCTTTGTTACCTGATCCTTTTTGTCTTCCATAATCTTTTTTTAGAATCCTTCTGGAAGGTAATAAATTAAATTATTTCCAAATGAAACAAAATACTGCATCTTGATTGGCTGAGAGGTACAGTGTAACTTGCAATCCACAGTGGCTTTTTTTACACCGTGGTTAACCATGGTGGAAAAACAAGGATACATATAATAGCAGGGTATATGGCTAAAAGAGTACCCATTTTTAATTATTAATTCATACATTCCGCTCAGTTATGTTAGAACAAAAATAAAAATTCAGGAAATTTAATATTTATGTGTGTGATGGAGTTGATTTGGGTAAATCATTGTTTCGGTGTTTAGTAGCATTTCGCGTCCGGTTTTTCTTACTTATTTCAGCCATTTGTGTGTAATAATTAACATTTAAAGTTGTTGTGGCGATTTTCGGAAGTCCACTGTTAATTTAGTCCTGTTTAATAACAGCGTTTTGTAAATTCGGCGTTAAGTTGTTGCTGCTCGCCATTTTGCCATTTCAGCCGAACATTTTCTACAATCCAGGCTCTGATTGGTCTGTTCTTTATGATAGGACCAATGGGAGTCTGGTTTGTTGGAAGTAATTGGTGCCACAGTATTGTAATCTATGTTAGCTGTGTATTGGCTGAAGTTATTATTAAAAGCCGTATCGCGGCCCTTTCAGATCACTCAGGTTGTGGTCTAAGAACCTACAGGTTCGCTTGACTACTCTCTCTCTTTGGAGAGTTACCAAACTCTCCCTTTTCGGGTGGTTGGTGTGCTCTTCCCAAATGTAGAGATAAAACAAAAATAAACCTGTCCATTTAACTTGACCACAATCTTTGTCAATAATTCTGTCTTTTGGATAGGTGATGATTGGTTTTTAAAACGGTGTAAAATCTTGCCAGTAAAACTTGTAGTTGTAATTAAACATGTAAAATTCGGCTCCAGAAACCAACGGTACGAACCGTTGTTCGGTTGTTGTACATCTGTCTGCCCACGTATGTTCGGCCGTGTGTGTATCCTCTTGGAGAATAAAATCAGTATCTCATAGAGGGTTCAACTGAGGGGGGTATTTGCCTAGAAGACACTTATAACTTATTTACAAATGCCAAATTCTGTGGCGTTTAGGAAGTCTTGTCAGAAATTAGTCTAATATTTTACAACCTGGGAAACAATAAATATGATCTGGTAGTATAATAGGACATAATTATACCCTTTTAGGTGAACTTTTATCTACCCTCTCAATTTCGTCACACTCCTACTTCAGTGATCGTGTGTGCTCCCTGTTTACACTTGTCATCCTCTTCTTCTTTTTTTAATATTTTGTTATTCATAAAATAAATACAGTATGTTTCAAATTTCTTTTTATTTTTATTTTGCAAACACAGTTCAAGAACGGCTGTGGTGGTCTTTGGTTGCACTTGGGTTGGGGTTGGAGTACCACTGACCACTGCCCATTACATTTTTGGTGCTGCGAGCAGGGTTCTTGAATCAAAATATGGATACCCCTCCAAGGGATACTCACATACATGCTGAACGGGGTGCTAAGCCCAAAATTAGAACTGTCAGCATAAAGGACGAGCCAAGTGACTTAGAAGGCCCCAATACTGGTGAAATTGAGAGGCAGTTTCATGAACTTACACTCCAGCATGGAAGGTGTAAAAAGGAATTTGAGAAGTCAAAACTCCCTAGGATGGGTAAAATTCCCACAAGGGCCTCAGGTCCATTGGGCAAAAATACAACAGAACCCCTTCCGTCAGGTAGGAGTTCTACTCCAATCAATTTTGGTCAATACGGAGATCCCCTACATGACACAACTGGTTCATGGAGAAGTTTTCCTGTCCAAAGGGAAAAGGAGCCCAATAAATATGATGGCAAGACAGTAGAATTGAAAGATTTTTTGGTTCACTTTGAGCAAGTGTCGGATTGGAATAAGTTGTCTTATATTGAGAAAGGTCAACAATTGGTTATGTGTTTAAGAGGTGAGGCTCAGAAGCTATTAGGTGATTTGACTGCAGAACAGCGACAAGACTGCGAAACTCTTCAATTCATTTTAATAAAGAGATTTAACCCACAAGAGTTATTGATTGCTCATCGTTGTGAGTTACGTACAAGAAAACGATTTTGGTTATGCTTTGTGAAGGCTGGGCTGTTTGGCATTTCCTGATATGCCCCATGATGATAGGGGAATTAATGCTTTAGAACGATTTTGCAATGGAATAGGTAAGGCTGCCATCCATGAGCATGTTACTTTTCGTCGTCCAAAATCATTGGCGGCGGTCATTTCTTTGGCAATCGAATTTGAAGCTGTAAACGGGAAGCAAGTTCTTATAAATAAGCCAAAATCTGAGAATAGTCAAGAACTGTTAGGTACTGTATTCAACTATAGGCGCTAACAAACAATTTGGAGATCAAGAGGAGTTAAATATACTCTGTAAGCTTATGCAAGAATGTATAAACAAATTGACTAATTTTAAAACTAAAGGAAAAAAGAAAAAACGTCCAATGAACTTGGCCATGGTGGAATGTTACAGGTGCCATCAGTTGGGCCAATTGCCATATGACTGTCCCCTGAGAGATAGTTTGGCTTCACTGGATGCAAAGAGTATTGACAAGAACCTTTTTAAGGAAAACATAAAATGGTTACACCAGTGACCCGTTGTGTAACCCAGAATGAACAGTCTTCTCAAGGGTCAGTTTTCAAGATAAATTTATTAAGAAGGTCATACATGTTTGCAGCAATTATTTTTGGAAATAAGGTCCAAAGCGTCTTAGTGGACACAGGTTCAGCTTGCAGTTTGATGTCAAAGGACATATTTGAAAAGTCGGGTGGAAAATTGTCAGAGTTAAGGGCTGTTGATGTATATTTTGTGACTGTGGATGGTAATGCCTTGGATGTAATTGGAAAGGGTAGTTTACAGCTCACTTTGGGAGGAAGTTTATTCTCTCATGATTTTGTTATTGCTGACTTAGATGGGCTTAGTGGGATTTTGGGAATGGATTTCTGAGACCAGAATGATGCAGTTATTTGTGTTTCCAAAAGCTATATACAAATAGCTGGGAAGATTTTCGGGTTGAATAGGGAATTGACTCCTGTCTGCACACGTGTTAAGCTGTCCAGAAGTGTGTTTGATTATGCTGACTCAGAATTTATAGTTTGGGGATATGTTGTTGGAAATAAAGCTGGTTTTGAAAACAGTTTGTTAGAGCCTTTTGATTATTTAAATAGAAAAGGACCTTTGATTGCAAGAACACTAATAAACCCTGAAAAAGTTTTGTTTTTAATATTGAATATCATAGGAATGCTCTAGTAGCGAATTTACAGTCAGCAGAGATAGTAGAGCCAAACAGTGAGGCCTTAAAGGATATTTGTCCTAGTCTGCCTGAAACATTGCAAGATTTGTTAGAGAAATCTTCCAAAAATTTAAATGAGAAACAGAAAAACCAACTACATGATTTTTTGATGGAATATCAAAATGTATTCATGTCACCGATAGGAAAATTGGGAAGAACAAATTTGGTTAAACACCCAATTGATACTGGTGATTCAAGACCAATTAAAATTCCACCTCGAAGGTTACCATATGCTCAGAAAACTATAGTTGAAAATGAAATAACAAAAATGTTGGAGGATGATATAATAGAACCCAGTGATAGACCTTGGTCAGCCCCTTTGTTGTTGGTATGAAAGAAGGATTACTCTTGGGGGCTTTTGTAGACTATCATAAACTTAATTCTGTTACAAGGAAGGATGCTTATCCATTGCCCAGGATCGATGAATTGTAAGATGCCTTATCTGGTGCAAAATGGTTTAGCACTTTGGATTTGGTATCAGGATATTGGCAATGTGAAATGGAGAAAAACGATAAATCTAAAACAGCTTTCTCTACATATATGGGTTTGCTCCAATCTAAAGTTATGAGTTTTGGCCTTTGTAATGCGCCAAGTTGTTATGAAAGATTAATGGAATTGGTTTTGAGAGGGTTAAGATGGGAAAAATGTTTATGTTACATTGATGACATTAATGTTTTTGGTCAAACTTTTGAAGTAGCTTTACGGAATGTATGAGTAGTTTTTGATCACCTTCGAAAAGTGAATTTAACTCTCAGGCCATCAAAATGTACTGTGTTTCAGAAAGAAGTGACATTTTTGAGTCATAAGGTGTCTGATAAACGAATCCAATATGATTCTGAGAAAACTGATACCATTAGAAGCTGGCGTGTTCCCATAAATGTTTCCTTTGGATCCCCTTTGGATCTCATAGCTGTTGATATAGTGGTGCCAATGCCTATAACTTTGGATGGTAATGAGTATATTATTGTCCTCTGCGATTATTTCACTGAATAGGCAGAAGCCTATGCAGTTCCCAACCATACTGCCTTGATTATTTCCGATAAAATAGTGAATGAGTTTATCAGTAGATTTGGGGTACCAAAACAAATTCATTCAGATCAAGGTAGGGAATTCGAATTTGAATAATTTCAATTAATGTGTGAAAGGTTTGGTATCAAAAAGACCAGAACCACTCCATATAGGCCACAGTCAGATGGGCTTGTTGAAAGGTACAATCATACCTTACAACAGATGTTAGCAATATATGTAAATGAGAATAGAAATAACTGGGATGAAAATTTGCCTTTTGTTCTCTTGGCTTATCGTTCATCTATTCCGGAGAGTACTGGTTGTTCACCAAATCTGCTCATGTTTGGAAGAGAAGTTTCATGTCCATTGGATTTGATACTTGGAAACCCGCCTTGCTCCCCTACTTACTACTGTCGTGTAGAATATGTCAAATGGCTCCAAAGTGTTATGACAGATACATATGAGCATGTCTACAAACATCTCAGAAAGGCAGCTAGTAAACAAAAAAAGTATTGTGATAGGGGATTGAAACCTGGGTTTTTGCTCCCAATGGTTTTGTTTGGAGATGACACCCACCTTCTTATCAAGTAAAATTAGGAATGGGATGGATTGGTCCTTATAAGGTTATCAGAAGGATAACCGATGTTACTTATGAGTTACAAAGAAATCCCCAAAGTAGATTATTAGTTACTGGTGTGGACCATTTAAAGACCTATACTGGGGAATTGCCTCCTAAAAATTGGGAACCTACTCCAGAAATTGAAAGAGATACCTCATCAGATGAAGACGAAATTAGTTCTGACATTTAACAGATCAAATGTTGAATGAAACAGAAGTCCCTGTAACTCCCGAAATTAAGAGAACTACATGTGGAAGGCAGGTTAGAAAACTGGTCATCTTTTGATTGATTGATTTATTTATTTTGCAATATACAAAGACAGAGATGTACACACATGATGACAAAAAAAAAACAAAAAAAAGTTGGCACAAAGTACATGCATATTGCAAGGAGATGGCATAGTCTCTTGGACTGTCTTCCTGTCACCCCCGCGATCTGAAGAAGAGAACATACATACATAGGTCAACAACATATTTACACAGTTTCGATATTGTGTAATTTTTTTGCCGATGGTCCAGGAGTATATGACTGTGCAGTTAGCTTTAGTTCTATTTTTTTTGGTAGGATCCAGGGACTTATTATTTTTTTTTTTAATGGCAGGTTAAAGGTTAATATCACATTTTAAGGATTGTCCTGATGTTTTATTCAGAGCTAAATAAAGTTGTCTTGTTTCAATTCATTGAGGCGTGCCTTTTGGCAATCTCCAACAAAGAGCAATGAACGATTTTATTTTAACACATAATCCTACCATCCGACGGTAGCATGCAATAAATGTTTGTGTTACACCAATGTAATAAAAGTAAAAAGGCCACAAATGGACCATCAGCATGCTGATGTATAATCTCTGAAAAGAGAATCTCAAACGTGCTCCCGTCCAATATCGAAAACTTGATTGACTCGTCAAGCAGATCCCATCTGCAACTCGCTAATGCCTGTCACAGATGAAATCCACTTGACTCGCCTTCCAAACCTCAACACTAGAGGGGAACGCATCGGTGATCCACTTTGTCATGTGCAATTAACCTTGTACACAATCACTGCATTTGAGATTGCTACATTTCACTTCCTCGTGATATTCATCGAGTATTTTATTAACTAGATGTTTCTTAAAGCTTGCTCTGCTAGGAATCCTTTTTATTTCATCGTCAATACCAGACCATATATGAATAAATGAGAAAACAGGTAGTTGTGCAGAAAAGGTGGCCTTTGGTGTTTTACACGTCAATTCCCCCAAATTGTCATGTGCCACTCTCAGATATCGTAAAATAATCTTGAAACGAAGCTGGTAGTCTGAGGAAGTGCCAATCATGAATGAATAAGGAAACGTACAGTTTGTAGAGATCGTTAAACTTAAGAATACTTTCTTTTTTGAAAAGAGGATCTGTATGGCTGTTATAGTTCTTGTTGCAAATAATTCTGATTGCTCTCTTCTGTAATTTGAACAAACGGTCGGTTGCTGCATGACCCCAGATTTGTATTCCGTATAACAAGTGGCTGTGAACGAGTGAAAAGTATATGGATTTTAATGCGCGTTTGGAAATCGTTCTTTTAAGTTTATTCATGCAACATATAATGTGTGAGACTTTGGAGCAAAGTGAGTCAATATGACTAGTGAATTTTAAATTGTCATCCATTCATATTCCTAAAAAAGAGACAGTATTTTTTGATTCACGGTTCCCTACAGACCCCAAGGGTTGTCCATTGATTTTTAATTTTAGCTGCTTAATCTTGTGTTCATTTTTAGGAGGATGCAGGAGCATGAAATTACTTTTGTCAATGTTAATTTTGAGATGATTGGCGGAACACCATTTATACAAGTTATTTAGTTGCATGTTGGCTTGATTTTGTAAGATTGCCATGTCAGATCCATTGGCTTGGAGCGTTGTGTCGTCAGCAAATGGTAGTGTTTTCAAAGATGTAGCTTTGTTAATATCATTTACGTAGATTAGAAACAAAAGAGGTCCTAGCACGGAGCCCTGTGGAACACCACAAGTTATAAGTTTTAGGGGAGAGGCATATTCATTAAATTCAACATATTGTCTCCTGTTCATCAAGTAGCTTTTGAACCAAGATAGACATACCCCTCTAATGCCATAGTGTTCTAGTTTCGAAAGTAGAATGTTATGATTAATAGTGTCAAAAGCTTTTGACAAGTCCACAAGTATTGACAATGTCGAATCTCTTGTAGTTTTGTCATTATTTTCTGTTACTGATTTCAACAGTTGGAGTATTGGTTGTATAGTCGAGTGCCCTTTATGGAAACCATATTGGTCATTGTTTAGGATATCAAATTTATTTAAAAATGATGTTAGGCGGTTATCCATTACCTTTTCCATTAACTTAGAGAAAGCGGGTATTATACTTATTGGTCTATAATTACCAAATGTGTCTAAGCTTCCTTTTTTATGAATGGGAATTACTTTAGATATTTTCATTTTATCTGGAACAGTTCCAGTTGAGAAGGATAAGTTAATTATATGTGCTATCGGGGAGGCAACAGTGGCGATTGATTGCTTTAGAAGACGCGATGAAATGCCATGAATGTCCGTACTGGTTTTATTCCTAAGTTTGTTCGAAATGTTTAGAAGTTCATATTCATCGGTAGGGGATATGAAGAAATTATTTGTGTAAATTTCTAAGTAGTCTCTGAATGATGTATCGGGTGTCATGGAGATTTCATCGATAACAGCTTGGCCAACGGTTGAAAAGAATTCGTTAAATTTATCAGCGATTTCAGATGGGTCGTCTATCACACCGTCGCCGTGAGTAAAGGTCGTGCACCTGCTCGGAAGGGTTTTGGATTTTTTAATAAGTTCCCTTATGATTCCCCAAGTTTTTTTTATGTCGTGCTTATTTTGGTCCAGTGCTTGTTCGTAATATTTATTTTTACTGATTCTTTTAAGTCTGTTAAATATTCTAATATAGTTCTTGTATGCCTGGATATTCTCATCATTTGGGATTTTTAGTTTTCGCTTGTATAAAATGTTTTTTTCTGTTAGATGAAGTTATTAGGCCTAATGTCATCCATGGCATACGTTTAGATCGTTTTTTATTTACTTTGGTTAGTTTTAGGGGAAATGCTTCCTCAAAATTCCGTGTATAGATGTCAAGAAAATTATTATAGGCAATATCAGGACATCTCGAGTTCATGACTGGGTCAAAATTGCTCTCAAGTAGCTTATCCTTAAAGATGGATATGTTGGCTTGACTGAAGATGCGCCGCTTGACCATTAAGTTTTTAGTGTCTCTGTCTTTTAAACGCTTTGTTTTTATTGTAAAAGTTGCAAAAAGGTCAGATATGTCAGTCAGCAGTATTCCGCTGTGTGATTCGGTCACGTCATTTGTGATTATATTGTCAATCAGGGTGGCAGAGTAGTCCCTTAATCGTGTTGGTTTTGTAATTAACGGTATATACCCACGAGAGAATACTTTATCTATAAATTCGCTTGTTTTGGGGTGATTTTCGGAATTGAGCAGATTGATATTAAAGTCCCCCATTATATGTGCCTTTTTGTGCTCGTCGTTGATCGATGAGAGGACGCTATCGAATTTTTCACAAATTTTTCCTAAGTTAGCTAATGGTGCACTATTGGGTCTATATACACAGCCAATTATATGGGATCTCTGTTTATTGTTCGGATAAAGTTCAACGAATACTGATTCATACACGTGTTCAGTAAAGTCTGATAGATCTTTCCTTATTTTGAAGAGGATTTCTTTGTTTATATAAAGTCCAAGGCCACCGCGACCTCGACTTTTTCCAGTACGGATAGCGAAGGATAGAGGGTGGTAACCGTCAATGTCATAATTGAAATTTTCATGGACATCAAATATCTCAGTCAGACCAATTATATCACAAGGGTTTTCAGCCTCATGTAAAACATTCGCCAATAAACGTAGGGAATCTATGTTTGCATTTATGCTACGAATATTTAGGTTGAGTATGGATAATCCTATTTTTTTATGAGGGACATCTTTCAAATGATCCTCTGGGGTGTGATAGTCACAACTATGATTCATGATTTTGAAAGGAGATTCATGGTCGTCGAATGAATTGCATGTACTGTTTTGGTTTCTGACCAAGTCATACCTCTCATCTTCCTGGACCTCACATAATGATACTCTAGTCGCCATCAGAAAAGGCTAACAAGTGCTGACAATCCTGGACCAAAGGAATACTAATTAAACTTTCACTAACAGATATGCATAAAAGATAAACAAAACAGAAGAAAATATAACTTATCATACAGATATTGCTTTGTTGCATGGACGTATTTAAGTTTTTGTGGGACAATCACAGCATTGTGTAATGGAATTCATTCTTATATGATTACCCTGTGAGTTACGACGCCTTTAAAACTACTATAGGCAAAGGTTAAGATGGTGAGTGTGGTCAGCATTATCTTGTTACCCACATGTGCAACAATGAGCGTAATTGGTTTCGACTGAGAATACACGATACCTACACGTAAAAGGAATACAAAGAAGAATATTTCCAGATTTATCCCAGGTGAATGTACCCCGCCCCCATTGTGAACTATATACCAAACCACGCATCTCTGCCAACCGTGATAGACCATGATAAAAGCTTGGCCAAGGACCTGGGAGGGTAGGTGGGCAAACAGATAGACAGGCAGACGAACGTTGCGCAAATTAAAGTACGATCATACTTGTTTCTTTTCCCAGATCAGTTAATAGTAGTTACAAGTAGTTGTCAAAACCTCAAACATGTTATGATGTGCATACGGTATTCATCTTCAAAAGACAGCCCAAGCCCCACACCGAGCGCGACGTGCATCGCACGCAGTCCCGCTCGACATCAGCAAATGAAGGTGCGGGCGTCGAGCTGGCCTGCATGCCATGCACTTCATTTCATAACTGTAACTCACATCCTGCTGGGCTCAGGAAAAACCTTAATCAGATTGTTCGCAAGTAGTTGTCAAAACCTCAAACATGTTATGATGTGCATACGGTATTCATCTTCAAAAGACAGCCCAAGCCCCACACCGAGCGCGACGTGCATCGCACGCAGTCCCGCTCGACATCAGCAAATGAAGGTGCGGGCGTCGAGCTGGTCTGCATGCCATGCACTTCATTTCATAACTATAACTCACATCCAGCTGGGCTCAGGAAAAACCTTAATCAGATTGTCCGCAAGTTTGCGTGCGCTACTCGGCACCGATAATATTGTTAACTGGGACATCAGGACAGATATATTACCACGTTTGAGTGGAGAATACGACTCAACTGATTACTTCACGACAAACACGGGTCACATGTTCACCTTTTAACCGTGCGATTCTCATTTATGCGCACATCAAAATGGCACTTGACACATAGCCCAAGAACATTAGGTTTCACTAGAGAAAAAAATCGGAGAAAGCTGATTTTTTCAGGGAATGTCGAGTACATGTCACTGAACGATTAGACAAAAGTCCCCTAAAATCCCAGTTGAGCTTTTTTTTCTACAGCCTTTTTTCCAAAACGCGTTTGAAAAAAATTTTAAAAAATCGCACGAACTTTGTAACCTCGAATTGATCCAACTGTATTTTTTGTTTACGCGTATTTCGAGCTACATAATGTCTAATATACATTTACCTAGAGGAAAATGTGCATTCTGTGACAATTTCTGCGAAAAATTATTGAAAATTCACAAAAAAGTATCGGATTTACGCAAAATATGACGATTTTCCTAACGGATTTGCCCAAAGGGTCGTAGTACAGAACGGGATGTTAGTTGGACAGACGATAAAAAATCCACCACCATTTGAAGACTTTTATCATTGCTTACAAAATAGACATTATGGAAGACCCCCTCTGCTTCTGGCCGAGTTCCCCTTTTGGCATAAAATTCGTCAGCATGAGAACTCAACTATTTTCGGGCTTGGGACCGAACAGACACGTCTGTGTCTGGCAGCATTAGATCAATAAATAATATTTACAGAATGTACAAAAATCAATAAATAATATTTACAGAATGTACAAATCAATCAACATGGATTAAGTTACATTGACTATTATCAACGCTATATACAGAAATGACATGACCTATATACATATTATTCATCGAACTCAGAAATTTCCGACAGGACAGTGTTTCTGTGGTTGTTACAAGAATCCGAACTGCAATTACACAAACCTGAGCAAGAGAGTCCTGCCTTCTTACACCCACACCTTTTTATACAAGCACTCTTGCAACCACAACTGATCAGATTCAGTAGGTTATCGGGGCCACATGGCTTTGTGGCTGCAGTCGGTACAAGAAGTCCATTGTCTAGCGACCACCCCCAATCCGTCGGAGGAAGCGAAGTGCCCAGCCATTGTTGGACCTGGAGATAACATCTGTAGACATTTTGTTGTGCAGCATCGCTGCTTGGTGGGAGTGAGGCTAGGTCGATGGGTTTATTCAGTTTAGATTTTGCTACATAACGCTTGTAAGTGACATATCTATATTGGTCGAGAGAGGAAACAGTTTTACTCCCGTATAAGATCAGGAGAAGTTGTTCCCCGGCAGCGGCTACTGCACTTGGTGTACTGTCATCCGCCAAAATTGTGTTGACATACTGTTGTGAGTCGCTAGTAACATCGGAGACAATTGTACTGAATACTTTCTTCTTACCAACTCGAAAGAGTGCAGAAGTAGTGTCACAACCACTTATAGAATGTGCTACAAGGAGGTTGCTTCTATGGTCACCCATTTTGGTTGCTATTTCACTAACTGAAACTAGTAAGTTTGGGGTAATGGAATACATCATGTGAATATTACATCCCGGTTGAACTCGAGAGGTAAGAATGACTAACAAGTCTGTGTCTGTTCCCACAACGACAACATTGTTGTCATCTTGAGCGATGTCAAGTGCAGTTTCGGCTATCAGTACATCAGCATCAGCCTCGGCCTGCTTGGACTGAATATTGATAGCAGATAGCTCCTGCATTAGAAGATCGATCAGTTGGGTTTTGTTCTTGGCATTTGCAAGGAAATCGGATTGGGGTGTGGTGGCTGGTAACTCGGGTGAGATATTGATATCAATGGAATACCTGTCTTTAGATCTACGGGCTTGTTCCATGCCCTTTGTCGACATTGTACAAGCATAACCATCAAAAACAACCACGACGTTCGCCCCAAAATGTCTCACTAGATAATTGGAATATGATGTACATATGTCCTTATATGACGACTGTTTAGGCCATACAACTGCCCTCAATAAAAATCCACCATCTACAACAAACAGAGAATGTTCTGGGATTTTAGTTTGCTCGGAACCGTATGTTTTGAAGATCTTACCGAGCGTGCTTTTCTGTGTCTTCCTCATTCCAGCAGAATCAAACAATGCTGGTGGTTTCGGGGCGAGTTCATATTTGAGATACTCTTCCATCTCTGCTTGTGACTGAATAACACATGTGATGCGGTTGAACAGAATTGTGGGGTCAATCACTACCTTACTTCCACGGACTTTGATGCTATTTGCCATCGATGCGAAAGACTTCACAGTGTCAACACGTCGTAGTTTGATGCTGTTGAAGTTTTGCTTACAACATTCGATACGCAACATTCACCAATTTTGCGAACTTGGTCACAGTTCACAGTTTCGTCGGCCACAAGCCCGGTCGCTATAGAGACTAATTGTAGTGGATCTCTATTCTGAAAGGGGGAATGCACTCTGAGCCAGTTCAATAATTTGGTGATATCATTGGCATCAGTCAATTGTGAACTTTGACGGAGATCCCGATGTTGTTCGCCATGACCAGTGTGAACATGAACAAAATTTTCGAGAGCATTACATATCGGAAGGCAAAGAGGTAGTCCATGTACCCATTGCGCAACAGTGCTATCGGTTATTCCCCTGCCATGTGTGAGACCACCAGGGAGCTTGAAGATTCTCATTAAACACTGCTCTATGGTCTAATCAGAATATATCCCGTCCCAGAATTTATCTGAGCGCCTTATGGTAAAGTAACCTTTCTCAGTGAACAACTTCAAATCATCCTGTTGCATTATTTCTGTTAGCTCATTCATCTGCTGCAAATAGAGATGAGAACTTTTTGCGTATGCAAAACGACCACCTGCGTGAAATACTGGAATCATATTGCGAACACAATATGTGTGGAGTTCCCAGTCGCCTGTGCGCTCTGCTCTCAAGAACAACTGGAGAAGACCTATGTGCTCGTAGTATTGTACCCAAAGCTTTCCTGTGCGTCCTACGGACGCATTCTGGAGCAGTTCGTGTAATTTTGACAGTAGATGGTTGACACTTTCTTGATTGACAGCGTCAGCTGTTGTACAGTCACCTCTGGCAAGTCCACAGAATATTTCATTGACTTCTGTGCAGTCTATGTTATCTAGTGTTCGGCTTTCTTCAAACACAAGTTTTGTAATGGCAATTTGTGTTAGCAAATGGGCACGAACTGCTCTTGAATATGCATGACCACTGATCAAATGATGGATTGACCCACCAGCATAAACAGTCCCCCAAAGTTCATCCAAGCCGCTACCAGCCATGATCGAACCAATTGCCCCTAAATATGACATAATCATATGGAAGCCGCCGAGTCTAACGAAAACTTTTGTCAACTTATCTGACGAAGACACAATCTCCACTGCTTTGATATATGAAATGATGCTATAATACGGTATTTGAATGAGAAAAGTCGATGCCGTTTGAATTTGAGTTTAGGGGGTATGGTTAATATTTCACACGTTTCACCAGTTCATTATGGAATAAATGACTATTGTTATATACCATTATAAAGCCACTGCTTTTCTG
This sequence comes from Pictodentalium vernedei, assembly GCA_031216915.1. Classification (NCBI taxonomy): domain Eukaryota; kingdom Metazoa; phylum Mollusca; class Scaphopoda; order Dentaliida; family Dentaliidae; genus Pictodentalium; species Pictodentalium vernedei. The sequence continues at coordinate 302,334,759 of CM062292.1, read as the reverse complement.
CAATTTTTGATATATAATTTAACTCCCAAAGTATTCGTAGGTTTGATTTAATGGACGTTGTGTACCGTTGTGTGTATGAAAACAATAAATTTTTTTTCGTAATTTTGTACATTTTCGTGAATATTTCACCATTGAGTGTGAGGATTGGTACAAAGTTGGCATTTTCTGTTGGGGATATGTATTCTCAATATAATTCAGCACGATATTTATGATTCTCACCCTACTAAGGCGAATAAGAATGAGAAATATGGAGCGGGGTCGAATCTTCTTTTTTCATAAAAAAAACGCTATAACTAAAAAAGCTCAACTCGGATTCGTGGGGACTTTTCACACTTTATCCACAATGTGTGTCCCGGAAACATATAAAAAAATCAGCTTTCTCCGATTTTTTTCCTTACTTTCTCATTTTTATGTCTAATGTGCCTGGACTAACAGTGACATCAATGTTAAGTGTTAAGGTGCAATACAAGTAACAGAATAAGGAAAACAGGCGGCAAGTGATTTATAAAGTCACGAAGACACCAAAAAAGTTGTTATTTGTCCAATTTTGATACCGTCCCAATGCCAAGAATTGCTTGTAGGTAGGGGAGGAAAATATATATTATTTCTGTGTCTGATATCATACGATATCGAAAAAGATCAGTCAACCAATTTAACCACAAGTGCAGCACCTTAAGTTGACAATTCGAAATTGTTGGCAATACAAAACCTTATAAGAAAAAATTCCTCCTGTCTTGGGTGTTGATTCATTACTAGGATTATATCTCTTCACAATGAGGGAGAGAGGGGTGATTATGGCAAGTGCATGGAGACGTAAGTCACAATTTCAGACCAGATGGAATAGCACTTACGCCATGTTAGGTCGTCTCTTTGATCAAAAAGACCCGCTGAATGCAGTTCTAGCAACAATCCGTAAAGTTGACAATTCGAAATTGTTGGCAATACAATTTCGGGGTGATTGTGGCAAGTGCATGGAGACGTAAGTCACAATTTCAGAAGTAGTACAACGGTAAAATATAGCGCATACTTTGAGAGAAAACACTCACACTCTGGGTTCAAACTGGCCCTAGTAGTTGTTTGGACACACTTCATTTGGGAGAAACCTGTCGCCCTCCCAATGAGAAACTAGCCCAAGTAGGTGTTTGAACACACACGAATATAACTCCTAATTTATATATAAAAAAAGCACTGGCACTCTCAGTGGCGCACAGGCACCTGATTACGAGGTAATCCGGCATCAAGGGCCCATTTGCCCCTCTCTGTGGCAAATAGGCCCCCTGATGCCAAACCACCTCGTAATCTTCTCCTTCCAAAAACAGCATTCAGGGCTACAGCTGCAACAAAAAGAAAACAAAGAGGCTCATGCAGTGAAATATAGCTCACAATTTGGGAGAAACCACTTACCCTCACAGTGACAAACTGGTCCAAACAATTGAGGAAAAGGAAAACACAATAAGGCTCAGGCAGTGAAATATAGCTCACAGTTAGGGAGAAACCGCTTACCCTCACAGTGACAAGCTGGTCCAAACAATTGTTGGGACACATCCCTGTAACTTATATTCATTCAGTAAGCACTGACCCTCTCAGTAACAAATTAGCCCCAGCTAGTTGTTTGGACACACCCCATATAACTCATAATTTGTAATAAGGCGCCGACCCTCTTAGTGGCAAATAAGTCCTTGATATCAAAATACCTCATAATTTTCTCTTTCCAACAACAGCAGTCCAAGACTGCAGCTGCTGCAAAGAGAAAAACCAAGAGGCTCATGCAGTGAAGTATAAACTTAAAATTTGTAAAAAGGCATTGACCCTCTCAGTGACAGATAGACCTCAATCAATCGTTTGGACACACCCCATATAATTCGTCGTGTGAGAACCATAAGGCTCTATCTTCCAGGGAAAGATAGAACCCTATGGTTCTCAAGCTACGCATTCATGATTTACAAGAAAGCACTGACCCTCTCAGTGGCAAATTGGTCCTTGATTTCAAATTACCAATAATAGCAGTCCCAGACTACAGCTTCTGAAAAGCAAAAAAAAAAACAATAAGGCTCATGCAGTGAAATATAGCTCACAATTAGGGAGAAACCACTTACCCTCACAGTGACAGACTGGTCCAAACAATTGTTGGGACACATCCCTGTAACTTATCATTATCCAGTAAGCACTGACCCTCTCTGTAACAAATGAGCCACAGCTAGTTGTATGGACACACCCCATATAACTCATAATTTGTAATAGGCACGCCGACCCTCTCAGTGGCAAATAGGTCCTTGATATCAAAGTACCTCATAATTATTTCTTTCCAACAACAGCAGTCCAAGACTGCAGCTGCTGCAACGACAAAACAATGAGGCTCATGCAGTGAAGTATAGCTCATAATTTGGAAGAAACCACTCACCCTCTCAGTGACAAACTGGCCCAAGTAGTTGATTGAACACACCCCATCTAACTGATACCATGTAAGGAGCCACTGACCTTTCTCAGATAGGCAAATAGGCCTCAGATATTGCATTTCCTCACGATTTCTATTTCCATAAACAGCTGTCCTAGACCTCCGTTGCCATAAAAAGAAAACAATATGGCTTATGCGGTGAAATATCGTTGACCATTTAGTAGTCACAAATCACAATCTCAGTGGTAAACTGGCCTAAGTGGTTGTTGGGACACACTCCCTATAACTCATATTTATAAGTGGGTACCGACTCTCTCAGTGACAGATATGCCCAGCCAGTTGTTTGAACACACCCCATAATATACAAAATTTGTAAGAAGGCAGTGACCCTCTCAGTGGCAAATGCATCCTTATTATCAAATTACCCTATAATTTTCTCATTCCAACAACAGCAGCCCATGACTGCAGCTACTGCAAAGAGAAAACAATAAGGCTCATGCAGTGTAATATATCTCATAGTGTGGGAGAAACCGCTCACCGTCACAATGACAAACTGGTCCAAGTAGTTATTTGGTCAGACCCCCTGTAACTTTTAATTTATAAGAAGGCACTGGCCCTCTCGGTGACAAACAAACCTCAACTAGTTGTTCGGACACACCCCATATACATGTGATTCACAATTTATAAAAAGGAACTGGCCCTCTCAGTGGCAAATTGGTCCTTAATTTCAAATTACTAATAATAGCAGTCCAAGACTGCAGCTACCGCAAAATTACTAATAATAGCAGTCCAAGACTGCAGCTACCGCAAAGAAAACACTATAAAGCTCATGCAGTCATATATAGCTCTCAATTAGGGAGAAACCGCTTACCCTCACAGTGACAAACTGGTCCAAACAATTGTTGGAATACATCCCTGTAACTTATAATTATTCAGTAAGCCCTGACCCTCTCAGTAACAAATAGGCCCCAGCTAGTTGTTTGGACACACCCCAAATAACTCATAATTTATAATAGGGCGCCGACCCTCTTATTGGCAAATAGGTCCTTGATATCAAAATACCTCATAATTTTCTCTTTCCAACAACAGCAGTCCAAGACTGCAGCTGCTGCAAAGAGAAAAACCAAGAGGCTCATGCAGTGAAGTATAAACTTAAAATTTGTAAAAAGGCATTGGCCCTCTCAGTGACAGATAGACCTCAAACAATCGTTTGGACACACCCCATATAATTCGTCGTGTGAGAACCATAAGGCTCTATCTTCCAGGGGAAGATAGAACCTTATGGTTCTCAAGCTACGCATTCATGATTTACAAGAAGGCACTGACCCTCTCAGTGGCATATTGGTCCTTGATTTCAAATTACCAATAACAGGAGTCCCAGACTGCAGCTACTGAAAAGCCAAAAAAAAAAAAAAAAAAAAAAAAAAACAAAAACAATAAGGCTCATGCAGTGAAATAATAGCTCACAATTAAGGAGAAACCACTTACCCTCACAGTGACAAACTGGTCCAAACAATTGTTGGGACACATCCCTGTAACTTACAATTATTCACTCACCCTCTCAGTGACAAACTGGTCCAAGTAGTTGTTTGAACTCACCCCATCTAACTCATACCATGTAAGAAGCCACTGACCTTCTCAGATAGGCAAATAGGCCTCAGATATTGCATTTCCTCACAATTTCTTTTTCCATAAACAGCTGTCCTAGACCGCAGCTGCCGTAAAAGGAAAACACTATGGCTTATGCGGTGAAATATAGTTGGTCATTTAGTAGTCTCAAATCACAATCTCAGGGTAAACTGGCCTAAGTGGTTGTTTGGACACACTTCCTGTAACTCATAGTTTATAAGAGGGCACCAACTCTCTCAGTGTTAGATAGGCCCATCTTTTCACCCTAAAGGCAGATTTTTTTTTATTTTGTTCCTGTCACATCTCAATTAAAGATATATGTTATCTCATAAATGGTCTTTAAAGATAGGATAAAAGTCTTCTCCACAGACACGATGATCTTCAAGTGTATCAGAGGACAAACAAAAACTTTATTTAAAAATTATTTTAGAAAGTAATTGAAATTATTTACCGTGCACCTTTATATGAGATTTTAAAATAAGTTTTTTTGGGTTTTTTATCCTATGATATGTATGAAATTTATTGGATAAAGTCAATGAGAGTAGTTTTTATAACAACTCGTAGTTGATGGAATATAATATTGTCCAGAATTCAAAACATCACTCTGTGTAAGAATTCTGCAATCTTGCATAATATTATTGCAGATGAAACATTGAGAGAAGTTGCTAACGGCAGTTCCATAAATGATGGAGATTATCCAATTCTTTTGTGTGAGATATAAATCTTCTAGCTGAAGCCTTTGATTGAAGGGGAACCAAAGTAAAGGATAGAATAATATCCGTCCGATTTGGTGTATTCCTTTTCGGGTCATTAGTAAAAAACTTAGCTGGTCTACAAAGTTTTGAAAGTGGCAGGAGGAGGGGAAGTATGCTGGAGGAAACATACCAGGATCAAATATCCTTTAGAAAATTTCAATGTTATTTTTTTTTAAAAAAATGAAAATCTCTGGAGCACAGAATACTTCTCACTACATTGGGTTTTTGAATTATGGATGTTTTGGATGCCATCATTACAGGCAGAGGAAGAGGCAGCATTTCTGAACGAGGATGTGATGGAGTGGCCTGACAGAGGGATGCCCTGTCCTATCAAAAGATGTAAGGACCACCATTTTAATACTTTGACAGCATATCGAGCACACTATAGAAGGTTTCATTATGAATCCGTGAAGTTGCGGTTGTGTCCGTGCATTGGGTGTTTGGTAGTTGATATTAAGAGGTCATAGATTCAAAGACATCCTATAGCCATTCATCATAAGGGTAAGAATGAAGCTGGCGGGATGGTGGAGAGCATAGCTTCTGAAGAGCAGCCGAATCAGAAGTATATTGATCCAGAGGGGTTTGTTCGTCTGAGACCAAAGATCAGGACGGAACAGAGAGAAGAGGCAATCCGAAAGAGGAAGAGAGTACAGTACAGCTTGATCTTTCCAGGGAAGGGGTAGATGCCCGAGATGTTCGTATTGTAATCGAGGATGATGGGACTGTTGTGAAGAGGCCATGCAGTTTATGGAAATAGACATTTTTTTGTTTTTACACAATAATGATTTTGTTTTAAGGAGGGAGGAGTGTGGCGGAGTTAATTTGGGTAAATCATTGTTTCCGTGTTTAGAAGCATTTCGCGTCCGGTTTTTCTTACTTATTTCGGCCATTTCTGTATAATAATTAACTTTTAAAGTTGCTGTGGCGATTTTCGGAGGCCCCTGTTAATTTAGTCATATTTTGTAAACGTTAATTATAACCTTTTACATTATTATTTATTTATATATTATTACCCCTTTAGTTTAATATGGCATTACAAAAATGTAACGCTCAATTTCAAAAAGGCACCTGATGTGTCAGGCCGTTAATGGGTGAAAACCCAACTCGTCATATGATTTTTGTTCCCTGCTGTCATACACTCGAAAAAGAAAATGGCTTCAACGTGTAAACAATGTGATTTTATTTAAATTTTTAAATATGCAAAATATCCAGCAAAGTTAGCCCATAAGAACAAGCAGCTGTATATAGTAAGGTAAATAAAGTAAATAAGTATGTTTATCATATGACTCGTCCATTTTGTTCACCTTAAAACATTTGATATTTTGTTTTCATATTAATCAGTGATAAATAAAGGCTTGCGTCAACAAAATACAACTGGGCCACATTTTCATAATTTGCATAATTAGAGTTGGGAGCTTTCATTGGTCAATTTCAAAACTGGACAATTTGATTGGCTAAACAAAATACAACTGGGTCACATTTGCATAATCTCGGTAGGGAGAATTTAAGTTATCTGTCCTATTTTGGGTGGGATATATTGTATTATTCTTTTACCTAACGTAACGGCAAAAACTGTCTCGCGTAATACAAGAAAAACGCCATTCATTTTTTTTATATTTTCACTTTTTGCTTCCAAAACATAGATTATGACCCCTCATTGGAACTAGCGTGTCGCGCTGGTTCCAATGAGGGGTCATAACCTATGTTTTGGAAGCAAAAAATGAAATTTTTTAGTTATACGAGGATGTTTTTTCCAAGTGCCGACTGCAACTCAAGTTAGGTGATGGGTTAAAAGGTCATACTAAGTGGCTAATTTGTGCGTGTGTGTGTCATATGATAAATAGAATATGAAATGAGTGTTTTTTCTCATATAATATAACTCGTCTGAATTTTCCGTTTGGGTTCGCCAGAGGCTCTCCCAAACGGAAAATTCTTAGATTCGTTTCATCAATCTTATATGAGAAAAACACTTATTCCATATCCTCTGTATATATTTTAAGCCTTTATTCCTGACTTAAAAGGGGTAAATATTGGTTCTCTTTTCAAGTTTTATAACTTCGTTGCAATTGAAAACGTACCGGTGCCGATTGCATGAAAATCATGTGACACCAGTTTGTTTGACAACAGATGATATTATCATCTGTCGAAATTGAAAACTTTAAAAATGTCATGTAAGGTACAGGGTCAAAACTTTCTCAGAATCCCAGTGGTAATAATAGTAATAACATGACTTTGTCGAGCCTTGTGGTTTATTAACGGCCCTAAAGGTTTTGAATAACTGCCCTTCAGCTTATTAACACCATCGACTTCGTCTCGGGCTTTTTGTAAGTTGTCGGGCTTTTATTCACACTTGTTGGGCCGTTAATAAACCACAAAGCCCTCCAAACTCATGTTTTTGTTATATTCATTTATTTATTTATAATTTGTTTATTAGTTTTAGTTTTGTATTATCTATATTTTTATCATTTGTGGTTTTTGCCAACTAAAATACTTAAAATATCTAGGTGATACTAAATTAAAAAATCGTACCTTATGTGCAATTAGACGTCTTCTGCAATGTTTTAGCGTCTTGTTGCACTCAAAGGGCAATACATGTAAATGTGTTCTTATTTACAATCAGGTTCCATTTGGCACTAAAATCTTTCATTTAGCACAAAAAATTTATTTGGCACAAAACGAGAACTTAGCGCCAAAAACGTTCGGTCTAGTCTGAACACTGATACGATAATGTTAATGATGCTGCCCTGGGAAGAAACTATGAATTAAGAGAGGGAATTTGTGCCCCACCCATATACACTTCTATGGAGATTTCGCTGCCTCCGTATAGAATTATTCTATTTCGTTTGTTCTTACCATTTTTGGTGTTTATTTTGCCGTCCGCTGATAGAGTGGCAAAATTTTCTCTACACCTTTCTTTTTTCGTACCAGTTTTGAAAAGGTTTAGAGACTGCAGTTATTGGCATCTTGAGTTTTGATAACACAAACACCAATATATCAGTGGAAATCTTTCTCTTTTGAAAAATGTTTCCACTGATGTATTGATGTTACATATACCTCAGTTAAAAACGCAGGGAGTCTCAATGATGGTGAATTTACGAGGAAAATAGTGTTAAAAATAAAATTCGGTACTGTCAGTGTTTTCACGTTTGCATGTGTTGGGGACAGAAAAGCAGTTGAATCATCTAGTTTTATTCAACTGCATTTCTGACTGCAAAATGGAAAGTTGGCTGCGAAGGACTTCCCCACATACCCCTCCAAAGAATATACCACAACAAGTGACAATATATTTTATTATAAATGTTGAATACTGAATTTATTTTTTTTAACATATGCATTTACTATTGTAAGCTTCTATACTTTGTGGAGACTCATGTATGAGAGAAAGACAACCAGAACAGTGTATATAAGCTTATTGCCTGTTCGGACCCACATATCTAATCTACATATCAATTAATCAAACGGTTTGAACACCTCGATCCATCTCCGTTTCAGCACAAAATCATTCCTTCAGAAATCTATCAGACTGCTAATCACCACACACTCGTTTGATCACCCAACGTTCTACTTTAAAGGGACAATAAACCGCGAATTTCAAAAAATAAGTTGACCTTTTGACAAAACCAAATTTTCATTATGTAAAGGTGCTCTTATGTTTCATTTGTCATTCGAAGTAACGCACTCGTATCGATGAAGTAAATTCACTTGAAGGAGAGAATGTACTGACTTTATCAAGAAACTTTGCTGCAGTTTTTCATCTCGATGTTGCTGATCACTGACGGAAAATTCCAGCACAGCGCGAAGTGTAATATCATTGTCCATATTATCGAAATTAACTTTCTCGGTAAGACAATTGTGTTGTTTGTTTAAACTTGTTTCTATTTATACGTTATGCGCCTGTGGTATCAGACGGTCTTACATCCCTAATGTTCCTCAAGCGCCTTGAGAAATGACGTCAATCACGTCAATCTTGAACTGTTAACACCGTAACTCGATACTTTTAACTAAACTGCTTTGCGGAGACCGGGATCTTGAGTGTAAGTGACATTATCATTTAGGAAAATCACTTAACCTATCTCGCTTTGCCGTTGTCGATGCAGCTGAGGAATTAAATTATTTTCATATGTATCAGAAAGTACAACACGCGGTTCTATTTACTTCCGCCGATCACTTCGGGCAAATTCGTTTATATCTTCGCAATGTCGTATCTTCTGCAAATTCGTTTGAAAGAAAGTTTTTTGATTACAACACGCGCCATACTTCGCACACTACATTTTTAACATGCGCTTTCACGTTAAAATAAAATTCTGAGAGACGGATATTTATTTTTTCAAATTAGTGATTATTGTCCCTTTAATAAGCCCACATACATGAAGTTATCCTGTCGTCTCGTCTCCTCGTGTGCTTTAATAAGCCCATATACACGAAGTTATCCTGTCGTCTCGTCTCCTCGTTTGTTTGGTTATCTACCTGTATGCCTCTTTAGATTTGATCCCTCTCATTTAACACAGCAACTCAAGGTAAGAAAACGACCGGGAACCAGTATCCCGGTGTGTTCAACCAGGAGCCAATACTATAAAACTTTTACAATTGTATTTTCTGGAATTGTATTGTCTATTTATGACTTTAAATGGGTTGAAATGAATCATTTGCATTTTCAAAGATGTGGCAATTTGCCATTTGGCAAATTGCCATATCTTTTAAAATGCTAATGATTTATTTTAGCAACTTATATACTATTCAAAAAAGGTACTGGATATTTGATAAAAGTGAGATATATGAAGAAATATATTTATATTTTCATCAAAAAGACAGTTGAGGCATTGCACTGTGACATCTGCTGAAAGATTTCAGCAATAGTTGGGTGTCTGACATGCACACACTCCACGCACTGAGTGAGCTGTAGAAGACATGGACGGTAAGTCAGAGAATTTACCACATTCAGTCCAAGACCTCAATACCTTGTAAATCCTCATACGTTCGCGAGACAAGTGCGGATCCGATGTGGCATACTCCTCACCAAACGTCCAGTATCAACTTGACTGATGTTATTTCATTTTTCCTGCAATGCAGCGGCGAGTTCCTGGACATTGGTATGGGCTGTTGGCGCTGTCGCAAACACCTGCCAAGCATATCCCAGACGTGCTTGATTGGTGAAAGGTCTGGACTTAGGGCAAGCCAAGGCAGTGAAGTGATGTTCTGCCCCTGGAGGAACTCAGCAGCGACACGGGCCGTGGGCTCTTGCATTGTAATCTTGGAAAATGAATCGACGGCCGTGACATCGCGCAAATGGCACCACATGAGCTTCTAACATGTTGTCACGGTTGAACTGCACTGTGACATGACATGTAATGTTGTTCTGCTTGTCATGGTTATGCCTCCCCATACCTTAATCGATCCACCACCAGAACGATCGTTCTGCCTAACGGTTACGTCATGGTATCGTTCGTTCCGCCACCGCCACACTCTTTTTCGCCTGTCGTGGAAGTCGAGAGTGAACCTCGATTCATCGGAAAACATGACGCTGCTCCACCGACGGTTGTCCTAGCGCTGCCGTGCTCCGCACCAATTACGCCTTGGGGCGAAGTGACGTTCAGTCAAATGTGGAATTATTCGAGGTCATCGTGCGTACAAATTCCAGCTGTGTAGGCGATTTCGGATAGTCAGACCACTGATTCGCACATCTGTCTCTCGGTGCAGCTGCTGTCTAATTTCTGAGGCACTTTGATGGCGGTTTCGTAATGCTCCTGTTCGGAAGAAACGATCCTGGTAAGCAATTATCCCCCTTGGACGACCTGACCGACGTCTGTCATCAACATTGCCGGTCTGACGGTAGCGTGACTACAACCTGCTAATCACCGAATGAGTAACGTTGAGAATTTGAGCCTTAGCAGTCTGTCCGTTGCCAGCTTCCAACATGCCAACGTTCGTCACGTGTCAGTCTTCGCATACCTCAAAAGTTACGTTTCGACAAGAAACTACTGATGAACGAGTTTATACCAAGAAAAGAATGATGAGACCTCCTAAAAGGCCTGTCCAGTACAAATGAAAATTTCAAAACGTACCCCACAGACATTAACGCAGCGCTTGTGCGAAAAACCTGCACGACGTTTTCGTGGGCCGGTGACATGCATGATCCACACTAAACATGGTAACATACTGATGTGACCAATCACAGGTATCCAATACAATTTTCCGAAACTATCAACATCAGTTTAGATATCCCCTATTTTTTTGAATGGTACATTAATAGGTAGAAAATACTATTCTAGAAAATACAGTTGTAAAGAAAATTAAATTAATTGCTTACCTATCAGTGGCAAACCCAAGATTCTGAGTTTGGGAAGTGGGCGTCACATATCTATCATGGGTCGTGATGTGAAGCATCATCCGACGATCGTAGCAGCAAGCTGGGGCGAGCATGCGGGAGGTTATCATACTCTCGATGGCGGGGTCCGCTAGCCGCTCCGGGAAGACTTTTGAAAAATGGATGGCTAATGTGGCCTTCAGTGGCTTCTTTGCAGATGACCACATTGTTTTCCTTATAAAATATTCCCAAAGTTTATATAGACTTGTTCTATTTTGACAAAAAGAAGCCAATTTATAAGAGCTCACATGAGACTCGCGCATGACTCTACATCTGTAGTCATGGCGTTCGGTATTACCAGCGGTAATACATTGACATCTATTACCTCTTGTGTAATACCGTCTCCCATCGTCCAGATGATCGTGAAAGAATGTTTGAATCACAAAATATAGGAGCAGGCGCACCGGGTGCCCCCCTCTCCCCACATCCGCCAATGCTTACTGAAAATGGCAAACCATCGTTTGACATGTGTCCTTTTTGTGTCAAATCGACCAGGACAAACGTGTTAAGATGTTTGTGAAAAGAGATACCAAACAACCGGGTTCAAAAGGGTTATTCTAAATGAAGTTTATCCAACGTATGTCGCCACGTCTTACGAAGTGAATAAGCTATTATAGATTTATTGATCGACTGTCAATGCGCATGTGTTGAATATGCAAATAAGTAAAACTTTAATCAAAGCTATGTATTTGCGTGAAAATTATATTGCGCAGACAGGTCGGTGGACCTTTCCTCGGGGGCCTTGAAATTGTGTTCGAAATAACTGACAGCTGGACCAGTTGGTTCCATTGTTATGTTTGTGAAAACAGGAGAAACGTGTTGATAAATGTGAGTGTTTTTCAGTGTTCTTCACCTCTTCATCCGTGATTGTTCTAACCACTACTTTACGTCCAGAGATAAGGTATTGTATTTTGTCTTCCTACGCTTTCGGTGCAAGATTGGTTGAAAAGTATGCGGCCATCTTTCGCTAAATAATCACGGTAGCGAAGTTCGCACAGAAGAGTTAACGTAAGAAAACATAGAATTCCAGCACCATGTCCTGTCTGTCCAGCAACCTATTTTCCGAGCAAAACCATCTACGATTATTTCGAGTATGCACGCACTGAAACTTCGGGACATTCACCCTTAATCTTACTTGAACGGATAGAGAGCTCAGGACGCTTTGATTTGTATTTGCTTATCAACCTCAACTTTTTTTAAACCTTCCACTTCCAAAATTTCACTCCACTCCTGACACTTGGTTCTTTGACGTCCGTTACATTTGATGTGCAAAAAACTCTTCCCGCTACAAAATATAATTAGTCAGATGGTTCCTAGTAAGTTGACCACTGATTTGATTCTTAGTTGCAAGGATACTATGTCGAGCCCTTATCATGAACATTCATAATCGCCATTAGAAGAACTTATTCGTCTCCAGCGCTCCATTTTAAAGTCCATAGTTATGTTAACACATAATCAGCACTCAAAGAAAATAGCGCGTGCAAACTGCTCCGCCTTTTCTGCATGTACTCGCTAAAATCAGTTGGGTTAAAAGTCAACCCAAATCGACTGGACTGAGTGAATACGAACCCAATTGGGTTCATATTCACTCAATCCAGTTGTTTGGGTTGATTTTTATCCCAAATGATTGTAGAGTGCAGTGCGGACAATCCCCGATCACATGTTTCAATCAGTCAACCTGTAATCACAGTTGAGACTGGTAAAGCATAATGTTATAAATATCCCCCCCCCCCCCCCCCCCCTCAAATGGGCGCCATTTTACTTGATGGCGTGGTAAAACAGAGATGTCTAATTTTGTTTCCCATCATTTCAATTGAAGAACGTTTTCGGGTATTTTGTGACTCCATTATTGTAGTGTGTTTTCTTGTGAAACCTGCATCGTACGTTTTGTGAACATTGGTAGTAGAAACCACAACTGCGAAAATGTTTGGAGTTTTTTATTACAAAACATGTTCCTTTTTACCTTAAAACATAGCAATGAGGCGTTGTGCGCTACGTTTTGGGGGCAAAATTAAAAAAAAAAAATTTCAAAGCTGATTTTGTTATTGACTTTCTCCTCCGTGGCTATCAGTACTAGACTGCGACGAACAGTATGTTAACATATTCAACATCTATCTATCAGCTTTGTGTTGTAATACTCTGAGCAACAGCGAGAAAACATGTTACATGGGAGAGCGTATGGTTTTATTCTAGCTTCCACTTTCTGGGGCTAATCGTGTGTGGATGCCTCCATTTCGGACGTGAAACGCAATAAACATAACACAAGAACAGACAGTTCATTCTGAAAACCGCAAAAGTATAACGTTTAGATATTAAATTTTTGAATACTTATAAGAATTTCTTTAGAGAGGGCATATATCAATTTGCAGTGTTACGATTGGATTTTCTATAACCACCACCCGCGATATCGAATTTCTTCCGTGACAATAACGCATGCCCTCTGTAAATGCCTAAAACTCCCAAATTAACATTTTTGCCACATACCTCCTATTTGAAGCTGGGTAGTCAATAGCAGAAGCGTTTTTACGAGACGTTTTTTCTAGAGTGGAACCAGTTGGAGGAAACCACGGGAGACACATGGCTCCCTAACCTATCCCAGCCCACTTTTTTCATAGATATATTACATGACTACACTTTGAGTTTTAAAATTTTAGATGATGGACATTTGCAACATGAGGTATTCTGTAATGTATTATCCGCAAATGTTAACAATTTTAATTGCATTTTTGCGAATAAATTTCGCCTTTATTTGGTTAGGTCTCTATCGTCTCGTTTAACAATTCTCCAATCCGGAGGTTTTGGCATTCGGGTTGGAAGAGGTAAAAGATCGAACCATGAGCATACCATCGCAAGGAAGCCAAAAGCAAAATTTAAACGGGAATTTGTACGACTGCTGATATACGATTGTGACATTTGACATGAGACGTAAGCGCGTTGCCAGCTGTTTCGATGGTATAAATGTAGAATATTTATCGCTGCCTTTCCCTACCTCCCCCCCCCCCCCCCCCCCCACACACACACACATACACACACTAGCACATACGCACTTTTCAACATATTTTCCTTCACACACGTCAAGACCTAAATAGAAAACTTGCAAATTGCATTTCTGTAATCAAATTTTCACATAGCCGGCCGACCCGTGGTTGACCGTTGTGCCTTGGACGTTTGTGAAGTCAACCTGCCCCACCCCCACCCCACACACACACATTCGTTGCGTTACAACCTCCAAACAGTCAGTGTTTAACAGCAGTTTGCACTAAAGCCACCTGTCATCTGCCCCATACAGTTTTGCATGATATTGATTAAAATGTTTTTGTGCTCGTAAAAGCCGACTGAGAAACGATGAGTCTTACAAGCAAATCAATTGTTATGTACCTGACCACGGCCTCTGATGATAGTATTAAACGCGAGTTTTAATGAACAATTTATTTCTCTCCTGCTGAACTATTAATAGAGCTGTTAAATATGAAGAGTATTGAGAATGTACCCATCATATTTTATTGGGTAGACTTGTTGAAAGTACATTTTAAGGTGAAGCGCACTGAAGATTTATTTATTGGTGTTTAAGGTCACATACTTATGCACAATGGCTAATCATGACCGTGACAGTTTTACGGGTGGAGGAAGCCGGAGTACCCGGAGAGAACCTCCGAGCAACGACGAGCAGCTACCAGATCCCCAACATCGTAACTCCACACTGCAGCACAGGCAGGGTTAGATTGGTTGAAGTCATGTGCATCATCGACGTACAGTACGCCTTAGTACTCGGCGTCATCGTGCCCCCATGAGGACAATCGGTTTAAGTGCCCTGCCCAAGGACACAACGCGGGAGTCCGAATCGATCGCTCAGACGTTCATCCATCCGAGGATTAACCGGGCTCTACGTTGCTTAACTTCGGTGATCTGCCGAGAACCGGTTACCACAACGCCACCGCGCCCCCCGCATTGAAGATAAATTGAGAATATATACATTGGTGGGTAGATAGACGAGAAGACTCTATCTAAGTCCTTTGATGCAAGACCCCGCTTTTGTTGTCTCGGAACATGATACGTCACACTTTCATTAAGTAGGATGGATGCCAAGTTAAAGTGTGGGGTAGACCAAGCAATAATTTCAACGTGCAGCTGCAAAGCCTCACGTTGACAATATTAATTGGACTACCCCCAAATAATAAATATGGACTCTTTCAATTGCGTCCATTGAACCGACATGGGATATATCACCAGGGTTCAAAGGGTTAAACTATAATCCCTTTCGTAATATAATTAGATGATGACACTTGCGAAGGAAATTCTTTATATATATTTTTCATTGTTTGCCTAAAAACAAAGGTTATTATTATTTATTTATTTATTTATTTTTGTTTAGTGTCTCCACAAAGACTAATCGTGACAGCAACATGGAGATAAAGTCAAGTTTAGTCAATCGTTTATATACCCATGTTGCCTATTTTAGAGGAGTCCCACCCCCAAGCATTGGTGACTGGGTTCTATTTTTCCAGTAAAACAGAGCTTGGTTACTACAATAAACAAGCGCTACTTCACTTCTCAGGGTTCCCACGGGGGATTGGTTTCCTTATAAAATAAAAACATTTGTTCAGATCTATTCAGCAATTGGGAATCCTATTAAACTTTTTCAGTTGTATTTTCCAGAATTGTCTTTTTTCTCTATGATTATAAACGACTGAAATAAATTTTTAGCGTTCTAAAATACGTGGCAATGTATGTAGTATTTCTTAAAAAATGTAAATGTTTTTTTAGGATTAGCTCCAGAGGTTAGAGAACAGCTAAGTGAAGACTTTGTAAAGTCAAACATTTGCTGTCGCAAATTTTGCTACAATGATAGATAATTCTAGATTACGAAGTTTCTGCAAAAGGAAGGTTTCACGGCAGTTCCTTTCAAAAGACGTTTTAAGATGAACAAATATATATGCTGATATCAGAAACCGGGGTTTTATAAGAGGCAGCCTACCGATAAACTTTATCTATTACAAAAACATCCGTCCAACTATGTATGCGGAAACAGTCCAACGTGTTTTCCTGATAAACCATGACATCACATTTGAACAAGCTCACCGAGCCAGTTTCAAGTTATACGTAGATGCCGCCCCTCCCAACTAGCATTTGTGTTAATGGATTGGCTAACCCTTTAGCTAACGTAACGACCATATTCTACCAGCTCTCTTCCAAAATCGTCAATAATTGGGATTTTTTGTAAAAGAAAAATTCGCCTCCAAAACATAACTTTTTATGACACGTCACTGGAACGAGCCTGTTCCAATGGAGAGTGAGGGGCTATGTTATTTTGTCGAATATGCAACCTTTTATTATTCAAGAGAAACTTTTGCAAGTGTCAGTTTCTGTTGGCGTTAGGTTTGCTAATATGTTTATTTGTATTGAACGACAAATTTCACCATCCAGGGTCACATCGTGTCGGACAGTTTTATAGGTGAAGGAAGACCGAGTACACAAAGAGAAGCACTGACCAGTGGCGAGCAACTGCAACACTCTCTAAATTACAAACTCTGCACAAGCAGAGTGAGCACCCGTTGGAGGCAAGTGCATCCTCGATGTATAGTACGCCTTAGTTCCCCGCACCACCGTGTCCCCACTTGGGGAATCGGGATTAAGTTTTTTGACCACGAACGTAACGCAATTACCGCTGGACAAAATCGAACCATCGAGCTTTCGGTTTAAAGTGTAATGCTCAAACCACTGATTCACCTGTTCATTTCAGGTAAGCACTAACTGCCAACTGTGCACCAAGTTCCATTTGAATACGATAGATATGTTTGAAGCAATGCATTCGAGTTTATTATAGGGTTAATGTTTGGTTTGATCGAAGAAGGCAAACATCTGTTGAAATAAAAGGTCATCCTTGAAGATGTACTGGATCGATGTATATTTTACTTCAATTATATTTTATAGGTTTATGAAAAGCATGACACATGCTGAAAACATAGAAGTATTTGAAAATATGTAAGTAACAGCTGCCTTAGTTCTATGTCAAATACTCGGTGGGTTTTTAGTAAATACATGTTATCGCCGCTATATGTTGATCGAGAAACCTGTATCAAGCCAAGATTGTATTCATATTAGGTATCGCGGCGAACCCTTTACCGAGAGTCGCGATACGTAATGGAAACACCATCGAAACTTGATACAAGTTTCTCGATCAACACATAATGGTGATGACAACTTTCTCTCACCTTCTTGGAAATCCACTTGGTGGTAAAAACCAGTTTATCTTACAATATTCCTCCATTTCTTGACTTGTCCGCATGTATTTTGGCAACCATTCAGCGTCCATGAATTGATTTTTTATGAATGAAGATCATGATGACGTCATGGTGTTACGTTCTTGAGCTGTGCATGCCGTAATCCCCATTTATTGTTCCACTTGTACTACAATCGCCGAAGTTTGCAGTAGTGTAGTGTTTCGGCAGTGTGTTCCTTTGTTTCATTTTTCTGCTTGACGCATGGTAGGCCTATATCAAAATATCATCATGACAAAAACTGATCTAGTTCAATTTATTTCGCCCAGTGGTGATGTATTTGTCTGGCAATTACTGTTATCACAACGGCGACCTCGACATGTGTAATTAGTTTTCGATGAGTTCAGATAAAAAAGCGTTCTCTTTCTGAATCGTATGATCGCAAGTGCTCGCAGAAGTTTCTGTGGCTGATACAAATTTGTATCATTCTTGGCGATTCCGCTTGGATCAGAGAAAAAAACACATATATATATATATATATAAACCCTTTCAAATAGTTTATTTTACATTTATGAATTTCAAAAACTTGTTTGTTTCGCCATTGTGACATTTTCTGCATTCATGTCATGGAGACGGAGGTTTTTACTAAGTGGAAAGCACTTGTCCTCCTATCCCTTTTTGCTTAATAGTTATGGCAAACAAAAATATGTTTAAAGTACAGGAAACATCGATTGATTCTTAGATAAATGACAGATAGTTTGTAATTAAATATGTATAGGCGATGTTTCACTGTTGACGGAGCATTAGTGTACAAAGAACACAAACACACGCAGACACAAAACCGGTTTAGAGATGGAAATGTCAATTTTCTGTGAAAGTTTATTCTGTATAACAATAGAGGACTACAAATTTTAGTCTGCGGAGGAGATGTACCTCTGTCTGTGATGCTTTAGGCTTTGGGGTTTTTTTTGTGTGGGATTTCTGTTTTGTTTTGTTTTGCTTGCTTGCTTGTGGCAGTTTGCAGCTATTTCAAAAATTACTGATCTCCATTCAACAGGGTTGCTTGAGTGCGCATTGGTCTCATATAGAAAAAGTGTCTCGCCAGTAGCCATCTTGAAGAGGCAGTTTTGCACAATCCTGTGCATAAATAATTTATCATGTAAAACACCAAAGCAAAAAAACATGAAGGTGAATCGTAAAAATTGAAAGTTACAGCGAGAAAATTTTGAAACGTAACGTCAATTTCATTATGGCTTGCAAGCGTCTATAAAAATTATGAATGAAGTGGCGTCATGTGTGTAAAGAGATTCTTTAACACTACAAAAATATAATTTCGTAGTTTCGCAAGCCATTCTGTTTTGAGTGACCTCATGAATTGAATTGAATTTGGTTATAAATATCACTGGCCGACAGAAAAAGCATACTGGGGGTGAGTTTGATTATTTTTTATCACAATCTTCATTTTCATTCATGTTGAAGGAATTTCTTCAAGTACCGTTGGGTTGAGAGTATTGAAAATGGAGACCCATTATTTTGATCAGTTGACTGTGGCTTTTTGTTTTTTAACAATTGGTTATGGGTTTTGTTGACTGAAGGGTAGATAAAAATGTTATATGCTCATTGTGTTTCTATACGAGGGCAACTCGTAGTTATAAGTCCCCAAAAACTACTCTTGGCGCAATAATAGATTCTGTGCAAGCATATAACACATATCAGAGAATATGCTAAACGTATACATGTCGAGTGAATGTATAGAAAATAGTTCATTGCTCGGAGTCGAGTACATTTTTTATCCTCGATTTGCGCGCGCGGGGGATTTATTTCACAAGGCGTTAGCCCACGAGAGGATAAAATATCGTTCTTGAATCCGAGCAATGAACTTTTGTATTTATTTTATTTTCTCCTTATTTGTTTTCCCAAAACAACCCTTCATAATTGATTTCGTGGTTACTCCTCAAAACATGTCAAAAGAAATAGTCCGTCATCGCTGAGAGTGTAATACAATGCTGGGGGTGGAATACCATATTCGGCGAGTGGGACTGGGAATTTGTTTTTTTTTTTTGTTTTTTGTTTTTTTTGGGGGGGGGAAGAAAAACGAATGAAAATGAAATAAAAGCCTGAATCTAACTGCTCAACGTGATGATAATGCTGTTATGCAAAATCCCTCTTACTAAATCTGTGTTTTCAGTTTGTACCTGTTTTGACATTTCAAGCTGACATTTCCCAGAACATCTGCCGCACCACCGGCATTAAATCCCCGCAGGATACATATACAGGCATACGCAGATATTCTGTTCCACCGTGTTAGTTACATGCGAACACGTTGTAGAAGAATCCTAGCACATTTTTGGGGACACACTCAGTTTCAGAATGCCCCGGTGAAGCGACATGCGTCTTCTCTGACGAGCATTTCTGCAGCGTCAGTAATAAGCGGAATGACAATGTAGAAATTGCTGCTGTCACCAGAGGTGTGGGGGAGTCGGAAAAACATTCTGGAACGTATGCAGGGGTGGTGGGGCGGACCTCGGCTTCCAAATTCTGTTTCTGCAATGAGAATGTTTTTCCTCAAGCCATTGCACTAATAAATAATACAAATGTGGCACTGTGTTCGTTAAAATGGGTTCTGGCTTGAAAAGACAGTCATTGCCCGTTCTGAACACTTTTATTTTGGAAGACTTGCGACGAAAATGAAGGATTACAGACATTGACTTCGCGGTGGAAATGAAGGATGGTTGCAGACATTGATTTCTCCAATGACTTCTCTTTAACAATGCGAGGGAAGTGGGGGCTCTAATGAAAGGTTTTAATCATATTTTATCACTAATCATAATTTAATACAATATAACGTCAAGAAACACAGATAGTAGAACCTAAGTTTCTAAATCTTGTGCCCTTATCCTTTTGTATAAATGTACTAATCAATAAAATATTCTAAACTAACATAACATGATACACACTTGATAACTTGAAGTGATCAGTACTCCTTCACTCTGTATCTGAGCTGTAGCACAATTTCGTCCCTTGAGTGGCACAAGGCGTCATCAAGAATGCTAAACCATTATAGGTGGTACTTTGTTCTGCCCGAGGTACCATTTGATGTAGCAAACTCTTTTGGTAATATCGAATCCAATGTGTTTTAATGATATTAGAAGACTGTATATCGCTAGATATCGTTGGAACATATTGGAAGTTTTATCATTCATTCTGTTATCATATCCTGATCTGTTCAATCTGGTATGTTCTAGGATTCTGAGGATCAAATGGTAATATACCAAAAGGGATATTGACACAGTTCTGAGAATGTGCATCTTGTGAGTTAGGGATTATCACTGACTGTCAAGGTTTAGTTAGAACGAAAGGGTGCGTCTTCATAGATAGAATATGTTCCGTGCAAATAGCTCTGCAGTCAGGACTCATGAAAATGAATATATGAACAATTGAGTAATGTGAATAAGTCCCGAAAAATAAATACACAATATTTCACTGTCTGATGTTTTTATGTAGTTTATTTAGAGTGGAGTGATGATGTACGAAGTGAAAATAATACTCACATCACACAGAGGATAACAACTGTTTGCATTACTCCTGGCGGTGGAATGCTGTGCTTATATTTTCCTTCAAGGCTCGCCACTCAAGACATTTGACTTTCCAAGTGCTCAAATACCCATTTCAACCTGCAATTTAGATTGCAAATTACATTGTAATTTTGTGAGGCGTACATACATGACTGGAAAAGTGATGCTGTGAAATCATTCCAATGAGGGTTCACATAGTATGGTTTTGTTGAATTTTTTTTTTAACTCTGCACTTTTTTTAACTGTTTAACCCTTTGAACACCAGAGGCCACTTTAACGGCCCATGGACATGGTATGTCATACTTCCATTAAGTAGGATGCTTGCTAAGTTAAGGGTGGGGTAGTCCAATCAATATTTTCACCGTGCAGCCCTAGGTTTTACGATCAAAATATTGACTGGTCTACTCCCAAATAATGAATATGGACTCTTCTAATTGCAGCATATGAAATAACATGGAAGATAACGCCAGGTTTCAAAGGGTTAATTTGTAAATTACGCGGGCGGATGCGGCTGATTCGTTTGGTTACGGTTTAAATCAAGTCTTCCTTTTTATGTTCCTCTTATAAATGTTCATCACCATGAACATGGAAATATTGTATTATTCGTCCATTTTCTACGCTGTTTTTCAATATTGCCGGTGTGACAGGAATGGAAGTCCGTAGGAAAATTAGTCCCTCTGGACTATTATTCCGCGGAATTATAGTCCTAGGTCTAACATTTCTAGGAATAGTAGTCCGCCGGACTACTATTCCTAGAAATGTTAGACCTAGGACTATAATTCCGCGGAATAATAGTCCAGAGGGACTAACGTTCCTACGGACTTCCATTCCTTTTACACCGGTTTGTACGTGTACGAAAACACAATTTGTGATTTACCATGAGCAGGAATTCTGCGCCTTCAGTATGAAAAAAAGTTACATTGTATTTTCGGAGCCCGAGGGCAACTCATTTTCTCTCATCCAAACAATATAATCATAACAGATAAATTTCAAACACTACTTTTTTGCTCATTTGGGGAACTGCTGCAACGGTTCAGCCTGTGCCGAAACAATCGGATCGCCTGCTGAATCTTAGAGCAGTTTTATTCCATGTGAAGCTGTGAATGAATCCCTCATCGAGGCGAGTAGTGATTTCTATCATTTGCAATTGTGTGTATTTTTTAAGAATCCGAAACTTCGCAATCGTCTGTCTCAAAAATGTGTTTTTGTAAACTAATGATGGAATTCCGGATTCTTTTGTCAGTTGAAATTTTTGATCCGGCGCACAGTTACTGTTTTGCTTTTCTGGAAAAAAATACATTGCATATGTTTATCAAAACCCTCTGAATCATTAGATGTTTTATTGAACTACTCTTCCAAATATGAGTCATTTATTTGAGAAAGGGCAATTTGGCATGGCGAGATTCTTCCACTGAGGGTTCAAAAGCCCTGTTTTGGAGACATCCTAAAACACACTAATTCAAATAAAATAGTGTGAGCTGTGAATAACGATAGCCGTACATGTGCATATGATGCTGTATATAGTTTCTAGTTAAGTTTTACTCTCATCTTCATGTCAGTATCCATCGGAAGACAAGGGGTGAAAATCACCCGAAACCATTACTGATATCACAAGTATACAAGAATTCGTATTTCCAAAATAATAAGTGGAGCATGTTTCAAGATAAGGACTTCTATGTTTTACTTCAAATGGGCGGATCCAAGAATTGTGATTAGAGGGGGTGCGTTTGTCCAGTCCGAATCACCAACGGTTTGTGGCCGCTTTAGTCCACTGGAAGCCGATAGGTTCTGCACATCATAGTAACATGTTACACCGTGGTATTGTTATAAAAGACTCTGACATTTTAGAACGCTACGTGGTGTAATGTAGCTTTCTTGCATGGGATACTTGTTGGTGCATTCACTGCCATTTCCTTTACACAGGCTTACTGGTATTGGAATACTTGTTTTTCTTAAGAAATTAATTAAAATGGGGCATGTTGTTGCACATTATTTCAATGAAAATATATTTTATGTTCAGGTTGTTTTCAGACAAGGCGTAGGATGTGTCCAACTTCTAACGGAATGGAGGTGAAAGGTGATTGCCATATTTTTCTTCTTGTCAATGCACAAACCACATAAATCCTACTGTACCACACTCAGCCGCTCCTGTGTGATATTTGGGGGCAATGGGTGTGAAAATGTCAGAAAGTTGTAGTCACGTCAACAGAACAAATCAACTTCCACCTTGACGTTTTCTCTGTTTTTGGCACGTTCGGAGTACCCCGGGCCTACTCTGCCTTTCCTTCCATATTAAATCTCATGAAATAGCGCGAAATGCCTCACAACATTTTTCGATATCTGTTATCATGAACGAAAAGATAAAAGAATATATATCTAGAACTGACGCTCATTTGCATTAAGTGCAGTTGCATCAGTGCGCATTTTCAGCATTTGGGTGTTTCAATTTTAATTAAAATAAATATCAAGTGCAATTAAAACACCCAAACGAGCATAATAAAAAGAATACCCAGTATTTAGTAGGTATCAGCATTATCTCATTAGTGACTACAAAGAAATCTTCGTTTTACTCGTGGCTTTATGCTACTTTTGAAAACTTGCAGCTACTCACGATACAATTTTGTTACTCTCTCAAAAACACGAAGTATCCACTATTTATCCCATATATAGACGTGAAAGACATACCTGACCTCAATTGCTGATTTATTTTCGTACAATGTTAAGACATTTTCCCCGTTAATTTAAACAATATTTATTCGTGAAAAAGTATGATGCATACATATAATAAACTACAGCATGACTGTCATACAGAGTGCGCAGTACAATGGTATGCATTAAAGTAATGAGTCAAGAACGAGATTTTTTGAAAGGATTCAGCAGGAAGCTTTTAGCCTTTATAAATCGTCTCCTCTGGATTACTAACGAAGTTTGATAGTAGCTGCAGACTCTAAGTAAAATATTGTTTCAACATAGAAGACAGAGAGAGTAAGGAGAGCAAGAGACAGAATGAGAGAATGAAAAGAAAAGGGAAACTTAACCCCTTACCAAACACGTGTAGCAGGCGACACTTGAAGAATAAATTTTTGGATAACTGGAAATTTCCAATGACAGTTTCTAGAACACGGCTCACGGCCCCTCACCGGAACGAGCTCGTCGAGTTCATTCCAATGCGTGGTCATAAGCCATGTTGCCGTGACAAAAGCTGAAAATATAAAAGGATTTAGATGGCGATTTTATGGGTTATATTGACGGTACATTGGGCAAGGGGTTAACTAGGAAACAATGAACAACCTGAATTCAATGTTCGCTACCAAAGAATGTTCAATAGCCCAGCCTCAATAGTCTATCGGTAACGGTGGCCCATTTGTGTGGCAAGTAACACCGGAAAAGTCTAAGTGTGCACCGCTACTTATTGAAAGCGTCCACTCAGTATGATATTATCCTGTCTCTGAAGACAAGAAGGTTTTCGTTATTATTCAGTCGTTCGGATCCAAATAAGATTGTGGAAAGCTCAAGAGTAAATGGCAATACATTGATTGTGGAATCACGAGCATCGTTAAAGATTGGACAGTGCACAAGATAGTGCTCAGTAGTTTCGAGATCCCCATACTGGCAACGTGGAGATGTTAGTCCGGTCGATCTAGGGTTCAACCCGGAAAAAATTGCAACAAGCCATATTTGGTATCATTCGACGCGGAATGTTGCCAGGAACAACATATCCAAAATCCTCCCAAATCCTTCGTGTGGAAAAATTTTATGGCATTTTTTTTGTTTTCATGATTTTTCAGCGGCAAAATTTACGATTTTGTTAATAAAAACGCTAAGACACCACTATAACGAGGAAATTTTGCGAGAATATACTATATTCTTCTCACCAACAAAGAAAGAGGACTCTTCATCAATAATTTTGTTGTCCAGTTGAATGTTCGTCTTTAATTTATGACGAAAATACCCCCAAAAAGTCCCAAAATTATTTTTTTCAAAAACAAAAAAAAAATGAGAATAACATTCTCAGTACAAATAAGATGCAAGGTGTTGAGAGCAAAAAATTGTTTAACACTCGATCTCGTCATCAAGTGTTACGTCTTCTGCGTTTTGGCAGCTCTCGCAGCGACAATTTCCGCAAGCAAAAACGCACTTTAGACTATTTTGCCGGCATGAGCACAAGTTGTTTTTGCACGGACTCTTTGATGTCATTTTGCAGTTGCACCTTACAAACTTCAGCAGACTGTCCGGTGTTGCCTTAATGCCAGTCATAATAGAAGTAAGCTCTGAACCGCGTAGCTTCCAATCCCACTTCCTAGGCTCAAGATCGACCTCCCCTAGATACATCCATGTCACCACCTGTAAATGGACACGAAGGCTGTGGAAATATGCCACTCTCTCTGTCGGTATGAGTTTCTGGGGTTCAATGGCGGTTTTGCACGATGAAAGCATTTCCATGAACCTAACATACCTCAGGTTGTTTAAGCTATCTGCTTTACCTGAATACATTACAACAAAGAACTGAACTTGATGCCCGCTGCACCAACTTCATCAGGAGATGAAACAACATTACTAATAACCGAAGCTGCCTGTTCAATGTCTGAGGATTTGACGATCTTCTTCATGAGAGAGGATTTACCGAGACCATATACTGCCGACATTGTGTCACAGCCACCCCAGGCGTGAAGGAACAGAATATTGGTCTTGATTAATATGCCGGCTTTTTTCACAAGGTCACTAAGGTCACAAGTTCACGAATTCCCACCTTTGTGTCATCGTAAAATAAATCTGCCCCATTTTTTCATTCCAATGATATATCAGAAGTACTAACACGTCTGTATCGTCACAAAAAACTACCACCTCCTTCCCAACAGACGCAAGCTCGATAGCACGCAAAACAATGGAGGTATCTGCTTCACCAGAACTGTTGTGTACTTCCTGTCCATCAGCCATGAGTGCTTGACTGCATAGCTTTATAAATTGATGTTTATTCTTTTCTTTCGAGAGGAAAGTTTGCTGATTTGAAGAGATTGCCATTGTATCAACTAAGTGATTATCTGAACATGTCTTCCCAGTTCGACGTCTATGCCCTTGATCTTTAGTACTAGGACCCTGCATGTAGCCATAAAAAAAACATGCAACATTCACCGTATTTTTGACGGACATGATCTACATATCTGGAAGCTAAATCTTCGTATGTTCCACATTTGGGCCATTTCATCCGATGAAGAAACGAACCGCCATCAACAACAATCAATGCATCACTTGGAACTTGAGTCAGTTTTATACCTGTTGCTAAATCGTTTGCTAGATTTGCTTTTACGGGCTTTCGCAGTGCATTGTCTTTGAATAAGGATGTGGTATAACTGTCAGCTCGTAACTGAAATAACTAGCGATGTCTTCTTCCTCTGAGCGATAGCAAGTAGTCGAGAGAAAAGAATGTTCGGATCTATGTGAACCCTGCGGTTGTCTATTTTGACACCTGGTTGCAATTCGTCTAACGTTTTAACCTGATCGTTTCTCTTGATTGATGCATCTGGGATACAAAGATTATCAAGTTTCTTCTGTATAGCAGCACCAACAAGTTCTGCCTGCTCACAGTTGATATTATCGACCGTTCCCGCTGTTAAACCTAAAGATAAGGAACGCAAAGGTAGCTCATTTGGATCGAATGGTTCATGTATGTTAAACCAATTCGCAATGCTCTCTAAATCCACAGAATCATGGTTGCACCTTGCACGGCTTAATTCGGCATGCATTATATTATATTATGTTGTGGACCTTGACATGCCGCGGACCACATTTGATGAGTATTTATTGCCAAATAAGACTAAAGAAAACTGACGCAACCTATCGATTTCCCAATCCTATAGAAATTCGTACAAAGTACTAGTCCTTTTTGAAACCTCCATAAAAAATTTTACCCAAAGCGGATTTCTGAGGATTTTGGATATATTGTTGGGCGAATGCTCCTCTTTTCAACGCTACCAAATTTAGCTTGTTGCATTTTTTCCGGGTAGGTGCCCTTTTTCGTCTAGATTGACCGGACTACGTAAGTTTAACAGGGGAAACAGTTTATATCAATATTATATATGACGTCACTAACGTCATTGCACTTCCACAAAGACGTTATCATATAGATATCTTTCCATTGGAAAAATAATGAGTTCAGCACTTTTACCGTCAATTTTTAATCTTTCGACATATACAAACAGCAGAAAAAGCTATGAAATAAAAAAATAAAGCTACCGGGCGTCAAAATAAAATGTTTCACCCACGAAGAAATAAACGTTAATGCAACTGGTGGGATAAAAATTCACCTCGATACACTATATTTATTCTATATTGATACCAAACTCATATTTCGAAAGAAGTGGTTAGTAGGTATTTTATTACTTTTTTATATGCTGGTATGTCCTAACGTTTCTTGCGCAACTAGTCTTCTTCTCATTTAATCATTTTCATGTTTGTTGAGGAGTGTTTACTGAATACAAGCTGGATTATTTCTTTTTCTTCCTTCAGTACTATAGACATTGCGCTCAGTGGCGTAGATATACTTTGCTGTCAGGGGCGTGACTTCTAAGACTCCATGACTGGATCCAAAGGAGCCCACTCTGCCCCCTCCTATTTTTGGAAGTGAACTTTTTCACAATCTCCGAGGTAAGGGAACACAGTATTATCTATGATAACACGTGGACGTCCACTACCTGAGGTAGTGGATCTCCATGCGATATCGTGGCTAATACCTGAGGTAGTGGATGTCCAGGCGTTATCTTGTCTAATACCTGAGGTAGTGGATGTACAAATGATATCGTGGCTAATACCAGAGGTAGTTGATGTGCATGCGATATCGTGGCTAATTCTTGAGGTAGTATATGTCCATTCGATATCATGGCTGATGCCTAAGATAGCGGATGTCTATGTGATATCGTGGCTAATTCCTGAGGTGGAAAATGTCCATGTCAATATCTCATGTGGTGGATGCCTATACGATATCGTGACTAATACCTGAGATAGTGGATGTCCATGCGATATCGTGGCTAGTGCCTAAGGTGGTGGGTGTCCATGCGATATCGACGAAACTATACGTTTCTTTTAGAGATTTGCAGATCGAAGTGGGGTCGCATGGGCTCGCAGAAGTTGTTATTGTGGCTGAGACATGTACAAATCAGTTTTAGCTTGTATCAGGGGAAAAAATCAATAGATTGTGAGATAAAAAATGTTTCAAAGATGTGTATCGCGTATCCGCAGGTCAAGCCAGCAATGCCGCTAAAGAATATCATGAATTTCACTTCGGTTTGTAAAGCACTTCCCCTCAGACCCGAGGCAAGGATCTGAACATTTTCTGACATGGTTGGACGAGGGTTATTTTTTTCCGACAGTATTCCTGGATCGTTGACACACCACTTAATTTCCTCTGTAAAACAATAATAGACGAAATAGATCCGAAATATTCGTTTATGATTAATAATTTACGTTTGTTTAACGAAACGCATTCTTTAAAACATTAATCCTTTTAACCCAAGAGACTTTTTTCCGGTCCAGAAACATATTACGTCATGCTTTTATTTTGTAGGATGGCTGCTAAGTTAAAGGGTAGGATAAGCCAATGAATATTTTCAACGTGCAGCCTCAAGGCTGCACGTTGAAAATATTAATTGATCTACCCCTAAATAATAAATATGCACTCTTCCAACTGCTTCCGTTGAACTGACATGGAAGATACCACCTGTATTCAAAGGGTTAATAACACACGAATTGTTTTCACGTGCTTGACCACTCATCTATCAGATACTTATAACGAGCGCTTTTATAAAAGGATATAAAAAACATGAGAATATTTTTGCATAATGAAATCTGTGGTCTCGTCAAATTGTCAACTTTTTTCTCAAATTAGCAGCTTTAAGAGAAAATGTTAGCATACGGATGAGCAACAAAAATTTCCTACAGCCACAGTTACGGGGAGAGGGCCAACACAACCATGGCTGTTACCTCCAGAAGTCGACTACAAAATGTCCTTTTGAGATTGATAACATAAAGAAATTCAGTACGGTTCTATCATGGATGTTTATAGATTCTTCTCTTACCGAATTCACCTCCAAGTGATTCTTAATGTGTTTCCGTTGACATTTTTCTTTTCAGGGATCCTGTTCCCGGCGTTGACAATTTTATCTTGTGTCTCATTGTTGTGGCTGGTCTCCTGACTATTGCGTCTATATGGCACTTCTGTTCAGACGACTTGTGTTGTAGTCAACAAAGACAGAAACAGAACTGCATAAAAGACAGTCAAATGGTCTATTTCCATGAGATTGAACCTGGTATTGTTGTACTGCAGTCTCAGAATGGGGAGGTTTTTAAAATACTACAGGAGTACGACAAGGCTATTCGACAGAACGAGAGCACAGACGGGGAGGATCGGCAAAATTCTGAATATTTGAGATTCAACGATGCTCAGTCAACCCATTACCATCCTGAATGCACCAGAGCCAAGTTCCAGCAAACTGCGCCGTCCGCTCCTCTCGTACCGCAACAGTTGGTAGATGTGAACCCCTTTCCGAGTGTTCCTCCACCTTATTATTCAAATATCAATTAACTGCATTAACTATTGTAATATCGGACTTCCGGGATAATAATGTTATGTAAATTGTGTGGTTTCGTTAATACAATCTCATCTTTAACCAGTTTCGTTCTTTTATACAGCAGGTATAGTCATGTGAGAATTCGGGAGTGAAGATTTAAGGGGTTGAATACCTTTCACTCGGGGTAGGCATAAACGAATTGCAGACGTTTTAGAGTAGATGAGAACACATGTCCACAGGGCGATCGAGGGAAATCTCGGGTCCGGGGGGAGGGGGGTTAACACGTGAACGTATATTTCTGACGCACCATACATTGTTAGAGCAGCGACTTTCATTTTCGATATACATGTATCAATATCGATTTTCACATCTCAGTGTATTATTGGGCAGTTTTGTAGAATTATATTAACATAGCGCGCGATGTATAAAGGCAGCATATGGTCTCTAAACAGACCAGTGATTGGAGGTCCCGATTAATGCAAGGCGGAACACCGCACCTGAACGACTTAACGGCGCATTGGGGACGATCGTCACAAGGGAATATTTTGAGAAATTGGAGATACAAGTGGTTCACTGTGGTTTTCACTTACATATCTATACTTCTAAGCCGGTAGATTTGACGAATATAGGTCCAGAACAACAAATATTCAATGAGCCCCGGTGTCTTGGATATGTTAACGCTTGAGTATCCCTGATTGTAGCATAGAGCCATCGACGTCTCCGGTGGAGCCCAATCTTAAAACGCAAATCGAGGTACCTGCACTGTAGAAATCACAGTACAACGGCTTCATATTGGTCGTTTCAACTAACCTCAGGCCCGGAGACATACATTGCAGATAACACGCATTCCGGGCCCTGAAGTGTGTTTCTAGTGACCAAAGTCGCTCTAATAAACAACATTTTACCAAATGAGGACCTACAGGTACAAAGGATGTACTTTAATAACTCTTAACCTGCTGAGTATATTAAAAGTATTTTCATCAAATCTAGTCATGGCTGCTATGATGCAGCCATGACTAGATTTGATGAAAAACTCATGAAAATGTGAATCACGATTCACTAGTCAAAAGGTTGATACAGTTTGCAGGGGGGAATTTTTGTTGAAAGTCCCCAAATTTTACATATCCTAATGTCATGGGATTTCCTGACCTGGGCAGGAATATCCGCCAGCAGCATGCAAGCAGTTAAACGTTGGACAGCGGCCGGTGAACTTCCATGTGTGCTGGTTAGTGTGACAGAAAATACAATTCTTTTTGTGAATTTTAACTATTAATTGCTCTCTCACATTTCGGGTGGGGACTTCTTCACCTTGGGGTCCTGCAAATCTCATTTACATCAGCAGAAAGGCTCAACTGCCACTGCTGAAAACTGCCCATAAAATGCTAGAAAATCATCGTGAATAGGCATGTGTGTCATTTGTATCTTTATTTGTTTATTTGCGCGTGGTTAAGATCACTTTTGTCATCGATGGCTACATCGCTACAATAGCATAGGCCTGATGTATAAACTCGGGATTATCCAATCATTTGTATATACTTATGCTGCTCGCTACAGAGGACTCCACCAGAGAAGCAGAACCTTTTGTTATTGCAGCGAACAAGCAATTCTCCACACGCCACATCCCGAGGTTTCCATCGGGCATTGACGTCAAAGGCAATATTTTTTATATTTTTGATAGGGGTGGTGGACGTCGCTGACAATGCATGATTATACGTAGCTTCCGCGTGACGTCTCAAGTTCAATGAAATTCTTAGACTTTTGTAGAGATGAGATATATTAGAAATAATGCACCATTTTGGAACTGACTGTGCCAAAATAGTTGTCCACGAGGGCCACTATTTTGGAGAAACCAACGGCATGCCCTGCATAATTTTTCAAATAACATGGAACAAACCGTGGAGGAATCTTGCTTCCCATCAGGGTGCCAACCCCAAATACATTGCCAAGCGTCGAGGGCCTTGCCCAGGAGAGGAATTGCCATTCTTGAACTTAGAAATAACGAAACAGAATTCCGGGATATATCTCTTAACCCTTTGAACCCTGATTATATCTACCATGTCAGTTCAATGATAGCAATCGGGAGAGTACATTTTGATTATTTCTGGGTAGTCCAATTCATATTTTCAACGTGTAGCTTTCGGGCTCCACGTTGAAAATATTGATCGGTCTACTCCGTACATTCACTTAGCAGCTATCATACTTCATGAAATTATGACGCATCGTGTTCCTGGCCCGGAAAAGCGGCATCTCGATTTCAAAGGATTAAAAGGGCGCGTTATGTTCCGACAGTTGAACTTCCTAAAAATCCCAAGGCTATTTTAGAAAGTGCATATTGCAGGGGAACAGTCCACGTTTATTTTTAGAATCCACGATAGGTAAAACTATCGGAAATAGACAGTACCTCAGAACCAATCAGATGGTGGGATATAATATAATACAATATATGGAGAGGGGAAAAGAATTTCAAGAGAAGGGTTAACCGAACTTGATATTATTTTCTAATACCTTCTGTGACACTGTATCGCGTATCTGAAGAGAAGGAACGTATCTAAAGAAAACGTAACGTATTTATTGTGCCCAGAATTAGTCATAAATTGAAGGTATTTAAACGTCGAATTATGCGTTTGTTACATTTTACACAACTCCCCAAACATCAGCATGGCCTATAGCGCGAAACAACATTTTACTCAAATGAGGTATTGTATGATGTGGGTTCACAAATACTACTTTAGACGAGGATGAAAATGGGTGTAGCGTATTCCTATAAAGTAATTTTAACTGCAATGCATTCCACTGCAAATGTGAAAGGTACAAATGCTCAAATCAGGCGATGAGAAGAATTATTTCAAAAAGCGACTGCATCATACACTATTTTAAGAGAGGTGATCTATAATTGTCAACACAGACTAAACGTACCAAGGGCAGCAACTAATAACTTACTAACAACGACTGTGCCTCTGTGCAGTGCAATACTTTCCTGGCAGAACGTGGGAGAAACCGCCAATCACCTCCCTTTGTCTTAGCGGGGATGCGGTATCCCTAAACATTCAAGACCTGGAACGGTTTGATCCCTCGCGAATGTCAAACATAGCGAGCACTTACTCATCTTGCTAGTCGCACTCAACCCATTTAGATGTGTCTTACTTACGTAACCCCACCCAGACAATAATGCCCACTTTTGAATAATTGTTTAACACTAAATTTCAAAATTGTCCCGAACCCTACGCTACGAGAGGGAGCACTCCCCCTTAGCCACTTCCCAAATGACATGCCCCGTGTCGGTCATCGATGTGCGTTGAACACTAGGTCAGAATGGGCTCTCAATGTGCAGCGATGATCGAGCACGACGCGGGACGCACAATGTTCAGTTTCGGAAAACATCACTGTCTGTGTGGATATTTCGTTCCCGTTGAAATTATCTTCACGCATGCATTTTGAGCGAAATTGACTAAAACTTTCTCCATTAAGATCATAAGTGCAAGATTTGTCTGCGAAAAACGGATTAGGGGTTCTGGGCTGATAATGAGGCAGCCACGCCATGAACACCTAACGTCAAGATATCATCGGA
This sequence comes from Pictodentalium vernedei, assembly GCA_031216915.1. Lineage (NCBI taxonomy): Eukaryota > Metazoa > Mollusca > Scaphopoda > Dentaliida > Dentaliidae > Pictodentalium > Pictodentalium vernedei. The sequence goes on along the minus strand of CM062292.1, from coordinate 302,301,691 downwards.
ACATAATAATACGTTATACTCGATTTTGATAACCCCAAGCGGTCGATATAATGGGTTGCACCCAATCGAGATGAATAGCTATAGACAAGACTATGTTGTCTGTGGTGTATCCTATTGCTTCCTCGAGTAGCACAGACGAGTCCTAATCTTGGGGCTGGATCTGTGCTTTCTTACTATTTGTAGATTTTTTTTACCTGCTTAGTGCTTAGACCACTTTCTAACATGCTTGTACTTCTGTGTTTGGGGTCTGAAGAACTTAAACTTCGGAACAGTTCTACTTTACTTACTCACGTGGGACAGATCACGATTGGTCTTGTACTACCAGGTTCTGTGGACCCGTGGTAAAAGCCAGTGTTGGTGAAAGTCGGTCAAAGGACATATAGCGTAGACGTTATAGAAACCAGTAACAGTGGTAAAACTACTTGTACGAAATAGTGACCACCTTCAAAAGTTGAAGCTTATCTTCCGCTGAGTTCCAATTTGTTCTATGTACAAGTTGGCACACTGAACATATTGGAACTCACGGGACATTATGTCACGAGAGCTTTCTTTATTAATTTCTACCAGTTGAGGTGCATTTTAGAGCATTTCTAGTCGAGTATGTTTCCTTCGCTCACGCACTTCAAGAAAATTCAAGAAGTTGAGCAAATCGCCCGCACTTGAGGTGTTGTGAAAATTGCTGAAGACACAGCGGATGGCTCGGCGTTGATGCATTTTAATATTGTTAATGTCCTCTTGGTGGTACTACCAGGAGACTGCGGTGGGACAAGTTTGTTAAAACGTGGGCTTGTGGCAGACGTTACAAATAGTAATGAAGGAAGGCTGCAGTTCTTCTGCAGTAGAAGTCAGGAATGATAAGTGACATAATACGATACCGGTATCAGTGTTGTTGGGCATTATAGAATAGAGCAGTCATTAGTAGCATGCAACGTGACAGGTGATTGTGTAGGCAAAGTACTACTGTAGGGGCTGTCTTCGGTGAAAGTGATAGCAATACCAGGGACAGGCAAGGATTGAAAGTAAAACCGTTTCACATGATACGTTCTGTAACCGAGTATTTTCGAACTATAAAAAGGAAGTAAAAACATGTCTCGGAGTGAACTAGAAGAGGCAAATGGGCTAGAACAGGTAACAAAACAAATTCTGGTCCCAGATTAGGACTCTTCTGTGCTACCTGGGTACATACCGCAGCAATAGAAAAGACCCACACCACGTAATTAGATCTATAGTTACTCATGCCGATCGAGTACCGCCCAATATCATTGGCTTCTTGGACGTTTTGGGGTTCACTTTGGTAATTTTTGTTAGTTGTGAGATCTTTTTCGATAACTGGGCATGCTTCAAATGGATGGGCCACTTCCTTAGAGCATGCCCCTTTATTTATGTAAGCCCGTGGGCCTTATGGTAACTAATATCTGCCATATAAACCAAGTTAGCTGTCTGTATCATACCCAACGAACGATGGAAAAAGGTTTCACCAAAATAACATGTGCCGCGCATGGACATTAACAGCATGCATCACTATGGTAATGGCGTCACAACACGGCCTCTCACGCGGGCAAAACCATGACAATACACAGGACGCACACAAAGTGTGTCTTAGCTATACTGCTAATTTCTGAGAATTATTCGAAAACTTCCGACCTGTATTTAGAGCTCATTTCCTGATAGGTACAAACCAAAACAAACACATCTTTGTAGAAATCGCAATGTCTTTGTAGTGTAAACGAAGAGCATGAACTCTTACTATTATAATAGGAAAATCTGCAAAGCTTGGCAAAATCAAAATGAACCCCGTTGGGAAACTCATGTGATGTGCATACACGCCCCCCCTCCCCCATCAAATCCCCCTCCCCCTCCCCCTACCCCTCCCCCTCCCCCTCCCAAAATATATACACACACAGCCACGACATAATGGCACAGTTAGATAAAATATATATGACTACTATGACCCGACAGGAGTCACAATGGAGAGAGTTCAATTGTTGAAAATTACGATCCGAGGCCCGGGGAGAATATTGGACAGAGGAGTGTTTTCAATAGTTTTCCGAAACTGAACACATGTGCGGGAATTGGGAGTATTATATTGACGAATGGTATGCAAGTGGTCCGACGGTGAGAAAAGCATTATTCTCTCGTGTATCAGCCTTAGAGACAACAGTATCAAGTGTCTTATGTTCACAATATTGTCTGAGAGAAATCAAATCGTTAAAGCCAACTTTGTCACATACTTTTGACCATGTATGATGGCAGAAGCAGAGTAGATGCCTGAGCTATCTCACTCTATCTTTTGACTTCAAATAGGATTTTAACAGATTCCATCGACGTTAACTCATTCTTTCAAAGAGATCAACAATTTGGTCCGAGTGTTTTTTAATTGAGCAGGACATCTTCGTGTGGGCATCGCCGATTTGGAGGAAACTTAACATCCGACTTGGGTACTGTCTCCTGATGGTGTTCAAGCTCTCGGGTATCAAGTTAAATTCTGTAACGAATTCGACGCTTTTGTGGGTTGTTTGTTTTCCCACTTTTCGTGGGATTTACATGCAGACTACAGTCTATGTAGTGTGTTATTACTCACAAAGATATACATATATTCTTTCGTACTCCAGTTATAGATTTTTTCATCAATGAGTATTCGCCTTGAAAACGGGATATTAACGCAATCTGCTGAACTACGCGGCGTAATCATACTCATACAACTATAGCTGTGAAGAGTTTTTCAATCAAACTTATTTATTAAACACACATATCTAATAGTATGGGTAAAGTCAATACAGGTTCAGTCAAATCAAGCTTTGATTGTAAAACATTTTTGTGTCGTTTCAGAGAAAATGAATAATTAAAGTATTTTTAGATTTTGTCCCCTGGAATATTTCAGTTGGTCGGAAAAGCGAATCTAAACATAAGAGGTGGGCCATTTCCAGTCCATAAACAGCATCGAATTCATTACAGAATTTATCCAGTTGGCTTGGATGGTGCAGAGCTTTGAAAAGATTCCCTGGTCACTGACACGCTTCGATGCCTCGGGGGTCAGCAGACAAATACACGATTCAGAGAGCTTGCAATACCAACCATCTGATTTGCCATTGCCAAGCTGGAACTGTGCTGTTGAAAAGAGTCCAGACGATATGGCCCCGGGAACATGGAAAATCTTCACTTTTTCGCTGAGGAGTCCGCCTGCCAATGGGGCATCTCGAAGATATGCACACGTGCTCCGAGTAGAACTCGTAACCCTGTATCTAATATGTATGTTCTGTTAAAGGCATAAATAAAAAGCTCACGCCTGTAAATCAGTTCCGAGAAAACAAAAATTTCTCCCCCTTTCTATGATAGCCTTTCCCGAGAGATTAGATCCGCAAAAAGTTTATAAACGCCGGTGGATCTCTTGAATTCGCACCTATTTCTGCGCACAAAATAGGCGCTGGTTAACGAAGAGGGCATTTCGAAAGGGGATCATGTTCTCCACCCCCAGTATTTATTAGAGTAAACTTCCCTCCCGTAAATGTTCATTGATTTGTACTCTATCCCGCGGTCCGTCGTCTTGTGAAAACTCTTCATCATTATCGCTTTCACGGTTTATGTTTTATCATATACACTAACGTGTTGTTGGACTCGATTCGGTCAGGGCAATGTTTGACAAAATCGCTTCGTTCTGAATGTTTCGGCCCACATTGTTGTGTTCCAATTTCGCAAGGTGTGAGAACATATCTACTTTGGTACAACATGTGAGGGTGGCGGTTCCGGCAGTCCATAGAGCAAACTGAAATGGCGGTGTGCTGATTGCCGTGAGATTCCACGAAATGAGTTTCAGGATAGCATAGAACATTCAACTGCAAAGCGGGCGTTTGCGTGTAATATAATTAGTGTGTGTTAAATAATTGATGTATAACCAGTTGGAAAGGGAAGTGGTGGTGAATCGGACCACGCATTCATAACATTGGAACTTTTCTACAGAGTGAAGTGAAAAAGGAATTGCTGAGCATGCTCCAGAGGTAAAAAGTACTCTAAATTAAAATCGCCTCTTTATCTACTTGACAGATGAACAAAATTGTTTTACGCTAAAATATCCATATGTAATATCTTAGAATGACCTGACTTTCCACTATACTAGCACCATCACCCTAACCCGCGTCACCTGTGTTGCATACTTGGGCAAGCCAGTAAATCCCGATTGCGTGTGGGAGCTCGGTGGCGCTGTTTATTAATGCGTAGGACACGATGGCGGTACCTTGCTGTCGATGCTAACCATGCTCGCCTGGGTTAGTAAGTTGAAAAGCCCGATAGTACTCGCTGTTGCTCTGCGGTTCCCTCCATGCACTCCGGCTTTCTTCCCCGTAAAACTGTCCGACCGATTTGACCCTGATTGCTGGAAGTGTGGTTAAATAAATAAACAAACAAATACTCGCAGCAGGTGAAGCAAATGGGAGGGGAGCTGTAAAAATACTGTGACATCCGCCCCTCATATTGATTCTTCAACAGATCTCTGAATGTTTTTCGATAGACATTGTCTTGAGCATCAACCGAGAAAGCTTGTATGTAAAACACATTTTCTGTTATATACAACATAGAGCAACAAACAATTCTTGAAAAGTAATAATAATATTCCCCAAAACTCGGTAATCGCTGACCATAACAATATCAAAAAGAAAAACTATTTACATCAAGATATTTACTTATCAACCTCGAGCATTTGGCGAGGGACAGAACAGAGCCACACTCCGTGAAATCTCAGGGCATCCAGTGATATCAATATTTTATACAATAGACAGTGAATACGTCAATATATCCAGTGGTGCCATGGTTTTCGTGACTCGATATTGTTTTCTCTCCAAGTTTGCCAACCATCGTTGGGTTGGTTGGTGAATGGTATTTACTGTTTCAGCCCAAGGGAACGTATCAGGTCTCTTCCTGATGAGTATTTATTTATATTATTTATTGGTGTTTAAGGTCATATACTTATGCACAATTGCTAATCATGACCGTGACAGTTTTATGAATGGAGGAAGCCGCAGTACCCGGAGAGAACCACCGAGCAACGACGAGCAGCTGCCAGCTCCCCAGCATCGTAACTCTGCACTGCACCACAGGCAGGGTTCGATTGATTGAAGACATGTGTACCATCGACGTGTAGTACGCCTTAGTATACGGCGTCATCGCGCCCCCATGTGGACAACCGGGTTAAGTGCCTTGCCCAAGGACACAATGCGGGAGTCCGAATTGATCGCTCAGATGGTCACCCATCCAGTGATTAACCGGGCTCAACGTTGCTCAACTTCGGTGATCTGACGAGATGATGAGTATATCGGGGTTTGGGTAGATATCATGTCAGGCTGAGTATTCTTAGAGGTAGGCTTTTAAATTCTCCAAAGTAGCAACGATAAACGCTGTGCCATAAAACTGGTAGTTGTGTCCAAACTCCGCAGTGTTCGAAAATATTTACCAAAGTTTGCAGTGTTCCGTTCGTATTTAGGTCACGTTTTTCGAAGCAAGCAACTTGAGTTTCCACTGCACACTTTTCAATGCATTTCCAAAAATGACCTGGTATACACTTACTTCAAATGTAAATATTGTCAAACTTAGTTGCCTCACTCATGACATATTTTACAAATTTTACAAATCCACTAAAAACAGCCAACACTATCTGACAAGGTATAAACAAACTTTGTGTGGGTGGAATAATCAACCGTCAAATGCACGTCTTCGGTCAAGACAACTGTATGAGAAAATACGGACCAGCCCTTTTCAGCCACCGAGAAGCCAAGAAAGCAAACTTTTTAAGTTTTTCCTCTGTCCACACCTCCCTACCCATGGAGCATCTCATCCCCAATTTCTAAAATGTGAAACAAACATTATAATATGTTTCCAGTTTATCTTAGTTGCAAGCCTCGGAATTAACACCTTGTAAAAATGACGTCTGAAAACATAACTAGCAATTTTCCGAAGAAGCCACCGTTTCTCATAATTCATCTGGTAATTTATCCATCAGGCTCCAACTCAGTGACCAACAATTTAAATTCTGTTGTCCAACAAATAGCCTAATGATTTATATCCGATATCAAAAATACACCTTCAGTTTACCTGTCAAGTTTCAATATATGCCCTCAGTTTAGAAGCTTACCCCTCTTCAAAAGTGCGAAATGTGGAGCGGAACGACCTCTATGAGCAGTCGCCGAAACAAGAGATGCGACCAAACAATATGTGCAGCGTTTTCAATAAAACTCCCTGCATAAATTAGCACATGGCGGATAACCAAGAACAACGGGGAAGACTCATAACACAAACACTCTAATCTTTGCTCCTGGGCGAAAATAGATGCGGCGAATGCAAGTCAATGACGCTTTTCTATCCCACCATGACGCATTACAGTGTGTCCGTGTTCGCAGCTGCGGCCAAATTAGACCGATCTAACGGTCTGTTGAGAGAACAAACTAAGATATACTGGTATGCTTTTGTCAGTACACACCTGTCTCAACTATGCCGGTTTGAGTCCATGTCGCGTTAGATGAAGCCACATTGTCTCACTGTTAGCATTAACACTGGAAGGTAGCTCAATGAGGATCAAGGGTGTGTGTGTGCCGTCGCCTTAGTCGTGTGAGGCTTGCTGTGCTGTTTTCACGTGTTCAGACGATTCATTTACTTTGATACAAATAAGGATTAACCAGTCTTTCGACGACATTATGAAAATAAAATAAGAGGTAACTGAAATAATTTTACAAGCAGATGACAAGTCTTAATGTAACATCCAACACTGTTTCAACTTCCAATGCGCCACTCTTTTATTAATAAAACATGTTATAAAATACAACTTGGAATACATCTTCGATTATTATTAGTATACCTCACTTGTTTAACACAAATTGTGACCCAAACTAAAAACGCACAATACTTCAATGAGAAATATTAAAAATCCATGTGTTTTCCTTACTTCCACTCTACGCGTCAATTGTTATTGACAAGGGACCAATACTATAAGACTTTTACAATAGTATTTTCTAGAGAATTGTGTTATCTACTTATAAATATAACTGATTGAAACGAATCATTAGCATTTTAAAAGAAATTGCCACATCTTTTAAAATGCTAATGGTTCATTTCATTCCATTTAAAGTCGTAACTAGAAAATACAATTCTAGAAAATACAATTGTAAAAGTTTTATAGCACTAAGCCCAGCTAAGACTTTAGTCAAGATTATGGTTATTATTATTCATTCCACGTTACGTAATATCTTCATTGTCCAAGAAAGACGGGGGATGGGGGAGTGCAGTAGCGTTGCGGTAACCGTTCTCGTCAGATCGCCGAAGTTAAGCAACGTCGAGCCCGGTTAGTCCTCGGATGGGTGACCATCTGAGTGATTGATTCGGACTCCCGCGCTGTGTCCTTGGGTAAGGCACTTAACCCCCATTGTCCACATGGGGGCACGATGACGCCGTGTACTAAGGCGTACTGCACGTCGATGGTGCGCATGCCTTCAACCAATCTAACCCTGCCTGTGCTGTAGTGCGGAGTTACGATATTGGGGATCTGGCAGCTGCTCATCGTTGCTCGGTGGTTCTCTCCGGGTACTCCGGCTCCCTCTAACCGTAGAACTGTCACGGTCATGATTAGCCATTGTGTATAAGTATGTGACCTTAAACACCTATAAGTGAATAAATAAATGTCCAAGAAAATGAATGTATTATTCGCTATGCCCCATACGAATTCACAGGTTAGAGTGGATACTCGTTCCAATGAGGGGTTATAACCTATGTTTTTGAGACAAAAATGAAAATAAAATAGATATTCAAGAATTTTGTTTGCAAATGTCGTCTGCTTTTCATATTAGGTAAAGGGTTAACCAACTACAATCAATATTCGAAATGCTGTTCTCGTAATACAATAAAAAAGATCTTTTATGGCTGGTCGATCTTCGGTGCCTGCATTTACATAGAAACAACAAAAACCTTTGTACCATAAAACGTAAATATCGAACTTCAAAATAAACGTTCAGTTATGCTGAAATGGGGTCATGTGTCACTAAAAATATGATATGACTGGTGCCCTCTTGAAAAAGTACGAAAACTTGTGTCACATAGTTATGTGGTAAAACTTTATTTTTATTTCTAAAGCCTTGCTGAAGTCGAGTATGACTTGGTCAGTTTGGAACTTCTTGTGCATTGTGAAGATAAGTCGCGAGAGTGACCATTACGAAAACCATCATGGAGAGATGTGTTATGTCTTCTGATGTTTCAATTGTCTGACTATGTCCTTGACATACACCAGTCAATGAAGCAGATCTGTTGTATTTACTGGCTATGCTGTTGTTACCTTTTTTGAATACCTGGTACTTAAATGGAGGTAACGTTCATGTTAAGCCTCTCCTGGAAAATGTTTGCTATCACACTCGCAAGCTCCTTTGCACACATTTTTAGTTTGGTGTTTGGGATGTTGTCAGTTCAGATGTTTTTATTTACATTTACGTTCTTTGCGTAGCTTTTCAGTGTGTTCAGATGTGATGGTAATATAACCGCAGGGAACGACCGTCGATATCTGCTGTGAAACAATGGTGTTCAACTGATGACTTGGAGACAAATTAAAGATGATAACAATTTCATGGTGAATCTGGTATTCCAAATATCTCACAGCAATCAACATTTAATAAGCGGACTTGTTGGACATCCGAACAATTTTACAGCAATAGCTCATGGGATTTCCCAATAAAATGAAGCAGAGTTACGTTTGGTAGTCCAAACTATAACTAAATTCTTACATGTGCTTTGTATATATACAATACAATAAATGCGCCATGTTATAATGCATCTACTTAATATAAAGATTCAAGTAATCTTTCACTGGGTCTTAATGACATGCCTTATTAACTTGGTGAATAGAGCTTAAATAAACAATGGAGGGAACTAATAAATGGAGGCAACTTGTTAACAACTTCTATGAGAGAGGCTTGCTGTCACACGACACATGAAAAAATATGCCAAGTTTGAAACAATTGAAATTAAATTGAACAAAATGCGAATAGTACATTGTGAATGCAATATAATAACAGTAAATTTGTCTTTTTGTTTCAAAGGTTTATCATGGTCTGTACACGCTCCGGTGATAGTAATGTCAGTTATTAATGGATACTGGTTTTTGCACAGTAAAGGAAGATTTTGTTTTTATTCTTCTTTGTGACGACTTTCTTAAACTGTTCGTTCAAAAGTCAGGCTTTCATTTTCCTGTCTTGGTGTAATATGGTGTCATATTATATGACAGCTATACCAATGTTGTCATATCTTTTTGCTTTGGTGTGCTTCAGTAATGACTTGATGTTTCCGTGGTTGGGGAACTGGTTGCTACTTGCAAAATTTAATCAGAAACTTGACAATGTTCATTTTTTCCCAAACAGTATTTTATAGCCTTCTTGGCGAAAACACATGGTGACAATAAAACTGACATATTAGGTTTCGCACAAACCCCATTCCAATTACACTGTCGTTTGAAATGTCCACGGCATAAGCAATTAAAACAGGACTTGTTATCAGGTAATTTTTCGTGTTATGGTTAGTTCTTTTAGAAGAAGTTACGGAATGTGTATTTGCCGTTTCAGTTGCATTTAAACGCATAGTTATTTCATCCAGTTGTTTCTGGATAGACTTTTGTGAATGAGATGCTGCACTGAAGGAAATGTGCTTCACCAATTTTTGCTGAATATTGTGCTTCTCTTATACACTATGGACGTCCAGCCTGAACAAGAAAGGTACGTTGGCTTGTTAAGCCATCAACAAATTTACATATTATATTTCTTTCTTTTTTACAGGACAGTTTGCTTTTTCTGTGACGAGAGAATGAAAGTTCTATGTTTGCTAAGATCCTTGAGGATCTGCTGAAATACAGCTTCCTCTTCTACTTACTAATACACTTTTTGTGATTTACAATGTCACAATGTTCAGTTTTGAACACTTGTTTGACTGTTGACCAAGACTGTTTGTTTTCATTCGATAATAAATGGTACCAAACTAAGGCAATACCATCAAGCTGCAAGTGAAAAGCAGCTAAGGCTTGTACTTAGTTTTCGTTGGTTGACATTCAAGAATAGCACAAATGACTGAAATTGTGTGAGAAACTTATTCGGAACTTCATGGAGAAGCCCAGGGAAGTTTTTAATCCTTTTGACACTGACTATGGGCGTTTGAACAATGATCCGAGTCACAGTCGTTTGTGTCTTTACAGACGAGTCATTTGTAGAGTTCATAGTACTCTTAAAACGTCAAGTCAGGTGATTTATTTTTCAGCGGCATGAATGGATTCTTGGGCTAACAACACTGTCGTGTAGGACAATGTCCAAACCACGTCAATCGGTATTAATAGCAATAGCGTCGTGATGAGCTCCATCGTACACAGGATCAGTGTCACTAAGCATTGTCAATGAAATGCACAATAACTAATAAATTAGTAAAATAAACTTCGGATTCTCCATCATGTTGCGAAATTGACTGCTACCTGTAAAATTAAGTCAGAACTGGTGACAAAGTTCATTTGTTCCCAAACAGTTTATTCTACCCTTCTTGGCGAAAACACATGATGACAACAAAACTGACATATTCATTCTCTTCTAACAAAAGAGTCCACTTAAAAATTAATGACGTATAAAAAGGAGTTATGTCCCTCACTTCAGCAATGGCACCTCGTGCATATAAATAAGCAGCTCTGAACTCATTCATCCCAATACAACACCATGTTCTATCGATGTTTTCATAATGTTGATTACATAATTCCTAGGCGCTTGTTTTGTTTCCTCCTGAATATTTTTTCTGTTCTCTTTGGTCTGTTCCTTTTCAGTTATCTATACTTCGTGTTTCAACTCTGTTCCTTTTTTAGTTTGAAGAAGTCTATTTGTCTGTGCTTCCTTCGTTTATCCATTGGAGATTATGTCTTTTGTGTGTTAATTATGATAGTATGCCATTTCTCATGATCTTGTTTAGGCCCGTTTTTAGACCGTTCCATTTTGTCTCGCCCACTTGTGTTCCTGGTTTAAGATCGGGGACGTATAAAGCATTTCAAACCTGGGTGGAGTGGGCTCAACCATACAAAGGCGCCACACACTGATATATATCTGTGGTGGCCCATGTGCCTTTGTGGAATGGGAGGACGACAATACTCTACAATAAGAAAAATGCACAATTTGTACTCCATATTTAACACATTTCCCCATTGGGCCGAAACAGTGGGAGAGATGTATTAACTATGGAGCCAAACATATACATTTGTCTCGACTTCAAAGGCCTTAGTAGGGACAAATCATACGATAAAATCTTTGTCACATCCTTTGAGGAAGGAAGATGTCCGTGCACACCATTCCCACTAATTCCCAATAAGATTACAATGATGGGTTGGTAGAAGATGGCCTCAATTATCTCCTCTTTTTATGCTGCTCAGTCTGTCTCTCTATACTTGTAAGCATTTCACCACTAAGGTTTGTTGTACTTCACCGTGATATCAGAGTCAACGACGATTGTCTGATAAGCAGATAATCATGTCACTTGATTCCACGACTCTTGGGTGGTTTGTTAAAAGCAGGTGCAGCGTATGGTCGTCCCCTGAGTTTCAATGTGTTCTATGTGCCTACAGACACATAGAACACATTGGAACTCAGTGGACGTGGTGTTATGGCTAGAGGACATATTTTCATCATTGAGGATTAACATACGTTTATTTGTGGCATTTTCTATTATTTTGAAAAACATTTATATTTATTTTTTATTGGTGTTTAAGGTCACATACTTATGCTCTATGGCTAATCGTGACCATTTGAAAAACATTAATACAAAAAGTAAGTATTTGATCGTAAAAACTCCGAATGTTTGGAGCTCTGTCAAATCGTTTTTCCCCATGTTCGTATACCTCTCTCCGGCCATGATTTATGACAGAGAAGGTGACAAAGTACTGTTACGCTGTATTGGTGAACTAAATGCAAGCTGAAATAAGCTTAAAAAGTACAACTTGCGAACAAAATTGTCAAGATTTGATAACAACAAATAAACACGGAGGACTGCATCAGCGACATATTGGTAAAGCTGTCTTGATAGATGGTATTCAACCTGGAACAGGTCTGTCGAAACTCTGGGTTCTACCCATCTGTCAACGCATTAGAAAACCGTTAAGTTCAAGCTGCGAAGTTATTTTTTAAGAAATAAGCTTTGGCACTGGGATAGTCCTGCTCCCCAAACAAATTAGGGAAATAGTCAAAGGATATAAGGTGATGTTTCATAGGTAGACCGGGATATAATTCTGTTCCCTAATGAAAACTAAATGAGTATGAGAAATACAACTTGAGAACAATTCCTACCAGACCACAAACCATGTCACGCGAAATAAGTACCCCAAATATGCTAATATGCAAATTGTTTCCACATAAAATGCAAACAAAAATCCAGGTAAGTGAATAATTTCCTAAAAGGTGTAGACTCGTCAGATGACCAAACAAGACAGAATACAATGAGAGCAGAGTATGGAGGGCCGGAATCACCAATCCGAGTAGGAGTTTTCCTGTAGGTCGCGAAAGCCGTGGGTGCGAGTGAAATTCAGGAAAACCTCAGACAAGGATCATTGATTCCTGTCCTCCGTTGTGATCTGCATATTTATTCCACGATTAATTGAACTGAATGAATGAAGCTGATATATTTAAAGAAAAGTATCATCTTCGGTGATCTGTTTACATTCTTGCTTCAAATTGTTTTGTGTCGAAGAATTTCATTCACGTCATAACGTCACCCAGATGTGTGTCGACCAATCAGATGTGGCGTGGTGTAATAGCATGTATCTCAATGTCGCCTAACATTGAATACCCAGCAACCGTGGTGTAAAAGCCAATACCCATTCAATGGTATTGTAAGTGCCCTAACATTGGAGCTATAAAATTATGGAGAAGGATAATAAACATCGAAAAGAGACAAGCTGAAATGGAAAAAGACCTGAATGCAATAGAGCAGTGGGTTGAAACCCTGCATGAATTTGGAAGTTGCAAAGAAGGTACACAAAAAATAGAAAAAAATTTTTTTATTACTATCAAGTATCGAAGAATCAGGCGACGTGGCTTGGTATGAAAAACAAAAAAGACCCCATTTTAACGTGATTTGCTCTCCCTCTCTCTGAAATAGGTCTAACCAATAAATGAAATACGAGGAAAGTGATAAGACTATAGAAAATGGGTGAACCGTGAGGTCTGTCTTGATTAATTGAGAAGTTGACTAATCGTCGGAACCACCCATGATCGTTTTCAATTTTAAAGTCAGCAATTATGGGTTTTCATCACCTCTTTACTAAAGAATTATTTAGTTATTACTCCCCTCCCCATCATGCACGTAAGAGGTGGGAGAGGCTTAGAATATCAAAATACATTGTAACTGCTATGGGAAAGAAGTAAAAAGATACAATACATGACACTAGGCATGGTGTTCTAGAAAGCATGGGAGTACAAATAACTGCCCTTCTCAATTTTGCCAAGGAGTGCAATTACTTTCTTAAATCTCAATGCAGCTATAATTAGACTATTGACCCCTCAGGTCCAAGGTTGGGCCTAGGCTCGGGTTAGAGCCTGAGATGGTCAGGAGACTGAATTTTCCCCAGCGACCAGTCGGCGCGCAGTATGCCAGCATGCCTGCATGCCTAAAGAATGTCCGGCCCGATGAACTAGTAACCAAAAATATTGTTTTCTATATGGTTGGTTCTAGAGGTCACAGAGTACGACTAAATTCGACTGTAATCGATTATTCTTCTTCAAAAGTCGATCGTGATATTTCATAATCGTGCCAGCCCTATGAACGACCCCGACCTCTGGAGGAACACTTGAAAGTGAGGAGGAGAAAATTAATATCCTTAGACGCAGTCATATGTTTAAAGATAGTAGTAGATTCCCTGCGATATCCTTTAAGCAGCAATCGATAAAAGAAGAAAGCGGAGACGAAAAGACTGTCGCAAGAGAGATAGAGACAAATATAAGAATACAGAAGACTGGTTTTACAGGGTCGTTGCCCTCCAATGACACTCCAGGAGGTAAAGACAAGAACAGACAAATAAAAGCACATTCAAATAAATGTATAAAGGATGTAAATATGTTCCGAGAAGCACCTCCTTTCAACAACACATGTCGAGTGGATTGTACTCTTGATGTCAATGCAGAAAATTCGTCAAATAGGATGAATAAACTCAGATTTCTTGCACAAAACAACTACTATGATATTATAGTCATAAGAGAACAGATGGCAAAGTAGTGTCAGCAAAATCTGGGAGTTGAGTTGCACACTACAAACTAGAGAACAGTCAATATAGGCTATACCATCCCCTCCGTCCCAATCTGTGAGCATCTTACAACACTACTAGTATTTAACACGACAGTCAGCATTCAACAGATCTCCAAAGTGTGGAAGGAAAAAATAGGTAACCTTAATTCATGAGAAGGAAGAACGGCAGTTTTAGATAATTACGAAGGCATGTCCGTCAATGACAGTATCGGAACGTTATTCTGTTCCGTTTTTGTTAGTTATTTCTACCATATTCAGAGGTTGGGAAGCGGCGGGGAGGGTCAGTCTCAAACACTTTTGAGAAATATGTGAACAATATTTGGCAACTGAGTTACGACAAATGCTTTTATTATTTTTATCCCATGTGTTTTTCCACTAAATTGCCAGAGCAAGTGTCTATTTTAATGTTCTCAACCAAAGTACTTGAGTCTACTTTTCGGGAGGACAGATTACAAGAGGTTGGCATATTATGGTGTTAAAATTTATAGGAAGGAATAGCTTTTGGGAGAGGGTGTGATTAAGTATTAGTTGTGGACCGGATGTAATCCCTTTATCCCTTTAAACAAAAACAGCGGTGAAGACCTTGGAGATTCTGCAAAAATGATACGGTCGATGGATAACAGGGCCAAATAACGCAGTTACACTAAAAGCAGTCAGGGTGGAACTTGGGATGACGTCGGTTAAAGATAAAATAAAGAAAGATTGAATAGATATGGGGAATTTATACTACCTGAATTGCCTGGTAAACCTTCCAAACGGCAGATGGTGTAAAACAGCGTTTTGAGACTCCAATATTCATGCAGATTGAACAAGGAAGATTATGGGGCAAATGGAGAACTATTCTATTGAACTGAAGATCTAGAGGAGGAACTGAAGCAGAAGAGCATTTTTTGTCGGAGGAAGGGTGCTCCAGAACTGCAATAGAAACTGACGAGCTGGAGTTAGGGCCAAGAGCCCTCAGGATGTATTGTACAGTACATGGAGAGTGCATTATTCACTAGATCGCCCGCAGGGTGGAGGTTCCACCAGAGCAATAATTGCAAATTTGTTGCAAAGCATAGCCATCACAAGCAAAGTTCCTGCCAATGGACCTCCGGGTTAAACCCGGAGGTCCAGTGACTGAAACATCGCTTGTGTTTTTGTCCATATGTACTGAATTTGAAAGTAACACTTTGGGTGATAACCCCATTTCACCGGTGATTTAGTTACAATCCACTCTCCATGTAATGTATAAAAAAGATGTGCCAGCTTCTGAACCGTAGGCTACCTACAGGAGTATGTAGACTTGGGGTGATTTCATTTCAGAATTTCCCAAACACTTGACTAGTAGAACAATACTCCCCGAGAAACTAATGGCAGAATGGGATGAAAACATGAGAAATAAGCGGATGATGACTGAGTGGAGGGAAAGGGTCAATGTTATCATTTGGAAGTGAAAAAGTGTCAGCGAGGAGATTTTATAACAGTCTGTGCCTCAATGCTGGGAAATTAAGAGCGGAGGAATAACCTGGTGGGGAAGCCCTCTTTGCTAGAGGACCGAGGCAAATCAGTGAAAAGCTCGTGTATTATAGTTATTTATTTATTTATTTATTTATTGGTGTTTAAGGTCGTGTATTATTATTATTATAATTATGATTATTTATTATTATTATTATTATTATTATTATTATTATTATTATTATTATTATTATTATTATTATTATTATTAAAGAGTCTTCACAGGAACTCCTAATTCGTATCGATACAACAAGAACGTTGCTTGAAAGACCAACATCGACTCAGAGGAGACCTTAAAAAATACGCTGTCACTCATCACTGGCAGCGAACTGACAGAAATGAATGTAAATTATTTTTTAAATTGTATCTCTATTTTATTAAAATCTATCAGCTGTACACATCACGCATCAACTACCAGTGACGTATATGTCATTTCTAGACCCCAGATATTGACCCCCCCCCCCCCCTCCGCTTCCAGAAAACTAAATGCTGAAATAGGCCGAACGATACAATACAGCTTTCAAAAAACTGATTGACTTTCAATAGTCTCCTGATAGGGAGCCAGAAAACAGCCTTCTCCAAGTAAAGTGGTTTAGCCCATATCACCCACCCATTTTTTGTCGAGAAATCAAAATTTTATTTATAAAGTCTCATTATTACTTCTAATATACATAATTTTAACGACATTTTCATATTTGGATAGAAAGGAACACAGTTAGCCGCTTTGCATCAAAAGTCTATTGCACACGGAAACGTGACATATGCAACTTTCACAACGAGAACATTTGTGGGTCTCACTAGTTATAGTCGTCTTTAAGTTCTCGTGGTCCCCCAAAGTAGCTTGCAAACTTTTTCTAGACGTCATACGATTTTCGGTCTATGATCTTTTTACATTAGGCAGTACCGGTCAGGTCTAAGTAGCGACATCGGCCTCTCTATATGCTCAGTTGTAGACCTCAATTACACATTTATAAAGTCGGGATAGGACAAAAGAATGAATGTGATCTGGTAGAGATGCCGAGGTGTGATTTCAAATCATGTTGGAATATTCCCTTGTTAATCCGTTATCCAACGCTCTGCTGTATAGGGAACAGGTCAAAACGTCACACGACTAAAACGTCACATTTCAAAATGGTCAAAACGTTTTGACCATTTTGAAACGTGACGTTTTGGTCGTGTGACGTTTTGACCAGCACCCACTGTATAACCTTGCGTTGTTCATAAAAACGTTTGAAGAAACTTCTTATGTTCGCTGGGTCATCTGGTGTTAAGAGCAGGGGGCGAAACGACCCAGGACGATTCGACCCGGGTCGAACGGGAATTGGGGCGGTACGACCCGACACCAAGAGTGATCGCAGTTCAATGTTCTCGATCATTCGGCTGATCAGGTCAGTGAATGGGTATACTTCCTTAAGTGCAAAAAGATAGGGGAGATTACTCTGACAAGATTAAGCGGAAGTACACTCGACGTGGAGTTTTTCAGACTCTGAATGTTGAAGAGATTATGAAATTAATATTTTATTCCACTTTTAGCTGAATTAAAAGTTGCAAAAGAGTCCAATAGATTATCCATCATGTAAGCTACATTGCACATACCTTCATTTTGTATGTTGAAGATTAGTTTTAATTGGACGCGTCAACTCACTTCATAAAACTATCCTAATTTCGATTGTTTTGTCAACACCCTAGAGACAGAAAAAATGCACGAAGTCGGTATAAAATAGGCATTCGTCCATCAAATAGATTTTTCTAAGTTAGCCTTTAAATTTGGACGTCATATTTCAGATAAAGGGTTCCAATGTATTTGTCATTCAATGATTGGAACAATTCATAGTACAGTCATTTGTCCGGTATCGAACCGGTTTGCATTAATCAAGAATATTGCCATTATCGGTCGATATGTACCACGGGACACACCAAAAAGTGTAGCCCGAGCTGAGAATATGGTGTAGCTGAGAAATAAAGTTTTGTTTTCTTTCTTATTTATCGTTATATTTTTTGGTATATAAATCATTTGTAGACAAATGAATCCAGACAAAGTGAATGGGTGTTTTTAAAACGTATATTTAGTGAAATATACAATAAAATTGCTCCGAGAGACACTAAAAAGTGTAGCCGAGAATCTGGTGTAGCCGAGTAATAAAGTGTCGTTTTCTTGTTTGTTTATCGCTCAATTTCAATAATTTTTGGCATATATATTAGTGATAGCCAGGCGAATCCAGATAAAAAGAAACGGATATTTTAAACAGTATATTTTATGAGAAATACGAAAAAAAATAACTCCGAGAGACACTAACAAATGTAGCTGAATTGCCGAGCCGGTTAATTAACTAGTATGTTGACATTATTTTCACAACAAAGACGATTAACAGTAATCCTAACAATAGCATCATAACAATAGTCTTGGTGATTATTCTTCATGGGTATTCTATTTTTTGTTTTTAGTTTGAAGATATTAAAATGTTGTTGTTGTTATCTTTTTTATATAATTCATATGTGTTTTTAGCATAACGTATGTAACCATCTATTCATTCGTTTATTCATTTATTTATCCATTCATTCTCTTCATTCTGTTCTCTCTACGGAACCAACTCAATCAATTGAGGAAATTCAGCGGAAAGAATACTGTGAATAGAATGAATAAATGGATATATGAATGAATAAAGTAGAAGTAAATTCATTCATTCGTTAAATGGATAAATAAATAATTGAATAAATAAACAAGTCGTGCAATTTCCGTGTATATTATGTTATGTGTTATAAACTTTTTTCACGCTATTTTATTTTTAACTGTTCAAGTATCGAGTGCTATGCTGTTTATCACTTGTTTTATGTCATGTCTGTCTACTTCACTTTGAAGAATTTTCTGTAACCTCATTTTATTCATTTTAAGTGATTATCTAGAATAAAAGATGGCTTTAACCGGTCGTTGTTGTTTCTTAACTCATAACCCAGCAAGAAAATGCATGTGCTGTAATACAATGATCTTAAAATATAACACAGTATCTACATAACATCGAAACAGTTTAAACAAGATAGGATGTCTGAGCAGTGAAATGTTGGATAAACAGTTACTATGCAAAAACACACATCCACATTTGTTATTTATCTGCTATTCTTCGGGCAAGTATAATCTGCCACTTTGTTATTTCTCTGCTATTCTTCAGGCAAGTACAATCTGCCACTTTGTTATTTCTCTGCTATTCTTCAGCCACTGTGCTGTTACTCTGCTAATCCCCGGGCAAGTATAATCTGTAAATTTTATTAAAATAAAAGCAAAAAATCCAGATACACTTTCAAGTGTATATCGGAGCTGGGCCAGTTAATTAACTGGCACGGAAATTCAGCTACACTTGTCAGTGTCTCTCGGAATTATTTTTTCGTATTTCTCTCAAAATATACTGTTTAAAATATCCGTTTCACTTTGTCTGGATTCGCTTGTCTATCACTAATACATATATAAAAAATTATTGAAATTAATTGATAAACAAACGAGAAAACAACACTTTATTACTCGACTACACCAGATTCTCGGCTACACTTTTTAGTGTCTCTCGGAGTAATTTATTCGTATATTTCACGAAATATACGTTTAAAAATACCCATTTCACTTTGTGTAGATTAACTTGGCTACCAGTGATTTATATACCAAAAATAACTGAAATCTAAAGATAAATAAGAAAGAAAACGAAACTTTATTTCTCAGCTACACCATATTCTCAGCTCGGGCTCGGGCTACACTTTTTAGTGTGTCCCTGTACCACTGCCTATATGTACCAGTCGATATGCACCACATCGACAGTCGATATGTACCATTCAAAAAGTCGATTTGTACCAGCCGAAAAGTCAATATGTACCACATAAAAGTCGATATGTACCACATGAATTTTTGATATAGATGACTAAAATAGGCCTACAGACATTCACAAATATTTTTTTTTAAATTTAATCGTGAAATGTGAATAATTGTGTCCTTTGTTACTTACCAATCTATTTTGATTTTCGACCACAATGTAAAAATGTTTCTTTCATGTTCGATTCCAAAGATATTGATATTATAATTCAAGGTATATTCATATGAATTAGTTTAAAAACAATCAGTCTGCAATTTGAATAAGATGTTTACTTGCAATCAAAACAGTAGGTAAATCATAGTCACTCATTTTTTTCAATCATCCCTGAAAACAATTTGATAATAAAAAACCCCGGGTCAAATTTTGTGGCAGACAGTTTCCTCACCTTCATATCCGGTCTTTGCCAGCTTGCACCCAAACCTGTACAGTAATATCATAGAATATGGAGCAGCTTTCTGAGTGTTTCAGGCATGTATTTTATTTTTATATCAATTAAAAAGTGTGGGTGACTTAGGTGAGGGACAGAATGCTTGCATGAATTAACGGCATCTTTGAAGTTGTACATCAAAGTATTTTTCTTCAACACGTGCCAGTGATTAGGTTACATGTAGGTGAAATCAGTGCTTGTAATGCTGCTGAAATCTAAGTTGTAACATTATCGGCATCAACAAACGACAATGATTGCATTAATATCCACTTCTCAATACAATTTAAAATAGGTCCACCACGAAGCAGAAACATCTGATGTTTGTAATCATTAACCCCCACTATTGGGCCATTTTACGACTTCATCTTTGAGTTTTCCTGACTAGTCGACTGGCGGATTTCAGAGTCGATGTTTCCAAAAATCGAATCGACTTCGACTGATCGTTTCAACACTACTCCATTTAATAGCAAATTTCAAACTTTTCTTTGGGGGGAAACAAAAGTGAAAAGGTACGTTATGGTGGTTTATTTGCTCAATTTAGTGTTCTGCTGTGTAAAAAATATTGGTTGTATGTACAATTTCCTTCATTTCTTACTTAGGAAGAAACTCTCACTGCTGTTAACAGTGGGATACACAATCGGAGCCGCAGAGGGTGGGGACGGCCCTGGGAAGGGAGGATGTGTAGAATGGACATCACAGGCTCTGTGATAGCCGAAGATGCAAAAGAGATAAGTGGTGGGCGGGGGTCCCTCCACCAAACTTTTTAAAAAATTAGTGCTAGGAGAAGCATTCTCCTGCATTTTTTGGACAGTATCTACTCAAATATTTCCTTACAATTTGGATAATTTATTACCGATACCTGTATTTCTGTGTGTATGGATTGGTGCATTTTTTTCCTCCAAAGAGATTCGTGACCACCATGATTCAGGAAAGACTGGTGGAAAACCAACAAACTGGAACAAGTGTTTTTTATATGAATGGAACCTCTTCAGTAATGCAACTACGTACTCTTGCCACCTCCACATGCATCGGAGGCCCATATCAAAGTTGCATGCCAGTATATATAAAGTGTAAATGTATTTTATATTACGCAGTATTTATTTTTGTTTTGGGTTGAAATAAAGGTGTTTAAACTCATATTAAACCGCATCTCTCTTAGTCTCCCCAGTTGAAAACAGAGGCCGAATGTTCCCAGTATTCCCGGTGCCCAATGTTCCCCTTGCCGGAAAGACCCGCTCCCGTATCAAAAGCCTTCCCACAACTTTCAGCTCAGATGTATCCATAGGTCCACTTACACTTTAAAATTTTAAAACATCAAAAATCCCTGGGCCCCATCCCCTGGTGGGGCACAAGCTCGAGGCAGTTGCCCCATACCACCCCCACCTCAATACCCCCCCCCCCCCCCCCTCCACCCCCTCGGTGTTAGTGGATACAATGCCACAAAATACCCAATTTAAATCGGAATATCAAAGTTGGGGGAGGGGCTGCATAGTGAGACACCCTTAACACATGTATCTCCATTGATGCACCCCTACATAGGAAGGGGGGGGGGGAGGGGAGAGATGTAACACTAGATCCTATTACTAGAAGGTACAGGTAGATACTAGATCTCCTCCCTCTTTAAAATTCTCTGAATATTTTGAAATAACTAAAATACACTTTTTTCTTTTCTTCTTTTTTGTTACTCACTTTCGTTTTTTGAAGGAGAAATCCGACAATTGAGTTATTGAACTCAAAACTGTCCACCTAATGGCTCAAAAGCATAAAACAGCCAATTTTGAAACAAATTGACAACTATTGTTGGGCAATAACTTTGTGCAGCTCATCGTTGGCACACCTGACGAATTGCGTAATTTACCTGGTTCTGTACCGGTCAAATAGGCTACCTTTTCAAACACACAATTTCTGATGTCAAAATTCTACTGCCTGTTTTAACAGTTCCTCAACTTATAGGCATGTGTTATGGCAAAACACATATACATTGCATTTTTCGGAATCTTATGCAAGGACATCGACACACATCGACAAATATTTTTTCCGATTTTTTGTTTGCAACGGAATTAGGACACAGAAATGACGCCAGTTAGAATCTCTAAAAAAATGCCAAACATTAAATTCGAGTAATGTTATAACCTATATTTTTTTAAACATGGATAACGTATTAACAAATAACAGCTGTTATTTTTCTTCATAACGTTTTCATTTTTAATAGAACTAAAATGTTTTTAGGAGATTTGCGTAACCCAGACAAAACCCATTACCAGACAAACGACTGTATTAGTAATTAACCGATAAGGATTTGCAACCATCATTAGTGTTTGGAGGTTAACCGAAAATACAACCCGGTGTCGGTTATTTAAAACACCGACCGACCTGAATGTGAGACAACCGACAGTCGGGACACTCACGGTTATTCAACTGCACAATCTCGAATACTGATTACTGTTACTTCATGTAATGTGTTGAACAGAAATGGTAGAAATCACAGAAAAAAATTCAGAGCCCGGTAATTATTCTTCCAACTTTTTTGGCCCCATAGTATAATCGTATTTGCATGTTAAATAAACTTTCCATGAAATGCCCAGTGATAAAAATCGTCCCATTCAGCATGAGTTTGAAAGCGCCACATGTTTTGGGATAAAAATAAAACAAATAATGAATTACCAAATTGACCACACACTTCAATTAAATGCAATATCCACGCATCTGCTGGCCACTGCCAATAATTTCTATGTACATGTATACGTTTGAATAGAATTGAAAAAAACAACCTGTTGTAAACTATACTTGCACCAACAGGCCTGGACTTTTGAAAAATCGAGGCGAGCTAGTATGTCTTCCCCAAACCTGTGCCAGGAGAGCTATTCTATACTTAAGTCCATTATTAATAAGGGAATTGAAGGTCTAAGGAGAGCTATTACTAGTGCTCAAACGACAATGGAATTTCAAAGTTGACTAGTCGACACCCCAAAGTCGAGTCGACGTCGACTAATTGGCAAGTCAGTCTAACTTCGGAATTTGTGCTTGTAACCGGGCAAACCCCACCGCTTTACATGGGAAAAAGACTATTTTTTTTTAGTTCCTAACAGGCTACCCCCTGCTTCATTACAAGGACAAACCATGAGCTATGCGTTGTTGTAAAACAATCGTGTCAAACACATAAACCTCCCTATTTTAGTGTAGAGCTGTTCGGTCCACAAAAAAAGTAGTCGGTCCCCCCGGTACTCGGCGCCGTCAAAGTACAGTAAATGGAACTGAGTCGGTTCCAGTACATCTGGGTTACCACATAAACAAAAGAGGGAAAAAATGAATGTCGAGGACCAGTTGTATTACGAGAAACATTCACCGATTTATATTTTGATGTTGCCGAATCAGCACTGGAAGAGTCAAACCAAGACACTGCGTGGGAGTCAGGGAGCGTGACACAACACATGCTGCGGACACACTGTCTATAAAGTTCTTTGAAGTTTATCGAGTTTCTGGTCGGTTGTAACATTGTCGCATCCACTATCTGAAGCCAGCGATCGGCAGCATGTTTTTTTTCAAGCATTTTGTAACCCTATTTCCCCGGAAATGTGAATTCATTGATCTTTCTACTGAGATTTTGTTGGCTTGCGAGTCCTCTTTCTGTGTTTTGACTAGTCAGTGACAAAAACCAGAGTCGACTATAGGCGAAAAAACCTCTGACGTCGATTGATTGTTTGAGCACTAGCTATTACAGCTCTTATGGAGAGCAATTACGGCTCTCCTTAAATTGATTTTGCAGGAGCCATGTAGGGCAGAGCTATAGCTCTTCTCAAAAGACCAGGCCTGCACCAATAACATTTTCAAGTCAGTAGGCTGTGATATGGGGCATTCTGTATCAATACACGAAAATCAACACAATATTTGTTTACATGTATATTCAGGTCATTTACTTCAACACCAACGGTGAAACACTATTTGTAAAATGATCAGTTTATCAAATGCTGTTTCTTTTGCTGAACTGAAACCTGCCACTTGCTCCGCATTTATATAGTTCAATATATTTAATTTCTATATGTGCATGTAATTTTGAAAGCTTGAACTTGAAAATAGGTTTCAAATTCACAATTGAAGTAGGATGAAAATTAGGGTTTCAATGACCTAAATGAGCGACTTTTGCTTGATAAAATTTTTAGGGTCAGTCGGGTTACCCCACACACAGGCATTTATCAGCCCGACTGTTTGCAGTTTGGGGCTATAGTCATGACTTTCGTCCGTCTGTCTACCTGTTAACATTTAGAGTTTTGGTTAATGTTTGTGGTTAAAGTTTTTAGTCACGGTTAAAGTTTTTTTGCTTTTAAATTAATAATTATTTACTTTTGATTGTATCATTCTCTCTTTTGTTTCATGTTATTTTGTGAAATATTTAACCCTTTTTTGTATGGCAATTTAACTTACAACTTCCAGGTTAAAGTTTTTTTTGTTTACAAAGTTAAACCTTTAATTCTTCAAACAGTTCAGTGCAATGTCCCTGTTTCTCATTTGGGACAATGTTTACTGAACTTTTCTACAGTGATTTTCATTAATATTGGCATGATTTTAACCCCTTTTAAACATGTTTTCAGACTTAGTTTCTTTGTATTTGAAATTAGGTTTTTCCACATACTTTCTTACTTTAATTCTTGCATAGTCAATACAACTTAATGATTGCATTTACATCAATGATTACATCAATGATTTCTTTTATCGGTTTTAGGAAATATTTAAACCTTTTTTGGCAGTCAGTTTTACTTAGTATTCCCAGCTTAAAGTTTCAGATTAAAGTTTTGGTTTTCAAGGTTATACCTTTCATTCTTCAAACACTTTGTTACAGCGGCATTGATTTTCATTTGGGGCAAGGTCTACTGAACCTGTATACAGTGGTTTCAAAATATATTGGCATTAATTTAACCCTTTTCAAAATGGTTTTCGAACTCAGTTTCTCTATATTTGAAATTAGGCTTTTACCACAAACTTTGTTACTTTTTACCCCCCACACAAGGGAGGGATATAGCATAGAGCTCCATCCGTTCGTCCATCTGTCTGTGAGTCCGTCCATCCATCTGTCTGAACTTTGTTTATGGGATAACTTGAACAATAGTTAACAGATTTCAATTCTTGTCAGTACATGTCTCTACAGCAGCAATGTCTATGTCAAGTTCGATGACCACCAATATCAAATGAAAATTGTTGTAAGTTATTGCTCTGCCCCTCCCCCCCCCCCCCCCAGTGCCAATTAGGCATTTTTTTCTTTGCTTTAAATGCATTTTGAAATATTTAGAGTGATTACATGCGCAACATTTTTTTAACTTCTATACCCTAATCCACCCCACCCCCCACCCCGATGCCAATTAGGCACTTTTTTTTCTTTAGTCCAAAATGCATTTTTAAGGAGTTAGAGCAACTACATGCAGAAAAAAATTGACTCCTATAACTCCCCCCTCTCCTACCCCCACCCTCCTCCCCCCTCCTCCCCAGGGCCATTTAAGCAATATTTTTTCTTTGGTCCAAAATGCACTTTTTAGTGAAGGTTACAGTTTCTTTTCTTTTTAATCAATATTAATTACTTTTGATTGTATCATTCTCTTTATGTTTTATGTTATTTTGGGACATATTTAGCCCTTTTTTTGCAGTCAATTTAACTCAGAACTTCCAGGTTAAAGTTTTTGGTTAAGTTTTTTATTTACAGAGTTACACCTTTAATTCTTCATCAATCTTGTTCCATCCGTCATGAGGTACGTTTTGGGGTAGAGAAATGAAAAAATAAAATTTCAATTTGAACAGCAATTTTTGTATATCATGAGTGCAGATGGCAGATTCGTTAGGCAAACGGTTACCAAAAAATGGCTCAGACTATTTTGTGTCTAAGCATTGCCATTGCTGGGACAATTGGGCTGTATGCGTGACATCACTCGGATTTTTTTTATTTTTATTTTTTTGGGGTGGGGGCTGATTTTTTACAGCATTGCACCCTGGGCATTTTGTTTACCTGTGATGTGCATTGCTACCACATCATTTTCCTCTTGGTGTGTGTGTTGGGGGAGAGGAGGGGGGGGGGGGGGAGGCACCTGCCAATGCTATTCAACTGTATGTCCAGAACTCGTAGCACAATCTTCATTATCTTCTAGGTTAATGGTTCACTGTACTGCACTATGTATAATTCTAATAATTTAGAGAGAGGGAAAGGTACATACTTAAAAAAATTTCATTAAAAATAACCGAAACCAGAGTTAACTCTTTTTTAAAAAACTGAGTAGAAACCAAAGTCGAGGAAAAATTTCATAACCTCCCAACACTCTCCATCATCCGCTTGCCGATTATTTTCGAGTCGATCCGTCCCCAGACGATCCACCCCTATTTACCGTAGACGGTCCGGCCCCAATTATTCAAAGTAATGGTAGTTATTTTTATTGTTAGTCATTAATGTTATTATTAGAAAGAAGTGTTCAAATTCCATGTGTGCGTGACTCCCGTGATGACGCGTGAACTTTTTCCCCAGTAAAACCAACATGCAAATGTCATGATGAAATGAAATAGCTTTTGCGTGTTTCAGTTTCAAGGAACATTCTTTTGATGCCCGTGGCTATAATTTGCTCCTCGCATACATGTATTGTGTGAAACTCGTTTTTAATACCATGAAGAAGATGTTAATTAAATACAAATTGGCAGGACAATGATTTTTTTTCACCGCATCTTTAATGGGCTTCTCGCAAATTCGCGTGGATGGAATAAACTAACACTGACTCAATTATATCGAGAGTGAAGATAACAAATTTATTCTTTACGTGTGCTTGTTTGCACTGCTTTTTGTGAGAATGTATTGTTTATTCATTAAAAAGACAAGACTTCAGGCCAACTGGGGCAATACAGAAATCAAAATCGTTCATTTTATTTGGAGTTGGCCATTCGTCACTAAAAAAATGGACAACAAAGTTGGTAAACCATAAATAAATTTCGAGAGCTAGGCCTACTGTATGATGGTAGTATCAAAACGAGCAATTCCCCTGACCTTTCACAATGTGTTATGTGTGTCATTTACCACCGAATAAAAAATGTCAACCCCAGACTATGACACCCATCCCCACCCTACCGACTATCGCTTGAAGAATCAATGAATAAGGGCACAAATTTCATACCCCAGGTTTTCCTGACTCCCTTACTCTACGCATTTCAGTTTGTGGTATATTGGTATCCTGTCGCTTTTATTCACTGGAATTGACTAACATTCGCCTAAACAACAGAAAACACGACAGAATAAGTTTTAAATTTTCCCATATATTCGTTATATGTGACAATGTAAAACTTGATTTTGGAGGCCCCCCGCAACAAGTTAACATATAACATTCGTAACAAGATTGCTGCTCATCGCATGTTTTTAACTAGGACAAATCGTTCCTATTAAATTTAATCTTGAAAATTGTCATGCTAACTTAAAGAACATTCTTTTCAATGACCTGCTGATGCTTGTTACTGGAATTCATTCACCAGTTGGAGTTCCTATAACGGGAGAAATAGGTTACCACTAAACTACGACAGAAGGAGGTTTTCCGCCCAGCAATTATTTTCATCTTTAAGGGATCAGCAGAAGTGCCAGCAGTATGTGAAAGATTGCCAATGGGGCCTTAACTTTTACCATTAAATGTAAATATACATCGAGTGTGAAATGCTTACCACAACCGGTGATGTAAAATTGCAGTTGCATGAGGAGACTAATCTCCCACATCCTGCCCCACCCCCTTCCCCGACAAAAAATAAAAATCTCGAGCCATCTTGTGACACGCTGCCTCCATCTCAATTCCACAATGGATGATGCAGTCCAGTGCCTCTTTGTCTTCCCGCCTTACAAATATACCAGTTTTGGTGCCGCCTGCTCCCCATTGTCGATTTTTTTCTCAAGTTCTAGAAGTTCCAGAGAGACACAGGTGTTGATGGGGGGGGGGGGGGGGGGGGGGGGGGGGGGGGGGGGGGTTGCAAACGAATCCCCTTTACATTTTTTTCCTCAAGAATGTAGAATGCAAATAAATCCCCAAAAGGCTACCAAAGAGCTTCATTTCATACTAAATTTAAAAGTCCCCCCCCCCCCCCCCCCCCCACCACCACCCTTCCCCCCCTCCGACCATATACATGCTTGTGCCTTCTGCACTCGCGGTCTGTGCCAGGTGTATACCCACGGTGTACCTTTTCCCAGGGCTTGCCTTGAGTCGGGGCTGATCAGCCCAGGCCCCGAGATCAGCCCCGAGGAGCACTTGCTGGGGGCTTTTTTTCAAGCCCCGACATTTTCCACAAAAAAGCACTAACAATAATGGACAAAATGGAAAATCAGCCCCGAAAAGGCCCCAACCTCAATATATGGGGCACTTTTTTTAGGCCCCGACCATTTTACTCAAGGCTAGCCCTGTTTTCCATCAAAGTCGAAATACTTTTGAAAAATCCTGGCGACGCCCATGAGAGACTGTTAGTTTTTAAAAAAAAATCATTTTCAATGTTAAATGGGTGAAGAGTTAAGCTATTGACAAATGATACAGCTTGAATAATAATTTCCAGTTAACACATCCACAACAATAGGCTACTGAAAAATCAGTTCAAGATTTGTACTTTAATTGGTATGAGTATGTCACTAATCTGCTGAGTTGATTGTCTCATTGAAAGATTATTGCCACTGGTTTTAATTCCTGAACAAACTAATGTAATCGCACATCTGATTTCATTGGGAAACCGCTTCGCTAATTTTTTAGCTTAACTTGACAAAGCACTACACCCTGCAGTTCTTGTCTGATCGTCACAAAATTTCACACGCAGGTTTGGGGTCATATCTAGATGAGAACGTCCCCTTTTGGTCACGATCGGTCAACAGGTATGGCTGTCCGAGCCCAAAACACGAAAACCATTAGCACAGTCTACAGGTCATATTTATGAAAGGATTTCATTGTAACTTGGTAGGATGCCTCTGTATAATGCCTAGATGAGAATGTCCCCTTTTGGGCATGATCTGTCAACCGTGATGGCTGCCCAAGCCCGAAACCCAAAAACTTTTAGCACAGTCTGCAGGTCATGTTTAATATGGAGGGATTTCATTGTAACTTGGTAGGATGACCCCTTATGATGTCTAGATGAGAATTTCCCCCTTTGGGCGTGATCTGCCATCCGTGATGATTGTGCGAGCCCAAAACCCCAAAACCTTTAGCACAGTCTACGTGTCATATTTATTGAGGAATTTCATTGTAACTTGGTGGATTGACTTCATATAATGTTTAGATGAGAAAGTCCCCTTTTAGACGTGATTGGGCAACTGTGACGGCTACAGGGGCCCGAAGCCCGAAAACCTTTAGCACAGTCTACAGGTGATATTTATGAAGGGATTTCATTGTAACCTGGTAGGATGACTCCAAATAATGTCTAGATGAGAATGTCCCATTGTGATCACGATCATTCAGCCTTGATGGGTGCCCGAGCCCAAAAACCTTTAGCATAGGCAAAAGGTCATATTTATGGAAGGATTTCATTGTAACCTGTTAGATTGACTCCATATAATGCCTAGATGGTTACATCCCCTTTTGGTCGTGATTGGTCAACTGTGATGGCTACAGGTGCCCGAAGCCCGAAAACCTTGAGCACAGTCTACAGGTCATATTTATGAAGGGATTTCATTGTAACTTTGTAGGATCACTCCAGATGATGCCCAGATGAGATTGTCCCCTTTGGTTGCGATCATTCAACCATGATGGCTGCCTGAGCCCAAAGCCCAAAAACCTTTAGCACAGTCTACAGGTCATATTTATGAAGGGATTTCATTGTAACTTGGTAGGTTGACTTCATATAATGTCTAGATGAGAATGTCCCCTTTTGGACGTGACCTTTAGCACAGTCTATAGGTCATATTTATGGAAGGATTTCATTGTAACTTGTTAGGCTGACTCCATATAATGCCTAGATGTTGACATCCCCTTTTGGTCGTGATTGGTCAACTGTGATGGCTACAGGTGCCCGAAGCCCGAAAACCTTGAGCACAGTCTACAGGTCATATTTATGAAGGGATTTCATTGTAACTTCGTAGGATCACTCCAGTTGATGCCCAGATGAGATTGTCCCCTTTGGTTGCGATCATTCAACCATGATGGCTGCCTGAGCCCAAAGCCCAAAAACCTTTAGCACAGTCTACAGGTCATATTTATGAAGGGATTTCATTGTAACTTGGTAGGTTGACTTCATATAATGTCTAGATGAGAATGTCCCCTTTTGGACGTGATTGGGCAACAAAGCCCGAAAACCTCTAGAACGGTCTACAGGTCATAATTACGAAGGGATTTCATTGTAGCTTGGTAGGATGCCTCCAAATAATGTCGCGATCATTCAGCCTTTATGGCTGCCCGAGCCCAAAGACCTTTAGCACAGTCTATAGGTCGTATTTATGGAAGGATTTCATTGTAACTTGTTAGGCTGACTCCATATAATGCCTAGATGTTGACATCCCCTTTTGGTCATGATTGGTCAACTGTGATGGCTACAGGTGCCCGAAGCCCGAAAATCTTGAGCACAGTCTACAGGTCATATTTGTGAAGGGATTTCATTGTATTTTCGTAGGATCACTCCAGATGATGCCCAGATGAGAATGTCCCCTTTTGGTTGCGATCATTCCAGCATTATGGCTGCCCGAACACGAAGCCTGAATACCTTTAGCACAGTCTACAGGTCATATTTATGAAGGGATTTCATGGTAACTTGGTAGGTCTGACTTCATATAATGTCTAAATGAGAACGTCCCCTTTTGGACACGATTGGGCAACTGTGACAGCTACAGGGGCCCGAAGCCCAAAAACCTTTAGAACAGTCTGCAGGTCATAATTATGAAGGGATTTCATTGTAGCTTGGTAGGATGACTCCAAATAATGTCTAGATGAGAATGTCCCCTTTTGGTCGCGATCATTCAGCCTTGATGGGTGCCCGAGCCCAAAAACCTTTAGCATAGTCTATAGGTTGTATTTATGGAAGGATTTCATTGTAATTTGTTAGGTTGACTCCATATAATGCCTAGATGATGACATCCCCTTTTGGTCGTGATTGGTCATCTGTGATGGCTACAGGTGCCCGAAGCCTGAAAATCTTGGGCACAGTCGACAGATCATATTTATGAAGGGATTTCATTGTAACTTCGTAGGATCACTCCAGATGATGTCCAGATGAGAATGTCCCCTTTTGGTTGCGATCATTCAACCATGATGGCTGCCTGAGCCCAAAGCCCGAAAACCTTTAGCACAGTCTTCAGTTCATATTTATGAAGGGATTTCATTGTAACTTGGTAGGTTGACTTCATATAATGTCTAGATGAGAACAGCCCCCTTTTGGACACTTATCATAAGGCAACTGTGATGGCTACAGGGGCCTGAAGCCCAAAAACCTTTAGCACAGTCTATAGGTCATATTTATGGAAGGATTTCATTGTAACCTGTTAGTTTGACTGCATATAATGCCAAGATGATTACATCCCCTTTTGGTCGTGATTGGTCAACTGTGACGGCTTCAGGGGCCCGAAAACCTTGAGCACAGTCTACAGGTCATATTTATGAAGGGATTTCATTGTATCTTCGTAGGATCACTCCAGATGATGCCCAGATGAGAATGTCCCCTTTTGGTTGTGATCATTCAACCATGATGGCTGCCCAAGCCCAAAAACCTTTAGCACAGTCTACAGGTCATATTTATGAAGGGATTTCATTGTAACTTGGTAGGTTGACTTCATGTAATGTCTAGATGAGAACGCCCCCTTTGGACGCAATTGAGAAACTGATGGCTACAGGGGCTCGAAGCCCAAAAACCTTTAGCACAGTCTACATGCCATATTTATGAAGGGATTTCAATGTAACTTGATAGGATGACTCGTTTTGGAATAATTTCACTGTAACTTGGTAACTTTCATTGATATACGTTAACTGTGAGAGCCACATACATTAACTGTGAGGTCATATGAACCCACCCCTCAGCTCTTTAGTACAGTATATACCTCATATTATTTTTATCAAAAACATAGCATACAGGGAACAGAAATGAACATATTACCAATTATCACAATTTTTGTCTTATTTCATAATCCTTTCATAAACATTGAACATTATCCTTTTCATCAAACACAACACACAAGTTAAGCTTCAGTGTCATTGACACTTTCATATAATGTTTTTTGTGCAGTTCCGCTGAACTTGAGCTATTATCTTGGTGGAATTTACACTCGGCAAGTGTTTCCAAATCTGTTGAACATCCATGTACTGTTTCTAAGTTGCACTAGGCTACTAAACATAATACAGGCCGTTAAAACTTGCACAAACTAAACACCATTAAAGCAAACATCCCATGGCTTAACCTTTATTCCGTTCGGGCAAGTTCTTTTCTGTAATGTGAAGCCTCAACTGAAAAAATGAAATGAGATTAAGCAATATTTTTTTTGAATACCCGAATGTTGGGTTAAATTTTCAATTTTTAAAGACCTGTAATATATGTTGTCCATGCATATAAGATCTTGTTGGATTCAATTTATTTGAATGGGTCGATATGCAAAGGAGCGAAACTTTGAAAACAAAGGGAATATCTGACTTCCCATGCACGTGTTTGAACTTTGTGAAAAACTCCCCCTTTCGATAGTGCTATTCACAAAAAGTATCATTCAGATTTCCTTTTTTTGCAGTGGCTTATAAGATAAGTTTTTGATGCAAAAACAGAAAAAAATTAGTTACTTAAAAATATTGTTTGCAAATTTCTGTTATGTTTTTTGTTAAATAAAGTTCATCCCGGAATACTGTTTTTTTTATATTTTTAAACCCCAAAGCAACGCAATACATGTCACAACTAATGAATTGTGCATGGGTCCGGATTGACTTCGGACAGATCGTCTGGGGTGTGCGAACGGTTACTTTTATAGTACAGATAGGTTGATATGTCCGTTGGTCTTAAGAGCGAGTCACAACAGTTGAAAAACTCTGTGACTGTGTCATTGAGGTTGTGGGGTTATTGTTTTGTATTGCATTAAAAAGACAGCTGTGCTGAAATGTAAAGGGCATTTCCAAAACCATGTCTCGGAATTCAAGTAAAATTTTGTGACCTAAAAGTAATCTTGCCAATTTTAACAGTTGAGTTGACCACAGCACCGATCTGGTGTCCAAAACTCTTGGAGTTGAGGAAGATAACTACTAAAAAAATGAAAAACCACATTGTCACTGAAAGAAATGAGTTGGTGTAAGTGGCATATCTCTAATCGAAAGAAGGTGAATTCAAATCTTCATATACACCTCCCACCCCTGTGCCTGTCATTTAAAGAACTACAAAAATTTACTCGTTTGTGTCGTCAGTGCACATAAAATCTACATCAAGTTTTGTATGAAAATTGGTTTGAGTAAATTGACAAGTCTGATAGTTACATGTCGATGTCTGATGGTTTTGTGTGGATAGTTTGTCTTCATTGATTCGTAAAATATTACGAAACAATTTGACATTCACGGTTTAAGAGTGTTATAAAATCAGTAAATAAAGGAACAAATAAAGTTGGATGCTCTATAATGTGAATGATAAACAACATTTTTGAGTCCCTTTCAGAGAAATTCATATAAAACTTTGTGACTGAAGAAGTGATCTGGGCGATTTTAGATCATTAGTTGACCACAGCACCGACAAAGTGTCTGTAAAATGGTCCAGTAATTCCCTGAAGTCATCCAGGGGGGGGGGGGGGGGGGTTGCAAACGAATCCCCTTTACATTTTTTTCCTCAAGAATGTAGAATGCAAATAAATCCCCAAAAGGCTACCAAAGAGCTTCATTTCATACTAAATTTAAAAGTCCCCCCCCCCCCCCCCCCCACCACCACCCTTCCCCCCCTCCGACCATATACATGCTTGTGCCTTCTGCACTCGCGGTCTGTGCCAGGTGTATACCCACGGTGTACCTTTTCCCAGGGCTTGCCTTGAGTCGGGGCTGATCAGCCCAGGCCCCGAGATCAGCCCCGAGGAGCACTTGCTGGGGGCTTTTTTTCAAGCCCCGACATTTTCCACAAAAAAGCACTAACAATAATGGACAAAATGGAAAATCAGCCCCGAAAAGGCCCCAACCTCAATATATGGGGCACTTTTTTTAGGCCCCGACCATTTTACTCAAGGCTAGCCCTGTTTTCCATCAAAGTCGAAATACTTTTGAAAAATCCTGGCGACGCCCATGAGAGACTGTTAGTTTTTAAAAAAAAATCATTTTCAATGTTAAATGGGTGAAGAGTTAAGCTATTGACAAATGATACAGCTTGAATAATAATTTCCAGTTAACACATCCACAACAATAGGCTACTGAAAAATCAGTTCAAGATTTGTACTTTAATTGGTATGAGTATGTCACTAATCTGCTGAGTTGATTGTCTCATTGAAAGATTATTGCCACTGGTTTTAATTCCTGAACAAACTAATGTAATCGCACATCTGATTTCATTGGGAAACCGCTTCGCTAATTTTTTAGCTTAACTTGACAAAGCACTACACCCTGCAGTTCTTGTCTGATCGTCACAAAATTTCACACGCAGGTTTGGGGTCATATCTAGATGAGAACGTCCCCTTTTGGTCACGATCGGTCAACAGGTATGGCTGTCCGAGCCCAAAACACGAAAACCATTAGCACAGTCTACAGGTCATATTTATGAAAGGATTTCATTGTAACTTGGTAGGATGCCTCTGTATAATGCCTAGATGAGAATGTCCCCTTTTGGGCATGATCTGTCAACCGTGATGGCTGCCCAAGCCCGAAACCCAAAAACTTTTAGCACAGTCTGCAGGTCATGTTTAATATGGAGGGATTTCATTGTAACTTGGTAGGATGACCCCTTATGATGTCTAGATGAGAATTTCCCCCTTTGGGCGTGATCTGCCATCCGTGATGATTGTGCGAGCCCAAAACCCCAAAACCTTTAGCACAGTCTACGTGTCATATTTATTGAGGAATTTCATTGTAACTTGGTGGATTGACTTCATATAATGTTTAGATGAGAAAGTCCCCTTTTAGACGTGATTGGGCAACTGTGACGGCTACAGGGGCCCGAAGCCCGAAAACCTTTAGCACAGTCTACAGGTGATATTTATGAAGGGATTTCATTGTAACCTGGTAGGATGACTCCAAATAATGTCTAGATGAGAATGTCCCATTGTGATCACGATCATTCAGCCTTGATGGGTGCCCGAGCCCAAAAACCTTTAGCATAGGCAAAAGGTCATATTTATGGAAGGATTTCATTGTAACCTGTTAGATTGACTCCATATAATGCCTAGATGGTTACATCCCCTTTTGGTCGTGATTGGTCAACTGTGATGGCTACAGGTGCCCGAAGCCCGAAAACCTTGAGCACAGTCTACAGGTCATATTTATGAAGGGATTTCATTGTAACTTTGTAGGATCACTCCAGATGATGCCCAGATGAGATTGTCCCCTTTGGTTGCGATCATTCAACCATGATGGCTGCCTGAGCCCAAAGCCCAAAAACCTTTAGCACAGTCTACAGGTCATATTTATGAAGGGATTTCATTGTAACTTGGTAGGTTGACTTCATATAATGTCTAGATGAGAATGTCCCCTTTTGGACGTGACCTTTAGCACAGTCTATAGGTCATATTTATGGAAGGATTTCATTGTAACTTGTTAGGCTGACTCCATATAATGCCTAGATGTTGACATCCCCTTTTGGTCGTGATTGGTCAACTGTGATGGCTACAGGTGCCCGAAGCCCGAAAACCTTGAGCACAGTCTACAGGTCATATTTATGAAGGGATTTCATTGTAACTTCGTAGGATCACTCCAGTTGATGCCCAGATGAGATTGTCCCCTTTGGTTGCGATCATTCAACCATGATGGCTGCCTGAGCCCAAAGCCCAAAAACCTTTAGCACAGTCTACAGGTCATATTTATGAAGGGATTTCATTGTAACTTGGTAGGTTGACTTCATATAATGTCTAGATGAGAATGTCCCCTTTTGGACGTGATTGGGCAACAAAGCCCGAAAACCTCTAGAACGGTCTACAGGTCATAATTACGAAGGGATTTCATTGTAGCTTGGTAGGATGCCTCCAAATAATGTCGCGATCATTCAGCCTTTATGGCTGCCCGAGCCCAAAGACCTTTAGCACAGTCTATAGGTCGTATTTATGGAAGGATTTCATTGTAACTTGTTAGGCTGACTCCATATAATGCCTAGATGTTGACATCCCCTTTTGGTCATGATTGGTCAACTGTGATGGCTACAGGTGCCCGAAGCCCGAAAATCTTGAGCACAGTCTACAGGTCATATTTGTGAAGGGATTTCATTGTATTTTCGTAGGATCACTCCAGATGATGCCCAGATGAGAATGTCCCCTTTTGGTTGCGATCATTCCAGCATTATGGCTGCCCGAACACGAAGCCTGAATACCTTTAGCACAGTCTACAGGTCATATTTATGAAGGGATTTCATGGTAACTTGGTAGGTCTGACTTCATATAATGTCTAAATGAGAACGTCCCCTTTTGGACACGATTGGGCAACTGTGACAGCTACAGGGGCCCGAAGCCCAAAAACCTTTAGAACAGTCTGCAGGTCATAATTATGAAGGGATTTCATTGTAGCTTGGTAGGATGACTCCAAATAATGTCTAGATGAGAATGTCCCCTTTTGGTCGCGATCATTCAGCCTTGATGGGTGCCCGAGCCCAAAAACCTTTAGCATAGTCTATAGGTTGTATTTATGGAAGGATTTCATTGTAATTTGTTAGGTTGACTCCATATAATGCCTAGATGATGACATCCCCTTTTGGTCGTGATTGGTCATCTGTGATGGCTACAGGTGCCCGAAGCCTGAAAATCTTGGGCACAGTCGACAGATCATATTTATGAAGGGATTTCATTGTAACTTCGTAGGATCACTCCAGATGATGTCCAGATGAGAATGTCCCCTTTTGGTTGCGATCATTCAACCATGATGGCTGCCTGAGCCCAAAGCCCGAAAACCTTTAGCACAGTCTTCAGTTCATATTTATGAAGGGATTTCATTGTAACTTGGTAGGTTGACTTCATATAATGTCTAGATGAGAACAGCCCCCTTTTGGACACTTATCATAAGGCAACTGTGATGGCTACAGGGGCCTGAAGCCCAAAAACCTTTAGCACAGTCTATAGGTCATATTTATGGAAGGATTTCATTGTAACCTGTTAGTTTGACTGCATATAATGCCAAGATGATTACATCCCCTTTTGGTCGTGATTGGTCAACTGTGACGGCTTCAGGGGCCCGAAAACCTTGAGCACAGTCTACAGGTCATATTTATGAAGGGATTTCATTGTATCTTCGTAGGATCACTCCAGATGATGCCCAGATGAGAATGTCCCCTTTTGGTTGTGATCATTCAACCATGATGGCTGCCCAAGCCCAAAAACCTTTAGCACAGTCTACAGGTCATATTTATGAAGGGATTTCATTGTAACTTGGTAGGTTGACTTCATGTAATGTCTAGATGAGAACGCCCCCTTTGGACGCAATTGAGAAACTGATGGCTACAGGGGCTCGAAGCCCAAAAACCTTTAGCACAGTCTACATGCCATATTTATGAAGGGATTTCAATGTAACTTGATAGGATGACTCGTTTTGGAATAATTTCACTGTAACTTGGTAACTTTCATTGATATACGTTAACTGTGAGAGCCACATACATTAACTGTGAGGTCATATGAACCCACCCCTCAGCTCTTTAGTACAGTATATACCTCATATTATTTTTATCAAAAACATAGCATACAGGGAACAGAAATGAACATATTACCAATTATCACAATTTTTGTCTTATTTCATAATCCTTTCATAAACATTGAACATTATCCTTTTCATCAAACACAACACACAAGTTAAGCTTCAGTGTCATTGACACTTTCATATAATGTTTTTTGTGCAGTTCCGCTGAACTTGAGCTATTATCTTGGTGGAATTTACACTCGGCAAGTGTTTCCAAATCTGTTGAACATCCATGTACTGTTTCTAAGTTGCACTAGGCTACTAAACATAATACAGGCCGTTAAAACTTGCACAAACTAAACACCATTAAAGCAAACATCCCATGGCTTAACCTTTATTCCGTTCGGGCAAGTTCTTTTCTGTAATGTGAAGCCTCAACTGAAAAAATGAAATGAGATTAAGCAATATTTTTTTTGAATACCCGAATGTTGGGTTAAATTTTCAATTTTTAAAGACCTGTAATATATGTTGTCCATGCATATAAGATCTTGTTGGATTCAATTTATTTGAATGGGTCGATATGCAAAGGAGCGAAACTTTGAAAACAAAGGGAATATCTGACTTCCCATGCACGTGTTTGAACTTTGTGAAAAACTCCCCCTTTCGATAGTGCTATTCACAAAAAGTATCATTCAGATTTCCTTTTTTTGCAGTGGCTTATAAGATAAGTTTTTGATGCAAAAACAGAAAAAAATTAGTTACTTAAAAATATTGTTTGCAAATTTCTGTTATGTTTTTTGTTAAATAAAGTTCATCCCGGAATACTGTTTTTTTTATATTTTTAAACCCCAAAGCAACGCAATACATGTCACAACTAATGAATTGTGCATGGGTCCGGATTGACTTCGGACAGATCGTCTGGGGTGTGCGAACGGTTACTTTTATAGTACAGATAGGTTGATATGTCCGTTGGTCTTAAGAGCGAGTCACAACAGTTGAAAAACTCTGTGACTGTGTCATTGAGGTTGTGGGGTTATTGTTTTGTATTGCATTAAAAAGACAGCTGTGCTGAAATGTAAAGGGCATTTCCAAAACCATGTCTCGGAATTCAAGTAAAATTTTGTGACCTAAAAGTAATCTTGCCAATTTTAACAGTTGAGTTGACCACAGCACCGATCTGGTGTCCAAAACTCTTGGAGTTGAGAAAGACTAAAAATGAAAAACCACATTGTCACTGAAAGAAATGAGTTGGTGTAAGTGGCATATCTCTAATCGAAAGAAGGTGAATTCAAATCTTCATATACACCTCCCACCCCTGTGCCTGTCATTTAAAGAACTACAAAAATTTACTCGTTTGTGTCGTCAGTGCACATAAAATCTACATCAAGTTTTGTATGAAAATTGGTTTGAGTAAATTGACAAGTCTGATAGTTACATGTCGATGTCTGATGGTTTTGTGTGGATAGTTTGTCTTCATTGATTCGTAAAATATTACGAAACAATTTGACATTCACGGTTTAAGAGTGTTATAAAATCAGTAAATAAAGGAACAAATAAAGTTGGATGCTCTATAATGTGAATGATAAACAACATTTTTGAGTCCCTTTCAGAGAAATTCATATAAAACTTTGTGACTGAAGAAGTGATCTGGGCGATTTTAGATCATTAGTTGACCACAGCACCGACAAAGTGTCTGTAAAATGGTCCAGTAATTCCCTGAAGTCATCCAGACTGATCAATATGCCAACCTCTTGTAACCTGTCCTCTCGAAAAGTAGACTCAAGTACTTTGGTTGAGAACATTAAAATAGACACTTGCACTGGCAATTTAGTGTAAACACACATGGGATAAAAATAATAAAAGCATTTGTCGTAACTCATTTGCCAAATATTTTTCACATAGAGTCTCAAAAATATTTGGGAATGTCCCTCCCCGTCACTTCTCAACCTCTGAATATGGTAGAAATAACTAACAAAAATGGAACAGAATAAAGTTCCAATACTGCGATTAACGGATATGGTAACAAAAATGGAACGCCATCGCAGACGAAACATTTAGAGCCGACTTTTCTTGGGGATATAGACATTAGAGATGAGACTCAACTGCTGAAAGGCGAGCTTCCGGTACTGGCAGAGTTCTTTTCGAAGGAAAGTGACAATAAATCATGTTTTGTTCATTGACTTTAATTCAATATGATAAAACCATGTGTGCAGTCTGGAAGATATTTATTTATTTATTTATTTATTTATTTATTTATTGGTGTTTAAGGGCACATACTTATGCACAATGGCTAATCGTGACCGTGACAGTTTTACGGGTGGAGGAAGCCGGAGTACCCAGAGAGAACCACCGAGCAACGACGAGCAGCTGTCAGCTCCCCAACATCGTAACTCTGAACTCTGCACCGCAGCACAGGCAGGGTTAGATTGGTTGAAGACATGCGCACCATCGACGTGCAGTACGCCTCAGTACACAGCGTCATCGTGCCCCCATGTAGGCAATCGGGGTGAAGTGTCTTGCCCAAGGACACAACGCGGTTGCCGCAGGTGGGATTCGAACCGAGGACCTCTCGGCTTGCAGCCTGCACCTCTACCAACTGAGCCACCGCACCCCCAGTCTGGAAGATAAATCTTTTCCCGACCAAACAGGGAATACATGTACATGTAGAAGTCAATGTGTGAACATAAAAGTGGCTAGAATATATTTTGAACTGTTTGAAAAATCGAGGTAGAAATTCTGTGTCCTCCCTTGTGTTATTATAATATTGTTTATCATATTATGTACTGGAGGGAGGGGGGTATCCAGTTATGCTTATTTTATAATACTATTTTATTCCAAAATCATTGTAACGAAATTTATATACTGTGGTATATTTAAATTTCCCCAATTTCATTGATAATGGGATTATTATCTTTCCAGGGATTGTGTCTGAATCTCTGCCTACAGACTCCACTTGTATTTCTTAGATAACAGGGGGTGATTCCCTCAGAGATTCCACTACTTTATCTGAAAGAATTGTCATTTGTGCTTCTGTATCTATTAATTCCTCCAATTTTACATCTTCTAAGGTGATGGGAGCTGTGAAGGATAATTTATCTGTAAGCTGATTTATAATGATTGAATCGGGAAATGTCCCAGACTTGGATGAAATTTCTTTGTTTTGACCTGAATTTGTTGGGGCTGGGCCTAGGCCTGTGTTTCTGACCCACTGTCATTTAAATTTTCTGCTTCGTCACTGAACGTTACAGAAGCTTGGGTTTTACTAGGAGTATCTACTGAATTAGTTTGCAAATTTTCACTCATTGTAGCTGGACTGCTTTTATCTCCAGTTGGACACTCCTGGGCCAAATGTCACTGTGGGAGATCCACATTGAAAACATGTTTGGCATCACTGCAAAGGAGAGCAATTATTTTGATAATGGCTACATGTACAGTACAGATGCCGTGAACTGGTCGTAATCCACGCATGGGCAGTGATGTCCACACACACGTTCACCAAGTAATAAAAATCATCATCAGCAAAATTTAATTAATGAAGCACCGGGTTGTACCCGGTGCTTCATTAATTAATTTTTTGATGATTATTCCTATAATTAGTATTTGAAGTCTACATGTAATATTATTGCGTCTGTGGAAATATTGTCCACCCGTAGAAAGTGACCAGTCCACGGTGGCTGTACTGTATATCCTGTACAACGATCTGAACCTTGTGGCAATTTAAGTGTCAGTTTAGCAATTAATTCTGCCAAATGTGTTACTGAATCTTGCATACAGTACAGCCTACAATAAAGTGGAAACTTGGATGCGCTAATAACTCGCTATTTGGCCAATATTTGCATCACATTCGTATCTGAATATCGCAATATTTTTATAGCAATAACGCATCAGTTGGTCATGATTTGGCTGGTCAAACACGCTAAGATGACGAAATCAAAAAACCCTATATACTTGCTATCAACAGCATGTCCCATGTACCTGTTTGTGTTGTAACCCCCCCCCCCCCTCCCCCCCCCCCCCACACACACACACACACACACACACACAAAGGTAATGACTTTCAATTCAATGGAGAATATTTTCTACAAATAATGGGTTGGGCAAAAGATTCGGTCCTAATTTTGCCATTTATGTATCGGAATGGGAAGAAAATGCCTTAAGCAAATGTGCAAAGCATCCTCTCGTATATCTCAGATATTTAGATGACATTTTTATTATTAGCTCAACTTGACAAAGCCAAGCTGAGCTATTGCCATCACTTCTCGTCCGTCGGCATACGTACGTATGTTAGTACGTACGTCCACAATTTCCTTTGGCACACCTCACAGGTCGCATTTATAATCAGATCGCTTTGAAACGTGGTATGCTTGTTTGGGGTGACCTCTAGATGGGAGCTATTGATTTTCTTCAATTTCCGTCCAAAAATGTTGCTGCGGCCAACGTTCTTAGAACTTAGTTTAGTCAGACCTCAGTATTTCCCTTTGGCACACCGTACAGGGCACATTTATGATCGAATTGCTTTGAAACCTGGCATGCTTGTTTGGGGAGACCTCTAGATGGGAGTTATCGATTTTTGTCCATTTCCATCAAAAAAAGTTGCCGCGGCCAACGTTCTTAGAACTTAGTTTAGTTAGACCTCAATATTTCCCTTTGGCACACCCTACAGGGTACATTTATGATCGGATTGCTTTGAAACCTGGCATGCTTGTTTGGGGTGACCTCTAGATGGGAGCTATCGATTTTCTTCCATTTCCGTCCGTCAGAAAATGTTGCCGCTGGCAACGATCTTTGAACTCAGTTTAGTCAGGCATCAATATATTCCTTTGGCATGCCCTACCGGGCACATTGATGATCAGATCGGTTTGAAACTGTGTATGCTTGTTTGGGGTTACCTCTAGATGGGTGCTATCGATTTTCTACGATTTCCGTCAAAAAATGTTGCCACTGGCAATGACCTTCGATGAACTTAGTAAAAA
This sequence comes from Pictodentalium vernedei, assembly GCA_031216915.1. Classification (NCBI taxonomy): domain Eukaryota; kingdom Metazoa; phylum Mollusca; class Scaphopoda; order Dentaliida; family Dentaliidae; genus Pictodentalium; species Pictodentalium vernedei. Next base: position 302,258,949 of record CM062292.1, on the reverse strand, counting down.
CTTAGTGCAGTTAAGCATCAATATTTCCCTTTGACACACCCTGCAGGGCACATTTATGATTGGATCGCTTGCAAACTTGGTGTGCTTGTGTGGGGTGACATCTATATGGGAACTGTCGATTTTCTTCCATTTCTGTCAAAAAATTTTGCCGCTGACCTTTGAACTTAGTTTAGTCAGACCTCAATATTTCCTTTAACACACCCTTCAGGGCACATTTATGATCGGATCACTTTGAAACTTGGTGTGTGTGTGTGTTCGGGGTGACCTCCCAATGTGAGCTATTGCTTTTTTTCATTAGCTCAACTTTGGCGAAGCCAAATTTGAGCTTATGCCATGGCCCGTCGTCCGTCTGTCCATCAACAATTGGATACGGCTCGGGCTAGAGGCCGTATTTATGAACCGATCTTTACAAAACTTCTTGGGTATCTTTGTTATGACCATGGGACGAGAACGAGTGTTTTTGGGTGCAGCCCGAAATTCAAGATGGCTGCCAGCCACCATTTTGTACTAACGATGCAGAAATCTGTTTTTTATACAGAACTTCCTTATGAAAGCTCTGATTTGAATAATTTTTTGTATGAATGTTTAGTACCATGGGATACATCACATATAATACGGGTTTTTTTCTCGTGCGTAAATTATGCAAATTAAACTAACTTTGATGTTTTTTGGTGTTACTTTCAGCACTGTAAGTGCAAATGCCAATACGGCTCGGGCTAGAGGCCGTATTTATGAACCGATCTTTACGAAACTCCTTGGATACCTTTGTTATCACCGTGGGACGAGAACGAGTGTTTTTGGGTCCGGACGAAATTCAAGATGGCCGATGGCAGCCATTTTGTACAAAATTTGGTGCAATCAGATTTTTGCACAGAACTTCCATATGAAAGCGCTGATTTCAATAATTTGTTGTGTGAATGTTTAGTACCATGGGATACATCACATATAATACGGGTTTTTTTCTCATGCAGAAATTATGCAAATTAGATGAACTTTGATTTTTTCAGTGCTACTTACACACAGTAAGTACACATGTCAATACGGCTCGGGCTAGAGTCTGTATTTATGAACCGATCTTCACGAAACGTCTTGGGTACCTTTGTTATCACCTTGGGACGAGAACGAGTGTATCTGGGTGCGGTCCAAAATTCAAGATGGCTGCCAGTGGCCATTTTGTACCGAAATTAGGTCTAATCAGTTTTTTGTACACAACTTCTATACGGCTCAGGCTAGAGGCCGTATTTATGAACCGATCTTTACAAAACTTCTTGGGTACCTTTGTTATCACCGTGGGTTGAGAACGAGTGTTTGTGGGTGTGGTCCAAAATTCAAGATGGCCACCAGCAGCCATTTTGTACCAAAATTAGTGCAATCAGTCTTTTGTACAGAACTTCTGTATGAAAGTTCTGATTTGAATAAAGTTTTGTATGAATGTTTAGTAACATGGAATACATCACATATAGTACAGGTTTTTTTCTCGTGCAGAAATTATGCAAATTAGATGAACTTTGATTTATTTAGTGCTACTTATACACTGTAAGTGCACATGTCAATACGGCTCGGGCTAGAGGCTGTATTTATGAACCGATCTTCACAAAACTTCCTGGGTACCTTTGTTATCACCTTGGGACAAGAACGAGTGTTTCTGAGTGCGGTCCAAAATTCAAGATGGCTGCCAGTGGCCATTTTGTACTGAAATTAGGTCCAATCAGTTTTTTGTCACAACTTCTACACAGCTCATATTTGTGAACTGATCTTCACGAAACTTCTTGGGTACCTTTGTTTTCACCTTGGGACAGGAATGAGTGTGTTTTGGGGTGCCTTTGTTATCACTGTGCTGTGAGAACAAATATTTTAGGGTTCAGTCAGACCCACTCTGGGACTTTTTTTTTTTCTGGGAGATTTTTTTCTAGTTTAGCATCTGACTGTCACCCACCTTTACAATACTTTACCTATACATTTGTTACAGGCAACGGCCAGTATTTATGTACAGACCGTTACAATACTTTATATGTACCTTTGTTATCAGGTCATTACCTAGATGTTTGTCATTGCTGTGTCACATACTATACATGTACATGTCTTTTTCTTGACAAGTTGAGCTACAGTGTCATTGACACTTTCATTTCCATAAAACATTATTGTTGTTATCACAAGCCTTTGAACTTACTGCATTTGTGCATCAACTTATCCCTTTTGCACTCTCTGCAGGGTATATTTATGAATTTCCATAAAAAAAAAAAACAAAAACAAAAAAAGACCCATTGCCACAAGCAATGACCTTCTACTTAGTGCATTTGTGCATTAACATCTTCCTTTGGCATGCCTCAGAGGGCACATTCATTATCAGGTTGTTTTGAAACTTTGTATGCTTATGCAGGGTGACAAAGATATGAGCTATTGATTTTCTTTTCATTTCCATCAAAAACTGTTGCTGTTGGCAACAATCTTTGAATTTATTGCATTTGTGCATCAACATTCTTTGACATGGCCTACAGGCCACATTTATCATAGGATTGTTATTGTTTTTGAACTTGGTGGGCACATTAGGCAAGAACTTCAGATAAGAGCTATTGATTAGCATTCATTTCTGTGTAAAAAGTTGCATTTACAATAACCTCTGAACATACTGCATTTGTGTATCAACATTCTTCCTTTATCCAGTCTTACAGTTTACATTTAAAAAGCATGGATTACTCTGATGTTGTGCACACACAATGCTGTTATGTTGAAATTTCATCAAATAACATTGGTACCAATGATCTTCAATTTTGCCATTTCATTTAAAACTTACCAAGTTCAAGTTTGTCAAGTTGAGCTACAGTGTCATTGACACTTTCATTTGGGAACATTCAAAAGAAGATTTTGATGATTTTTTAGAAATTTTGAACAGCCTTGATCCAAACATTAAATTAAAAGCTACTATCAGTGAAAGTTCTGTTGATTTTCTCGATGTGACCGTGAATAAAGGCAAGCAATTTCAGGCTTCCGGTCATTTTGATTATAAAGTATATTTTAAACCAACTGATTCACATCAATTGTTGCACACAAAATCATTTCATCCTCAACATACATTTAAAGGTATCATCAAATCAAGCTCATTCATTTCCCCGCAATTCAAGTGATAATGTAAATTTCAATGAGGCTTGTTCTACTCTATTTGGCGCCCTCAGATCGAGAGGGTACTCACTGCGCTTTTTGCGTAACACAAAATCCCAAACTCTGAAAAAGCTCGAAAGTCCAGCTGAAACTACTGATTTCAAACCACTGAAAATTGAACACAACAGACCATTGCAGAATGGTAGTGGTGCGGTATTTAATTGCAAAAAACCTTGTTGTAGATTGCTTACTTTTATGCATGATCAGAAAGAGGAATTTTCCTCCGAACAAATGAAAAATCATTATCAGATCCATAACCTCCTCCATTGTGATTCACCAAATATTATTTACCTTATCACGTGTAAGCGCTGTCAGAAGCAGTATGTTGGTCAAAGTCAAAATCCTTTCCAAGAATGTACTACTAGACACAAACAGGATATAAAATATAATGCTGATGCCCCAGTAGCACAACATTTTAACCTTCCTGGCTGGCCATTCTTTGGACAGTTTCGAAATCCATCCCGTTGAACAACCACCAATTAAAGACACGTTAGAAGAAATGGATGAATTTAGAAAAAAACGTGAAGCTTTTTGGATCAATACGCTTCAAACCCTCTGGCCATTTGGTATGAACATATCAGAGGGAGAATGCAAAAGGAGGTCCATCATTCCTTTCACTTTAACATACAACAGAATGAATATTGAAATAGCAAAAATGTTAAAAGATGAATTCAATTTAACAAATGCTAAATTAAATGAACCTTTGACGATCTGAAATCCCCATCAGGACATCCAGGTGAGTGTTACCCCGGCGCCAAATTCAATCATTTTTGCTCTATGTTTAATGGGCACAGGGGCCAGTCTAGTCCGCAATAAATATTGGCATGAATTCTCGAAATGATAATTCTGATCTCGTAGTTAAGCAGTTGCGGAATGTGCTTAGCGATATCAGGGTCAAGTTTATGATCAGCAAAAATTTATTTCACTGAACTAAACTTTTTGCAAAAACTCCCTCAGGCCGGGAGGAGAACCTTGAGGATCATCAATGAAACCATTCGGAAAGTGAAGGACGTAAATGTGATAACAAAAATTGATGATGCGAACTTTGATGTTGCTCAGGATTTAATCCATTGGACCACGAGAACCACCAATATTATGTACGATCACTGGTTGAACCATCTAGATTTAAACTAAGTAAAGGCAAAGGCAACAACCACCTAACAGATGTGGGTTTAGGAACTAATGTGGTTAACCTGTCTGGCACCAATGACCTAACAACCCAAGAGAAGTCTCTTTTAGATCGCGGTTTAACTTTTGTACCAGCACCTAAGCCTAAAACTGGTAATCAAACAAATATTCCATCATATAACTGTAATTTTCTTAGGCAAATGAAATTAGCAGACCGCTTTAGAAACTCCAGCGGTCGGAAACTTCCTTTTACAGAATCATCTGGTTGGTCACCTCCAGATAGTGAAATAGATCCTGAAATTATTGAGGCTAGAAAACGAATCCTCCAAAAGGTGTTCAGCATGAACATACTCTCCAATAAAGGCAATTTAACAGCTGGTGAATGGAGAGCCCTCACGAAACTTCAAAAAAATAAGAAGTTAGTAATAAAACCAGCTGACAAAGGTGTGTCCGTAGTCGTTCTATCTTGGGATAATTATATAAAGGAAGCCATGAGACAACTCAGTAATACTAAACATTATAAGAAAATAGATTCACTTATTTGTCCTAGTAATGTCCAAAAATTCAATAAGATCTTACAATTTCTCCTCGACAAAGGTCACATTACCAAAGAAACAATTGAAATATTTAACAGCCAAGCTCAGTGCTCAAACAAGACAATTTTATATCCTACCAAAGATCCACAAGGACCGTTCTTCATGGACGGATGATGTAACTCCACCCGGGAGGCCAATTGTATGAGATTGTAATTCGGAATTTTCTGCGATCTCGGAATTAATTGATTATCATCTCAAACCTATAGCAAATAGACATCCGAGCTATCTAAAACATACACAGGATTTCGTGTAAAAAATTTTTAAAATGAAAATATTGAAAAATGCAATTCTGGCTACTGTGGATATCGACAGTATGTATACGATCATTGATATTGATACAGGTGTTAAATCGGTTAAAAATGCATTTGAAAAATATCCGGATGCAAAACGCCCTGATGAACAAATTTTGGGTCTTTTAGAGGTGAGCTTAAAAGGTAATGACTTTCAATTCAATGGAGAATATTTTCTACAAATAATGGGTTGTCCTATGGGTAAAAGATTCAGTCCTAATTTTGCAAGCAATTATGTAGCGGAATGGGCGGAAAATGCCTTAAGCAAATGTGCAAAGCATCCTCTCGTATATCTCAAATATTTACATGTAGATGACATTTTTATTATTTGGGAACATTCAAAAGAAGATTTTGATGATTTTTTTAGAAATTTTGAACAACCATGATATTAAATTAAAAGCTACTGTCAGTGAATGTTCTGTTGATTTTCTCGATGTGACAGTGTATAAAGGCAAGCAATTTCAGGCATCCGGTCATTTAGATTATAAAGTATATTTTAAACCAACTGATTCGCATCAATTGTTGCACACAAAATCATTTCATCCTCAACATACATTTAAAGGTATCATCAAATCACAGCTCATTCGTTTCCCCGCAATTCAAGTGATAAGGTAAATTTTAATGAGGCTTGTTCTACCCTATTTGGCGTCCTCAGATCGAGGGGTTACTCACTGCACTTTTTGCTATGCTGAAATCTCAAACTCTGAAAAAGCTAGAAAATCCAGCTGAAACTACTGATTTCGAACCACTGAAAATTGAACACAACAGACCGTTGCAGAATGGTAGTGGCGCGGTATTTAAGTGCAAAAAGCTTTGTTGTAGATTGCATACTTTTATGCATGATCAGAAAGAGGAATTTTCCTCCGAACAAATGAAAAATTATTATCAGATCCATAACCCCCTTCATTGTGATTCACCCAAGTATTATTTACCTTATCACGTGTAAGCACTGTCGGAAGCAGTATGTTGGTCAAAATCAAAATCCTTTCCGAGAACGTGCTACTAGACACAAACAGGATATAAAACATAATGTTGATGCCCCAGTAGCACTACATTTTAACCTTCCTGGCCATTCTTTGGACGATTTCGAAATCCATCCTATTGAACAACCACCAATTAAAGACACATTAGAAGAAATAGATGAATTTAGAAAAAAACGTGAAGCTTTTTGGATCAATATGCTTCAAACCCTCTGGCCATTTGGTATGAACATATCAGAGAGAGAATGCGAAAGGAGGTCCATCATTCCTTTCACTTTAACATACAACAGAATGAATATCGAAATAGCAAAAATGTTAAAAGATGAATTCAATTTAACCAATGCTAAATTAAATGAACCGTTGAATTTTCGACCTGTCATTGCCTTTAAGAAAAACAAAAGCTTGTGTAACATCCTTGTAAGGACTAAATTGGAGCCCATCAATGAATAACATCAATTATTGCCAGCCAGTTTAACCAGTTCCTAAGCTCATGACTTAGTTTAAATCAATTTTATGTATTTTTTGTCATGTTTGAAACCTATCAGGGTTCAGTAAATGAAAACAATTTTTCGCGGCATATTAAAAGGAAAAAAAACGTTTCAGTGGGAAATGTCTGTGCCAGTGCAAATTTTTAACCTCACACACACACGCACGCACGCACGCATGCATGCACGCACGCACACACAAGTTGAAGCCAACAGTAGAAATTATTTTTCTGAAACATCAGATTTTTTCATTTTTGTACTTCTAACCATGGCTTATTAGTCCTTATTGGTCCTTATTCGATCAAGCTCATCAAGCTTGTTCCATTAATATGTCATGAGGTATGTTTTGGAGTAGAGAAATGAAAAAAATATAATTTGAATAGCAAATTTTGTATATCACGAGTGCAGATATGGCAGATTCGTTAGGTAAGTGGTTAACAAAAAATGGCTCCGACTATTTTGTGTCTAAGCATTGCCATTGCTGGGACAGTTGGGCTGCATGCGTGACATCACTCTAGTTTTTCATTTCCATAAAAAATTACTGTTGTTATCACCCGCCTTTGAACTTTCTGCATTTGTGCAGCAACTTACCCCTTTTGCACTCTCTGCAGGGTATATTTTTGAATTACCATAAAAAAGAAAGAGAAAAAACATCGCCACAAGCAATGACCTTCAAACTTAATGCATTTGTGCATTAACATCTTCCTTTGGCATGCCTCAGAGGGAGCATTCATTATCAGGTTGTTTTGAAACTTTGTATGCTTATGCACGGTGCCAAAGATAGGAGCTATCAATTTTCTTTTCATTTCCATCAAAAACTGTTGCTGTTAGCAACAATCTTTGAATTTATTGTGTTTGTGCATCAATATTCTTCTTTGACATGGTCAACAGGCCACATTTATCAGGGGATTGTTTTTAAACTTGGTGTGCTCATTAGGCGAGACCTTCAGACAAGAGCTATTGATTAGCATTCATTTCTGTGAAAAAATTTGCCATTTACAATAACCTCTGAACTTACTGCATTTATGTATCAACATTCTTACTTTAGCCAGTCTTACAGTTTACATATAAAAATGCATGGATTACTCAGACGTTGTGCACACACAATGCTGTTATGTTCAAATTTCACCAAATAACACTGGTACCTATGATTTTCAGTTTTGCCATTTCACTTATAACTTACCAAGTTCAAGTTTGCCAAGTTGAGCTACAGTGTCATTGACACTTTCATTTAGAATTGCATTTTATAGTAATGACTTTAAATGCATTGAAATTAACCAATAGCATTTTCAAAGATATAGCGATCTTGGCAAATTGACATATCTTTTAAAATGCTAATGATTCTTTTTAGTCAGTTATATTAATAAGTAGAAAATACAAATCTAGAAAATACAATTGTTAACATTTTATAGTATTGGTACCTGGTCAAAATTGTCTTTCAGATTTTCTTCACATAACCCAGAAGAATCTCACCCTCCAGAATGAAGTGCAAGCACATCGAGTATGAGATGCTATTTTTGTTTGTTCTTCGTAATTTGTATTGACTTCGCAGTATTTTTTTTATTAACGCAATCTTAACCCATTGGTGTATACCGGTAAATACATGTAAGTGTGTCATGATCTGAATCATCTGATTGCAATCTTTTTAAGAAAAATATAACTTTGTGATCACAGTAATGTAGGTTAATTTTCGAGGTGTACAGTCTTCCTGTGAGTTATTTTCCTACTCATTGGCACCCACTGGAACTCTCTGGTTTCTTGATAATTCCAAAAGAATTGCATTTTTATAACACCCGCAAACAAAGTTTGGGGGCGGGGGGTATATAGGAATCACCCTGTCCGTACGTCTGTCCGTCTGTCCATCCTTATAAGCGCAACTCCTCCTAAGCCGTTTGAAGAATTTTCATGAAACTTTACACAATGGAAGAACTCCATCTGAAGATGTGCATGAAGCAATATACATGTAATTCCGTTATGACATTTCCAGGGGGAGATAATCTAACTTATACATTTCAGATGCGGGGGGGGGGGGGAGGGGATATCACTTTGTGAGCTTGCTCACAGTACCTCTAGTTTCTTTCCCCGTGGGAACCCCGGGAAGTAAGCAGCACTTGTTTACTGTGGTAAACCAGTTCCGCTTTACTAGTAAAATAGGACCCAGTCACCAATGCTTGGGGTGAAAGTCCTCTAAAATGGGCAACATGTTGATCAACGATTGACTAAACTTGACTTTATCTCCATGTTGTGTCACGATTAGCCATGGTGCATAAATATGTGACATTAACCACCACCAACAAACAAACAAACAAACCTCTAGTTTCTCACAGATCGGGGAAATGCAAACTCCTGTTCAAACAAGACATGTTTATGTTTGAAAATGAGCAGGTACAAGTACATGTAGCTCAGGAAACACCTTAACCCTTTACCTAACATGAAAAGCAGACAACACTTGCCAAAAAAATTCTTGAATAACTTATTTTTTTTATTTTTTATCTCCAAAACATAGGTTATGACCCTTCATTGGAACGAGCTCAACGAGCTCGTTCCAATGAGGGGTCATAACCTATGTTTTTGAGACAAAAAAATGAAAATATAATGAAAATTAATTGGCGATTTTTGAGAATAGCACTGGCCGGTTTTGACTGTTACGTTGGGTAAAGGGTTAAATACAAAACAAAATGCAGTTTCACTGGAAAACAATGGACGGAAGATGAGAAGATTTGTGCTTGCTAGGTACATGCAGGAGAATTCACATCGCCGCTAAATACATGTGTGTATGTGAATTTAAAAATGTGCAATTTACAGCATTTACTGAATTGAAATATTGTATATACCTGTATTTTTAACTACAAGAAATTGTGAAGAATAGTACATGTGTAAATCATTAATGACATTTTCAGTGGAAACCTTTTCTATTAAAACTTTTCAGAAAATAAATGTACAGTACGGCTGCCGTGGACTGATCAATTTCCACAGGTGGGCAATATTTCCAAGGATGCAATAATATTAGATTCCAAACACTAATTACAGGAATAATCATAAAAAATTAAATTATTGAAGCACTGGGTACAACCCGGTGCTTCATCAATTCAAGTTTTGCTGATAATGATATTTATTACCTGGTAAACACATGCATGGACATCACTGCCCACTGGATTATGACCAGTCCACAGCAACTGTACTGTAAAAAATAGGACAAAAGAGCATCAAACTTTAATCCTAATTTTGGTGTTCTAGGACCACTAACATGTAGCATGAAATGACCATTTTAACTTTAAAAATTGGATAACTTTTATGCTTTGATATGGTATTTTAGTATCAACACATATTTTTGGAGTACCACCATTTTTAGTGGTGACAAAAGGGGGTTATTGATATTTGGCGTCTTTGAATAATGACAATTATTTTGAAGCAAATAGAAGAAACCAGAGGTTATAAAATTGACATCAAATATTTGCTGGTCCATATTATACACAACATTAGGAAAACACAACTTTCACAAATTTATTTCATCAAATTTACATGTGCAATTCCTTTACCACCTACCTTTTTGATTTGTAAATTGGAATTCTTTATACATTTATTCCAAATTATCACTTACTTATTATACCCCCACTTTTTTTCAAAAAGTGGGGTATACTGGATTGCGCGTCTCTGTGCGTCTATGCATCTTTGCATTCATTCATCTGTCTGTCTGTCTGTCTGTCCATCCGTCCAAACTAAGATGTCTGTTCGCATTATATCTTTAACATTACTACTTACATTTCGATGAAATTTCATAGAGATGTTCACTATCATGAGACCTTGAAGCAGCATTAGCCGTTTTCCTGTTGAAATATTTTTTCTGTGAGTTATGGCCCTTTGAATATACAAAAATAGGCTATTTTTTGTCTGTTTGCATCGTATCTCGGGTTTGGGTCATTGGATCGCAATGAAATCTGGAATGAAAATTGTTTATGGGAAAGGCTTTCAAATGAGTTTCTAATAATATTTTTTACTTTTCACTTTTTAGACTTATCCCCCCTTTTAACTTTGAAAAATCGCATTTTGTCTTCACTAAAATTTGGAATTCATATTGTCTATGGGAATGGCTTTCAAATGAGTCGTGACCCTGCAGTAAAACAAAGAAAATACATGCAAATCACCTTCCCACTCCCCCACATGAGGCATTATGTCTTTGTTTTATAAGGTTTGGGTTATCAGATTTAAATGAATTGAAATAAGGTTTGGGTTATCAGATTGGAATGAAGATTGTTTATGGGAAAGGCTTTTATGTGAGTCATGTCCCTGCAGTAAAACAAAGAAAATGCTGATAGGATCACCGATCCAGTGTCGAGTTGTGACAGCACAAAAGTGGGTTTAATCATTATCAACTTATCGTCCGGAAACCAATTGTTTACAATTTACTATGTGAAGGGTCACTGTGACCTTGACCTTTGCACCAATGCCAACCTACATATGAAGTTTCATGAACGCAGATGGAACCATTGTCAAATTAACATCTGGAAACCAATTGTTTACGATTTATTATGTTCAAGGTCACTGTGACCTTGGCCTTTGACCTGGTGAGTCCAAAATAAATAGGGGTCTTCCACTCACCTGGGCCAACATACCTATGAAGTTTCATGAATGTGAGTCAAACCATTATTAAGTTACATGTATCGTCCGGAAACCAATAGTTTACGATTTACTATGTTGAAGGTCATTGTGACCTTGACCTTTCACCTCGCAAGTCCAAAATAAATAGTATTCTTCCTCTCACTGATGCCAACCTACCTATGAAGTTTCATGAACGTGGGTCGAAACATCAAGTTATCACCTAGAAACCAATTGTTTACAATTAACTATGTTGAAGGTCACTGTGACCTTGACCTTTCACCTAGTCCAAAATAAATAGGGTTCTTCCTCTCACTGATGCCAACCTATGAAGTTTCATGAACCTGGGCCGAACCATTATCAAGTTATCATCCGGAAACCAATTGTTTTGATTTACTGTGTTCAGGATCACTGTGACCTTGACCCTTTACCCAGTGAGTCCAAAATAAATAGGGTTCTTCCTCTCACAAAGGCCAACCTACATGTGAAGTTTCATGAATGTGGGTTGAATCGTAGTCAAGTTATCATCCGGAAACCAATTGTTTACAATTTACTATGTTCAAGGTCACTGTGACCTTGACCTTTGACCAAGCAAGTCCAAAATTAATAGGGTTCTTCCTCTCACCGATACCAACCTACCTATGAAGTTTCATGAACATGGATTGAACCATTAACAACTTATCATCCGGAAGCCAATTGTTTATGTTCGCCGCCCTGCCCAATCGCCCACCCGCCATTCATCAAACTACAAGTCGAGTTTGACTTCGTCACAACTCGACTAAAAATACATGTACATGCAAATCACCTCCCCACATGTGGCATTATGTCTTTGTTCTACATCTCTTATATGAATGGTCCGATCATCACTCGACTTCAGTAACAGGTGTTCCTCCCTTCACAATTACCTTGCTGTAAAACAAAGACAATAATTTTGCAGTTTATCTTGTAAAATAGCCATTTTTTTTGTCTCTTTGCATCATATCTCAGGTTTGGGGTTCGCAGCTCTCAATGAAATTTGGAATGAAGTTGTTTGTGGGATTAGCTTTCTCGGTATCTTGGATCATTGCTTCTCTTGTCACTGTTTGGTGGTATGCACTGTGAGGGTATGCCTGGGGTGTGGCCCCCTCTTGTTTGAAGTATTTCATTATACCCCCAGACTTGAAGAGAATGTGGGAAAAACTGCATTACATGTGTGCGGCTGTCTGTCCGAGGTACATAGTGGGGATATTTGTAAGTACAGGGCTGCATTAACCCTTTACCTAACACAGCAGCCAAAAACGGTCAGAAAATTAACCAGAGCAACCCTACCACAGCCTAAAATATCTCAGAAGTTTCTCAATGAAACCATACAAGTATGGATGCAGTACAGTTGTCGAGAAATGTCCAATTTCCACGTGTTCCTGACTCCCATGATGATGCACGAGGTTATTTCCCAGTAAAACCCACATGCAAATGCCGTGATGAAACGAAATAGCTTTTGTGTGTTTCAGTTTCATGGAACATTCTGTTGAAGCCTGTGGCTATAATTTGTTCCTCGCATATTGTGTGGAACTCGTTGCTAATACCGTGGTGAAGATGTTAATAAAATACAAATACAAACTGGCTTGACAACCATTTTTTTTACTGGGACTTTAATGTGCTTCTTGCAATTCATGTGGATGGAATAAACTGTCACTGTCTCAGTTATATCGAGAGTCAAGATAACAAAATTATTCGTTACATGTGCTTGTGCTTGTTTCCTCTTCGTTTTGTGGGAATGTATTGTTTATTTTTTTAATAAGACAAGATGTTGGGCCAACTGCCAAATTTGTTTTCGAAAATGTGAACTTTAATTTATTTTTTTAGTCTAGTTTTGACGAAGTCAAACTCGACTTATAGTTTGGTGAAGTGGCGGGCGGCAGGCGTAAACAATTGGTTTCCGGACAATAACTTTAGTTCTATTTGATGCACCTTTACCAATATTATACCAGAGGTTACCCTGTAGGAAAGGAAGACACCTATCGATTTCAGAGTCTCGTACCCCAATGTCAAGGTCACTGTTACTATAAATAGAATATTTTGTGACAAATTGCTTTCCGGGCAATAACTTTAGTTCTATTTGGCGCACCTCTACCAAACTTATACCAGAGGTTACCCTATAGGAATGGAAGACACCTATTGATTTCGGAGTCTGGGACTCCAAGGTCAAGGTCACTGTTACTATAAATAGAATATTTTGTGACAAATTGGTTTCCTGGCAATAACTTTAGTTCTATTCCGTGTATCTTCACCAAACTTATACCACAGGTTACCCTATAGGAAGGGAAGACACCTATCAATTTCGGAGTCTGGGGCCCCAAGGTCAAGGTCACTGTTACTATCAATAGAATATTTTGTGACAAATTGGTTTCCGGGCAATAACTTTAGTTCTATTTGAAGCACCTTTACCAAACTTATACCAGAGGTTACCTTATAGGAAGGGAAGACACCTATTGATTTCAGAGTCTGGGACTCCAATGTCAAGGTCACTGTTACTGTAAATAGAATATTTTGTGACAAATTGGTTTCCGGGCAATAACTTTAGTTCTATTTGAAGCACCTTTACCAAACTTATACCAGATGTTACCGTATAGGAAGGGAAGACACCTATTGATTTCGGAGTCTGTGACACCAAGGTCAAGGTCAGTGTTGCTACAAATAGCTTATTTCTTCAGAATTTAATGTCAAAACTCGACTTCTAGATCTGTGATCCTCTTGCTGGATTTTTAGCTCACCTGACTGAAAGTCAGGGTGAGCTTTTCTTATCACTCTTCGTCCGTCGTTTGTCATGCGTCGTCTGTCGTCCGTCGTCCTGCGTGAAGGTGGTGTCGAGCCTCTTTCTCCTAAACCGCTGGCCACATTTTAATTAAATTTCATGTAAGTAGTGGTTATATAGGGGCATTTTGATTTTTATGCAAATTAGGTTTCGGCTCATATTGAGCAGAGGGGTGCGGAAAAAATGGCCAAATTTTTTGAAAATCTTCTTCTAATGAACCACCAGTAGCAGAGACTTGATATGTGGTATACAGAGTCCTTTTGAGGTTTAGAATCAAGTTTGTTCAAGAGAAGTTTGTCGGGCATTATTTGCCTTCGTTATGGGATGGGCAAAAATTTTGGCCATGCCTAAAATTTCTATTTTCAGAATCCGTTAGGTCGATTTGAACCAAATTTGATATGAGATGATAATGGGTCATAAGTAGTTGACTGATGCAAAAAAAAATTTTCTCATTGCCCTGTGGGAACCTCGGGAGCTAAAAATAGGAAAAACCTTAAAACTGCCATATCTCCAAAATTACATGGCACAGAGAATTCTTATTTTGTATAAATCTTACTTTTATCCAGTAGAATAGAATGGTTAAAAAAAAATCCCTATCGGTTTGATCACAACATACTTTTTTCAGGACTTTGAAAAAGTGCTGAGTCAGCACTTTTTAACACCGTAGGCAATGGGAAAAACATTAAAAAATCTTCTTCTCGGATCCAGATCCAGCAGGCAGAATGTTTTGATATTTGGTATGCAACATTGTTGGGTGGATCTGATTCAAGTTTGTTCAAATCGGCTCCCTAGATTCATATTTGGGCTCACTATAGAAGCTTGAATTCGAACTTAGTGCATTTCAGGGAAATTTCTTCAAAAATCTTCTCCAGATCCAGCAGGCAGAATCTTTTGATATTTGGTATGCAGCACTGTGGGGTGGATCTGATTCAAGTTTGTTCAAATCGGCCCCCTGGATTCATATTTGGGCTCACTATAGAAACCTGAATTCAAACTTAGTGCATTTCAGGCAAATTTCTTTAAAAAAAAAAAAACTTCTTCTCCAGATCCAGCTGGCAGAATCTTTTGATATTTGGTATGCAACATTGTGGGGTGGATCTGATTCAAGTTTGTTCAAATCGGCTCCCTGGGTTTATATTTGGACTCAGTATAGGAGCCCAAATTTGAACTTAGTGCATATCAGGCAAATTTCTTTGAAAATCTTCTTCTCAAGATCCAGAAGGCAGAATCTTTTGATATTGGGTATGCACCATGCTTATTTGGGCTCATTGTGGTAGCCCGAATTATAACTTAGTTCAAAATGAGGAATTTTCTTTAAAAATCTTCTTCAGATCCAGCAGTTGGAATGTTTTGATATTTGGTATGCAGGATCCCTAGGGGGGGGGGGGGGGGGGAGATTCAAGTTTGTTCAAGCCATGTCCCTACGTCTATATTTGGGTTCACTGTGGGAGCCTGAATGATAACTTAGTTCAAAATGAGGAATTTTCTTTAAAAATCTTCTTCAGATTCAGCAGTCGGAATGTTTTGATATTTGGTATGCAGCATCCTTAGGGGTGGGGTGAGATTCAAGTTTGTTCAAGCCATGCCCCTAGGTCCATATTTGGACTCACTGTGGGAGCTTGAATTGTAACTTAGTTCAAAATGAGGAATTTTCTTTAAAAAAATCATTTTCTTTAGATCCAGCAGTCAGAATGTTTTGATATTTGGTGTGCAGCATCCTTGGGGGGGGGGGGGGGGGGGGGATATTCAAGTTTGTTAAAGCCAAGTCCCTGGGTTCATATATGGGCTCTCTGTGGGATTCAATACGAGGAATATTCTTTAAAAATTTTCTTTTGTTTTAGATCCACTGGTCAGAATCTTTGGATATTTGGTATAAGCTTTTCTTAGGAGGAGCAGATGCAACTTGTTGAAATCAATTCTGTGGGTTGATATTTAGGCTACCATGTCAGGTGAGTGCCCTCAGGCCCCCTGGGGCCTCTTGTTTAAATTCTGTGTTAGGTAAAGAGTTAAATGTTTTTACCAGGATTGTGAATACACATAATTTCTGTCAGTTTTATTCACCTCAAGGGGGTTAGGTCTCTATTTTTAGATTTAGCTCCACAGTGTTCTTTCTAAAATTTCATTTGTAATTGGACAGTAAAAGCCCAACAATGTAGGTTTGTAAAAGTAAATAACCCAACAACAGGGTGCTACACTTACAAAACTATAACCCCACAATGATTTGGATAAAACATTTGAAGAATGTAGCCATCGTCTGTATGTCTGTCCATCTGTCCATCCATCTGCACCGATATCTCAGCACTCAGTGTATGGATTTCAATGAAATTTCATATGAGGGATGCTTGTGACAAGCCACTCCTGCACATGCTATAAAAAAGTTGTCTGCACATTTTTCAACAGAGTTACGGTCTTTACTTTGTAAATTTTTCATGATTTTTAGCTCAACTTGACAAAGTCAAGCTGAGCTATTGCCATCACTTCTCGTCCGTCGGCGTACGTACGTACATACGTACGTTAGTACGTACGTACGTACATACGTACGTTAGTACGTACATACGTTAGTACGTACGTCCACAATTTCCTTTGGCACACCTCACAGGTCGCATTTATGATCAGATTACTTTGAAACTTGGTATGTTTGTTTGGGGTGACCTCTAGATGGGAGCTATCGATTTTCTTCAATTTCCGTAAAAAAAATGTTGCCGCGGCCAACGTTCTTAGAACTTAGTTAAGTCAAACCACAATATTTCCCTTTGGCACACCCTACAGGGCACATTTATGATTTGATTGCTTTGAAACCTGGTATGCTTATTTAGGGTGACCTCTAGATGGGTGCTATTGATTTTCGTCAATTTCCACCTGGTATGCTTGTTTGGGGAGACCTCTAGATGGGAGCTATCGATTTTCTTCAATTTCTGTCAAAAAATGTTGCCGCGGCCAACGTTCTTAGAACTTAGTTTAGTCAGAAGACTCAATATTTCCCTTTGGCACACCCTACAGGGTACATTTATGATCGGATTGCTTTGAAACCTGGCATGCTTGTTTGGGGTGACCTCTAGATGGGAGCTTTCGATTTTCTTCAATTTCCGTCAAAAAATGTTGCCGCGGCCAACGTTCTTAGAACTTAGTTTAGTCAAACCACAATATTTCCCTTTGGCACACCCTACAGGGCACATTTATGATTTGATTGCTTTGAAACCTGGTATGCTTATTTAGGGTGACCTCTAGATGGGAGCTATCAATTTTCTTCAATTTCCGGCAAAAAATGTTGCCACGGCCAACGTTCATAGAACTTAGTTTAGTCAGACCTCAATATTTCTCTTTTGCACACCCTACAGGGCCCATTTATGATCAGATTGCTTTGAAACCTGGTATGCTTGTTTGGGGAGACCTCTAGATTTGAGCTATTGATTTTCTTCAATTTCTGTCAAAAAATGTTGCCGCGGCCAACGTTCTTAGAACTTAGTTTAGTCAGAAGATTCAATCTCAATATTTCCCTTTGGCACACCCTACAGGGCACATTTATGATCGGATTGCTTTGAAACCTAGCGTGCTTGTTTGGGGTGACCTCTAGATGGGAGCTATCGATTTTCTTCAATTTCCATCAAAAAATGTTGCCGCAGCCAACATTCTTAGAACTTAGTTTAGTCAGACCACAATATTTCCCTTTGGCTCACTCTACAGGGCACATTTATGATTAGATTGCTTTGAAACCTGGTATGCTTATTTACGGTGACCTCTAGATGGGAGCTATCGATTTTCTTCCATTTCTGTCAAAAAATGTTGCCACGGCCAACGTTCTTAGAATTTAGTCTAGTCAGACCACAATATTTCCCTTTTGTACACCCTACAGGGCACATTTATGATCAGATTGCTTTGAAACCTGGCATGCTTGTTTGGGGAGGCCTCTAGATGGGAGCTATCGATTTTCTTTGGTTACTGTCAAAAAATGTTGCCACTGGCAAAAAAAATGACATTGGTACCAATGATCTTCAATTTTGCCATTTCATTTATAACTTACCAAGTTCAAGTTTGTCAAGTTGAGCTACAGTGTCATTGACACTTTCATTTTCTGTCCACAGCGATGTCTCTGCAGTGAGTAGGTGAATTTCAGTGAAATTTGTTATGTGGGATCCTTTTGACAAGTTGTTCCTGCACATGTTATAAAAAAGTTGCTCGCATATTTTTCACCCGAGTTACAATTCTGATTTCAAGAATTAAATTTTTATTTGAATGAGGACTGAAATTGTGAAATTTTTGGGTTGAATTGGGGAAAATCATGCCAAAATGCCATTGGGAAAGGGTCCCATATTTGGGCCCTGTAACTAACCAAAAGAATCCCTGGGTTAGGAAGGAATTATTTTGCTCAATTCAGTCTTTTTTAAGGTAAGCACTTTTCATAAAATGGCTCACCTCAGATGACAGGCCTACTCAAGGTTGAACTAGATTCTAGATATATCTATGCTCATGGAAACTCCACATCACAGATCTTTTAATGATAATCTAGATGTACAATTTGTACTCTAAAGTACTGTACATGTACATGGGTGACTGCTGTGCAACATTATAAATTATTCTTCCTGTTGGCCTAGCTGCCAGCTGCTGTGCAATTCTTGTTCATTGAGCTGCTTCTTACAACTTGGATCCTCATGTGCTAGAAGGTGCAGTGCTTTTCATGGATCTATGGAATATGAATTTTTCATGTTGTCCTTTTTTTGTCATCTAAATGTAAATGTACAAGTAGCAATTGATTTCAGATTTCCTGCATTGCACATTGTCAGTATTTTTCCACGCACTAAACATTTGTATCTGCATTATTGTGGTTGTAGTTTACATGTATCTGTATATTTACATAAAGATAAAGATATATTAACAGGTTGGACATGTATATCTGTGTCTTCTAGTGACTTCATATGCATATCCATTAACCATTATCTTCATTACGTCTTTTGTCACATATTTTATTATGATGTCCTGCAAGATCTGGCATGTGCAGGTTAATGTTGTCATCTGATTAACCGTTGGAAGTCTCTGATACTTAATCCTGATTGACCATGTGGAGGTATGATTGTACTGAGCAGGCTTGGCAATTTCAGGAGAGCGATTTTTTTAGCTCTCCTTACTGCCCTCCTGAAAGAATTAAGGAGAGCGAAAAATTGCCCTCCTAAATATTTTGGTCTGGGATGATTGAGATTACATGTATTATGCTCACATTAAATTTTTGTTGTAAAGCAAAAATGTAATTTCATTTTGAAAGTGGTTTAGTGGTAAAAGGTAATGGCTGCAACCATACCCAAACACAGTTGCAATCATTTGAAGCAAAATGGGTCCCAGCAATATTTTTTTTCTGTCAGTTTCAAGTTCAACAACTGACATCACAGTTTGAGGGGTAATTATTCAAGGAATATTGACACTATAATATACTACCATTACTACTATTCTGTTACTTGAAGCACTTGCACCAAGATGTGACTGTAGATTCAAGCAGACCTGTTGTCCAAGAAAGTCATACGCTTACCACTACCACCTTCAACCCCCTTGGGGGGTTGAAGGTGGTAGTGGTAAGCGTATGACTTTCTTGGACAACAGGTCTGTGTACACACACAGGTCTTGTCAAGTGTGTGTTCGGTTGTTGAGTGAGACATCTAGATGTCTAAGAGATTTCGCTTTACCTTAGTAAAGTTAATAAAATCACTGATGTAATAGTCTGTTGGTTTCAGTTTCAATGAGTTCGTTCAATTGGATACTTAAAATGCTGTGTAAAGCTAATTGCTCTCCTAAGCTGATTGAGGAGAGCGATTTTTTGCCCTCCTGCATTTTTCAGAATGCCAGGCCTGTACTGAGGCATAGTACATGTCGATGTTGCCCTTGCCTTCAACCAATGCTAACCCTGCATGCATAGAGTTAGTATGTTGAGGAGTGTCTCTGATAGTTCTTTCCAACAATCATATGGTAGAGCTACTAGTACAACTGCATACATGATGTATATGTTATAAATTTTATTAATTTAATTCCTCACGTATAGACATACCCATGTGTACAGGTCCTCCATATATGGTAAAAGTGGGCATAGCTGCCAAAAGTTTAACTGTTTCTCCGATTTTTTTCATCTGGTGCTGTTAACTCTACAATAGCTTCACAGTCTCTTGAACCTTTTACCCTTTAAATAATGGAGATATGTTTCCAGTGCTATTCATAAGAATCACCATGAGATTTATTATTATTATTTATCCACCATTACCACTGGCCCAGATATGCTGGCACTCTATTCGGTAGAATTCAGACCAAATGCTTAATTTTGAACCCCTCACCTCAAAAATTAAGCTCAATCAGTTAAAAAAAACCCTGAAGTCCTGTACATTCCTCCATGGATGGTTTCTGCACATTCGCAGAGCCAAGGGAGTGTCCTCAATTCTTGCCAGTAACCAATCTTCTGTTTGGCCTGATGTAAAAAGTCTTGTTTCTTAGCTCTCTGAAATTTCTGGGTTTTCCTGGCTTCAGACTTTGGATCAAGGAGAAGGATTTCGTTATGAGAAGATACGACACCATCAGGAAGGAGGTAGACTGTGATTTGTTAAGGGCTGTGCTTTAAAATTGTGATTGAGTCTTTGGGTACCCCATAAAATTGGGCCCTGCTCTAATGTGTATAGGCTTTTGCCTGTTTGGTTAGATGTATATTTACAGATTATTCTGGTCATCTTCCCTGGAGCAGATTTCACCTGGATGCCGTGCGCTTCAAAATAATACTTTTACTTCTGGGTGTACTTGGATTCTGTGATGGGATAATTATAGCCTGTATATTTGTCTATAATTCAAAAAATGTTTTTGATATTATCAACTCCTAATGGATTTGTAAAATCTATATTCAGCACTTACATTCAGTCTTGTTATCTGCGTAAATGATAAGTTTTGTTATTTCCTTATTGCAAATTAACTCTATACTTCACTGTGGTTAGGTCTTAATACAATTTAAGGGAAATATTTCTCTTATCCTTTATTTACTTCCATGCTATCTTGCTTGGTTGTTTATTACTTGTATAGTAATTGTGTATCATTATGTCAAGTATTTTTTCAACTTTGGGTATTTTCGCCGGCGTTGTTTAACCCTTTACCTAACATGAAAAGCTGACGACACTTGCAAACAAAATTTTTGAATACCTAATAACTTGACAAAGTCAAGATAAGCTATTGCCATCACGCATGCGGAAGTCTGTTCACATTTTCCTTTAGCACAGGCTGCACCCCCATAGTTCTTGTCTGATCATCACGAAATTTCATATGAAGGTTTGGGGTCATGTCTAGATGAGAACGTCCCCTTTTGGTCGCAATTGGTTAACTGTGACGGCTACAGGGGCCTGAAGCCCGAAAACCTTTAGTACAGTCTACAGGTCATATTTATGAAGGGATTTCATTGTAACTTGATAGGATGACTCTAAATAATGTCTGAGATGAGAACGTCCCCTTTTGGTCGCGATCATTCAGCTGTGATGACTGCCCAAGCCCAAAACCCGAAAACCTTTAGCATAGTCTATAGGCCGTATTTATGGAGGGATTTTATTGTAACCTGGTAGGTTGACTCCATGTAATGTCTAGATGATAACGTCCCCTTTTGGTTGTGATTGGTCAACTATGACGGCTCAAGGGGCCCAAATCCTGAAAACCTTTAGCACAGTCCACAGGTCATATTTATGAAGGGATTTCATTTTTAATTTGGTAGGATCACTCCAGATAATGCCCAGATCAGAACGTGATGGCTGCCAGAGCCAAAAACCTTGAGCAAAGACTACAGATCGTATTTATGAAGGGATTTCATTGTAACTTGGTAGGATGACTCAGTATAATATTGGGGTGAGGATGTCCCCTTTTGGTTTTACGATCGGTTAACCGTGATGGCTACACAGGCCCAAGGCCCGAAAACCTTTAGCACAGTCTACAGGCCGTATTTATGAAGGGATTTCATTGTAACTTGATAGGATGACTCTTTTTGGAATAATTTCACTGTAACTTGCTAAGTTTTGTTGACATACGTTAACTGTGAGGGCCACATACATTAACTGTGAGTGCCACATTAACCCACCCCTCAATTCTTTAGTACAGTGTACACCTCATATTATTTTTATTGTAAACATAGCATACAGGGAACAGAAATTAACATATTCCCAATTATCTCAATTCTTGTCTTATTTCATAATCCTTTCACAAACATTGAACATTATCCTTTTCATCAAACACAACACACAGGCAAGTTAAGCTACAGTGTCATTGGCACTTTCATTTATCTCAAAAACATAGGTTATGGCCCCTCTTTGGAACAAGCTCGTTCCAAAGAAGGTTCATAACCTATGTTTTTGAGACAAAAAAATAATGAAAATTAATTGGCGATTTTTACAAAACTTCTTAGGTACCTTTGTTATCACCTTGGGACAAGAAGGAGTGTTTTTGGGTGTGGTCTGAAATTCAAGATGGCTTCCGTCAGCCATTTTGTACCAAAATTAATGCAATCAGTTTTTTGTACAGAACTTGTGTATGAAAGTTCAGATTTGAATAAATTTTTGTATGAATGTTTAGTAACATGGAATACATCACATATAGTACACTAATTAAACCAATACTCCTGTATGGATGTGAGGCTTGGGGTGAACAGGCAATTCGAAATGATTGCAAATATATTGAATCCATCTAACTGAAATTCTGTAAAAGCATTCTTCAGATACACCCTAAAGCCTCCAATAAAGCTGTGTTAGCGGAGCTTGGGAGGTATCCGTTGACCATAACCGTGAAAACGGTCCTAGTTATGAACTGGATTAAGGCTAAAACCTCTAACCTGAACCAACTCTTGACATTGGCTTTTTCGGAAATGGAAGAACAGGGACACCAGTGCACAAACATTATAAAAACAATTTTATCGGAATGTGGTTTTTATGAAGTTTGGCTCGACCCATCTAGAGCATCTCTGCAATTTGCAAAAAGGCTTAATTGGAGGCTGCAGGATAATTATATACAAACGTGGAAGTATGATATGAACAGTAGGAATAAATATGAAAATGAAAAGTTGGACTTTTATTACACCGTCAAAAACCTGTGTAACAGAGAAATTTATCTTTACACATTGCCTATTGAACAGAGAATGCTTCTCACTCAATTTCGGATAGGAGCTCATCAGCTCGAGATAGAGAGAGGTCATTACCATAAGCCTAACCCCATTCCATGTGAGATGAGATTCTGTAAACAGTGTAACACGAATTGAGTTGAAAACGAAATTCACGTTTTATATTCCTGTTCTTAATACTCCACGATGCGTGATAGACTCTTCCGAACAGTTTCAAAAACATATCCTACTTTTTGTAATCATTCAGCGATAGAAAAAACTCACATACTTTTTCAAAGTACTGACCGGGAAGTAATGTTATCACTCGGCCAGTATACTGCGGAAACTACTATTGATGATTTAACCAACATCGGTACACAGGTCATTGTTTCAGTGCAAACTTGAAATAGCATTTTAGCTACTGAAACAGCAGTACAGGCAGTTTGGGATGTCTCTCAAAGAGCAAATCGGAGGAAGTGATACGTCGCCCATCTGTAATGAAGGTCAGTCGAGTGTTGACCAATGATAGTAGCGGCGTGTTTCTTTAAATTTACTTGTGTGCATGATGTTCAGACTTTGACAAAGCTCATCATGCACACAAGTTGCTCCTTGCTAGTTAAATGAAGAGCTTTGTCAAAGTAAACCGACACAATTCAATATTCATGAACACTATGCCTCATGATGCTCAGACCTGTTACACAGGTAACATGGGGTAAAAATAATGTAGCTCTTTACTTTGCTCTATTTGTGTAGTTTGGGTGCCAAACCACTTCTAATTTTTTGGTTGTGCAATTATTATTATTATTAGTACAGGTTTTTTCTTGTGCAGAAATTATGCAAATTAGATGAACTTTGATTTATTCAGTGCTACTTATGTACAGTAAGTACATATGTCAATACGACTCGGGCTAGGGGCTGCATTTATGAACCCATCTTCACGAAACTTCTTGGGTACCTTGGTTATCACCTTGGGATGAGAACGAGTGTTTTTGGGTGCGGTCCAAAATTCAAGATGGCTGCCAGTGGCCATTTTGTCGTGAAATTAGGTACAATCAGTTATGGCTCAGGCCAGAAGCCGTATTATGAACCGATCTTTACGAAACTTCTTGGGTACCTTTGTCATCACTGTGGGACGAGAACGAGTGTTTTTGGGTGTGGTCCGAAATTCAAGATGGCCACTGGCAGCCATTTTGTACAGAAATTAGTGCAATCAGTTTTTTGTGCAGAACTTCTGTATGAAAGTTCTGATTTGAATAAATTTTTGTATGAATTTTTAGTAATATGGAATACATCACATATAATACGAGTTTTTTCCTTGTGCAGAAATTATGCAAATTAGATGAACTTTGATCATTCAGTGCCTCTTACAGTATACACAGTACATGTAAGTACACATGTCAATACGGCTTGTGCTAGAGGCTGTATTTATGAACCGATCTTCAGAACACTTCTTGGGAACCTTTATCACCTTGGGACGAGAACAAGTGTTTTTAGGTGCGGTTCAACATTCAAGATGGCTGCCAGTGGCCATTTTGTACCG
Source organism: Pictodentalium vernedei (assembly GCA_031216915.1). NCBI lineage: Eukaryota > Metazoa > Mollusca > Scaphopoda > Dentaliida > Dentaliidae > Pictodentalium > Pictodentalium vernedei. The sequence goes on along the minus strand of CM062292.1, from coordinate 302,234,293 downwards.
AAATTAGGTACAATCAGTTTTTTGTACAGAACTTCTATATGAAGGTTCTGATTTGAATAAATTTTTGAATGAAACAAGCTATTAATTGAAAATAGAATATGTTTTCGTTTTTGGAATTAAAAAATTTCCACAATCGTGTATAAATATTTTGATTAGTTCCTTGAATCCTACATTCTATGTAACATGTAACCAACTAACCCTATGCATTTTTACCGCCTCAGCCAGTGCATATTTTCATGTAGTGTGTAATATGGCAGATACCAATTTCTTATAACCAGAAAGTGTGACCAACCTTGTGCATTGCACAGGGTTAGTCACACTTTTTGGTTATAAAAATTTCCATTATTAACTGAGTAACTAACCCTGTGTACTGTACAGCCTTTGTGTAAATCTAATCTAATCAACTCTTTACCCAGTGTAATGGCCCAACCAAGTCAGGACTATTCTCAAAAAGCATTCAAACTCAGCTTAAGACCCCTCATTGTTTTTTAGTGAATTCCAAAAATGAAAACTCATTCTATTTTTAATTAATACATGTAGCCTGTTATGAATGTTTAGTAACATGAAATACATCACATATAATACAGGTTTTTTTCTTGTGCAGAGATTATGCAAATTAGATGAACTTTGATTTATTCAGTGCTACTTACAAACACAGAAAGTGCACATGTCAATATGACTCGGGCTAGAGGCTGTATTTATGAACCGATCTTCATGAAACTTCTTAGGTACCTTTGTTATCACCTTGGGATGAGAATGAGTGTTTCGGGGTGCAGTCTGAAATTCAAGATGGCTGCCGGCAGCATTTTATACCGAAATTAGGTGAAACCACTTTTTTGTAAGAACTTCTAGGACTATGTCATGGGATGGTAATGAGTGCTTTTGGAATCAGCCCAAAATTCAAAGTGCCTGTCGGCAGTCAAATTTACAGGAATTGTGTGTTTTACATTTTTTGTACAGAGCCTGTGAAGAAGATTTTTATGTCATTTACTGTATCTTTGCTATAAATTTATTGGGTGCCTTTGTTATCACTGTGGTATGAGAACAAATATTTTGGGGTTCTGTCAGACCCATTTGGGGACTCAAAAAGGGAGATAATTAAAAATCTTTTCCAAAAACACCAGACAAAATAATGTTTCTTGAATTCAGCATCCCTAGGATGTGTATATTCAAATGTGTTGAAGCCAAGTTCCTCTGTTAATATTTGGTGTTGTTTGGGGAGGGTAAACATTATTAGCACAACCCGATTTTCTATTTCCAGTGAGAAAAATAAAACCTCCTCACCCGTGAGAACCCTATGAGCTATAGATACAAAATTCAAATACCTATTAAGAAGGACTGGACAAATATTTATTAACTAGTATGACTCAACCTTAGAAGTGTTTGAATCAAACAGACCATTTCTTTTCTAGTTTAGCATCTAACTGTCACCCACCTTTACAATACTTTACCTGTACATTTGTTACAGGCTACGGTCAGTATTTATGTACAGACCTTTGCAATACTTTACATGTACCTTTGTTATCAGGTCATTACCCAGATGTGTGTCACTGCTGTATCACATACTACACATGTACATGTCTTACACAAGTTGAGCTACAGTGTCATTGACACTTTCATTATGACTAGCGCTGGCCGGTTCTGGCCATTATGTTGGGAAAAAAGGTTAAAATACCAACTGGTTTTAGATCTTTCCTATCATGTCTATTGCCATTTAATATATTTATTGTTGGTTGACCAGAGGGAATTAGACTGGAAATATTTTCTCCTTGTTGAGTGTTTCTGATCGCACAGACTGTGGAGTAGACGGTAATTGTGTCATGGACAGTGTTGTCCGTGCTTCTACTGCTTGGGTCATTCGGCAGGACAACGCAATACAGTGTACATGGTCAATTAAATTTAATAGGTAGGTCTAAGGGCAGTGTTTTGTTTAGAACATTCTTTACTTGAGTGACATTTAAGTCCAGTATAATAGGTTATTAATGTAACATATATTAACACTGTTGTTTTGCAAATAAATCAGTGTTCACTTTTGCAGTCTGTCGTGTGATATCCCACATAAATGTTTGTTGTTGTGCGATCAGTGATACTGAAGGGAGAATTGTTGTTCCTTAGGTATCTTATTTTGATGTACACATGCAAATTGTACATTTTATGCCTAGCCTCAGTTAATTATGCATTCAGTATGTCTTTGCCTGCCATCATCATCTTAGGCTATAACCCAAATTCCTGAGGTCTGTAGTCACTTATGATTGTTCTAAGACTTTCATTGGTTCAAAAATTATTTTTTTATATATCGGGGAACTAACTGGTATTCATGTATTGAGTTTTGATTAAAAAATTTTATTTCAACTCTCAGTTTTGACTGTATTCACATGCAGCATTTTGTTTTTCTTGTTCACAAAATTCTTGCATCCAAATTTTGGGAAAATGGAAAACTTTTTGCTCAAATTGTTTTATCAAGAAGTAAAGCAGTGATAATAATTCATCATGCTTGACTTGCACCAAATGTAACCTACAAAATACTTGTGATAATATTTGTTCTAAATGGGAGAAGAAACATTGGACTAAAGTTTGTTTTAGGCCCAAATCCACAGAAACTTCTTGCAGGTTTTTTGCATGAGCCCCGTGTTAATGTCTGTGGGGTATGTTTTGAAATTTTCATTTGTACTGGACGGGCTTTTTCAGGGGGTCTCATTGTTCTTGTCTTGGTATAAACTCATTCATCAATAGTTTCTGGTCGAAACGTAACTTTTGAGATATGCAAAGACTGAAATGTGATGAATGTTTACGTGCCATTGGTAAGTTGGAACCTGGAAGCTGACAACAGACAGACTGCGGTGGCTCAAATTCTCAACGTTACTCAATCGGTGATTAGCAGGTTGTGGTCACGCCACCATCAGACAGGTAATGTTGATGACACATCAGTCAGGTCGTCCATGGGCAACAACTGCTAACCAGGATCGTTTCATCCAAACCACAGCATAATACAACCGCCATCAAAGTGCCTCAGAAATTGGACAGCAGCTGCACTGAGTGACAAATGTGCGAGTCAGTGGTCAGACTATCCGAAAATCGAAAATCGCCTCCACAGCTGGAATTTGTATGCTCGACGACCTCAAATAATTCCACTTTTCACTGATCGGCACATCGCAGCAAGGCGTAATTGGTCTGGAGCATGACAGCGCTGGGACAATTTCGGTGGAGCAACGTCATGTTTTCCGATGAATCGAGGTTCACTCTTGACTTCCACGACAGGCGAAACAGAGTGTGGCATCGGCTGAACAAACGATACTATGACGTATCCGCTAGACAGCATGATCGTTTTGGTGGTGGATCAGTTATGGTGTGGGGCGGCATAACCATGACAAGCAGAACATCATTACATGTCATCCAAGGGCATACCACAGGGCAGTACTACTGTGACAACATGTTAGCAGCTTATGTGGTCCCATCTGCGCAACATCTGGACCGTCGATTCATTTTCCAAGATGACAATGCAAGAGCACACAGGGCCCATGTCTCTACAGAGTTCCTCCAGGAGCAGAGCGACACTACACTGCCTTGGTCAGCACTAAGTCCAGACCTTTCACCAATCGAGCACTTCTGGGATATGCTTGGCAGGTGCCAATGACAACACCAACAGCCCCATACCAGTGTTCAGGAACTCGCTGCTGCACTGCAGTAAGAATGGAATAACATCAGTCAAGCTGATATTGGACTTTTGGTGAGGGGTATGCCACATCGCATCCTCGCTAGTTTCGCAAACCGAGGAGGATTTACAAGGTATTGAGGTCTTGAATTGAATGTGGTAAGTTCTCTGACTGACCATCCATGTCTTCTACAGCACAGTGCGTGGAATGTGTGCTTGTCAGACACCCAGCTATTGCTGAAATCATTCATGAGATGTCACATTGCAATGCCTCGACTGTCTTTTTGATGAAAATATAAATATATTTCTTCATATATCTCACTTTTATCAAACGTCCCCTACTTTTTTGAATAGTATACAAATGTAGGTTCAGATCAATCATTGTCAAAGTTAGTAAAGAATTTTTCTATTAAAAGGCTAAAATCTTTGAGTCTAATTCCTAAGTGGAATCTAATCTGGGTCTTGTTAAAACTCCAAGAAGCTCTATTAGAACCTATACAATTTGTGGAGTTTAAATTTTTAACATTTAAAATGATATTCTTGCTTGCTTTTGCTTCAGCTACATTTAGAAGAGTTAGTGAATGTCATCCTCTGTCTCTTGATGATTCACATTATTGTGGTATGGCTAATTCTATTATCCTTACTACTCAAGCAAGCCAGAAAATAAGCAGACTGTCATCTGCAAAGTGAGGTTGTCAGAGGGTGAATTTAGTGATGCTACCCTGCAGAGCAGGGTAGCATCACAACTAAATTCACCCTCTGGCAACCTCAATCTGAATCAGGGTCTCAAAACAAAACCGAAAGAGGTACCCAGAGGATAAATTGGCTCACTGTTTGGGATAGCATCATCAAATTCACCCTCTGGGGACCTCATTCTGCAAATGTCCGACTGCTTATTTTCAGGCCTGTACTCAAGTAGGCTTTTTACAAATGTAGGTAAAAATCAGGTACCGGATAAACTATCTGCTCCTATAATTATTCATGCTTTACCGCCTGTTAATAATTGTAGACCCTTACTATGTGCAATGAGTGCTACAAGAATATATGTGAAGCAGTCTAGTTTCATAAGGAAAGGAAGAAAAAGACTCCTTCTTTCTTTTATCCCAGGCAGAAAGGATATTTTAGTTCATTCCATCTCAAGATGGATTCAGTATGCTATATGTATCGCTAATAGTAATTTATCTGATAGGGATAGCAGAGTGAATAGAATTTTTGCTCACAAGGTTAAATTTTTATCATCCTCCTGGGCATATGCTAATTGTATAGGTCAATCAGATAATATGACTTCTGCTTACTGGATGCAACCTTCTACCTTCACTTCTTTCTACATGTACCTGAGGAATCAAGAATCTGTGGCAGGGGATCTAAGATGTCTGTCCCCTAGGGGGGATGTGGGAGGTCAAAATTAAATGGTTCTTGTGAATTCTGGCAAATAGAGTGCAGCGGTAGGTATAATAAATACAGACATTACTTGATATATTTTGTGTATGAAATCTCTACCCACTGGTGTGAGTGTGTCATGATAGGATTTTGATCTGATCGTGAAATTCACTGCTTTTGTGATAAAAGTACTGTATGTTCAAAGCAAAATATGAAATTTTTTAGTTATTGAGGAGTTTGCAAGTGTCATAATATATGTACATGTACATCAGTCATGTCTAGTGAAGAGTTAATAGGCATGCAGTCAGTATTGAACCTTTCAAAACCTATTTCGGAGCTTTGAAAAACTTTTCCAGTCCCTCTACCAACAGACAACTGCATGACAAGCAGTACACAATCAAACTCAAAAACACTTGTCCAGAAAAACTTAACTATAAGTTATTACAGTAGCTACCATGGACTGATCGTAATCCCTGCATGTGCAGTGATATCCATGTATGTGTTTTACCAGGTAATAAAAATTATCAGCAAAATTTTAATTAATGGACCACCGGGTTGTGCCCAGTGCTTCATTAGGCCTAAAAAAATAAAAAAATCTGTTTCTCAGGCCCTCCCACATGATCCTTTTGGCTGCCGCATGCTCTCTTTTTATAACCAATTTAACTTAAAAAAATTAAAATTAAATGGTTTATATCTGATATTTTACCCAAGTTAAAAAAATTGAGGAATTTGTCCCTTGAGTGCAAGAAGTCTTTGCAATGCTTTAGCATTGCAAAGCCTTCTTGCATTCAAGGGATGAAATACACCACCACCCATGCTATTCTGTAGATTATGAGGCCTAAAACTTGAACCAAGAACATGAACTTTTGATAGCAAAGAAGTAATTACTGAAATAAAAAATAAAATAAAAAACCGCTCGCCCGCATGCAATTTCACAAATAATGGCCCGAGAAACAGAAGATCTACTTTGTGTGGCCTTAATTAATTTTCTATGAATACTCCTATAATTAGTGCTTGGAAATGTTGCCCACCCGTGGAAAGTGAGCAGTTCACAGCAGCCATACTGTACTTTGTTTTATATTCATGAAAAGCACAGAAATCTCTCACAAATGAACTAACAATTAATACAAAAAGAATTACAGGGCTACATGTATGATCACAATTGTGGTGTTTGTCACAATTGGTTGGTTCATGTCACACTTACGCACACTATAGGTCGAAATTTCATAAATATACATGTAATATCACAAAATCAAGATCGAACCAAGATAAACAAACAAAAATAAAATTCTAACATTTCTTTGTCAATGGGTGACATTCCTTTATACTGTCAGAAGAAAAGCAGAAAGTTAATTTGGACTGGATTGCATGCTAGTCAAAATTCTCTGTCCGCTTTTGTATTCAACAGGTCATAAAATTTGAGAGGAATGATCTTATCGTTCCTTTGGTGGTTATCTAAATGAAAAAACAGATCACCGAAAAGATGTTCGTCAGAATCCACAAACAGTTCGTCAGAAAGTTGTGTCTTATCACCTTATTTGATAGTACTGTTTATAAATGTTTCTGTAGGTAGACCCCATCTCTATCTTTTCAATGCTGAAACTCCCTAAGACAGCTGATGCCCCCTGTGCTTGCCGCAGATGCTTTCGAAATCTGTGAAACAGTAGGGCCATCATGGACGGGTCAAAATCCTCAGGGTGTCATTTTCTCCATGCATATAATTCAGAGATGATCTGCTAGGACACCTAGCAAAATTTCTGCCAATGAAGCACCAGGAAATTTTTCTTGGTGTCACAGCAGATCATAAAATGTGATTGTGGTGTCGGGTATGAAAGCACGGAACACTATATCTTTAATTGCCCTCTCTTCATGATCCAGAGACAGACCCTTTTAAACAAATTAAACAATGTTAATGTATCCCTAAATACTCTTCTCTTTGGCAATCCTCAATATTCAGATGAGGCTAATAGTGAGCTTTTTTTGCTTTCCAGCAATATATAGTCGACACTGGGTGATTCGATAGTCGCTGGTGGTGAGTGTGAGCAGTCACCAACTGCTCACACATTCCACTGGATACTACTGAATCCGTCAGTCCCACTTATCTTTTTGCACATGGTGACGTTCCCTACGTATCAGGCTGTCTAAAATAGGAATAATAGGCATGTTTACTTGTTCGAAAATCTTGCCAGATCCCATAGTGCCCACCATTCACTATATAAACAAGTTGCAGCCAGTTTCTGTCCAGACATACAATTTATCAAGAAGTTGAGTTTCACACACTTACTATTATTGTATGACAACTTTAGAATGCAATGATTTGTAATATCATCTTAGTCAAAGTGTAACTCCTCACCAGCACCTGCACCCGTTTGAATGTTTTTGTATCAGAATTGAATATTGTTGTAAGGGGGAGCCATTTAAATAGGCTCAGCCTGTTCGCCAAACCCTTTTTCATATCTGAAGGAAATAAAATTACTGTTTAAGAAAAAAAAATAGCAGATCATCATCTCTGAATTATTTGCGTGGAAAAATGTCCAACCAATACTATAATCAGTCCTCTTTATTATATCCAGATGAATGGTAAATAAGTTATCTCAGAATTCTCGATTTTTTACTCTGATTCAGGATACTGTTACTCTGGACCACATTACTTTAAACCCCAACTTGCATAACAAGGCTGCCCTTTAATTTTTATGTGTACCCATACTATGTATGGTACACATAATGCCGGCATCCGAGGTGACCATCCGTCGTTTGTCCATCCTCTGTCCGTCCATCTGTCTGTCTATGCGTCTGTCTGTCCGGCGTCCGTATCCATTTCTTTGGCATTCGATAACTTGAAAAATATTGCTTGGATTGTCAAGTTACTTTATATTTGTGTTCAGGTTACTGATGTGCCGAGCTGTATAGTTTTTGGTGTAAATCTAATGATTTGATTCCGAGATATTAACCCTTTATCCTTCAAGTTGAAAATTCCTCCGATCCCTTTGGCATTCCATAACTTGAAAAATATTGCTTGGATTGTCAAGTTACTTTACATTTGTGTTCAGGTTACTGATGTGCCGAGCTGTATAGTTTTTGGTGTAAATCTGTTATTTTGATCCTGAGATATTAACCCTTTATCCTTCAAATTGAAAATTTCTCCAGTCCCTTTGGTATTCGATAACTTGAAAAATATTGCTTGGATTGTCAAGTTACTTTATAGTTGTGTTCAGGTTACTGATGTGCCGAGCTGTATAGTTTTTGGTGTAAATCTGATGATTTGATCCCGAGATATTAACCCTTTATCCTTCAAACTGAAAATTCCTCCAATCCCTTTGGCATTCGATAACTTGAAAAATATTACTTGGATTGTCAAGTTACTTTATATTTGTGTTCAGCTAGGTTACTGATGTGCCGAGCTGTATAGTTTTTGGTGTAAATCTGTTATTTTGATCCTAAGATATTAACCGTTTATCCTTCAAATTGAAAATTCCTCCAATCCCTTTAGCATTCGATAACTTGAAAAATATTGCTTGGATTGTCAAGTTACTTTATATTTGTGTTCAGGTTACTGATGTGCTGAGCTGTATAGTTTTTGGTGTAAATCTGTTATTTTTATCCTGAGATATTAACCCTTTATGCTTCAAATTGAAAATTCCTCCAATCCCTTTGGCATTTGATAACTTGAAAAATATTGCTTGGATTGTCAAGTTACTTTATAATTGTGTTCAGGTTACTGATGTGCTGAGCTGTATAGTTTTTGGTGTTAATTTGATAATTTGATCCGGAGATATTAACCCTTTATCCTTCAAATTGAAAATTCCTCCAATCCCTTTGGCATGAGATAACTCAAAAACTATCAATCCGATTGTCATGTTACTTTATATATTTATTCAGGTTACTGATGTGCTGTATAGTTTTTTATGTAAATCTGATAATTTGATCCGGAGATATTAACCCTTTATCCATCAAATTAGACACTCCTCCAATCCATTTCTATATGTACCCATACCTTGTATGGTGTACATAATGTCGACTTCCGTGGTGGCCCCCGTCATACAGCTTTCTACTAGTTGCGCGTATGGGTACACATCTGATGATTTCATCGGCCTATTTTTGGTGTATTTTGAATGGGTGGAATCTGAGAGTCATGGGAAGCAAGGATGTGGAATAATGCTTGTTTACTGCAGTTCACACTGAAATCAATTTGTCTTTTCGTCTGAAGAATCTTCACATTTAAAAGATTTGAGAATGTTTTTTGGGGGTTTTTTTTGGCATGAGTTTATTTTCCAAGGCTAGAGACACAAGAAAGGGTTGTTTTGGGATATGGGAAGTTGCCTTCTAATTGCTGGGAGTGAAAGTTCAGGAGTTTACTAAACAGTTGTAATATAAACTAGTACATGTACTGATATACATGTACATAATGATTTTTTTTCCTCTTGAAATGGAGTCACCCTCTTTTACCATGGGGTAGAGGGGATTTTATGAAGACTTTTCAGTAAACTTGCTTCTTTTTATTGTAGCAAAATGGGTGCCAATAGTACAAGCATGAGTGAACTGTCCAATAATGAATATCTCATGCGATTGGCTGGTAAAGATCCAATAAATTTCATGGATCCATTTTGGAATCAATTGTTGTCATTTTCGTTTCCAATACCAGTTACCAGGTAAGTTTTTAATACATTTAACCTATGACCCAACATATTGTCAAAAACTGGCCTCAAAAATCACCATTCAGATTTTATTATTTTTTTCATTTATTCTGAAAAACATAGCATGTGACCCCTCTCTGGAAAGAGGCTCAACAAGCTCATTTCAATGAGTTTCATAAGCCATGTTTTTGAGGCAAACAAATTGAAAATGTTAGTTGTTCAAGAAAATTTTTTGCAAGTGTCATCTGCTATTCAGTTGGGTAGCACTGTAAAGGGTCAGATATCATCTGCTACAGTACAGTTACTGTAGTCTTGCCATAAACCACGCCTGGGCAGTGATGTCCACGTATGCATTTATCAGGTAATAAACATCACCATCAGCAAAATTTTAATTGACTGGTTGAGTGCTGGAAGCCCAACTTTGGGCTTTACTCAGAATGAGGGTACCTCAAGTTAAAGGCTTCTTATTTTGTGGATGTGCTTCATATCATCTTTGAAGTGAAATTAAAAATAGTCTTTAATGATTTGCCTTGTTGCAATTTATTGGAGAGTGTCTATAGGCACTCTCCCAGAAATTGTAGCAAGGCAATTACAAGGACATGAGAACAAATATTGCTGATGAAATATAATTTAGCACTCTACCAGTTAATGAAGCACTTGGTTGTACCCGGTGCTTCATTAATCAAACTTTTTATGCTTATTCCTATAATTAGTGTTTGTGTGTTTTTGCTTCCATGAAAATATTGCCCACCAGTGGAAAGTAATCCACGTTGGCCATACTGTAGTACTGTACTCTGATAAAGAAAAAAAACCTGTTTATCGGTCAGATATCAACTGAGACTACAGACGTGTGATCATAAGAGCATTCTTGTTGTCGATCAGGACATGATTATGCCAGTGGGTCGAGGTTTTATAAATAAAAAAATATTTGAAATCAAGACCAAATGAAGAAAAACAAGTGACAATTACATCTGATGTTCTCATATTTCTTTTTTGACAGGTAAGATTCCACTGTGTTTTGAGGAGCAAAGCAAACATAATTTCAGCTAGTTTATAACCCAGTCATGAACCAGTCAAAATTCTCTGTCCAGTTTTGTAATCGCAGTATTGTAACTTTTAACAGATTCTCAGTGGCAAATTTCCAATCAGCTGTCCCTCTATCCCATTCCTAAAGCAGTGAGGAAAACCTTGGCTTTCAGAATACTAAATTATTGTTTCACTCTGTTGAAAGGAACCTCTGAGTTCTTCTAACAATGTGTGACATAACAACATCTGTCTCTTTATTGGTCAAATTGCACTCTGCTCATAATACATTTACGTTAGTGGAATGAGATTTTGAATCAAAAATTGCAAAATCAGGATTATCTCAAAACAAAATACTTGTAAATGAAAAAAATACCACCTACATACAATTTCTGTAATTTAATTTTTGTCCCACCTGTCTTTTCAGTGGTAAGACATGTGTTGCTCAATACTTTGGTTGAGAATATATATTAGTGCTGAAACGATTAGGCGGATAACCAGTTTGCAACTGGTTTATCAGCATAACCGGTTGGAAAAGCTGTCAACCAGATAACCGCTATACCTCTACTTTATGGGATAGCATCAAGAAAATAAAGAGTATTTGACTGTGAGATCTTAGAATTCTTTTGCCAATGCAAGCATTGTCAAAAGTCCCAAATTTTTTCGATTTACATTGATCTGTACTCGATGTAACATGAAGGGGTTAAGATATTGGAATGTTGAATGAACAGTTATTTAGGTCACTTGGGCTGTCAACTCACTGATAAATGTTTGTTACTCTGTAACAAACTGCCAACAGTCAAGTGCACTGCTGGTTGTTTTCTGTGTGGGCAGCAGTGAGCATGTGCCTGTCAGTGTAACATTATCTTTTACAGACAAATTTGACATTCTTCTCTTTGATGAGGTGGTGTTAATTGCAGATTATAATGCTGAAAAAATCTATCAATGTGTGTAATTCTGCTTCCAAAACAAATTGACTGTTTTTTACTTTACCAACATGTTTCAGTAAAACCTTGTTTTGATTTTATTGGAACTGTTTAAAAGGATGCAGGTATGTCATAAAAAAAAACCTGTTTTAAAATCTAGCATTTTTAAATTTATTTTTCGATGGTCAGTGTCAGACAATGAGGGGCTCTTGGTGAATGGGGCATATAATAATTTCTTACCATGCCACTTTAATGACTCACAACATATTCTCGCCAGAAATTTCATTGCGAGGAATAGGTGAATGTAAACAATGGATCTTTTGTGACATTTGTCTTAGCAATGAACAGACAAAGATACTCAAAAAATTAGGTGTACGTATTCACACTATGATCACATCAAATTCAAGCCACTCAAGGTAAGAGGCTCTTTGCTAATACAGTTAACTATGCCTAATTACAATTTACAAACTGGTTGGAAAATTCTTAACTAAATATCAATGACAATCATTCCTCACTTCAAATGCGTGCCTGTGGGAACAAATCACACACGCAAACTTTGTTTCAGGTGCCTCACAGGTTTTGTGGCCTGGCAATGCAGGGTGACCACAATTACGATGTGTCATCACTATTATGTGGGACCATTGCAGTCATTGTTAATGATTGTTTGCACATTGGCGATTTTTGTTGGCACTCGATGATGTTCATTTGTTTACGTTTTGCGGAAGTCAGGTAGCAGTGTTTTGAACTGTTTTCTTGCCATTCCTTACTGATTTTGCATCGTAGACAGTACAAAAATACCAGCGATTGAAATTAACAGATATCCGGTTGTAATCCTGTTATGCCTGATGGTTAACCACTTACAAAAATGGGCCAACCGTTTCAGCACTAATATATATATGATTGTGTGTATGTTTATATATTTGGTTGCATTTTCAGTAAGAGGAATTTAGAATGTTGGTTTCAGGCCCCAATTTCTCATATCACCCAAGGTAAGGAGTATTTCTAGATCTTTTAAGTTTTAGGAAAAAACTTTAGGAATGAAGTGTTATGTTCATGTTTTCCAGCCTCCTCTAAAAGAACAATTGTTTGATGACTGCTTTCTTCCATATTTACTATGTCCCTTCATCATCCATGTATACCTTCTTAAACAATCAGCATACCCGACATATATATCCTCCAGGATCCAGTTAAGGACTGTTCAGTTTCATGTTAAAGTTTTCAACCTTCTCTAAACCATTACATGTTCAAGGAATTTCTTCCATATTTGGCATTTGCTTTTAACATGTACAGTTGCATCCTCCTTTCACATACATACCTCCTGTGCCCTCAAAGTCATTGTCAGGATGGTTTATGTGATTCATAAGATTTGGTTCAATCTTTTTTTAGCCCCTACTGAATCATAACCTCTTCAAGGAATCTTGTTTCATATTTGGTCTGCAGTCTCATCATTTAAACCTTCTTTCATGTGCATACCAAGACATACTTTGAACCACCCCACCACATACCAAGGGCTTCAGATTACCCCAATTTCACACCCTTTACTGTTTACAGGTGTCTTCAAATTAGAGAAAATGTGAAGACATGAAGAAAAATGTATAAATTTCCCCTGCCTCTACAACATTTGAGACTAACTTCCATCATAATATGACCATAGAAACCATGACGAAAAATGTATAAATTTTCCCTGCCTCTACTACTTTTGAAACTAACTTCCATCATTATATGACCATAGAAACACAAATAAAGGCATGGCAATAAAAGGTAACAGGATAAGGCTGTTATTTCTGGTTTCAATATTCCCAAATTCGGGCAAAACAGTGTGCCCAAAATAAATGAATTTAAAGGCCTGACACATACACACACTCACCCATATACACGCACATACAAAGCCAAGGGCATATTTTATTTTCAAGTTTTTGTTTAATTTCTTGTGTTTTTGTAATGTACACCAGATTTTACCTGGAAAAGGAAAAAAATTGAAACCACTGCGGTTCATTGAAAAATAATAGAGTTGTTACACGTTGTTTCGTGTGTTTTCACTTGAAATTTGTCTTTTATGTTGTAATATAAATAGCATTAACTCTCAGCCCATTGAGTATTTTCAAGATATTTTTCATCACATCTAGTCATGGCTGCTATGAAGCAGCCATGACCAGAATTTATGAAAAATTCATTTAAAATTAACTCAAGGAATCAATGGTGAAAAATCTGAAAAAAAATTTGATTAAATATTCCCAAATTATACTTATTTCAGTAGTAAGAGAAATTCTGTCCTGGGCAGGAATATCTACCAGCAGCATGCAAGGAGTTTAATCAGTTTGCAATAATATTGCTTCATAATAATAATGCTTTGGAGTTTGGACAAGTTTAAAAACCACCATGCCCTGTTCAATGTTTGAAGAGTTATTGCTCTTTATTTGGTCCATTGCAGTCAAAATTTTTTCGTTTATGCTTCAATTGAGCTGAGTCCCTTAAAGGTTTTAGAACAACTCTGATCCAATGGAAATTGAGGGAAAGTTTTGTCCTTTATTTACTGTGTGTTATTTAGAAACTTAAGTCTGATATATAAAGATAAACAACTACATTGGCCTATTGAAAATTAAGACAAATTATTGGCCTTTTGAAAATTAAGACAAATTATTGCCCGTTATATAATTTTCTAGTTAAACTTGGACTCTGTGTCAGGCTTTGCATTTTGTCAGGTGCGATCGGCACAGACCCCGATATCGGCCTAGAGACCCAGGTTATTGGAGCTTTATATTCGGCCTGACGATTTTTGTCTGCACTTTTTTCGGGCTGCCGTGACTATTCGATTAATCAACTAACCATTGGAGGTTGCTACAGTCCACTTTTATTTTTCATAGACTATCTTTTTTAGTGGTATACATCATGCCACTGAATGATAATATTGGTCTGCGAGGGTCATGTAATGGTTCTCAGTACCTGTTATCCTTCATATTCATTGTTTGAAGTTTGACTTTACCCTCGCATATTATCTCATGAAATGGATTTTGTCATACCTAAACTTCACACTGGATCAAGCTATTGCGAACAATGTGTTGATAATCCATGTTAATTGTTGCCATTTTAATTTTTAAATCCAGTAAAGTTAATATCGAATTGGAAGTTTATTGACACTAAATTACTGAAGGAATTTCCAAACTTTGAAGTGTAAGCATCATGTGACACAAAGTTGATTATGTCAGTGAGGAATTCCTGGTAGACCCTAGTTTTTATACGGCCAGGATTGTACAATTTTTTTTTGAAGGAATTATTGATCTTTTGTTCAACTAAAAAAATTTTCACATGTGCAATTTCTTCATAGGCGGCCGTATATTGATCCACCGCCTGGCGGTGCACATGTTAGATGATCTGATTGGCTTGAATAAACACTGCATGCTCCTGGCAATTTTCATCAAGCGACAGTTTCAAGCGATGCACTCTTGCCCTACCATCAACGTGCCATAGACAAAATCGTGATTCATCACTAAAAAGAACTGTGCTCCAACGATGCTGAGTCCAGCGAACACACCAACATACCCATTCCATTCTGACTTTACGATGATGTTGGGTAAGGATTGGTCCATGGTATGGACGCCTACTTCGGATGCCGTATTCAGCGAGTCTGTTGCAGACAATTTGTGGCATTTTGTGCACTGATTCTATTGTTAGTTCTGCCAGGAGTAATTGCTGATGTCCTCGTCACCGGAAGGAAGCGATCCCGCAAGTGAGATGTCCTGATGTGTTGGTCTTTTGCAGGGGTCGTAACTCCTGTTCGACCTGAACGTGGTTGGTCAGTAGTAGATCCAGTGGTTCTATACCTTCCAATGAGACAGTAAATAGTGGCCAAAGTGACTCCAAACTCAGCAGCAAGCTCATCTGGAGGTATCCCAGCCTCATGCATATCAATGGCCCGCAACCTCTGATTTTCGGTTGACCTTAGCATTTTTTAAAATTTCGGAAGACAAAAACTAGCGTGTTTTCTCAATAACCCAGGCTCTCTAGCACAACATAACACAGAAAATCGTCGTTAACCCATTCAATTTGACATTCTCGGGTAGCATGTGCTATTTTGAAATCCGTAGCAAAATTGTATACGGTTAGGTGGACAACAACAACATGTCATTAAACTCTTTGCACGACTTCTTGTCCACAAACATGCAACATTAGAATTATACTACTCAAAGTTTGCTAAGCACCAAGTATATCCAACTACCTGTTTTACGTTTTAGTTGAAATATTGTAATGAAAAGTGTATATATTTTATATTTAATTATATCTTTAATGACTTAAGTACAGAAATTAAGATTTTATTTGTGTTTGACATTATTTTTTAGCTTTTGAATACGATAACCATGGAAAATGGATCTTATTGGTAAAAGAGGAAATTTTTCAAATTTTCCAAAATGTTGACGGAGCGAACTGATATGGGTTCAATCTTGAATATGAGACCCATTATTGTTAATTACAGCCTGACAATGCCTTTTCCTGCTCCCAATCAGGTTCCAGATACACTACGCTGCAAGCGACGATTACATGAATCTCCCAAGTCCGAGGAACTGTGTCTCAAGATCGCTCACAAATTGCCGACGATTGTCGGAGCGTATGTCTGTGATCTGTGTCCGACATTTGATTAAAAACTCGGACAGTACGAGACAAATGGATTATCGACTGGTTTCTCGGACCGTACTGTGAAAAAGATTAAGCTTCACAATTATTATTGACATTAGATTTGAACAACTTTTCTCTCAAGTTGCAAAAAGAAATTATGAAAATATTAAAACTAAATCAAGTTACGCCGACCATTTTTAACTCGTTGCGAAACGCTTCACAAATTATTATTACCCATTTAAACAACAATTTCAAAATAAACACTCGATTTCCCCATAATTGTGAAAACAAGATTACATGTATACATATAAAATTAATATTAAATAAGCACAACCTTATTTAATATAAATTTATATATTTCTATAGGCGTTTTTCGCAGAGAGCGTAATCTATTCTGTTTGAAGATTGCATTTTTTTAAAAAATTGAATTGGATAGGCTGAGAAACAATAACCGAGAAAATAAAATCAACGTTAGTGGCTCAGAGCCCTTCGAAATATGACATGATACTGTTCCACCCTTACCTCCGCCGCCCTATAAATACGCCTATTTAATGTTGAATGACTGTCAATCCAGCCCCCCCCCCCCCCCCCCCCTGCATTACGCTAGGCCTAAGTGCATAAATTTCCCACGTAACGCGTTTTGCAGTGGCCATCACTCTTCGCCGTGCAAAGATTCCTCAATGCCCCCCCCCCTCCCCCAACAAATCCATTTTGTGCCAATTATGCCACTGAATGCGAGTTTGCAAACAATAGTCGCCATTCTTTCTCAGTCTCAATCGACCGACCGCTACATGCTGTTTGGGGTAAATTGATAATTTTCATTCTTGGGAAAAGCTTTCAATCAAGCAGTACTGCCGGTATAATTAAAAAGAGCAGAACGAAGATTCAAATACTCATTTATTTATACTTATTCAACACAACAAAATGAAAGAAATAAACGTTTTGAACTGATATTCGCTCACATACAGTGATAATATACACGTGACAGTTCGAAATAAAAAAAAACGTTCTCACTCATCCGGACCTTTACATTTCGCCCCATGCAACAGTCCATGTTTCTTATCATATACAGTACGTGCCAAGTGTATCCTGTCTCAAACACCCGACACGGTGGGCGATTTTCTGAAAATCACCCGCCAACACCGTGTCAAACGGTGTAATTTTACCAAATTAAACACCGTGTGCAAACGGTGTTTAGATGCGGAAAAGATTATCTCCTTCTTGGTAAATCACAGTTGCAACGGTGATTCAGTGTGAAAAGGATTATTTCCTTCTTGGTAATATAATTAACTGGCTACCAATTGCGCTACTACAAAAACGTGAGTTGAAATGGGGTTTGGCGAACAGGCTATATATATAAGCCTATTTAAACGTGTGTTGATTCAAACCGGTGATGTCTCATTGTGACGAAGAGATGTGCATTCAATTTTAGAAAAAATAAAAATTACCGCACGCGTTATCTGCATGAAAACGATCGTACCAACAGTCCATTTCATTTTCGTTCAATACACTGGCCATAAAGGGATAGTGGTTTGAAACGCAACTGAATTCTGACCACAGAGGTTTTCAGGAAATCTGCCAATGTCACAACCGTTTTCGATCACACAGTGATTCACTGATTTTTCCATTGCAGCCAGCACCTGCAGCGGGATGAGTAAATCCACCTTAAAATCTGTTCGACTTTCACACAAGTCTACAAAGAATGTTTGGCAGTAATAATTAATAATATATATGGCAAAATCCACTTTTCAATCGGATGTCTTTTGAACTGTACAGGACAAATTACAGACAGAGGAAGGTCTGTAAATTGCTACTGGTTAGTTTTACATAATGTTTTCTACTTCGCAGCCGTTGTTTCCTACCCCCCCCCCCCTACCCCCCCCCCCCCCCCCCCCCCCCCCGCTCCCCCTCCGAAAATGCCGGCATAGAAGTTATGGACAGAAAAACGACATGAACATAGTTATGCAGCAATTGTCCCTCCCACCAACTCTCAATACCCCATTTCACTTCTCCGCCCTCTATTGCGCCATTCCCCCAAACTCGGGCGATTGAATGCCCTGAAGTTTCCAATTTGATAGAAAAAATACTTTCTATTCATCGCCTCAGTGATTTCTTGAATGACTTGATGCTGTAATACGCTTAGCTACGTCGGATGTCATTTACCACTTAATAAAGGCTTCGGTGCCCCGGTATATTGTGCATTACAAAATATTTCAATGTCTGTGGGTGCAACATTTTAAAAAATGTCAATCATTTAAATGCAAAAAATCTCCTTTTGCCATTCAAATAGTGGGTAGTTCTGCCATTCAAATAGTGGGTAGTTCAGATAAAAAGAAGAAGAAAAAACAATGGAAAAGGCACTCTTAGACTAGCAGTAACCATTCCCCTTTCGTGTGTTCACAGGTGCTTAATTACAGTAGTTTGTTTTGTAATTAAACTGGTGGCAATTAGACACTCACCGAAATTGGATTAAGTGCCGGGCATACAAATCAATCAGCTTCCTTTTATTGTGCAGGCTTCTGAAGTTATTGTTTACAAAAACAATGCTCTGATCTCACAATGCACCCCGAAAAGTAATTAAGTATTCATGAAATTGAATTAAATATTTTGAGAATGACGTCAATTAATCCATTCCCGACTTGTGTATTGTTTCCCGACAATGATGTGCATTTATTTAAATCATGGTGTGTGTATGTACTCGTCTAAGGTTTCTCTTGGAACGGTTATTTTAAATGGAACTTGGTTTCAACTGCACGCCCGGTGCAGAGCATGTCATCCATCAAACAGCACATGTGGCGAGTTTCGAAGAACGTACGGTCTTCATGGCCCTGCCAAAATGATCCAACAGATTTAATGGTACTGTTCTCATTTTTAAGTTCCTAGGTAGGCCCTGGGTGATGTATTCCTACTCCCCCCCCCCCCCCCCCCACCTCCCCACACACACACACAAACCGAGTTGATAAATAGATGGCTTCCAAAATATACAAAACGAGTTCAGTAAAACAAGTCTGGGCTAATTTACTGGATAAGTTATGTAATTTTCGGAGAAAACTGAGGACGAGTTGACAATTCTGTTTAACTTTTTATGATCCAAAAATCGAAAGGTGCAAATTGTTCCAGTAGTAGGCCTAATCCACAGGAAATTTAACCATGCCAAGAGTTCACTGAGCTCTGTGTATCAACATTGAACTGGTTCATTTTCTTTTACATACTTACAATGGAGGCTCTTATTACGCCCATTTAACCTAATTTAAACTGAGAAATGAAGGCAATGGGCTGTAACGGGACAGTTGGATAAATTTGTTGTCACTATGAGCTCGATGCTGCCATGCTTCCATAACCCATAATTAATAAGGGCAGAACAGCATCGATCCAAAAATACTATCAGATATCCATTTTTTCAATTTCTAAGCTTGTACTGAGTACCTGTGTTTGTTTTGACATTCAACGTGATGGTGATATCATCGATAATTAGAAGATTCAATACGGGGAAAAAAACGAAAATCAGAAGCCGAGTCTAACCACTGTTTGGCAATGCACGCACGCAGAAAAATGAGAACTGAAGGCCAACATGTAGCCTAAACTATTTAAAATGAACAACACCGTCACAACGAAGTTTGAATAGAAACAATTGAGACTGAGTTCGCTATGACATTAACTTGACGTATAATATTATGATGACGTATTTTGTTCTCAACATTTTAAAACTGTATGTTAATTCAGCGTGAGGTGATTGAAAAATTCAAGAAGAATTGTCAGTGCAATGTATTGCTCTTTAATGTTATTTTCGAGGTGACATTGTCGACAAAAATTGTCAGAATAAAATGTGCACGTGTCTGTAAGACTGCTTTGTTTTTTTGAGGTGGAGTTGATGTACAGAAGTTAATTACCGCTAATCCTTTACACAATTATCTCCGAGATTACGCGACATGAGCTAATCCTTTTCTCTTGAAATGCCTCACTGGATTTAATTATTGCTAACTCAGTCGGCGTAATATCGGACAGGTTTAAATCTTTTCTCTCAACTCGGACCTGAGCGATTCATGTAATCGTCGCTTGCAGCGTAGTGTATTCCTTTGTGGGATGTTGTTCCATTCATGGACCAGCATGGCGCCAAGCTCCTGGACGCTTCTTGGTTGGACTGGACGGACTGAAATTGCAAGCTGCAACTCATTCCAGACATGTTCGATTGGATTGAGGTCAGGGGATCTTGCTGGCCAGTCCATACGCTCAATCCCCTCCCTCTGTCGGTACTCCTGTGCAGCATGGGCAACATGAGGACGAGCATTATCGTCCATCAGAATGAATCTATCACCCACTGCACCTGCATACAATCTGACGTGGGCACCCAGGATCTCATCAATATACCGCTGTGCAGTCAATGTACCACGGTCAAGGACACAGAGCTCTGTACATCCATCCCCGCTGATGTCGTCACAGGCCATTATTGACCCTCCACCATAGCGGTCATGCTCAGCAATGTTGGCTGCATGGAATCGCTCTCCTGGTCTTCTCCATACTCTAGAATGCCTATCTGTGTTGTTTAGGCAGTACCTTGACTCATCTGTAAAAAGGACAGGTCGTCAATCTTCTCTGGTCCATCCAACGTGATCCATGGCCCATTCATATTGTGCCTGGTGGTGGTTCTCTGACAGCTGAATGTGAATACATGGTCTTCTCGATCGGAGACCATATTCGTGCAAACTTGTCCGGATAGTCTGCATCGAAACATTTACCCTGGATGCATTCTGAAGGTCACTGCGAAGCTGGGTTGGTGTGTCAAAGCTGTTCCTATTGGCCTGAATGATCAAAAACCTGTCTTCAGCCTCAGATGTTGCTCTGTCTCTGCCACCACCATGTCGTCCGACTGGTGTGCCATACTGCTGAAATCTTGCCCCGGCTCTGGTGATCACCGTGTGGTGCACACCAAGGGCTTCACCAACCTGACGATGGGTAGCCCCTTGTTCCACCATCCCTACAGCCCACCACATTCCTGCTTCAGACAAATGTCTTCTCACATTTGCATTCGCCATATTCAATCATTAAATCAGAAGGGTTTGTGTTGAAATGAAGACTGAATACCCTACACATCTCATATAGACAGTACACGAAAACATCATGGAAATCAAGGGGTACATGCTTTCCGTGACTGTCTCGAAAAGTCTGCCTGTCGAGAGAGCTAATGTAAACACTAGGGACCATCTCAATACATTCCTCAATCAGATCCACCAAAAATATCGCAAATGTGTCACAAGAAAATTTCACAATGATGTGTCAAATATGTGGTGCTTAACAAACTTTGAGTAGTATATTATATTTCATCCTTTATGGTATTTTTTCACATTTGTTTCTATTATACTTTCTTTTTTGACTCGGTATATTATGCTTAAAAGTTATAAATTTAGTGGTAATAAATTGTAGTTTGAATAATGTCTGTCATGTATCTACACAAAGCCTAAGTTGTCTAACTTGTCACACTAAGTAACACAGGCATTGACATGACTAACTTCCAGAATATTGTCCATTTTCACAGAGAAATCGCATTGACCCAGCTCTGATAAACAAACTGACTCAAAGATGGTCCCAAGTGGGTTTTTTCGAATAAATTATGAAATTATCATTCTGCATTTGCTTGTGTTCATTAGTGTGGTGTTAGCCTGTTGTTCAAAATCAGCCCTGAGTAGGCCCCGAACTTTCAAACCCGGAGCTTTTTTTTAGGCCCTGACAAAATGCAAAGCCTACTGTCTGGTATATAGCTTCATTGATCAGCCTTTTCATTTTTCTACAGCCACAGATGATGTAAGTTTATAGTAAGCAGCAATAAATACACTACTGCGCAAGCAACCGTTACATGAATATCCTAGGTCCGAGGTGAGACAAAGGTATTAAACCCACCCGATATTACGCAGACAATGAAAGCAATAATTAAATTGGACAAGATATTTGGAGTGAAAGGGATTAACTCCAGGGAGCGTAATCTCGGCATTGATTGTGAAATAGATTAGACCAAATAAACTACTGCATGTTGATGTCACAAAATGTCAGAATGATAACCAGTCATCAATAATTTTCCAAATCAAATTTATGTATGTTTGTGTCAGAATGTTGCAATTTGTCGGAATTTGAATAAAAATATTCTTTCGGATTAAAAACATAAATATTTTATGAGTGTTGGTAATGGTAAGGCCAACGTCATTTCGTCGAGTTGAGTTTGTTGCATTATACATGTACATGTATTTCGACCACAAAATTGAGAGAGTCACTCATGCAAAATATGACAATAAGTACACCCCTCTCGTTCAGGTGCCCTAGAAAGTAATTACTAGTACAGCTGTAAT
This sequence comes from Pictodentalium vernedei, assembly GCA_031216915.1. Classification (NCBI taxonomy): domain Eukaryota; kingdom Metazoa; phylum Mollusca; class Scaphopoda; order Dentaliida; family Dentaliidae; genus Pictodentalium; species Pictodentalium vernedei. The sequence continues at coordinate 302,211,729 of CM062292.1, read as the reverse complement.
CTGTTTGACCATGAATCACGGCGATTTTAATATCGTGTCAGACATTGACTCGAGAAACAATCACCAATATTAGTTGGCGTCTTCTCTTAGATCTTGAGTGAAGATATCGTGGACCTGGGATATTCATGTCATGGTCGCTCGTGCAGTAGTGTAAATAAGTCATACTCCTGCCCTTTCAGCAACTATGTAGATTATATATTCATTGTTGGTTCATTACTTCTTGTTGCTGCAAAATTGGTCACTGAGAGATCCGGTTTGCAATACATGTACTTGTAGCCATGCTGTGCTTTTTCTTGCTTTGACTTGTTTTTGTAAAAATTACTTCTACTTTTGGTATGATACAAATGTATATATTTTTTCTCGTTATTTTTTTTTATATAGTGCTGATGCAAAGCTTCTGGAAGAATCAACTGCCAGTGTTTGTAAAAGTTTATCCATAAACAACTGTAAAACAGGAAATTTTCGAGCACTTTTACAGAACTTTTTAATGAGGTCAGCTGAACTAAAAGCTTCAGCGCAGTGTGAAGAGTAAGTTCAGTACAGTGGAGTGCACTTAATGGGATATCTCTTATTTGAATAATCCTTTTTAATTGATTAAAACATCTAAAATACAAAACCATTCACCATACCCTCAGTAGATATTCAATCTGTTACTTGCATACTGGTTATAGGGCTGCACAGTATAGCAGTAAACTGATACAAACCAGTATTCAAACCAGTGTCGATTGAATACCGGGGTAAATAAAAAAATATCGGTTTATCGTCATTATTTATTTACCCACAATTTAATTTTCAAGATGTTGTGAGTTTCAACTGTAGTCCCGAATGACTAATATTAGCTATTTATCCAATGAATTGTCTGCATCTGCCCATGTAATATACAACTTCCGCAGTTGAAAAAATATTTTTCAAAACATTTCAACGAAACCATATCACTTGATCCTTGATTGGAACAAGCCTGTCAAGTTTGTTCCATTGAGGGGTCACATGATATTGTTTTGTTGAAATTTCTGGAAAAATTTGATAAACTACTATTTAAAATAATAAATGTTGATTTCTTCTGCATTGGGTAAAGGGTTATTCGAACTGCATCATCAAGACGTGCTAATTTGTTCTGTCTGTGATGGCTCAAATCACGATTGTGGTACATATGTTCAGATATCTGAGCAGTCTTTCAAAGCACAACTTGGGTAAAAAAATGCAGAAGGTGTAATGTTGTGAAATGTCAGGCCAAAGAAAGAAAATCTCTTTGTTTAGGGTAACCAGACCGACCCTAAACAATTATGCTGACCCTAAAAATTTACAAAGTAAAAGTTGCTCATTTATGTCATTGTAACCCTAATTTTTATTGGACTTCACTGTGAATTTGAAGCCTATTTTCAGGTTCAAACTTTTAAAAATACATGTAAAAATAAATATATCAGACAGTATAGATGCAGAGCAAGTGATAAGTTCCAGTTCAGCAAAGGAAACTGCATTTGATAAAATGATCATTTTACAGATACAACGTTTTACCGTTGTTGTTGAAGGTTGTGAAAATTAATGAATATTGTATTGAGTTTCGTGCATTGATACTGAAAGCCCCCAATCCTGACCTGCAGTCTTGAAAATGTTATTGGAACAAGTGTAGTGTCCAACTGTTTTTTTTAATTCCATTCAAACAGACACATAGAAGTTACTGACAGTGGCCAGCAGATTCATGGATATTGCATTCAAGTGAAGTGTGTGGTCATTTTGGTAATTCGATGTTTGTTTTGTTTTTTTGTCCAAAACCAGTTGGCACTTTCAGTCTCACGGATTTTTATCATTTCATTCATTTGTCATTTGAAAGAAAGTTTATTTAATACGTAAATACAATTATATTAGGGGACCAAAAAAGTTATTTATAATTTTATTAGGAATACCTGGCTCTGATTTTTTTCTGTGATTTCCCCTCTTTTATTTAACGCATTACACGAAGTGACAGCATTCAAGATTGTGCAGTTAAATAACCGTGTGTGTCCCGACTGACGGTTATCTCATGTTCAGGTCGGTCGGTGTTTTTAAATAACCGACACCGAGTTATATTTTCGGTTAACCTCCCAACACTGTCATGCATCCTCACAACCAAAAGCGGTCCTATTCAGTTTCCATAGATTAAACCCTGGAAGCACATGCAAATAATTTGATAACATTAATTAGCATATATTAACTTATTTAAAGAAAAGTTGTCTATAGACTTCCAGAACTGATTCAATTAATGGTGATAAGAATAAACATTTAACAGGACTTGAGGATTCTATCTTTGAGCTTGAATAAGAATTTGTTGAGAAGCCCCTGGTAGTTGAACTTAGAGCATTCCTTCGACTTCCAATAGGTGTCAGAACAGACATCATGGAAAGTTGTATTCAATTTGTAACCACCCAAAATGAAATGAAGCCCCTCACAACACAATCAGCATAACTAGAAAGTGTATACTCTTCTGTTATTGGAAATGTCTCTTTCCTAATCATTTCACAATACAGCTGTCTCACATTTACATCAGTTCAGGTAGTCATGGGTCCTTGAAAGTACTTGAAGATCCTTGAATTCAAAATTTTATTTGAACATATAAAATGGACCTCAAATGCTAAAGGTCCTTGAAAGTACTAGGAAAACATTTGGCATTAGCAAGCCTGGAAATAAGCAGTCTGTCATCTGCAGAATGTGGTCCCCTGAGGGTGAGTTTGGTAATGCTGCCTTGCACTGCAGGGCAGTGTGCAGGGTAGAATTACAAAATTTATCCTCTATGAACCACAGTCTGAATCAAGGTCTCAAGCTTAATTAATTTTTATTATATTTTTATTTTTTGTATCAAAAACATAGGTTATGACCCCTCTTTGGAGGATTGAGCTCATCGAGCTCGTTCCAATGAGGTGTCATAACCTATGTTTTTGAGACAAAAAATGAAAAAAAATAGTTATTCAAGAATTTTTTTGCAAGTGTTGTCTGCTTTTCATGTTAGGTAAAGGGTTAATAGCACCAACAAAGGCCAAATCATTCATTGTGTGGAACAAAGTACCATCTGCCTTGCTAAAGCATCACATGTGGTGCTTTGTTCCATTCAAGGGACAAAGTATGAGAAATATTCTAATGGTTACAGTTGGAACTAAAAGTTCTGTAAATGACAGCATGCAGAAACCAGGTTGATAAGTAATAATAATAATTAATAGCCATTTATATAGTGTGCGAGCCACAATACTTGGGGGGGGGGTCTGTGTCACTGTACAAAGATAGTGGTGTATTATTACACAATATAGCAGCTCTGTGTGCGATATAGGATTAATGATAACATTGTTTACAAAGATAGGCTTTCAACCTGGATATAAAAAAGCTCACTGGCTCTGCAGACTTCAAATAGCCATAAGTTTGAAAATAAATGTGTCTATCAATGCACTCATCTTCATAGTTATTAATGGCCATTAAGAATGTGTAATTCCCACACTGTGTTATTAAACTCCATATACATGTATTAATGTATCTAAAACTACTTGCCACATGTGGCATTGTATTTGAATGTTTGTTGGAAATCCCAGCCAATCACAGTTGTGTATCTGCACCAATTGGAACCTGACAAAAACTATCAAATTTTACAGTCACATCATTCAATTAAATCTTTTAATTTTTTATTAACAAATTTCTAGAAATCAATCCCCAATAATTATCTGACTTTTATGCCTACAAAGTTAAAAGAGGTTTGATGTCTACACTGTTGCCATCATTGGTGTATTCTGAGAAATACAAACATGAGAGTTTTGCTTTTCAACAGGGCTAGCAGTTGCTTTTGTACCCAAGAATTACATCCATATTGCCTTTACTTTAATCATCTAATTTAAGCCAAATTGACCGCTACAGAATAATCTATTTTATTTTTTTTTAATTTAGTTATTGAATTTTTGTATTTTGAAAAAGTTCCATTGTACAGTCAGTCTTTCAATTTTGAAAATGGGAAGCGTGCTGTGTACAAGTCACTACCATTTAAAGTGAAGCACGCTATTGTTGAGTCCCAGTATCCAGAAATTTTTTCACTAAAATCATAACGAACATTTGTACAACATTCACTGGTGCACATAAGTTGGGATTCCAAAAATATATAAGTGACTTAACCAGATAATTCTCCATGGAATGCATGAGTGAAACAGTGAGCATTACTAGCCTTTGAAGTTTGTAGAATTATGTTGTTTACCTACCAATCCTCAGAATTTGAAGTCTTGGTATGCTACAGCTTATAATTCATGGTGTCTTGTTCACGTTTTCATGCATATATTGTATTATTTGGCCTATTTTAACCCATGAACAGTTTTTAACCCTTTCCACAAAACACCTGATATCAAAATTTGTTATTTTAATTTTTTGCCCCATTATTGATACAAAATTCCAACATGATCATATCAGGTGATCCCTCATTTAAATGGTCTCACCGAGCTCTTGCCAATGAGGGTTCACATAATATGGTTTTGTGGACTTTTTAAAAAGAATTTCCTGCGACATAATTTGTATATTACACAATGGATGCAGCTGATTCATTAGGTAAGGGTTAATCACTCACTAGTTGGAAATGAGGCATGCTGTTGCTTACTTGCAAAAAGTAAAAATAGCAAGTGCGATTGCACAAAAATGAAAGACTACTTTGGAAAGTATGGCAAACCATGATTTTGCAAACTTTTGCCCCAAAACACCCTGGCACTCTCACCTGCCAAATTTATATATTTTAGTCCTTGAAATACCTCAAATTTGGTGCAATGTGGTTCTTGAAAATCCTTAATTTGAACACCCAAAGGTCTCTGAAAGTCCTTGAATTTGGCTCCTGAAATTGTGGAGATTTCATAAATAAAATATTGTGAACTGAAGGATGAATCCAGAAGATAAACAAAATTAGCACCACCATGCTATGTTTTGAATTTCTTTTCGACCGGTATGATTTCATATTTATGCAGGCTGAAAAGTGAACAGAAGTCCAACCACACCCGGTCTAAATTCTCTCTGATTTTGTACTCACAGTATTGTATACCCAGTAATGTGCATAAAATGCCTCAATTATTTTAAAAAGAGCATATCAAAATATTTAGCTGCCACCAAACACTGAGATATGCTTGTTGTCCTAATCTTTAACCTAACAGACCACAGAGGAAACAAGGTCCAGTGCCGGATAATACAAATCCTTCATTAGATCCCAGAAAACATCAAAGTAATGAAGACATTATTGGATGGAAACTTCCTTACTTTTCACCCCGTAGAATGCTCAAAGCAATTAGTATTAACAGAAAGGATTGTTCATCTTTGATGAAAAGAATGTTTTTCATTTATTCAATTCCTGGCTGTCAAACTGGATTAAAATACAAACTTTTAAAATTGTTATACAAATTTGTTAACCTTGGTAGTTGTATGCACAGAAACCAGAACTTGTGATAATATATGCCTTCTTCAGGCCTTTGGTTTTTTTTGTATTTTTAAAAAGTGATGGAGCTAAAGACTCCCAAGTGGGACATAGGCAATAGCCGTTGTCAAGCGAGATCATCCTTTATATTGTTTTCCCTTTTTTTTTACTCGACAGAAGTTTTCATGGGTCTTCAGTAGCTTTCTAAACAATCTCTTGGAAACTATGATTCTATATGTTAATAATGGCATAGGGGCGTGGTGGCATTGCAGTGACGTGTTCTCGTCAGATCACCGAAGTTAAGCAACGTCGAGCCCAGTTACCCCTTGGATGGGTGGCCGTCTCGCCGATCGATTCGGACTCCTGCATTGTGTCCTTGGGCAAGGCACTTCACCCCACTTGTCCACATGGGGGCACGATGATGCTATGTACTAAGGCGTACGGCACATCGACAGTGCACATGTCTTCAACCAGTCTAACCCTGCCTGTGCTGCAATGCGGAGTTACGATGTTGGGGAGCTGGCAGCTGCTCGTCGTTGCTCGGTGGTTCTCTCCGGGTACTCGGGCTTCCTCCACTCGTAAAACTGTCACAGACACAATATTATCTTGGCAGTTAAAATGTTGTTAAACCCTAATAAATAATTAAATAATAATGGCATGGGGATTACTGTAATTCAGGACCAAAATAATAGAGTAAACCTCCCCCACCCCACCCCAGTTGGAATTATTCTCTCAATAAGGACTAATGATGGAATTTGACTACATAGAAATGAGGGTGCTTCCTTAATGGGCTCATTTATTGGACTGCTTTTGATGTAATTTTATACATGGGTCCACTGGTCAGTCAGGACCTAAACTAAGAAGTTGACAACTAGATTGCATGATCACCTTAGCAACCAGTGTGCTTCCTTATCAATGAGCTAACCACTGGGTCAGTTTCAATGAAATTGAATATGTAGTAGGCTCACAGCGTAGCCAAAACTAACTGAACTACATTTCAACAGAATCATGTGATCTCCATAGCAACCAGAGTGCTTTCTTAGCAATGGCTTAACCCGCGGGGCTGAACTTTATTGCACAGGTCTTCATTGGGGCCAGAAATCAAATGATACATATCGCAATCTGCTAACTTGGTCTCCATAGAAACATGCATGCTTCCTTGGCAATGCAGTAACTAATACATAGATTTTGATCTTATTTTACATTTTGGACTGAAAACTGACAAGAAATGAAACTAATAGTTCAACAAGAAATGAACTAATATTTAACAACAGTCTCGCATGAGCTCCATAGCACCCAGTGTGTGTCCTTAGCAATGGGCTAATAATGACCAGGTCGATTTAAGTGAAATTTAATATTTAGGCTCAGGACTTAGCGATAAACTAAATAAACTCCATGACAACTGACTCGCAGTCTCCATAGCAACCATAGTGCTTCCTCAGCAGCTGGTACAATCTTAATATAATTAAATACACAGATCTACATTGGGACCCCAAATAAAGTCATCTATATCATAGTCATATCATATATCATAATCACTGTCCCTGGGAAGTGAAGTGGTGCCTGTTCACTGCAGTACACAGGCTCTGTTTTACTGGTAAAATAGGACCAGTCACCAATGCTTGTGAGGTGCAAACCCTCTCAAAAATGGGCAACATGGCTTATTAACGCTCACTCCTGGTCTTGAGTTGATACTCATGTTGTGGTCATGATTAGCCATTGTGCAAAAATATGTGACTTTAAACACCAATAAATAAATAATCATAATCTGTTTATTTGATCTCTGTATCAACAAGCGTGCCTCCTCAGCAATGTGGTAACTAATAGTTTGATTTGGATTGTATAAATTAAGGACTAAGTACTAACAAGAAATAGCCATTGTGCATACGTATGTGACCTTAAAAACCAATAAATAAATAAATAAACTAACAAGAAATGAAACTAATAGTTTCAACAACAGTGTCACATGAGTGCATTAGCAACTAGGATGCGTCCTTACCAACAAGCTAATTACCGGGTCAGTTTCAGTGAAATTTAATATTTTTCTTCACAACTTGGCCAGAAACTAACTGAATTACATGACAGCTAACTCATCCAGTCTCTTTCTCAAACAGAGTGCTTCCTCAGTAATGGCTTGGGTGTTCTTGTAATTTAAAATGCAAGTCCACATTGGGCCAGAGAGAAATATGATCTCCAAAGTAATCAGCTTATATAATCTCCATAGCAACCAGCTTGCTTTCTTACCAACACATTGTCTAACCCCCTGCACACTGATGTCAAAATATCAAAATTTCAGGCAGAAAAAAATTCCCATAATGCAACTATAAATTTAACCAATTGAATCTCGTTTGACAGAGCTCATTGAGCTCTGTCAAACAAGATTGAATTGGTTAAATTTCTAGATGGATTATGGGAGAAAACAGCTTCCTGAAATTTTAGTATTTTGACATCAGAGTGAAGGGGGCTAATTGGTAGATATTGATGTTATTTTGCAGTTAGGAATATAAATCAACCAGAAATGAAATGAATAGTGTAACAACAATGTCCTGTGTGATATCCATATCAGACATGGTGCATCCTTACCAACAAGTTTACTACTTGATCCATTCACTGGACTCTCTCATGCAAGCCTACACCATAGACAGAAACTAATTAAGCATAGTGACAAACATATCTCACACATATTTTAACAAGTTGAAATTGGACTCCAACAATGTGCATTTATACATGTAGTATCACTCATTTGGAATTTTTTTTTGTCATCACCCCTTTTTGTATAGCTTTGCTAAAATTTCTTGTTTTTTAACTGGTTGAGGACTAAATTATTTTTAGAGGTATGATTTGTTCATCAAAATTTATTTTATTCCAAATTATTGGAGAGTACACACAGGCACTCTCCAAACATTTGTAATAAAACAAGTTTATAAGAACGACGAAGTAAACAATTGGTTTCCAGACAATAACTTGATAATGGTTCGACCCACATTCATGAAACTTCATAGGTAGGTTGGCCTCGATGAGAGGAAGAACCCTATTTATTTTGGACTCACTAGGTCAATTGTGAAGGTCACAGTGACCTTGAACATACTAAATCATAAACAACTGTTTCCGGAGGATAACTTGACTATTGTTCAACACACATTTATGAAACTTCATATGTAGGGTGGCCTTCTTGAGAGGAGGAACCCTATTTATTTTGGACTCGCTAGGTGAAAGGTCACAGTGACCTTCAACATAGTAAATCGTAAACAATTGGTTTCCGGATGATAACTTGATAATGGTTTGACCCACATTCATGAAACTTCATAGGTAGGTGTGCCTAGGTGAGTGGAAGGCCCCCATTTATTTTGGACTCGCGTGGTCAAAGGTCAAGGTCACAGTGACCTTGAACATATTAAATCGTAAACAATTGGTTTTCGGATGATAACTTGATAATGGTTCCACCCGCATTCATGAAACTTCATAGGTAGGTTGGCATTGGTGCAAGAAAGAGCCCTATTTATTTTGGAAGCACTAGGTCAAAGGTCAATGTCACAGTGACCCTTCACATAGTAAATTGTAAACAACTGGATTCCGGACGATAAGTTGATAATGATTAAACCCTCTTTTGTGCTGTCACAACTTGACATTGGATTCAGTGATTCTATCGGCATTTTCTTCTTTCCCAAGCGATTTGGGAAAGAAAAGTGGTGCAAAGGCACCAAGAAAAAAGGCCAAAACTGGGTTGAATGCGACTAGTGCACACCCAGTAGGGGACACTTTTCTCCTTGTACTAATCCATGGCTTCCGGAACTAGTGCACAAATGTATAACCAACGTACCATTCTATTTTTTTAGTCCCCTACCGGCATCGCCGGAGGGGACTATAGGTTTGCACTCTGTCCATCCGTCAGTCCGTCAGTCTGTCAGTCTGTCAGTCACACTTTAGTTTTCCGGAGTTTTTTTGGAAACGCTTCAACGGAATGATTTCATTTTTGGTAAACTACTATAGAACGATGACTTACAGATCAAGTTTGAGTTTCATGCTGATTGCCTTATTCTTGTGTGAGTTACGGCCCTTGGAAATATGGGAAAAAGCACCAAAATATCAGTATTTTTATACTGTACCAATGACCCAGACATAGCTGGTGCTAACTCTTAAAACATAGGGCCAAACACAAATTTTGCCCCCCAATCCCCAAAATTTGCATCTAAAACCAAAGAAAACATGTCCTGAAAGGCCCTCCACCCTTCACCTCTACTGCGCATGCGCAGTGTCAAGGACGTTCCGAAATTGGCGCCATTAATCATTCTAAGTTTGGCCCTTCATCAGTTAACATCTGACTGATCTTTGTGCTTGTAAATCTCAGTTTAAATGATGCCAGACACATAAATATTAGTGAAATGGTGATTCTAAGGAGGATAGAGAAGGAGGAGAGGAAAAATGTGTGACAGAATATTATCAGGGCTGTAACTTAAAATTTTTTAATGAAATTACGTTAAGTTACCTATTTTCGAGGCAGCAGCCATTTTGTTGTCATTCTGATTATTTAGTTACACTGTTTTTTCAGTGTTTTCCTCTCTCCCTGTCCTTTAAGTCCCCCCTTGCTATTCTCCCATGCTTTTGGCATAGTTTTTGTAATTATTATTACTAAATTTTCTTGGGAGTTTTAGCTGATTAACAGAATGAATTCTGTTCTTTTCCCCATGTTTACGTCTTCACCTACGGGTGGTTAGGCGTTGTGTTCTGCATCTACCATCTGATGTTCTGCAGTTTCTTCCCTGGAAGTCTCTGTTTTGCATCAGATAGTGTATTTTTGGTAACTGATTCCGGGTCTGGGTGCCTGGAGTCTTATTTTAGTGTTTTTACATTCATTGTTTACATTTTCAACAGCCCTCTGTGTGAGGGGGGGATTTCTGGAAAATAATATCTTGATGTTATTTTAATCATAACTAGATACATTATTATTGTTCGTAAGTGTTGAATAAAGTGTTTTAAATATTTTTAAAATTTTTGTCCACACTTAGGCTTGGGATCCATTGGGGCTCAGCGTTACTTTTCAGAAACTTGGGCTGTTCTGAAAAAATATTTTTTCAAAATATTTTGATTTCAATTATTTTTTCTATATTAATGGATCATATTATTATTATGTATTTTGATTGCCAGGGGTTAGTGCGAGTACCAGGACTTGTTTTCTTTTCACATTGAAAGGATATTGATCAATTGTAATAAGAGGAAGTCTTCCTCTGACTTTTATAATCATTCTATATGTGGTCAGTGTACTCGCATTAACTCCTGTTCTGTATCGTATGATTTCGATGACAATATGCGAAGCGTATGTCACGGTATGTTATTGGGGAATTGGACACTCCGGTCCTTTCCCCGCAGGGTCACTCTACTTTATCAATTTCTATTTCAGACGATCAAGATTAGGGTGATGTATCTGTGATGTCTTCCAACAGTGTGCCTCCGTCGTCACAATTAATGAAGGGTTAGCGGAAAAGTGCTCATATAAATACGCCAATTGCCTAAGAGGACCCTAGTAGGTTCGACGGCCTTTGACGTCCGCTAGCTCGCCCGGTGTAGCGTCCATTCACCGAATGGTTCGGCAGCCGGGTTCGTCCGTTGCGGTCTAGAAGGAATTTTGGGGTGATGCGAGCACTATAAATCAACCAAATGCACACCCAGTGACGGCGGATCGGAGGGAGAACGGAGGAAGCCTTTTAGTCCGGTTCATAGCTCGTTCTGGTCCATCCGGACGGCGAGCGAGAGAGGCCCCTCTCTCGTACAACAACATCTGGCCCCAGATGTTGTGGTACAAATGTTTCGCATTCGGAGCATACGTCCGTCGCTCGGGACGCTCCGACATATAGTCAGTCCGGAGTAGACTGTCAATAAGGCTTCCTCATTCTCATGGTAGCGCACACGACCGCTCTTGGCTACGTGACCACGGATATCCAGTCAGCTTCGCCAGTCAGAGAATTATCGGCGACCAGGTCACACCATCCGGTAGCCAGGGACACGAGGCCTGCAGACTCCGGACGTTCGCATAGGAAGTGTGCGGGAGTCAACGTACACAGAGCTTCCGGCGGCAATGCATCGTAAGACCGCTACTGCACAGGCCTCGGGAACGGACGTGCTTTCTTAAATAGCACAGTTTATCACAGCATCCCAGCATCAACTGAATCTGTCGCATATTTTTTATCCGACGATGCTGGGTCGGGACGCTCCGCGGAAGCAGGTACGGACGTCTGAAAATTTCATCCGGTCCGACGGGATACCGAAAGGGATTTGGAGGATTTCGAGCTTTCCCTTTCGGAACAACATATGCTGTTGTGTATGTCATCTGACTTGGTCTTCTACAGCTTCTTTCGTCGGACCAGATTGCTGCGATGCCGGATAAGAAACTGATAGCGTCGGTGGACTTAGAAATATTTGGTTCGGTTCAGGGACATCGTCCCTCAGTTTCGACATAGTCCAATAATGTCACACAACTTTCGAATTATTGAACGGCGCTATATATATTATTATTATATGCTTGCTATAACCAAGCATTTCTGGTTTCTTGTTCGCAAAGTTACGGAGATGTCTTTCAAAAGTGTGCCTCTGTCGTCATAGTTAATGAAGAGCTAGCGGCAATAAGTGCTCATGGAATATGTCTATCGCCTACGGAGTGACATTCGCTAGCTCACCCGGTGTAGCGTGCATTCATCGAATGGTTCGGCTGCCGGGTTCGTCCGTTGCGGTCTAGGAAGGAGATTTGGGTGATGCGAGCACTTTAATTACTTTAGTACTCACCCAGTGACGGCAGATTGAGGACAGATCGGAGGAAGCCTATTAGTCCGGTTCCTGGCTTGTCCAGGTCCGTCCGGGCTGTGAGCGAGAGAGGTCCCTCTCTCGTCCAACAACATAGGGGACCGCATGTTGTGGTTCTGATATTTTACATTCGGAGCATATGTCTGTCGGTCGGGACGCTCCGTTATATTGACAGTCCGAGAGACTGTCCATAATGCTTCTTCATCCTCACAGCAGGGCACACGACCGCACATTGGCTACGTGACCTCGAGTATCCGATCAGTTTCGTCATTCAGTGATTCCACGGCGAATAGGTCGCGCCATCCCGTAGCCAAGGGACACGAGGCCTATACACTCCGTTCGCTCGCATATTGGTAGTATGCACGGGGTAACGATCATGGAGCTTCCAGCGGCAATGCATTGTAGGACCGCTTCTCCTCAGGCCTCAGTGACGGACGTGCTATCCGAGTTAGCACAATTGTTTTGCAGCATCCCAGCAATTGACAGTTTCTTGGTCGAATCAGGAATTATCCGACGACGCTGGGTCGGTGCGGTCCGCCGTTGCATCAGGTACGGACGACCGAACGCTTTATAGGGTCCGACAGGATGGCGAAAGGGATTCGAAAGATTTCGAGTTTTCCCTTTTGTAGTATCGGAAGCTGCCATTCATATCTTCTGGCATTATCTTCCAGTGATTGTTATTTCGGACTACATTGCTGCGATGTTGGATAAGAGACTTATTGTGTCATTGGACTCGGAATTTTCGATCGGTTCAGGGACATTGTCCCTGACTTACCGACGCAGTCCAATAATTTCATTACAACATGTGTTTTATTTTTCGACGCTATATATGCATACAAGCCTGCTACCAAGCATGATAGTTTAGTTCCTTGTCCGCGTTGCTCATTTCTGCCGTTTTATCATTTATACGAATAGTTTATTTTGGCAGTGCAGGGCATACCGAGAGTTCATATGCGTCTAGACGGTGTGGTTAAAGACTGGAAATATTCTTTTTCGCCGTCTATGTCTTTTCCAACTTCAATGTTGGAAACGACAATGATGTCTAGTAGACTTAACTTAGACGCTTTATCATACGTGAGGCGTTATCATTACGTCTTCAAGAAAAGATTTACGGGATATTATTCTCAATGTAATTTCTTTTGAGGGCAGTAGTTTGTTCACGTAAAACTCCGCCCTTCAGTGGCTGATTGGAGTTGGTTAGACGTGACGCAGCCCTAGCTACATCCACGCGCGTGGATAGTAAGGTTAAGAACTCTCTCAGAGTCGCTTCGTTCTCGGAGAAGCTTCTCTTCGACGGCAACTTTTCAGCAATCCATGAATTGCTCGATTTACACGTTCTCTTGTCTATCTAGTGTTACAAGAGATTCAGTCTGGGGCAAACATTCGGTGGTTGACTCAGAGAGTGCCACTGCAGTTGCCGGACCCGAGTGTTGCTGTTATGACGGTTGCCAGTCAAACAGATTGGGATATAATACTGATCCCAACGGATTCGAAGTGCCAGGGTCTTTGGGTTCCGCAGTCTCTTAGCAACCAATTATCTTCCGCGGAATAATGTTTTTTAGGCTTGCTTTATGTCATTACATGAACATTATTCAGAAACGCATGCCCAAATCCTGTCCGTTAATTCGACAGTAGTGGCGTATCTCCGGAACCAGGGAGGCACTCTTTCGTTTCCGTTATTCAATTTAATGGAAAGAATCCGTCTGTTGGTTATAGTACACCAAGTTCTGTTTTGGTCCGTCATATTCCGGGTCGTCTGATTGTTTTACCGGACTCCCGTTCACTTAGGGGTCGCTTGTTGCTGTCAGAATGGACTCTCAAACAAGTATTCAATCAGATTTGCTATCTATGGGAGCGCCCAATGATGATTTATTTACGACACAGCTTGCTAATCAATTGCAGACGTATGTGTTGGCTTGTCCGGATCTCTGAGCTAATGTTGTTAACGCTCTATTGATCTATAGGACGGAATGATAGGATACGCGTATCCTCCGGCGCTGTTGTTTCAGCAGGTATTGCTAAGATAAACAACCACAATACATTTCTGTTCATAGCATCTCTATCTTCACAGAGACCATGGGTAATTTACTCTGTTGTCTACTGTGGGACTTAACGTGAAATCTTCCTCAATGTGAGGATCTTTTTTCACTGGGTAAATCGTGTCATCTTTATCACAACCCGCAAGGTCGCAACCTTCATGTATTCCGTTGTGTGGTCCGTATTGCATTGTAAGCATTGTACTGGACGAGCTTTGGACGCGATTTCTTACTATAGGAGATCCTCTTCTTCGCTATTCTATGCGGCTAAAGTGGAGGCTCTTCCGTCGTTGGTGTAAGGATCATTATGTTCATATTGTTGATCCCTCCATATTACTCATTGCAGTTTTTTAGTATACTTGTTTCACAAGATCTACTGCAGCCTGTTATTATTAAGGTTATAGGTTTATGTTACCTCATACCTATGCACTCTAGGATAGTTTACAATTGAGTCTTATGTCTCTTTATCTAAGTCAGTTAGTAACTTTTTGATAAATAGACTTAGAATCTTTAGATTAAATTCCTATAGGGAATTTAACTTCGGTTCTTATTTAGCTAAGTAATCATTTGAGCCTCTGGAAACAGTAGTTTTCAAATTCTGACCTTTTAGACAGTAATTCTGTTGGTTTCTCTTTTACTGAAGAGTCAGTGAGTTTCATGCACTATCGATGGATGATTTTCACTTTCGTAGTTTTGGAATCACTACTTCCTTTACTATTTAGGTTGGATTTTTGCATAAGAGTTAGGCTCCTAATATCCGGAACCTATTGTTATTAAGGTCCTTCCGTCTTTGTACGGGCATAGGCCTTTACTCTTTCCGGTTAGAGTTTATGTATTTATAAACAGATATCTGTTTATTCCTACGGGCGTAAGCTTCTTCTGTCTTTGATGCCTAGTAGAAGGACGTTACGCTCCATTCTATTGTTAATGGATTCTATTAACTATCGGTACTGCTTATGGTATATCATTGACTCAGCAGTTGTGCTTAAGATTTCGGCTCATGAAGTAAGAGTTCTTCTACATCTTGGGCTTACATTAATAGTGTCACTATTATAGATTTTTGAAGGCTGCTCATTGCGCTCAGCCATCCACATTCATGAATTTTTATCTCAGAAATATCGAGTCCATTTCTGGAGGCCTCTATTGTTAGGTCTATTATCTACTGCTCAGAATGTCATTCACTTAACAGTTGCTACTATAGCTAGGTAGGCTGTCTGTTTCGGCAGTGTCTCCGTTCTGCTGCCCTCTTCGCTCTGGGCTATTTGACCCAGGGCAAGAAAAAGTGGGGGGGGGGGGGGGGGGGGGAGGAGGGTGTTCCCTTGGGTCACCTGTTTTACTATGAAAACAAGGGGATACCTCCTCCGGAGTTAGTAATTCTGAGCTGTTATTGGGATGGTTGTTTAGTGAGAAGTTTATGTTTTAAAAATTCATTCAAGTCTTAGTTTTTAAAGTATAGCATTTGAATATTGCATATGTCAACGGACATGATTATGCAATCCTCAGACACTTTTAAGGAGTATAAGAGTCTCTATTCTCTAGACTTACTTTATTTATTGGCTTACTTTAAAAATTATTAGTATAAGGATTATATTGGATATTAATAGAGTACATGGATGTATGAAGCTCAATTTTGAAAGGTGTTGTATCTTTCTAATTTATCATAAGAAAGATACATGTAAGGCCTATTACTTCTTTTTCCCTACAGGGGATGACTCTATTTTATATTATTGAGCGTATTCCATTTTGCTCTATGTCCTTGGCCCTCCAGCCTTTTTACTATTCAGCTATGTCTGGGTCATTGGTACAGTATAAAAATGTTAAAAAATTTATAGTAATTTCTATATTTTTTATACTTACCAATGACCCAGACGGGGATGGCCCTCCCAGGAGTTGGGAACTCTTGCCTCCCCGCTGAGTACATAGCGCTTACCAGGCACTAGTTATTAGAATGATTAATGGCGCCAATTTGGGAACATCCTTGACACTGCGCATGCGCAGTAGAGGTGAAGGGTGGAGGGCCTTTCAGGACATGTTTTCTTTGGTTTTAGATGCAAATTTTGGGGATTGGGGGGCAAAATTTGTGTTTGGCCCTATGTTTTAAGAGTTAGCACCAGCTATGTCTGGGTCATTGGTAAGTATAAAAAATATAGAAATTACTATAAATTTTTTAACTTTCCGGGGTTTTTTTGGAAACACTTCAACGGAATGATTTCATTTTTGGTAAACTGCTATAGAAAAATGACTTACAGATCAAGTTTGAATTTCATGCTGATTACATTATTCTTGTGTGAGTTACGGCCCTTGGAAATATGGAAAAGCGCCAAAATATCAGTTTTCCGGAGTTTTTTTGGAAACGCTTCAACGGAATGATTTCATTTTTGGTAACCTACTATAGAACGATGACTTACAGATCAAGTTTCATTTACACTCTGTCCATTCATCCGTCAGTCTGTCAGTCAGTCTGTCGGTCATACTTTAGTTTTCCAGACTTTTTTTGGAAACGCTTCAACGAAATGATTTCATTTTTGGTAACCCACTATAGAACGATGACTTACAGATCAAAATCACTTTTTGAATCACTTTCTAGACATCTCATTATTTACTTTATTATTTTATTGTTTTATTGTTATTATACATCTAATTTTTCAGTCATAGAATCACCAGAACGGCTTAGAATACTTCTGGTACTGCTGGTAAAGCCAGCACTGAATCGCTTGTAACAGTATCAAAAGGAGAAGTGATGTGCCAAAGCGTGACATCATTTAAGAAGTTACTGTGGGATATTCCCCATTATCCATCAAGTCAGTGCACATCGAGCAATATCTTTTAGATAATTTAAGATAATTCGCAGGCTTGCATATAATAAATTATTTTTACATGTATTTGTAATATCGCTTCATATTCAACTTTTTTTGCAGTAACATCTTCACGTGGCAAACATACAATGCTTTGTTCATTGTAAGAAGCATCAGTAAATATTTTGTGGAGCATTTCAGTGAAGAGCTTGTTATTCAGCAGTTTGAAATGAAGCCACAATTAAAAGAGTCAGATACATCCGAGTCTACTGCAGGTAAGACATATATGTAATCCTCTGAAAACTAAAGTTGGACAAGACACTTAGTCCCAACTGCCCACATGGGGGGGGGGGGGGGGGGGGGGCACAGTGACATTGTGTATTAAGGCGTACTCCATGCAGATGGTGCACTTGTCTTCAACCAATGCTACCATACTTGTGTGAAGTTCGTATGTTGGGGAGTCTGATGACAGTTGTTCACCATTGCTTGGTGGTCCTCTCCAGGTACTCTGGCTTCCTCCACCCATAAAACTGTCTGACAGGCGGTTACCCTGGCTGTCAAAAGTATAGTTAAATTCAATAAGAAAATAAATAAGTTGGTTAAATGCCTATATTGGATGTATTCAGGCCAAAAAATGTCTATAAATGTGGTAAGTTCAGTATTTCGTCAGATTACCAGATTTTTTATTCAGTTACTAGGAGTTTAATTTTCTCTGTATCCTATATTCAGTTAACAGGTCAAATTTGTATTGAATGTTTGGTAAATGGTTTTCTGTATGAAAGTCATAGTCAATTTACAGAGATATGAAATAAAGGGATATCAAATTAAGTTGATTCATCTGTACAATATGGTGCAACTATACAATATTTGCCATCTGACAGATATTTACAATTTCGGAGAAAAGGCGCAGATAACATCTCACTAGATTGGCAGCAGAATGGTTGTTTACGCTACAAAACATTTTTTTCTTGAAAATCTTTGGGTACTGGGATTGCAAAAGCAGTGTTTTTCTTTTTCGGATTACCATCTGTTTGTGACACTCAAACCCAGGAATTTTTCTAATGGTCTGCATGAACTATCACCTAATTCCAAACACTCTTAACATGCAATAAACATTAACTCTTAAAGCTCAAGACTAATTTTCTAGAAACTTGACTATACCATGTACACACGCTGAATATCTGCTTTATAATATGGCAGTAATTTTTATTAGTTAAGTATTGGCTGCCTGTAAAGGCTGCTAAGACTTAAATAAAAATCATTGCCAGGGGAACTTTAATATTCTCTCAAAGACTTTTTTTGCAGCACTCCACACAAACACACTTATTCAGGCTTTTGATAAATTTGCTTAAACTGAAAAAAGGGTTAAGCCCCCAAAAAATATCTTAACCTTTTTTGTTTGCTGAACCCATTTTATGTTTTTCAGCCGGTGTGGTTTTTTTTTGGGGGGGGGGGGGGGTGCAAATTTTCAATTCTGAACTCTCTAAAAAAGTGTAGTCATGAATTCTGGAAGAAGTATGCTATTTACACTATATTTTCTGAAAATGCATGCTAATTTTAAATATTTACCCTCATAAAATAATTGACTGTCTTCTTTAAAATGGTCTTGAAGCATAATCTCGTAAAAGACAATGTAACAAAACATTTTAATAAGAAAGTTTGTCACTGAAGTAACTGCTGACCCAAAGTTTTAACGATGGTATTGTTGGCTACACTAAAGTACAAGGCAGATCAAAACTGTGATATAAACCAGGTTCCCAAGCCAGAATTATCTCTTGTGCTTTACCTTCCAAGATCAATCTCCAAATGGGACCACCAGGTTGCAGTTGTTTTACAGTGCATGTATAGATACACATCTGGGCAAACATAGGTTTTTGAGGCATTTGAAATGCTAATTTTTTAGTTTAACTTGACAAAGTCAAGATAAGCTGTTGCCATCACACATGGGGAAGTCTGTTAGTCTGTGAGTCTGTTCACATTTTCCTTTAGCACAGGCTACACCCCGTAGTTCTTGTCTGATCCTCACAAAATTTGATATGCAAGTTTGGGGTCATGTCTAGATGAGAATGTCCCCTTTTGATCGCGATCGGTCAACCAGTATGGCTGCCCAAGCCCAAAACCCGAAAATCATTAGCACAGTCTAGAGATCGTATTTATTTATTAATAATAATAATTTATTTATTTCATTGTAATTTGCTAGGATGCCTCTGTGTAATGTCTAGATGAGAACGTCCCCTTTTGGTCATGATCTGTCAACCGTGATGGCTGCCCAAGCCCAAAACCCCAAAACTTTTAGCACAGTCTGCAGTTCATATTTAATATGGAGGGATTTCATTGTAACTTGGTAGGATGACTGTATGATGTCTAGATGAGAACTTCCCCATTTGGTCGCAATCTGTCAACCGTGATGATTGCCCGAGCCCGAAAACCTTCAGCACAGTCTACAGGTGATATTTATGGAGGGATTTCATTGTAACTTGGTAGGTTGACTTCATATAATGTCTAGATGAGAACGTCCTCTTTTGGTCACAATCATTCAGCCGTGATGGCTGCCCGAGCCCAAAAACCTTTAGCATAGTCTATAAGGTCGTATTTATGGAAGGATTTCATTGTAACTTGTTAGGTTGACTCCATATAATGCTTAGATGATGACGTCCCCTTTTGGTCATGATTGGTCAACTGTGATGGCTGCAGGGGCCCGAAGCCTGAAAACCTTTAGCATAGTCTATAGGTCATATTTATGAAGGGATTTTATTGTAACTTTATAGGATCACTCCAGACAATGCCCAGATGAGAATGTCCCCTTTTGGTCACGATCATTCAACCATGATGGTTGCTCGAGCCCAAAACCCAAAAAACTTTAGTACAGACTTTTGGTCATATTTGTGAAGGGATTTCATTGTAACTTGGTAGAATGACTCAGTATAATGTCGAGATGATGACGTCCCATTTTAGTTGCAGTCAGTCAACCGTGATGGCTGCGCAGGCCTGAAGCCTGAAAACCTTTACCATAGCATATTCTACAGGCCATATTTATGAAGGGATTTCATTGTAACTTGATAGGATGCCTCGTTTTGAAATAATTTCACTGTAACTTGGTAACATTTGTTGACATACGTTAACTGTGAGGGCCACAAACATTAACTGTGAAGGCCACATTAACCCACCCCTCAGTTCTCTAGTACAGTCTACACCTCATATTATTTTTATTAAAAACATAGCATACAGGGAATAGAAATTAACATATTCCCAATTATCACAATTCTTGTTAGCTCACCTGACTGAAAGTCAGGGTGAGCTATTCTGATAACTTTTTGTCCATCGTAGCGGTTATATAAGGGCATTTAGGTTTTTCTTCAAATTGGGTTTCTGCTCATATTGTGGAGTGGGTGGGGCCAAAATGCACAAAATTTTAAAAAATCTTCTTCTCATGAACCAGCCATAGCAGAGACTTGATATTTGGTATGCAGCTTCCATTTGAAGTGTTGACTCAAGTTTGTTCAAGAGAAGTTTGACGGGCCATATTTGCCTTTGTTCTGAGAGGGGCAAGAATTTTTGCCCCGCCCAGAATTTCTATTTTCTGAACCAAGAGGCCAATTTGAACCAAATTTAACATGAGGTATTATTGGATTATAAATACTTGATTTATGCCCAAAAATTTTTTCCTGCAGCCCCGTGGGAACCTCCCGAGCCAAAAATAGAAAAAAATGAAAACGTCCATATCTCCAAAAGTGCACGGCACTGAGAATTTTTGTTTGGTGTGAGGCTTCCTTGTGACCAACACAAAGGAATGATAAAAAAATATTGCCATCGGTTTTGTCACAAGGTACTTTTTCGCGACTTTGAAAAAATGCTGAGTCAGCATTTTTTAACACTGTGGGCAATAGAAAAAATTAAAGAATCGTTTGCTTCCAAACCACTGCTCCAAAAGCTTTCATATTTTACCTATAACATCTTTGGAACATTGATTCACATATTTGTTGAAATCAAATCCCTCGGTCCATATTTGGGTTCCCTATGGGAGCCCAAATGTTCAGATTAGTGCAGTATGAGGAGATTTCTTTAAAAATCTACTTCTTCAGATCTACCAATAAGAATCTTTTGATATTTGGTATGCAGCATGCTTAGGGGGGTGAGATTCAAGTTTGTTCAAGCCAAGTCCCTGGATTCATTTTTAGGCTGAAAATTTGGGGGTTCCGGTCCTGACTTAGAAATTTTGGACCAAAATCCGGAAATGAGTTTTTTGTTTTTTTATGCGTTTCGGTCAATTTTAAGACAAAAACATTTTTTTTTAACACTGAAACAAGCCTGGAAATAAGAAATCCATCCTTTGCAGAATGAGGTCCCAAGAGGGTGAATTTGCTGGTGTTATCCCATAAAATGGGCAAATTTTTCCTCTGGATACCTCCTCCTGATTAGGCTTGAGACTTTGATTCAGATTGAGGTACACAGAGGGTAAATTTTGTGCAGGGTAGCATCACCAAATTCACCCTTTGGGGGCCTCATTTTGCAAATGACAGTGTACTAATTCCCAGGCTTGCTGAAAATTTGGGGTCGGGGTGTGACTTAGAAATTTTGGACCAAAATCCAGAAATTTTTTTTTTTTTTGGTTTTTATGCGTTTTGGTCAATTTTAAGAAGAAAAAAAAAAATTTTGTCTGAAAATATTTTGTTTGGGACTTCGAAAATTTCCGAACAAAAATAAAAAAAAATCTGTTTTTTATGTGTTTATCTCAATTTTGGGACGTAAAAGTGCAGGAACTGAAAATAGATGGAAAATCCTGTGTATTGTGTGGGCACAATCGTTTTATCTAGTTGGTATATGCTTTTCTTAGGAGGGGCATATGCAGCTTGTTCAAGTCAAGTCCCTGGTTTGATATTAGACTACCATGTCAGGTGAGCGCCCTCAGGCCACCTGGGGGCCTCTTGTCTTATTTCATAATCCTTTCAAAAACATTGAACATTATCCTTTTCATCAAACACAACGCACAGACAAGTTAAGCTACAGTGTCATTGACACTTTCATTTTCCTCATTCTATGCATGATGGTGAGATACAGCTATGCTCACAAAATGTGAAATTGGTTCAGTTATTTAGGTCCCACCCAGTTCACATACTTGCATAGAATTTGGAACGAATGTGAAAATCAGATAAGTTATGGTGACTTGATCGAAACTGTCGTTAATGCAGTTTTTAAAGGCATACTATTCTATAGTCTTAATGCAAAAGGGTTAAGCTGTCATACAGACAGTTATCAAAGAAAGTAACTAAAAGTAACTTGATGAGTAACTTTTCAGAAATTTACAATATTCCCAATATTTTACCAGCAACGTCAAATTTCCCATTTGAAAGGCCCCTGGCCACATTCCCAATTGCAAAGTGGTTAGGAAAATCCATGTACACCATTAGGCAAAAAAAGTGTTTTGATTCTCAGGCAATCCCTCACTGAAATTGAACCCCTCATTGGATGTTTTTATTGCTTTGCAGCATCTTCAAATACAGTGGAGCCCACTGAATAACCCTGTTAAATTAATATAATTTCCCAACACAAAATCATTTACCATACCTCCAATACAAATTTGACCTATTAATTGAATATAGGTTATAGAGTAAACTCCTGTTAATTGAATAAAAATAAAAAAAATTTCAGCCTGTCGATAAATTACAATGACACTCCCCTGTTTTCATTTACTATAATTGGGTCATAAGTATTTGATTGAGAGCCGAAAAAAAATTTCTGGAACACCATGAGAACCCCAGGAGCAAAAAATAGAAAAAAATTCAAACACCCATATTTAAAAAACTACATGACAAAGAATATTGTTTTATGGTATGCAGCTTCCTTAGGATCAGTGGAATCAGATGAACCAAAAAAATTGCTATCTGTTGTGTCATGGGGTGCCATACGAGGATGGCCATTTTAACACACACAAGGATGGCCATTTTAACACTTATTATTATTGTTGTTGGCAATGGGAAAATGCAAGAGCCATCATCTTTCTTGCACTCCATCAACTAATCTGAAACTTGCCTTCTTTAAAGTCACTGGGCCAAATTTATACCTATATGGCACAGACCATCTTTGGAGTGTATCCTGTCTGCTTTGTTCAAATGAAGCTGCTGTCATCTTTGGGATGTGTTTAATGCCCAAAAAGCCTAGAAAACTTCTCATGAACCACCGCAGAGAATGCTTTGATATTTGATATGGAGCTTTCATTGATGGTGAAGATCTAAAGATGTGCGATATATCGAATTGTCGATACGATATCGATATTGTTCCCATATCGAATATCGTATCGAGCACAACTGAAAAATATCGATCCGACGATATCAGTTTCCATTCCATAACTATAGGGGAAGTTGGAAATCCCCGTGTTACTTATGCATTCACTGTTATCATGGCGGGGCAGATTAAACAGTCTATTTATATACAACAAATTGACAACATTGGGTTTTAATCCCGTTGACAAGCCTAACTTAGATATCAGTTGAGTTGTTTCTCTATATTAATTTTTTTCGTTTGGAGCAAAAAGAGAAATTCATGAAACTTTCGTAATGTTTGTCAATCATTCTGTTTCATGTTAATTAGCTCAACTTTGGCAAAGCCAAATTTGAGCTTTTGTCATGGCCCGTCGTCCGTCTGTCCATCTGTCCATCTGTCCGTACGTCAACAATTGGATACGGCTCGGGCTAGAGGCCGTATTTATGAACCGATCTTTACGAAACTTCTTGGGTACCTTTGTTATGACCGTGGGACGAGAACGAGTGTTTTTGGGTGCGGTCCAAAATTCAAGATGGCTGCCAGCCGCCATTTTGTACCGACGATGCAGAAATCTGTTTTTTTGTACAGAACTTCCATATGAAAGCTCTGATTTGAATAATTTTTTGTATGAATGTTTAGTACCATGGGATACATCACATATAATACGGGTTTTTTTCTCGTGCGTAAATTGTGCAAATTAGACTAATTTTGATGTTTTTTGGGGTTACTTTCAGCACTGTAAGTGCAAATGCCAATACGGCTCGGGCTAGAGGCCGTATTTATGAACTGATCTTTACGAAACTTCTTGGGTACCTTTGGTATCACCGTGGGATGAGAACGAGTGTTTTTGGGTCCGGTCCGAAATTCAAGATGGCCGATGACAGCCATTTTGTACAAAATTAGGTGCAATCAGATTTTTGCACAGAACTTCCATATGAAAGTGCTGATTTGAATAATTTTTGTGTGTGAATGTTTAGTACCATGGGATACATCACATATAATACGGGTTTTTTTCTTGTGCAGAAATTATGCAAATTAGATGAACTTTGATTTTTTCAGTGTGACTTACACACAGTAAGTACACATGTCAATACGGCTCAGACTAGAGTCTGTATTTATGAACTTATCTTCACGAAATGTCTTGGGTACCTTTGTTATCACCTTGGGACGAGAACGAGTGTTTCTGGGTGCGGTCTAAAATTCAAGATGGCTGCCAGTGGCCATTTTGTACCGAAATTAGGTCTAATCAGTTTTTTTTGTGCACAACTTCTATACAGCTCAGACTAGAGGCCATATTTATGAACCAATCTTTACGAAACTTCTTGGGTACCTTTGTTATCACCGTGGGATGAGAGCGAGTGTTTTTGGGTGTGGTCTGAAATTCAAGATGGCCTCCAGCAGCCATTTTGTACCAAAATTAGTGCAATCAGTCTTTTGTACAGAACTTCTGTATGAAAGTTCTGGTTTGAATAAATTTTTGTATGAATGTTTAGTAACATGGAATACATCACATATTCTAAGGGGTTTTTTTTCGTGCAGAAATTATGCAAATTAGATGAACTTTGATTTATTCAGTGCTACTTACACAATGTAAGCACTCATGTCTATACGGCTCAGGGTAGAGGCTGTATTTATGAACCGATCTTCACAAAACTTCTTGGGTACCTTTGTTATCACCTTGGGATGAGAATGAGTGTTTCTGGGTATGGTCCAAAATTCAAGATGGCTGCCAGTGGCCATTTTGTACCGAAATTAGGTCCAATCAGTTTTTTGTCACAAGTTCTATACAGCTCGTATTTATGAACTGATCTTCACAAAACTTCTTGGGTACTTTTGTCTTCACCTTGGGACAGGAACGAGTGTGTTTTGGGGTGCCTTTGTTATCACTGTGCTATGAGAACAAATATTTTGTGGTTCAGTCAGACCTACTCTGGGACTCAAAGATTTTTTTCTAGTTTAGCATCTGACAGTCAACCACCTTTACAATACTTTACCTATACATTTGTTACAGGCAACGGTCAGTATTTATGTACAGACCGTTACAATACTTTATATGTACCTTTGTTATCAGGTCATTACCTAGATGTTTGTCATTGCTGTGTCACATACTATACATGTACATGTCTTTGTCTTGACAAGTTGAGCTACAGTGTCATTGACACTTTCATTTTTCATTTGCAGCAGAAATAAAATTCAGAAAACTTTGTGTTTGTCAATCACTTTGAAGTTTAATTCAGTTTTATATTTAGAATATAAGGAAATGTCCTGGTATTCAACGTTCAAATAACATTAGTTATTTATTCAGATTTACTGATATTTTATCAATTGCCTGATAATATTTTTGTTGACAGAAAGTGTGGAAAAAAGAATTCCCATTTAGTACTTTCATATACACTATGAAAGTAAAACTAGATAAGTCAAATAGAAACAATAAATCGAAGTCATGTTGTTGTGTTCAACTCCAAATGATTGGAGAGTACTCTTTGTACATCAAGGCGCCCCGTTGAATAATTTCATATTTTGCGCTACTTCTGTGGTGTTGGAATGTTAGTCCTTGTGTGAAACATTCTATTTTTTTTTTATAAATTGCCCATAAAAATACAAATAACAATTATTTTCGGCTAGGAAATGTATATACTTATTTCTCAGAGATATAACAAATTTGTAGTTTACTTTTGGTTTCCATATTTGCACTTTGACGTCTGTTATGTTATTTTTTTTCATTAAGATTTTAGTTCATCATACTAGTATTTTATGATTAAGGAGAGTAGCCTCTCCTGAGTGGAATCGTTCAGTCCATCTGATAGAGAAGCATTCTGTTTCTTGACAGAAGGCTTTCACAAATGGCTTACTCTTCAAAAAATAAGACACCCAGGTTGTTAAAAAATTCAAAATAGGTATTTTCTGACCTAGTGCTGGTGTACAGAGTGACTAACATCAATTTCATAATCAATATCGAATATCGTATCGATATCAAGATATTTGTAAGAAAAATATCGATATCGATATCGAAGTAAAAAATTCAATATCGCACAACTCTAGTGAAGATTAAAGTTTGTTCAAGGCAAGTTTGTGGGTCAGTATGTGGACTCTTGATGGGAGCATGCCCATTTTGAGCTCCATCGAAAATTTATTTCAAGAACCGATGGAGGACTGATTTGAACCAAATTGTGCATGTAGATTACTTTGGACACAAGTACTTGATTGCAGCCCTGTGGGAACCCTAGGTGCAGAAAATAGAAAAAAATTGAAATGCCAATATTTCAAGCACTGCTCGGACTATTGTTTTTTGGTTTCCAGTTTCCATAGGACAAGTGGAATCAGATGGACCCAAAAAATTGCCTTTGTTATGGGATGTCCATTTTAACCCTGTTGGCAATTGGAAAATGCTGATTTATCATCTTTCTTGTGCTAAATCAACTAAGTATTCTTCTTCAAAATCTTTGGGCCAAATCTAAACTAATTTGGTACCAAGCATCTTGGTGGATTATATTCTTTTGAGTTTTTTCCCCAAAAGTTCTTACTCCCCTTGGGACTTTACTTTATGCCTCATAAGCCTAAAATGCTTTAAAAGTCATCTTCTCATAAATGACTCCCAATAATCACTAGATTTCTGGTATGGGACTTCCTTTAGTGATGCAGATTCAAATTTGTTCAAAGGAACTCAGTAGGTCAGTATTTGGGGATCCACCCAAAAATTTCTGTTTCTAGAGCCAATTGGCTGATTTGACCAAATTTGTCATGTGGTAAATTTTGGTCATAAGAACTTGTTTTATGCCTGTAATTTTTGTTATATCTGCAGCAGTGTGGGAACCCCAGGAACTAAAAATGGAAAAAAATTAAAATGCCCATATTTGCAAAACTGCACAGAGCAGAATAGTGTTTTTTGGTATGCAGCTTTCTTAGGACCAGTAGAATCAGATGAATGAAAAAATTGCTCTCAGTTTTGTCATGGGAGTGCTGTATGGGGATGTCCATTTTAACACTTTTGGCAATGGGAAAACACTGAGTCATCATCTATCTTGTGCTCTGTCAACTGAGTATTCTTTTTCAGAACCTTTGGGCCAAATCTAAACTAATTGGGTGCAAAGCATCTTGGTGGAGTATTCCCCAGAAGTTACTACTCCCCTTGGAGCTGGGGTTAATGTCCCATAAACCTAAAATGCTTTAAAAATCATCTTCTCATAAACCACTCACATTAATGCTTCGATTTCTGGTATGGAACTTACTTTAGTGACGAGATTCATGTTTTTTCAAAGGACCTCAGTAGGTCAATATTTGGGCTCCCTTTGGGTGGATGCCTATTTCATCTCCAGAACCAATGGGCTGATTTGAACCAAATTTGTTATGTAGTATAACTGGGTCATAAGTACTTGATTTAGGCCAAAAAAATATTTTCGTGGATGGGGTAGAGATAATTGCAGAAGTTAAAAACCAAAACAATTTGTATGGACACTTTTTGAGACTTCATAGAACAGAGGTTTGTTTTTGCCTAAGAAGCTTTTCTAGGACCGGTAGAAATGCATGGCTAAAATGTTGCTTTTAGTTGTGTCCTGGCAAATCAAACAATTTCTCTTGCTCTCCATCACTTACTTACTGATACATCTCTTTTGACAACTTCAGCCGAATGATCATTTTGGGTTCACTTGAGCCACTATCTTGATTAATTTTCTATCTGAAATCTGAAGAGCACACATAAAGTTGCAAAACAGTTTTATTTTTAAAATTAAAAGAGATTATTTGTATAATTATGCTATTTCTATAAATTCTGTTTGTGGAAAGACAGCTCTTATTTCATACTCACTTTATGCAAGAAAAAAATAAAACTAATACCCTCCCTCCCTCCCTTACAGATTTGAAAAATAAATTGCCTAAGTATCAATTGTTTTATTTTTTGGGGCTTTATGTTGAAATTTTCCTGAATAAACTTTTGCAAATTCAAGATTGAATGAAGGAAAACAAATAAAAATAGTTATGAGATTCAGTGTTCTCACTTTTCTTTTGTGACAGCTGAGAATTTACGATATAGGGAGAAAATGGGCAGAAAACTGTGACCAAATTGTTACTCAGTCACTATCTTGTTGGAATTATCAGTTATATGATCTTAGTACTGTATTGAGTGTATCTCAGGAGGAAATATTCTTCCCATTTCTATTTCTGCTGAACATTTATACACTGATGTAGTGAAGTGATGAACCGATAATCGGAATTGACAATCGGAACTGCCCGGTTATGGGGTATCGACTGATTATGACAACCGGCAGTTAAAAGCCAGCAGTTTTCGGTTATTCTATATTTAAACACTGACTATTAAAATCTCTTTGATATAAAAAACTAAAAAACACTCTTTTTTTCGATGATAGGTGATTATTATGCAACACGTAAGTCGCATGACTGTCACAAACACGTTTTCAGTTTGTCAAGTTCATTTTTTAATTCAGTTACCTCCCTTGATGTTTCTCTCCAATGTTGATTGCAGAGAACATGTAAACACTGAGGAAACACATCAAGGGAGGTAACAAGTTGAACAATGAACATTAAATAGTATATTCTGAGATATCACATGAGTATATGTAAATAATGCGACATACAACTTCACAACACACATTAACATCAAAGTTATTATTCAATTACAACACAAAGTATGTGTGCTCAGAAACTCTCTGGTTAATACAGCCATGTGTATTGTATTCTTACACAAAACCGTAATAACACTATTTACCAAAATAACACACAATCTTCACAAGATAACAATATCATGTGATTGTATCATTAATAATGATCTTCCCCCATCCCAACTCCCAAAAATGCAAATATTATTTTGGCTAATCTTGCCCAGCAGTAACCATGCATACTCTGAGAACTTGTGTGGTATTAAGCTTTCATAATTGGTGATTTTTCAACGAAATTCTGCAGTATAACAGGCACTAACCGATTTTCTTAAGGGTTCTATTTCAACCATTGGAATCGGCATCAAAATTGGCAAACTCGGCCCATAAATAATCGGTAATCAGTTCATAGCAACTTTTGATAATCGGTTCATTACTACACTGATGTTAGTCTACCAGGCTCACTAAAATTTAATTATGACAGTTAATTTTTATTCCTTAAACTTCACTGTTTTATTATTTAATTTTTCTTTCTTTTAGAACCAAACAAAGAGGGTGAATATGGTCCTTTAGCTGAAGAACTGATCAACACACTAATTGAAATTATAGTTGATGTTCCAGTTGTGTAAGTATTTAAAATGCACATGTGACATTTTTCAAGTTTGACAGTGAATAATACAGGGCCGGGTAATATACTGAATTCTAAGCTCAGCATGAAAGTAGTACAATTAAATGGATTGCTGATACACTGCCTGAATGTAATGAGATAACCCTTTACCTAACACAATGTAAATATCCAACCAGCGCTATTCATTAAAATTGCCATTGAGATTTTATTGTTATACACGAAGAGATTGGGTGGTAAGCTGGGTTACATGTTTCTGTCCATTCATCTGTCCATCATTCTATCAGTCTGCCCATCCATCTGTATGTTCATACATTTGTCTGGATTCACATCTCAGCACTGAGTGGATAGATTTCAGTGAAATTTGGTATGCAGCAAGGCATGAACTGGCCTGTGGCCCAGCTGTTGTTTTTATGCCTCAGCCATACATATCATACTGACACATCTACTTTTAAATTTTTTCTAACCAAATGTCCTTGCAAGACTTTGAATTTTGTCTTGACATATCCATAAAAAAATCGTTGAATTCCATCTTCTGGTTGGAGCTTGAAAATCCTAATTTCATTCAGTGGTACCCTGTAATTGTACATTGACTAATCTTATGGTCAAAAAGGCAAAGGAAAATAAATGCATTAGCTCACTGGTTTGCATTTAATGTATTCTTGACCATGAACTTTCACTCTGCTTGCTTCAGGCCATCCTGGGTAAATGGGTCCTCATTTGGCCGTCTCCTGAATATCTTTTATGTCTAGTATAAATTAAGTACACTTATGTGGGAAGAACCTCCATCTTGTTTTAACGATTATAAATAAGAAACTGTAAACTACTTTTTCTCATTTCTTTCAGTAGTAAACTTAACTTCAACATACCCAGTTGGTGATCTTTGTTTCATCTAATTATGTGTAATGAGGTGAAAAAGATCCCTGTTGTCCTTTGACATGGGTATACATGAATAGTTTACATTGGTTTTTTGTTAAATATATGGCTAATGTTGGAAACAGCCCTAGAAGTGAACCAATAATACAAAGAAATTCGATGGCTGATATTTCTTCAGTAGCCAGTTTGCTTTCAGCACCGGTCTTGACTGAAATAATTCTGAAATGAATGTAGAAGTTTCTGTCAAATTCAGAAAATAGCACAAATCATATGATATAGT
Organism: Pictodentalium vernedei; assembly: GCA_031216915.1. NCBI lineage: Eukaryota > Metazoa > Mollusca > Scaphopoda > Dentaliida > Dentaliidae > Pictodentalium > Pictodentalium vernedei. The sequence continues at coordinate 302,181,057 of CM062292.1, read as the reverse complement.
TAAAATAATGTACATTATAATCTCAAATTGTCAGTATTGTAATGCCCACATTTTTTATTAAATTTCTTGGGAGTTTAACATTTATTACAGACTATTATTCTGTCTTTTTTCCCACGGTTACGTCCTAACCCTAGTCTTGCATCTGGTAGCATTAAATTGTTTTATGACTTTGGGCCTTTTTGTGTGCCTGATGTCTTGTTTACATTGACGTTTACATTGACAACGTCCTGATATATAGGTAGTTTTTAGCTCAACTTTGGCGAAGCCAAATTTGAGCTTTTGTCATGGCCCATCGTCCGTCTGTCCGTATGTCAACAATTGGATACAGCTCGGGTTAGAGGCCGTATTTATGAACCGATCTTTACGAAACTTCTTGGGTACCTTTGTTATGACTGTGGGATGAGAACGAGTGTTTTGGGGTGTGGTTCGAAATTCAAGATGGCCACCAGCAGCCATTTTGTACCAAAATTAGTGCAATTAGTCTTTTGTACAGAACTTCTGCATGAAAGTTCTGATTTGAATAAATTTTTGTATGAATGTTTAGTAACAAGGAATACATCACATATAGTACGGGTTTTTTTCTTGTGCAGAAATTATGCAAATTAGATGAACTTTGATTTATTCAATGCTACTTATACACTGTAAGTGCACATGTCAATATGGCTCGAGCTAGAGGCTGTATTTATCAACCGATCTTCACGAAACTTCTTGGGTACCTTTGCTATCACCTTGGGACGAGAACGAGTGTTTCTGGGTGCGGTCCAAAATTCAAGATGGCTGCCAGTGGCCATTTTGTACCGAAATTAGTTCCAATCAGTTTTTTGTCACAACTTCTATACAGCTCATATTTATGAACTGATCTTCACGAAACTTGTTGGGTACCTTTGTTTTCACATTGGGACAGGAACGAGTGTGTTTTGGGGTGCCTTTGTTATCACTGTGCTATGAGAACAAATATTTTGGGGTTCAGTCAGACCCACTCTGGGACTCAAAGATTTCTTTTCTAGTTTAGCATCTGACTGTCACCCACCTTTACAATACTTTACCTATACATTTGTTACAGGCTACGGTCAGTATTTATGTACAGACCGTTACAATACTTTATATGTACCTTTGTTATCAGGTCATTACCTAGATGTTTGTCATTGCTGTGTCACATACTATACATGTACATGTCTTAACAAGTTGAGCTACAGTGTCATTGACACTTTAATTTTTATATTCTATTACTGTAGAATTACTGTAGGATACATGGATTATTATTCCGCTAGTGTGGCTCAAAATATTTGAATTTTGTCCACACTTAGGCTCTTTCGGGATACCTTTGGGCTCTTAATGTTCCCTTTGGGAACTTAGGCATTTTTTCAACAAAAAAAATTTTCCCAAAAATATTTTGAATTTAATTTTGATTGCTATTATTCATGTATCTTAATTATATATATTTTGTTGTGGAGTTTGGCGGTCTGATATCGACTTTAGTCGCTGCACTCCTGTGGACTCGTCATTCTTGTGTTCCCTTGAATGACTAATGTTGGAGACAGGTGTCACGGTATGTTGTTGGCAGTGAGGTTCTGAGGGCAGGCCTCTCACTGCATTATAATTCATTTTGTCAGTTTCTATTTCAGAGGAACATGAACATGGTGATGATATTCTGACACCCATCCAAGTATGCTACCGTCGTCATGCTCCATTGAGCATATAGAGCTAGCTGCAGTTCTCATGATTGCAAGAGTTAGTACTGTTTGTTAAGGGTCTTAATCTCTTGCAAGCATCTAGCTCGACCGGTGAAGCAGTACTCCGTCCATGGGAGCCGTGACGCAGGGTAAGTCTGTTGCGGTCTAAGAAGTGGATTGCGTAGAGCGAGCATAGATAAATATATATAAATAGCTCATCCAACGACGACGGAAATAGGGAGGAAGTCAACAAGTTTCTTGTACTCGGCGAGGTCTATAGACCGCGAGCGGGAGAGGCCTCTCTCTAACCTAACAGACATTTAGGGCCAAATGTTGTTATGAGAAACTTGCACGAGCTGGAGCATATGGCCACCCTCCACTCGGGACACTCTATTTAGTCTGCTGCCAGGGTCGGCTTCAGTCATGGCTTCCTCCACTACGTTTCACAAGCCGAAATGAAGTTTTCTATTTGGAAACTTGCGCTAGACAGAGCATACGTCCGCCCACCGCTCGGGATGCTCTGTCTAGTCTGCAGCCGGGGTCAGCTTCAGTCTTGGCTTCCATCTTGGCTTCCTCTGCTACGTTATTAAAGCACACACGGGGGCGCGGTGGCTCAGTAGGTAGAGGTGCAAGCTGCAAGCCGAGAGGTCCTCGGTTCGAATCCCACCTGCGGCAACCGCGTTGTGTCCTTGGGCAAGACACTTCACCCCGCTTGCCTACATGGGGGCACGATGATGCTGTGTACTAAGGCGTACTGCACGTCGATGGTGCACATGTCTTCAACCAATCTAACCCTGCCTGTGCCGCGGTGCAGAGTTCAGAGTTACGATGTTGGGGAGCTGACAGCTGCTCGTCGTTGCTCGGTGGTTCTCTCCGGGTACTCCGGCTTCCTCCACCCATAAAACTGTCACCGACATGATATGACCCTGGCTGTTAATGTGTCGTTAAACCCAAGTAAAAAAAAAAAAAAAAAAAAATTAAAGCACACACGACTGCATCCTAGCTACCTGACTTCGGATATCCAGCCTGCAGCACGAAGAAGAACTACTCATAGTCCATGATGTTCGGAGAAAAGATCCATCTCCAACACACCATCCCAGGAGCAGCAAGCGGCTAGGAAACAGAAGACTGCTGCTCCTCAAGCCTCGATGTCGGACTTGCTGTTCCAGATTGTGCAGTTGATCGCATCATCCCAGCAAGTGCAGATGCAGCCTCCCTCAGACTTAGAACCTGAGCTGTCGGACGGTGCTGGGTCAGTCCAGTCGTCTGTTCACGCAGATGCAATGGACCGAGATTCGCAACTAATTCTCTTGGTTGGTGAAAGGGATAAGGAAGAGGATTACCCTTGCCTTTCAGAACAGCACAGGGTTGTGACGGATTTCATCCATCAATACTACCCTGAATTTGTTCCGATGAATCAGAATGCTGTGACGACAAGGAAGAAACCACTGGTGTTGTTGGACGCAGACTTTATCCGGACAAAGGAGGAAGTCCTTTCATTTCCGGTCCAGACTAGGCAGGTGTCGCAGGCCTGCGACCATATAGACGACTCCGTATTTATCCTCTCGAGTGCAAGAAGGAAAGGCGGTTTCTTAGCTACATCTTCCATAAACATACCATTTCATGGACTACGTTCATTTAAAAACAGATGGAAAAGATGTTCAGAGAGCTCCACTGCATTTGAATGAGCAGCCCGGGGATCTAGATGTATTCTTGCTTGCATCATTCACTATTCGCTGCAACGGCTATGTCATCAAGTAGAGCGAATTTGGAAGCAATGTCTTACGCAGATCACCTTACCAGAGCTATGGCGCAAAGTCTCAATGGGAAGGAATTTGCTGACATCTGGACCTCTTTTAGAGTTGTTTCCAGGGCATTTGGTATACCACGTGTAACTCCGCCCTTAACAGTGGTTAATCTGGAGTTAATCAGACATGATGCTGCCCTTGCGTCGTCATCACTTATAGATGACAAGGTGAGAAGCTCTCTCCGAGTCGCTCCAATCTCCGGACATACTATTTTGGATGACAAGCTTCTGTCAGCCTGTGATTTAGATTTTCTATTTAGAAAGCGTCAAGCTTAAGTGATCTGCAATTGAAGTCGGCATTTCATCAACCTGCTTCAGCAGACAAGAGTAAAGGAGGACGTTCCAGATCTAAACGTCAAAAGGGAACTCGAGGGTACAAGAAGCCCCAATTACACTGGAGGTCGTCAATATAGTGACTCGGGAAAGGGGCGTAGGACTGTTCGGGACTATCGGTCAGACCCCCCCTAGGCTGACGGGACAAGGTTTTTCGTGGGGAGGACGTTGTCTTTCCTCCGGTAAGCCTCACAGGTCGTACAGGTGATGTTCAAGACCTCTATTGCTTACCAGTTAGCGGAAGGGTATCTATCATCTTCGCGAAAAAATGGACAGCAGTCACGGAAGATCAGTGGGTGAGAAGTGTAGTCTCGGACGGCCTACGGCTATCATCCGTGCAGCACCCCCACTAACAAGATGTCTGCATTGCATCGGATCCTTTCAAAAGAGAGTCTTTGTTAGCGAATGTACAGGATCTATATTAAAGGAAGCAATAGAGGTCGCCGAGAATCAGGATTCTAAGTGTAAAATGTTTTTACAGTCACCTGTTCCTCGTACCGAAGCCAGATGGCTCGTTCTGACCAGTAATAGACTTGAGCTGGATAAACAAGCTTATCGTGGCTCCAAAATTCTATATGGGGACCATTTGGTCGGTAAGGGTGAGCATTCGAGTGAGCGACTATGCAGCAAGCATAGATCAAGGATGCGTACTTTCATGTCCTTGTACAACCGGCATTCAGCAAGTACCTGCAGTTCGCCGTACAAGGGAAGGTGCATCAGTTCAGAGCAATGTGTTTTGGTCTGAACCTGGCTCCCTCGTGTCATACTTCTGAGCTCATTCGTCTGCGGTATCGTCGGCTTACTTGGACGACATTCTTCAGAGATACTGCAACAGAATTAATCTTCAGAACGATGTTCAGGGTCTGCTTCTTTTGTTCCGACGTCTCGGTTTCACCGTAATCGAGAAAAAGTCAGATATAGCTCCATCCAAGTCGTTCACTCACTTGGGAATGAGCTTCGAGACTCACAACAGTCTGGTTTGTCAGCCATTACCCAGAGCAAAATTTGTCAGTCGTTATACTCGCTTTTGTCTACACTTAGACGCATTAACGGCGAAGAAATTCATGCGACTGATGGGGCTGTGCGGAGCGGCGTCGGATCTTATTCCGATGAGCCACCTGCGCACACGTCCCCACCAGATATTCTTTACTCAAAACTGGAGTGTGAAGATGCATTTGCTCGAAACCAGTATTGTTTTAACAGACCTAGTAAAACAGGGGTTCAGATTTGGGCAGACATTCAGTGGTTAACTCAGGGAGTTCCGCTGCAACTGCCGGATCCGGCTTTCACGATTACGATAGATGCTAGTCAGACGGGTTGGGACGCGACCCTAAGTCCCGCAGTCTTGAGGTGTCAGGGCCTTTGGGACCCTCGGTTCCTAGAGAAGTGCATAAACATCAAGAGATGATGTTAATTTGGTTAGCGCTACAACATTGGATTCACATAATAGTGGACATCCATGTTCAAATTTTGTCGGACATTTCTACAGTAGTAGCTTACATCAGAAACCGAGGCTACACTCATTCAATGTCATTATGCGAATTAATGGAGAAGATTCTCCTACACCTCATGAATCATCATGTTCGTCTTTCAGTCCGTCATATACCGGGTCATCTGAATGTACTAGCAGACTCGCTCTCTCTGAAAGGTCACCTGATGCCATTGGACCAGACACTCAACGAGCGAATATTCAGGCAAATTTGCTACCAGTGGGATCGTTCCATGATAGATCTGTTTGCGACACACCAGAACAATCAGTTACCAATGTTCGTGTCATCATGCCAAGATCATCGAGTGTACGCAGTAGGCGCTCTGTTGATCTCATGGAACGGAATGATAGGATAGGCGTATCCTCTAACTCCCCCCACACTGCCAATGTGTTAAGAGGTGATTACTGGGCAAGATGTAGTTTTCTTCCTGTTTGCCTCATATGTATGTAAATACATACATGCATTTCATGACATCTCGATTGGCGGCTGGGTCATGTTCTATGGTGACCTCATGGGCAAATCCACTTTCTAGTTGGTTGGTTTCCTGTGGTTGTTCGTCTATATGTCATATAAGAATATGATTCATCGTCAATAAATTGCTAGCCTTGGGGTACCTGGGAGGCTGTATAGTCAGTTAACTGGTATTCAGATGATTATATGTGGGATTTCAATGCTCACGTGCATAATAATCGCATTATTAGGCAGACGCATTACTGTATGTTATGGACCTTAGAAATAATGAATTATTTCGGGGGTGGGCCGTGACGAGTCTGTTTATCATAGCTCGATCCATTTCTAGATCCAGGTTTCTATTAATGGCGGTACTCAATCGAATACATCTTGTCTTACTCTCTTGTATATTCGCACGTTTCCAGGAACATAGATATCGGATAGAACACGTCTGGGAGTGTTATTTACTGGACTTTATTGTACACCTGAATGGGGTTGCCTGTGGGTTACCTTGGAAGTGTGTTTACTCTTCAGAGATCGTCCATTGTGATTCTATTGGACATGTGTATGTTATATATTATATCACCTGTTTTCGACTTATTTGCATATGCCGACTCCAGTGTATGTTACGAGCGGGCGATATTAATTACCGGGGTATCACCACTATAGCCTTAGCTTCTGAAGTGGCATTAAGCGCCTATTTATTAATAATAATTAATACCTGGGTGTCTATTCGACGAATATTTTTTTGTTATTTGGTACCGTTTTTACTGATTCCAAAGTGCTCCCCTCTTCTTTTTTGAAGATTCCTTCAAAAAGGGGGAGGGAGTGATTTTTTACCTCTTCTCCGGCTTGATAAGTATGTAACTATGAGTGAAGCTGTTTTGTCTGTAGATTATATCCTGGATACAGCTTGTGTTGTATATGGCGTATGTTTGGGAAATTGGGAACTCATTACATCCAATTAGCATAGTTTTCATGCTAAGAACATGGAATTACTTGAATGTGGCTCCTTATTGATGATATGTCTTCTCTATTACTGTATAGAAAGACATACATTTAATTTCTTTTTAAATTTAATTTCCTTTCACCTTGAATTACAGGCTATGGAACTATGTTGGTCTACTAATTCTGAAGTCCTAGGCCCTCCACCTTGTTAAGATTCGGCTAAATTGGTTGTTGTACAAAAATATTTTAAATTTAAAGTAATTTGTTTATTTTTATATACTTACCCATGGCCCAGACGGGTATGGCCCTCCCATGAGTGGGCACTCCCACCTCCCCGCTGAGTTATTATGTAGTACTCGTTTCTACAAAGAATGATGTTGGCGCTAATTTTGGTCACTTCCTGGCGACTGCGCTGGTGCAGAGATTAAAAGTATAGAGGGCCAGATAGGACTTTTAATTTTTAATATTTTTATACTGTACCAATGACCCAGACTTAGCTGGTGCTAACTCTAAAAAATCCAGGGCCAAACACAAATTTTGCCCCCCAATCCCCAAAATTTGCATCTAAAACCAAAAGAAATCATGTCCTATAGGACCTCCATACTTTGCCCTTACTGCGCATGCGCAGTGTCAAGGACGTTCCGAAATTGGCGCCAATTATCATTCTCTGTTTGGCCCTTCATCAGTCAACATCTCACTGATCTTTGTGCTTGTAAATCTCAGTTTAAAGGATGCCAGACACGTAATTATTGGAGAAATGGTGATTCTAAGGAGGATATAGAAGGAGGAGAGGAAAAAGGAGTGACAAAAAATAATCAGGGCTGTACTTAAAATTTTTTATGAAATTATGTTAAGTTGCCTATTTTCGAGGCATGGGCCTCTTGTTGTCATTCTTGCTAAAAAGTTGCACTGCTTATTCAGTGTTTCCTCTCCCCTGGTCTTCTAAGTCCCCCCTTGCAATTCTCCCATGCTTTTGGCATATTTTTGAGAAAGATCATTTCTAAAATTCTCTTGGGAGAGTTGCTTGGTTACAGAATGTTTTCTGTTATTTTCCCCATAGTTACGTTTTCACCCATGGGTGTATAAACGTTGTGTTCTGCATCTTCCATCTGATGTTCTGCAGATTCTCCCCTGGGAGTCTCTGTCTTGCATCAGATAGAGTGTAATTTTGATGACTGATTTCGGGCCAGTTTTGTCAGTGCCTGGAGTCCTGTTTTCTGGTGTTTTTACACTGTTTGTTTACATTGGCAACAGTCTCTTTTGAGGGGGGCTGTTTGCCTTTGGAGTAGTTTATCTCACTATAAGATACATTTTTATTATCCGTAAGTGTTGCATTAATTATTTAATATAAATTTAAAATTTTTGACCACACTTAGCCATCGGATCCATTGGGGCTCAGCGTTACTTTTCAGAAACTTGGGCTTCGCTGAAAAAATATTTTTCAAAAATTATTTTGATTTGCAATTGTTTTTTCATTATTAATGGATCATGTTATTATGTATCTTTGTGTCAGGGGTTTGTGCGAGTAACTAGGACTTGTTGTTGACTTTTCACAATGGAAGGATATTGTTCAAATTGTAATAGGAAGAAATCTTCCTCTGACTTTCATGATCATTGCATTAATTGTAGTCAGTGTTCTCGCACTAATCCCTGTTCTATATGTCAATATTGGGATGACAAACATTGGAAACGTGTGTCACGATATGTTGTTAGTGGAGAAAGGGCTATGCCGGCTCTTTCTCCGCAAGATCACTCTACTCTCTCAGTTTCTATTTCAGAGGAACAAGAACAGGGTGATGTTTCCATGTTATCTTGCACAAGTGCGCTTCCGTCGTCACAAATGAATACAGAGCTAGCGGCAAAAGTGCTCATGGAGATTAAACAAATGTCATCCGCTAGCTCGCCCGGTGTAGCGTCCATTCACCGAATGGTTCGGCAGCCGGGTTCGTCCGATACGGTCCAGGAGGAAATGTTGGGTGATGCGAGCACTATAAACATTCAACGTGCACACCCAGTGACGGCGGATAGTAGGCGAGATCGGAGGAAGCCTTTGAGTCCGGTTCCTAGCTCGTCCAGGTCCAGCCGGGCCGCGAGCGAGAGAGGCCCCTCTCTCGTACAACAACATCTGGGACCAGATGTTGTGGTACAAAATGTGTCGCAAGTGGAGCACACGTCCATCGCTTGGGACACTCCGTTGTATAGGCAGTCCGCGGAGACTGCTCAGGCTTCTTCCTCTCGTCAGCGCACACGACCGCACCTTGGCTACATGACCGCCGATATTTTGCCAGCTTCGCCGATCAGGGATTCTTCGGCGACCAGGTCACACCATCCGGTAGCCAGGGACACGAGACCGATGGACTCCGGACGTTCGCATAGGAAGAGTATGCGGGAGTCATCAGATGCGGAGCTGCCCTCGGCGAAGCAGCGAAAGACTGCGCCTCGGCAGGCCTCGACGTCGGACGTACTTGTGCAGATAGCACAACTTATCGCAGCATCCCAGCAGCCGACAGAAACGGTGTCGGATCGGGAATTATCCGACGGCGCTGGGTCGGTACGCTCCGGCGAAGCATCGGGGGCGGACGACCGGGAGCATCATGAGGTCCGACCGGATGGTGAAAGGGATACGGATGACTTGGAGATATCCCTTTCGGAACAACATAAAGCTGCCGTGGACTTCATCCGGCACTTTCTCCCTCAAGTTGTTCCGTCGGGCCAGACCGCTGCGGTTCCGGACAAGAGGATTATAGCATCATTGGACTCTGATTTCTTTGAGCGGTTCAGGGACATCGCTCCCGAGTTTCCGTCTCAGTCCAATAATGTTGCAAGAACATTTGAATTATGGAACGACGCTATATTCAAACTTGCTTCCAAAACGGGAAAAGCAGGTTTCTTGTCCGCCAATACTCTCAACCTGCCTTTCATTAATGCAAGGAATAAATTCGACACGGCAGGACAGGGTATCCCGAGAGTTCCTCTGCGTATGGACGACGAGGCGGAAGACTTAGAGTTATCATTACCGTCGTCGGCGTCTATTCCAACCGCGGTGTTGGAAACAACTATTTCGTCTAACAGAGCCAGTTTAGATGCCTTATCTTACGCAGATCACCTTACTAAGGCATTATCACTGCGCCTTCAAGTGAAAGAATTTCAGGATATACAATCCTCTTTAAGACTTCTTTCAAGGGCAGTAGCTTATTCCACGTGTAACTCCGCCCTTTCAGTGGCAAACCTGGAGTTGGTTAGACGTGACGCAGCCCTAGCTACATCCACACTCGTGGATACTAAGGTGAAGAACTCTCTCAGAGTCGCTTCGGTCTCCGGAGATCTTCTCTTTGATGGCAAGCTTTCTACAATTTATGATAAAATTACAAAGAAAGCTTCGGATTCTCTGCTGTTCAAATCTGCTTCTAAGAAGTCGGACACGGCAGATAAGAGTAAAACAGGCACTTCTGGGTCTAATGCGCCCAAGAGAGGTTCCTATAGAGGTTCCGGTGCGTCCTCTTGGTCTTATTCAAGAGACCGTCAAGGTAGCGACTCACGTTCGGGACGTCCTTCGGGCCGGGACAACCGGTCGGACGCCCCGAGGTCGACGGGACGAGGTGCGGGTCGTGGAGGACGTGGTTTCTCCTACCGCAGGCCTCGCAGGTCCAGGAGGTGATGGCTGCAACCTCTATCGCGTACCGGTTGGCAGAAGGTTGTCGAGTTTTTCTCAAGAGTGGGCGTCGATTACGGACGACCCTTGGGTGAGAGGGGTGACTTCGGAAGGTCTAAAGATATCCTTCAAACGAAAGCCTCCATTAACTCGAAGTCCAAAATGGACTCAACTTCCGTCAAATCCGCAGAAAAGAGACGCTCTATTATCAGAGGTGCAGTCTCTTTTAATGAAGAACGCGGTAGAGGTCGTAGAAAACCAGGAGACTCCGGGATTCTACAGCCATCTGTTTCTGGTTCCGAAACCAGACGGCTCGTTCCGTCCAGTCATAGATTTGAGCTGGATAAACAAGCTGATCGTCGCTCCGAAGTTTTATATGGAGACGATTCGGTCGGTCAGAGCGAGTATTCGGGTGAACGATTATGCAACGAGCATAGATCTCAAAGATGCGTACTTTCACGTCATGGTACATCCGACATTCAGAAAGTATCTATGCTTCGCAGTCCTAGGAGTAGTGTATCAATTCCGGGCGATGTGCTTCGGATTGAATCTAGCACCCTGGGCTTTCACTCGGGTAATGAACTCGGTAATGATGTATTTCCGAGCTCATTCGTCTGTGGTAACGTCGGCCTACCTGGACGACATTCTTCAGAGGTACGGCAATGAGTTAACGCTTCAGAACGATGTGCAGAATCTACTTCTATTGCTCCGACATCTCGGTTTTATAGTAAACAAGGAGAAGTCGGATCTGGTGCCGTCCAAGTCATTCACACATCTGGGAATGAGCTTCGAGACGCACAACAATCTCGTTCGTCTGCCGTTAACCAGAGCGAAATTAGTCAGTTGTTACGCTCGCTATTGTCTGCACGCAGACAAAGTCACAGCGAGAGAATTTATGAGACTGATAGGTCTGTGCGGAGCCGCTGCGGATCTCATTCCGATGGGGCGGTTACGCACGCGTCCTCTCCAAATTTTCTTGACTCAGAATTGGAGTGTGAAAATTCATTCGCTCGACATAGACGTTCTCTTGTCAGATCAAGTGAAACGAGAGATTCAGACTTGGGCAAACATTCAGTGGTTAACTCAGGGAGTTCCGCTGCAGTTGCCGGATCCGAGTTTTACCATTATGACGGATGCCAGTCAAACAGGTTGGGGTGCATCATTGATCCCGACGGATTCGAGATGCCAGGGTCTTTGGGATCTGCAATTCCTGGGCAAGCACATAAACATCAAGGAAATGATGTCAATTTGGCTTGCGTTACGTCATTGAATGGACATTATTCACAATGCTCATGTCCAAATCCTGTCCGACAATACGACAGTAGTGGCGTATATACAGAATCAGGGAGGCACTCATTCAGTTCCGTTGTTCAATCTAACGGAAAGAATCCTTCTGTTTGCTCTAGAACATCAGGTTCTTCTTTCAGTCCGTCATATACTGGGTCGTCTGAATGTACTAGCAGACTCCCTTTCATGAAAGGGTCACTTGTTGCCGTCGGAGTAGACTCTCAACAAACAAGTATTCAATCAGATTTGCTACCAATGGGAACGGCCAATGATAGACTTATTTGCGACACATCTCAACAATCAGTTGCAGACGTATGTGTCTCCGTGCCCGGATCCAAGAGCTTTTGCAGTAGACGCTCTGTCGATCCCTTGGGACGGAATGATAGGATACGCGTATCCTCCAGCGCCGTTAATTCAGCAAGTATTGCTAAAGATAAAACAATCTCAATGCAAGATTCTGTTGGTAGCATCTCTGTCTCCACAGAGACCGTGGATAAATCTACTCAGGTGTCTGTTGTGGGACCTACCGCGAAAGCTTCCTCCACGGGAGGATCTTCTTTCGCAGGGGAAATCGCGTCAACTCCATCACAACCCGCAAGGTCTCAACCTTCACGTTTTTCCGTTGTGCGGTCCTTCTTGCATGGCAAGCACTTTACAGGATGAGCAGTGGACGCGATTTCTAACTGTAGGAGGACCTCCTCTTCGCTAAACTATGCGGCTAAGTGGAAGGTTCTTCGTCGTTGGTGTAGGGATCATTCTGTGGATATTTTTGATCCCTCTATACCAGACATTGCAAACTTTCTAGTATACTTGTTTGACGAAATCAAACTGCAGCCTGTTACTATTAAGGGTTATAGGTCTATGTTATCTGATGATACCTATGCACATCATGATAGTTTACCAGTTGGATCTAATGTCTCTTTATCTAAGTTGGTTAGAAACTTCTCGATAAATAGACCCAGAACTCTTAGGTTAATTCCTAAATGGAATTTAGCTTGGGTTCTTCTTAAACTGAAGGAAAAGCCATTTGAGCCTCTTGGGACAGTAGATTTCAAATTCTTATCTTATAAGACAGCTTTTCTCTTAGCTTTCTCTTCTGCTAGAAGAGTCAGTGAGCTTCATGCACTGTCGGTGGATGATTCTCACTATCGTAGTGCCGGGAACACTATCACCTTCACTACTAATGTGGGTTTTTTAGCTAAGAATCAGGCTCCTAATAAATATCCGGAACCTATTGTTATTAAGGCCCTTCCGCATTTACTCTGTCCTGTTAGAGCGTTACGTATCTATAAACAGAGATCTCAGTTTATCAGAAAGGGACGAAAACGTTTCTTTCTATCTCTGATGCCTAATAGAAGGGACATTTCGGTCCATTCTATTGCTAGATGGATTCAATTAACTATCCGTACTGCTTATGAGAGTTTATCTTCTTCTCAGCAGTCTGTGCTTAAGATTTCGGCTCATGAAGTAAGAGCTCTTGCTACTTCTTGGGCTTACGCTAATAGTATTGCTATTTACAGATTTAATGAAGGCTGCTTATTGGTCTCAGCCATCCACATTCACGAATTTTTATCTCAGAAATATTGAGTCCATTTCTGGAGACCTGCATTGTTTAGGTCCGTTATCTGTTGCTCAGAATGTCGTCCACTAAACAGTTGCAACTATAGTTATGCAGGCTTTCTGTTCCGGCAGTGACTCTGTCCGGCTGCCCTCTTCGCTCTGGGCTATTTGACCCAGGGCAAGGGGAAGGGGGGGGGCGGAGGGTGTTCCCTTAGGTCACCTGCTTTATAGTGAAAAGCAAGGGAATGCCTCCTCCGAAGTCAGTATTTCTGAGTCGTTTCCGGGATGGTTTTAAAGTGTAATATTAATGTTAAAAATTCATTCATGTCTTATTTTTAAAGTGTAGCTCGGTGTGAAGCATTTGTATATGTCAAGTGTCAAACGGGCGTTAATATACAATCCTCGGACACTTTTAAAAGAATATAAAGAGTCTCAATTCTCTGGACTTACTTTATTTATTGGCTTACTTTAAAAATAATTAGTATAAAGGGTTATACTGGATGTTAATAGAGAACATGAATGTTATTGTGCTCAATTATGAAGGGTATTGTATCTTTCTAATTTAACATAAAATAAGAAAGATACATGTAAAGCCTAATACTCCTTTTCTCCTTGAGGGGTTGCCTCTATATTATATAGTTGAGCTTATTGGATTTTCCTCTATGTCCTAGGCCTTCCAGCCTTTTTACTATTCAGCTAAGTCTGGGTCATTGGTACAGTATAAAAATGTTAAAAAATTTATAGTAATTTATATATTTTTTATACTTACCAATGACCCAGACGGGGATGGCCCTCCCAGGAGTTGGGAACTCTTACCTCCCCGCTGAGTACATAGCGCTGACCAGGCACTGCCAGTAAGAATGATAATTGGCGCCAATTTCGGAACGTCCTTGACACTGCGCAGTAAGGGCAAAGTATGGAGGTCCTATAGGACATGATTTCTTTTGGTTTTAGATGCAAATTTTGGGGATTGGGGGGCAAAATTTGTGTTTGGCCCTGGATTTTTTAGAGTTAGCACCAGCTAAGTCTGGGTCATTGGTAAGTATAAAAAATATATAAATTACTATAAATTTTTTAACTTTCGGTTTTGCAAGCAAATTTTGGGGATTGGGGGGGGGGGAGGGGGTAAAAATTTGTGTTTGGCCCTTGATAACTTTGAGTTAGCACCAGCTAAGTCTGGGCCATTGGTAAGTATAAAAAATATACAAATTACTTTTAATTTTTAATTTTCAAATTGAGCAGCTGAAAAAATATTGATTTGTTAAAACTTTTTTTTTCAAATTTAAAAAAATTAATAAAAAAGTTTCCTGTGACTAATTCTCATAAAATTTATACACAATATTGAAATTGATCAAATGAAGCTCCCTTTCATTTTTGATGGTTTTCTGTTTTTTCTTTCCAGAGTTATGGGACTTAAATCTTCAAAAAATTGCCCATTTTTAGCAGGTGATATGATAACACAATAATACTTTCACCGAATCTCTTGAAATTTTGTAGCAATGTTACAATCAGTAAAGGCAACACCCCTTTCAATTTTTATGATTTTTAGGTCTGTCATTCGGTAGTTATGGGACTTTAATCTTAAAAAAATGTGTCTGGCTGTCAACATATTCCTATGTACGATAACTCAAGTTTCCTTTGACCAATTCACATAATATTTATACTCAATCTTAAATTGATCCAACGAAGCTCCCTTTCATTTTTGACAGTTTTTGTTTTTTTCTATCCAGAGTTATGGGACTTGAATCTTTCAAAAATTGTTAATTTTTTATATGTTGTATGATAACTCAATAATGTTTTGACCAAATCTATTGAAATTATGTAGCAGTGTTACAATCAGTAAAGGCAACACCACTTTTAATTTTTATGATTTTCAGGTCTGTCATTCTGGAGACTTTAATTGTAAAAAGATGACAATTTTTCACATTTCATAACTGAAGTTTGTTTTGACTGATTCTCATAATTTATATACACACTATTGAGATTGATCAAAGGAAGCTCCCTTTTATTTTTTGACAATTTTCAAATTTGTCGTTCCAGAATTATGGGGCTTGAATAATCAAAAATAGTAATTTTTAGGTCATCAGTGTTGAAGGAGTAGTATGGACTTGGAAAATTTCTGACCTGTTTTGCTATACATGATTGCAGGCAACCACTGGTATTCTAGGGCTTTCAAATTTCATATATGTGTTAATTGCTTTGATATAAGTTAACGTTAACCTTTGATCAGATTTTTATTTTTTTATTAGGGCTTAACAACACATTAACAGCCAAGGTCATATCATATCGGTGACAGTTTTATGGGTGGAGTACCCGGAGAGAATCACCGTGCAATGATGAGCAGCTGTCAGCTCTTCAACATCGTAACTTTGCACCGTGGCACAGGAGGGTTAGATTGGTTGAAGACATGTGCACCATGGACATGCAATACGTGTTAGTACACAGCATCATCATGCCCCCATGTAGGCAATCATGTTTAAGTGCCTTGCCCAAGGACACAGTGTGGGAGCATGAATCAGTCGCTGAAATGGTCACCCATCCAACTACTAACCACGCTTGATGTTGCTCAACTTTGGTAATCTGACGAGGACTGGTTACTACGATGCCACCGCACCCCCTTGACCAGATTGTTCTTACAGTTTGTGGATATTTTTAATATACTGTTCAACATTTTTTCTTAGTTTAGACTTAAGAAACATTCTGACCCGTTTTGCTATACATGAATGCAGGAAACCACTGGTTAATAAAGTTTTGGTGAGGATGAACCTGTTGTGTTCCATGTATAATAAGCCTGAAGATATTGTTTGGGATACTGTTGGTGAGCTGATGGGATGAACCCCCACCCTGCTCCCTTCTTGTTTTTTTTGTATGTAGCTTCCTGATGGGTACCTGATGGGTACCTCACATCAAGTTTTTATTTCATTCCAATTCTTTCATTCATGGAAGAGTGATTGCCCTTGTACTTGGAAATTTCACATATTAGCTGGGGAAAAGATCCTCATCCATCATACAGACTTCTGTTGTGTGACATTTGACTGGAAACAAGACATTTTGTTGTATATATCTCTCTTATAATATCTCTTATAATAATGTAACAATGACATAAATATCCTGGACCCTGAAACCCAAAACTTCTATTCGGTACTTTGTTTCACTGGCCTCTCAAAACAGGTGGTCTCTCACGGAAAGTTTTACAGTACTGTATACTGTTCGAATTGCAAGCCACTTCAAATGTGGGGCCCACAGTGATGGCCCCCATCACTTTGCATCTAGTTTATTCTAGAATTGGAGCAAGTTCTTTATATCTCATTGTTTTTGCTTATGAAATTCTAGCAGCTCTTGTGGCCCTTGCCAATAGTGTTAAACCTAACAACATAACATCAGTTTAATTTTGACTTTGTATTTCACCCAGATGTGGAGCATTACTTGTTCACAATCAAGTTCTGAAGGTAAAATGTACACAGCAGAGGTATAAAGGACTAACTTGACTTTATTCTTGTTGTGCAATCATGATATAACCCAAGATGCTGAAAATGACCTTAAACATAAATAAATAAATAGCTTGATTTTGAAAATCTCTATATCAGCTCTGTAAATATAATTTGGCAATGGCTTATAAGACTTGGGCTGATGCCTCACAGCATACAGTACAAGTCAAAATAAGTTGTAGGATAACCACTATAAACTATGTATCTTCCTCTTCCTACACTGATAAGACCAGAAGCTGACATCATCATCATCATCACTCAGAACTTTCCAGAAAATGATGTCAGAATCTGATCTTATCAGTTCAGGAGCAGCCATATACTTAGTTTATTGTGCTTATGCTACAACTTATTTTGACCTGTACTGTACATACCAGTCCTTCAAAGTGCTTAAACATGCTTGATTTTCAATATGAAATTCAACACATTTGCATGTGCATGAAAATCGTACTTACTGGGTACATGGTAAAAAAGTCATGGGAAGTCCTTGAAAAATGTATTTAGGAAGTTGGGTGTCTTTGATCAAAATGTGTACTAACAAGGTATGATATTTTTTGTCAGTTTGTTGTTGCATGTATTGCTTTTTTCACCACAAAAATAATACCTGCATCTAACACTTCTTCTTGGGAACCTCTCTCTCAGTGAGCTTCCCAAGGATCATTGTCAAGTGAAGGTATTTTCTGTCACAAATAAGAATTCTGATATAGGAATTGTCAACTGGCATGTATGTTTGTTTTAGGGCTGAAACGGTTGGCTCATTTTCGTAACCGACTAACCAAGAGCTATAACTGGATAATATCCGGTTATCCGTGGCCATTATTTTACCGAATATGGGATCAAAACTGTAGGAATTGGAAAGCAGTATTCTCAAAATATTCCGTAGTGTGTTTACAAAAGAACGTTGTTGAGTACTCAACAACGCTCGTTTGTATACACACTGCGGAATAGTTTCTGCGATTACTCATTACTCATGGAAACTGCCGATCATTAACAAATTCTTGAATGCCAAAGTCGATTATTTCTCAAAAAAACAATGCGGCTTTGATGTGTAACCTATCACAAAGGAGAAACTGCAGATTTATTACATTTTAAACATGGAATGACGATCACTATCGATATTTCAGATAACCGGTTGATGGTTTTTCTAATCAGTTAGGTAGCAAACTGGTTTCGAACCGATTATCCGGTTAACCATTTCAGTACTAGTTTGTTTGTTTATTGGGGTTTAATAACACTTTCAACTTTCAACTGACACTTTCATGTCAGAACTGCTAAGTGTACAAACATTCAAGATCATTATAATAGTTGTGGCACATGGACCTGGAAAGTGCTCGAAAATTCTTTGGAAGTGCCCTTTTTCTTTGTGGGTTGCATGGTCCCTGCCTGTTCAAGAAGCATTTTGGAGGCTTGGAATTTACCCAACAATTTATTTTTAGGAGTGTAAAGATACACTGGTGCACCGGTACACTGTGATACTTTGCTTAACGGTACATGTATTGATTCGATATCAAATATCGGTTGAATGCGATACATGCAAACTGAGTTCAACTAATATAATTTGCATGCTAACTTGCTCAGTGGTCAGTATTTGAAGGGCAAGTCAGGTATTTTGGACTTTTGAAACTGATCAGAAGTACTCATTTCAACACTTTAATTAATAGTTTCATTTGTTATTGACCACAAACTGCATTTTGATTCAGCATGCCATTTTCTGCGATATCGAAAATATAAAATTCTTACCCTTAGATCATGACAGTTACAGTCATATGCAATCTCCACTATACAGCAGTATTCTTTTGATGTGTGTAATTTTGACAACATTGCCGGGAAGTGTTTGGATTGTTGACAATTTAAAGTTTCTATTTCACAAAATGACACGAAATTCAGTTATGTCAACTCAGTAGTGAAAATTAGCAATAAAGCTTCAAAATGACATGGTTGATGACAATGCAAAGAATGTACTAATCATCAATCTGACGTCGAGTTCAAAATACAAATTGGTAGTGTGGAAAATTGTTGGTATGGCCACGTTCATGCAAGACACCAGTATTATGTTCATTTTGAACTGAGCATAAGTATGGCATGTTAGTGTCAGAAACTTAAGTTTCATTTTTGTTATGATTGTAGCGTTCCTTTTTTTAAAAAAAAAACTAATCTTGAATGGATGCTAAATTGTTGTTGAATATATGTGTTGAGTAATCTCCTGATGGCCATAGATATTGTGCTATTACTGCTGTAGGGAATCAAGTTATCGCACATTGTATCTAGATATGTATTCATATCATGGCCCACATATCGAGATACATATATCACAACATCAGTGTATCTTTACTGTCCTATTATTATACCCCCCCCCACCCCCCCTCCCCGCAAACAAAGTTTGGGGGGGGGGTATATAGGAATCACCCTGTCCATCTGTCTGCCCGTCTGTCCATCTGTCCATCCTTGTAAGCACAACTCCTCCTAAACCGTTTGAAGAATTTTCATGAAACTTTACACAATGGAAGAACTCCATATGGAGATGTGCATGAAGCAATATAATTCCGTTCTGACATTTCCAAGGGGAGATAATCTAACTTATACCGTCTGTCCATCCTTGTAAGCGCAACTCCTCCTAAACCGTTTGAAGAATTTTCTTGAAACTTTACACAATGGAAGAACTTCATATGAAGATGTGCATGAAGCAATATAATTCCGTTCTGACATTTCCAAGGGGAGATAATCTAACATATAAATTTCAGGCGCGGGGGTTATCACTTTGTGAGTTTGCTCACAGTACCTCTAGTTTTTAAATTGACGAAGCATTTTCGAGGCTTGGAATTTACCCAACAATTTATTTTTACATTGTCTTTCTTTTATCAAAATAGAGCTTATGGGTTACTGAATGAGAGGGGTGGATAAGTGTACTGGTCTCTCCAGCCTAAGGCTCCAGGGTCGATTCTTTGATAGGTAGGTTCTCTAGATGTCTGAACTCTTCACCGGCATCAGTTGTGGGGGTTGATGCTGTCATTGCATAACTGTTGTATCAGGGTGTGGATATAAAATGGCTGTTCCCAAAGTGGAGAGAAACACACTAATTGCAGGCTAAAGATCCCTTTGTTGTATTCAAGAAGGAGACATGCTTTGATTGCAGTTAAACAGTCCCGGAAATGAGATGGGTACCAGTGTAATTGCTCCCGTCAGCACCTTGGGGCAGCATGTTGAATGTTGAAAATACCGATTGGTCTACCCCATACATTTAGAACAGCCATCCTATTTAATGACGCTATGACATATCATGTTACTGGATGGAAAAGCGGCCACTCATATTCAAAGGGTTAATGTTTCTGGTGTTTGGTGACGATATTCCCTTGAAAATTTATATACTAACATTTTATGGGTGCAATTTACTCTCGTCTCTGATTTTGCTGGAGCTTAAAACTGCACACATTAATTTTGTTCATTTCCAGCAGTGAATTAAAACATCACAATGCATGTAATAGAAAAAACCTATTTCCTTGCAGTCACCCATGAAATAATTCTGGTACCTACTCAAAAACAGTTGGTATCCTCTATATGTATTTAAATAACTCTGTAAATTCTTGAATTCTTAATGTTTAGAAAATATGTTGCTTTGAGCTTCTTCACTCCTTTTCATAACATTTTTATTTTGCAGGAACTTCACCTATGCCTTGCACGTAGAATCTCTGAACACACTTCTAATTTTGTTGTCTATACAGATGTACCAACCGATGCAGGCCAATAAATTTATTCTTTTCAAATACATCATGGCTGGCAAATGGTAAGTATAAACTTATCTGGTTGCTTTTTAATGTCACATGCTTTTCAAACAGTTTGTTGAATATAGAAATTTAAGAAATCTACTAGCAGTGCTCATTAATGTGCTCGCATAATTGTAACAAAGCAGGTATTATGAATTAAATGACAATATTGTAAGTACTGAGTCCAAAGATGCCTGTAAGGCTGAGGAATTTTTGGGATATCTGTATCATTTGTTACCCTTAAGTGCCTGCATACGACTTCAGCTTTCGTACAGGTGCTCAAATAAGCAATTTTGAGACATTGAGTTAGACTTTCAAATAATAGTTGAAGCACACTGCAGTAGTTTCTGGCCAGGTCTTGGCTGCCTGTGCAAGGAGCCAACACTTGATCAGAAACTGCTGCCAAACCACTGGCTCTACTGGTTGTAATATGGTAGAATTTTTGAAAAGTTATCCAGGTCTCAAATTGTAACTTTGATCCCTTTTTTGCAACAATACAAGTTCCCCGACATGCAGTATTGGGATAAACTAAATGTTACATTGTAAGTACCTTGGCAGTTTTTTCTAAGCATGTTTTGGCTGCCTAAAACAACTGCAAAAATGCATGATGTACACTATCAAATTAAAGGAGCTCCCAACCTTTCCACCAAATGCCATAAAATGTGAAGAATTATTTAACCCTTTACAGTTAAAACTAAAAGTCCTGTCATGAAATGCGCACAAATAGCACGTCGATCTGCGCATTAATCTACACATTATGACCATAGTTAGACTATCAAATTCTGTACATATGGCCTGTGCACAAGCATTGTTTCAACCAATGGACCTTTGGGTAACCCGGAGGTCCATTGCAATTGGCAGAAACATTACCTGTGTTTGCTATGAGGAACCAGGAGAACCTGCCGTGCTTTGGATGCCATTCAGTATGGCAGTTGCGCCCTATTCCTACGTGCAATTAAACCTAGATAAGCGCACAGTTCGTGACATGACTTCTAGTTTTAACTGTACCCAACACAACCGGTGGACGACATTTTGTACATAAATTTCAATAATAACTGAAAGTGTTATTTCTTGCTGAATGTGTTTCATCTGTTTCCATTTTTTTCTGTTTTCAGTGAACAAAAACAGGTTGCCAAATTAATCTCTTGACAAATAGGTGTAAATAATATCAGTTTCCAGTTGCTATTCACTTGCATTTACAGCAAATAAAATATTTATGTTTCTTGTTTTTACTCAACTAGGTCTGTAAAAACGTTAACCCATTATTACCTATTCATTGAGACGAACATTAGTAGTGGCTGTGATTAAGCCATGCAAGATCAAAAAAAAATATTATTCTCTTCTTTTACACCATCTTTCTTCGTATCAAGCATCTTTTAGATCAACTGAAGCCCTTAACCTTTTCACTCTGAACGACATTGGATGTCAAATATACAATGCCAAATAAACAATTTATATCCTAACTTCTTCACTTTTGTTGGTGTGTGCCCACACCTGACCCTCTCACTAGAATGAATGCAAGATTAATCATCATCAACATTTTTAGCTCACCTGATTGAAAGTCAGGGTGAGATTTAGTGATCACTCTTCATTCGGCTTCCGGCGTCTGTGAACGTGGTGTTTGCGACATCTCCTCCAAAACCACTGAACCGATTTAGGTGTAATTTGAGATGATTGTTGTTATGATATCGCATTTTGAATTTGTTCAAATCATGTTGCCCCGCCACTGGGTAGGGCCACGCCCAGAAAGTGTGCCTAAATCTTAAAAAATCTGCTTCTCATGAACAGCAGTAGCAGAGACTTCATATTTGGTGTGCAGCTGCCTTTTGAGGTGTAGACTCAGATTTGTTCAAGAGAAGTTCGAGGGGCTATATTTTCAATCGTTATGGGAGGGGCAAGAATTTTTCTCCACCCAAAATTTCTATATTTTTATACTGTACCAATGACCCAGACTTAGCTGGCTGGTGCTAACTCCACAAAAACCAGGGCCAAACACAAATTTTGCCCCCCAATCCCCAAAATTTGCATCCAAAACAAAAAGAAATCATGTCCTAAAGGACCTCCATAGTACGACTCTACTGCGCATGCGCAGTGACGCAGTCGTCCCGAAATTGGCGCCAAATATCATTCTCTGTTTGGCCCTTCATCAGTCAACATCTCACTGATCTTTGTGCTTGTAAATCTCAGTTTAAAGGATGCTAGACACGTAATTCTTGGAGAAAATGTGATTCTAAGGAGGATAGAAGGAGGAGAGGAAAAAAGAAGTGGCAAAAAATAATCAGGGCTGTACTTAAAATTTTTTGTTGAAATTATGTTAAGTTGCCTATTTTCGAGGCATGGGCCTCTTGTTGTCATTCTTGCTAATTGTTGCACTGCTTATTCAGTGTTTCCTCTCCCCTAGCCTTCTAAAGTCCCCCCTTGCAATTCTCCCATGCTTTTGGCATATTTTTGAGAAGTTTCATTTCTAAAATTCCCTGGGAGAGTTGCTTGGTTACAGAATGTTTTCTGTTATTTTCCCCATAGTTACGTTTTCACCCATGGGTGTATAACGTTTGTGTTCTGCATCTTCCATCTGATGTTCTGCAGATTCTCCCCTGGGAGTCTCTGTTTTGCATCAGATAGAGTGTAATTGATGACTGATTCCGGGCCAGTTTTTTCAGTGCCTGGAGTCATGTTTTCTACTGTGTTTACACTGTTTGTTTTCATTGGCAACAGCCTTTTTTGAGGGGGGCTGTTTGCCTTTGTGGTAGTTTATCTCATTATAAGATACATTTATATTATCCGAAAGTGTCTCATTAATTATTTTATATAATTTTAAAATTTTTGACCACACTTTGCCATCGGATCCATCGGGGCTCAACGTTACTTTTCAGCAACTTGGGCTTCTCTGAAAAAATATTTTTTCAAAATTATTTTGTTTTGCAATTGTTTTTTCATTTATTAATGGATCATGTTATTATGTATCTTTGTGTCAGGGGTTTTTGCGAGTAACTAGGACTTATTGTTGTTCTTTCACAATGAAGGGACTTTGTTCAAATTGTAATAGGAAGAAATCTTCCTCTGACTTTCATGATTATTGTATTAATTGTAGTCAGTGTTCTCGCATTAATCCCTGTCCTGTATGTGAACATTGGGATGAGAAACATTGGAAACGTGTGTCACGATATGTTGTTTCTGGAGAAAGAGCGATGCCGGCTCTTTCTCCACAAGGTCACTCTACTCTCTCAGTTTCTATTTCAGAGGAACCAGAACAGGGTGATGTTTCCATGTTATCTTCTTCAAGTGTGCGTCCGTCGTCACAAATAAATACAGAGCTAGCGGCAAAAGTGCTCATGGAGATTAGACAAATGTCGTCCGCTAGCTCGCCCGGTGTAGCGTCCATTCACCGAATGGTTCGGCAGCCGGGTTCGTCCGATGCGGTCCAAGAGGAAATTTTGGGTGATGCGAGCACTATAAAAATAATAGATGCACACCCAGTGACGGCGGATAGTGAACGAGAACGGAGGAAGCCTTTTAGTCCGGTTCCTAGCTCGTCCAGGTCCAGCCGGGCCGCGAGCGAGAGAGGCCCCTCTCTCGTACAACAACATCTGGGACCAGATGTTGTGGTACAAAATGTGTCTTTAGCGGAGCATACGTCCGTCGCTCGGGACGCTCCGTTGTATAAGCAGTCCGCAGAGACTGTTAAGGCTTCCTCTTCTCGTCGGCGCACACGACCGCACCTTGGCTGCGTGACCTCCGATATTTTGCCAGCTTCACCGATGAAGGATTCTTCGGCGACCAGGTCACACCATCCGGCAGCCAGGGATTCGAGACCGATGGACTCCGGACGTTCGCATAGGAAAAGTATGCGGGAGCCATCTGATGCGGAGCTGCCCTCGGCGAAGCAGCGAAAGACCGCTCCTCCGCAGGTCTCGACGTCGGACATTCTAGTGCAGTTAGCACAGCTTATCGCAGCATCCCAGCAGCCGACAGAAACGGTGTCGGATCGAGAATTATCCGACGGCGCTGGGTCGGTACGCTCCGCCGAAGCATCGGGGGCGGACGACCGGGAACATCGGGAGGTCCGACCGGATGGTGAAAGGGATACGGATGAATTGGAGCTATCCCTTTCGGAACAACACAAAGCTGCCGTGGACTTCATCCGGCACTTTCTTCCTCAAGTTGTTCCGTCGGGCCAGACTGCTGCGCTTCCGGACAGGAGAATTATAGCGTCATTGGACTCTGATTTTTTCGAGCGGTTCAGGGACATCGCTCCCGAGTTTCCGTCGCAGTCCAATAATGTTGCAAGAACATTTGAATTATTGAACGACGCTATTTTTAAACTTGCTTCCAGGACGGGGAAAGCAAATTTCTTGTCCGCAAATACTCTCAACCTGCCTTTCATTAATGCAAGGAATAAATTCGACACGGCAGGTCAGGGTATACCGAGAGTTCCTCTGCGTATGGACGACGAGGCGGAAGACTTAGAGCTATCATTACCGTCGTCAGCTTCTATTCCAACCGCAGTGTTGGAAACAGCTATTGCGTCTAACAGAGCCAATTTAGATGCCTTATCTTACGCAGATCACCTTACTAAGGCGTTATCACTGCGTCTTCAAGGGGAAGAGTTTCAGGATATACAATCCTCCTTAAGACTTCTTTCAAGGGCAGTAGCTTATTCCACGTGTAACTCCGCCCTTTCAGTGGCAAATCTGGAGTTGGTTAGACGTGACGCAGCCCTAGCTACATCCACACTAGTGGATTCTAAGGTGAAGAACTCTCTTAGAGTCGCTTCGGTCTCAGGAGATCTTCTCTTAGACGGCAAGCTTTCCGCTATTTATGATAATATTAAAAAGAAAGCTAGTGATTCTCTGTTGTTTAGATCCGCTCCTAAAAGGTCGGATACAGCAGACACGAATAAGGCGGGCACTTCTGGGTCTTATCCGCCCAAGAGAGGTTCCTATAGAGGTTCCGGTGCGTCCTCTAGCTCTTATTCGAGAGACCGTCAGGATAGTGACTCTCGTTCGGGACGTCCTTCAGGCCGGGACAATCGGTCGGACGCCCCGAGGTCGACGAGGCGAGGTGCGGGTCGTGGAAGACGTGGTTTCTCCTACCGCAGGCCTCGCAGATCCAGGAGGTGATGGCTTAAACCTCTATCGCGTTCCGGTTGGCGGAAGGTTGTCGAGTTTTTCTCAAGAGTGGGCGTCGATTACGGATGACCCGTGGGTGAGAGGAGTGACTTCGGAAGGTCTAAAGATATCCTTCAAACGAAAGCCTCCATTAACTCGAAGTCCAAAATGGACTCATCTTCCGTCAAATCCTCAGAAAAGAGACGCTCTGCTATCAGAGGTGCAGTCTCTTTTAATGAAGAACGCGGTAGAGGTCGTAGAAAACCAGGAATCGCTGGGATTCTACAGCCATCTGTTTCTGGTTCCGAAACCAGACGGCTCGTTCCGTCCAGTTATAGATTTGAGCTGGATAAACAAGCTGATCGTCGCTCCGAAGTTTTATATGGAGACGATTCGATCGGTCAGAGCGAGTATTCGGGTGAACGATTATGCAACGAGCATAGATCTCAAAGATGCGTACTTTCACGTCATGGTACATCCGACATTCCGAAAGTATCTACGCTTCGCAGTCCTAGGAGTGGTGTATCAATTCCGGGCGATGTGCTTCGGATTGAATCTAGCACCCTGGGCTTTCACTCGGGTAATGAACTCGGTAATGATCTACTTCCGAGCTCATTCGTCTGCGGTAACGTCGGCCTACCTGGACGACATTCTTCAGAGGTACGGCAACGAGTTAACGCTTCAGAACGATGTTCAGAATCTTCTTCTATTGCTCCGACGTCTCGGTTTCATAGTAAACGAGGAGAAGTCGGATCTGGTGCCGTCCAAGTCATTCACTCATCTGGGAATGAGCTTCGAGACGCACAACAATCTCGTTCGTCTGCCGTTAACCAGAGCGAAATTAGTCAGTTGTTACGCTCGCTATTGTCTGAATACAGACAAAGTCACGGCGAGAGAATTTATGAGACTGATAGGTCTGTGCGGAGCTGCCGCGGATCTCATTCCGATGGGACGGCTACGCACACGGCCTCTTCAAATTTTCCTGACTCAGAATTGGAGTGTGAAAATTCATTCGCTCGATGTAGACGTTCTCTTGTCAGATCAAGTGAAACAAGAGATTCAGACTTGGGCAAACATTCAGTGGTTAACTCAAGGAGTTCCACTGCAGTTGCCGGATCCGAGTTTTACCATTATGACGGATGCCAGTCAAACAGGTTGGGGTGCATCATTAATCCCAACGGATTCGAGATGCCAGGGTCTTTGGGATCCGCAATTCCTGTGCAAGCACATAAACATCAAGGAAATGATGTCAATTTGGCTTGCGTTACGTCACTGGATGGACATTATTCACGATGCTCATGTCCAAATCCTATCCGACAATACGACAGTAGTGGCGTATATACGGAATCAGGGAGGCACTCATTCAGTTCCGTTGTTCAATCTAACGGAAAGAATCCTTCTGTTTGCGTTGGAACATCACGTTCTTCTTTCGGTCCGTCACATACCGGGTCGTCTGAATGTGCTAGCAGACTCCCTTTCACGAAAGGGTCGCTTGTTGCCGTCGGAGTGGACTCTCAACAAACAAGTATTCAATCAGATTTGCTACCAATGGGAACGGCCAATGATAGACTTATTTGCGACACATCTCAACAATCAGTTGCAAACGTATGTGTCCCCCTGTCCGGATCCAAGAGCATTTGCAGTAGACGCTCTGTCGATCCCTTGGGACGGAATGATAGGATATGCGTATCCTCCAGCGCCGTTAATTCAACAAGTATTGCTAAAGATAAAACAATCTCAATGCAAGATTCTGTTGGTAGCATCTCTGTCGCCACAGAGACCGTGGATAAATCTACTCAGGTGTCTGTTGTGGGACCTACCGCGGAAGCTCCCTCCACGAGAGGATCTTCTTTGGCAGGGGAAATCGCGCCAACTACATCACAACCCGCAAGGTCTCAACCTTCACGTTTTTCCGTTGTGCGGTCCTTCTTGCATGGCAAGCACTTTACAGGACGAGCAGTGGACGCGATTTCTAACTGTAGGAGGACCTCCTCTTCGCTAAACTATGCGGCTAAGTGGAAGGTTTTCCGTCGTTGGTGTAGGGATCATTCTGTAGATATATTTGATCCCTCTATACCAGACATTGCTAACTTTCTAGTATACTTGTTTGACGAAATCAAACTGCAGCCTGTTACTATAAAGGGTTATAGATCTATGTTATCTGATACCTATGCACATCATGATAGTTTACAAATTGGATCTAATGTCTCTTTATCGAAATTGGTTAGAAACTTTTCGATAAATAGACCCAGAACTCTTAGATTAATTCCTAAGTGGAATTTAGCTTGGGTTCTCCTTAAATTGAAGGAAAAGCCATTTGAACCTCTTGGGACAGTAGATTTCAAATTCTTATCTTATAAGACAGCTTTTCTCTTAGCTTTCTCTTCTGCCAGAAGAGTCAGTGAGCTTCATGCACTATCGGTGGATGATTCTCATTATCGTAGTGTTGGGAACACTATCACCTTCACTACTAATGTCGGTTTTTTAGCTAAGAATCAGGCTCCTAATAAATATCCGGAACCTATTGTTATTAAGGCTCTTCCGTCTTCAGACGGGCATAGGCCTTTACTCTGTCCTGTTAGAGCACTACGTATCTATAAACAGAGATCTCAGTTCATCAGAAAGGGACGGAAACGTTTCTTTCTGTCTTTGATGCCTAATAGAAAGGACATTTCAGTCCATTCTATTGCTAGATGGATTCAGTTAACTATCCGTACTGTGTATGAAGATTTATCTTCTTCTCAGCAGTCTGTGCTTAAGATTTCTGCTCATGAAGTAAGAGCTCTTTCTACTTCCTGGGCTTATGCTAATAGTGTTGCTATTACAGATTTAATGAAGGCTGCTTATTGGTCTCAGCCATCCACATTTACGAATTTTTATCTCAGAAATATTGAGTCCATTTCTGGAGACCTGCATTGTTTAGGTCCGTTATCTGTTGCTCAGAATGTCGTCCACTAAACAGTTGCAACTATAGTTATGCAGGCTTTCTGTTCCGGCAGTGACTCCGTCCGACTGCCCTCTTCGCTCTGGGCTATTTGACCCAGGGCAAGGGGAAGGGGGGGGGGGGGGGGGGGGGCGGGTGTTCCCTTAGGTCACCTGCTTTATAGTGAAAAGCAAGGGAATGCCTCCTCCAAGACATTATTTCTGAGTCGCTTCCGGGATGGTTTTAAAGTGTAATATTAATGTTTAATTTCATTCATGTCTTATTTTTAAAGTGTAGCTCGGTGTGAAGCATTTGTATATGTCAAGTGTCAAACGGGCTTTAATATACAATACTCGGACACTTTTAAATGATTATAAAGAGTCTCAATTCTCTGGACTACTTTATTTATTGGCTTGCTTTAAAAATAATTAGTATAAGGGTTATACTGGATGTTAATAGAGAACATGAATGTTATTGTGCTCAATTATTAAGGGTAGTGTATCTTTCTAATTTAAATATTAAATAAGAAAGATACATGTAAAGCCTAATACTCCTTTTCTCCTTAAGGGGTTACCTCTTTATTTTATAATTGAGCTTATTGGATTTTCCTCTATGTCCTAGGCCCTCCAGCCTGTTTACTATTCAGCTAAGTCTGGGTCATTGGTACAGTATAAAAATGTTAAAAAATTTATAGTAATTTATATATTTTTTATACTTACCAATGACCCAGACGGGGATGGCCCTCCCTGAGTTGGGAACTCTTGCCTCCCCGCTGAGTACATAGCGCTGACCAGGCACTGCCAGTAAGAATGATATTTGGCGCCAATTTCGGGACGACTGCGTCACTGCGCATGCGCAGTAGAGTCGTACTATGGAGGTCCTTTAGGACATGATTTCTTTTTGTTTTGGATGCAAATTTTGGGGATTGGGGGGGCAAAATTTGTGTTTGGCCCTGGTTTTTGTGGAGTTAGCACCAGCCAGCTAAGTCTGGGTCATTGGTAAGTATAAAAAATATATAAATTACTATAAATTTTTTTAACTTTCCAAACTGAGAGGCTGATTTGAACCAAATTTGATATGAGGGCTTATTGGATCATAAGTAGTTAATTTATGCCAAAAAATATTTTCCTGTTCCCCCATTGAACCTCAGAAGCTAAAAATAGAAAAAATTAAAAATGCATATATCTCCAAAACTGCATGGCACTGAGAATTTTTTATTTGGTGTGAAGCTTCCTTAGGACCAACAGAAAAGAACGGTCCAAAAAAAATGCCATCGGTTTAATCATAGGGTACTTTTCCGGAACTTTTAACGCTCTGGGTAATAGGAAAAACATTAAAGAATCTTCGTCTCCCAAACCACTGCTCCAAAAACTTTTATATTTCACAAATAACATCTTTGGAAGATTGATTCACATATATGTTGAAATCACTTCCCTGGGTCCATATTTGGGCTCCCTGTGGGAGCCCAAATGTGCTAATTAGTGCAATTAATATGAGGAAAATTCTTTAAAAAATCTTCTTCCGATCCACAAATCAGAATCTTTTGATATTTGGTATGCAGCATCCTAAGGGGGGTGAGATTCAAGTTTGTTCAAGCCAAGTCCTTGGGTTCATATTTGGGCTCCCTGTGGGAGCCCGAATTATAACTTAGTTCAATATGAGGAATATTCTTTAAAAAATATTTTTTCTTCAGATCCAGTGGTCAGAATCTTTTGATATTTGGTTTCCAGCATCCTTAGGGAGGTGAGATTCAAGTTTGTTCAAGCCAAGTCCCTGGGTTCATATTTGGGCTCCCTGTGGGAGCCCGATTTATAACTTAGTTCAATATGAGGAATATTCTTTAAAAATATTTTTTTTCAGATCTACCAGTCAGAATCTGTTGATATTTGGTATAAGCTTTTTCTTAGGAGGGGCAGATACAACTTGTTCAAATCAATTCCCTGGGTTGATATTTTTTCTACCATGTCAGGTGAGCAACCTCATCCCCCCTGGGGCCTCTTGTTTCTCATGTAGTAAATTTGCTGGTGGAATATAAAACACCAATACGATATGTGTATTTCAATTTATTCTGAAAGTATTTTTCAAAATCATTATTCATTTGATGATAATTTTTTATCCCCTCATCTCAGTTTTTTATTCATTATATTGAAGAACAAGCTGTGTAAGAAATTTTTAGTAAACACTGAGTACTCACTTCCCAATTCTGTCTTTTTCTCGTTTGTGATTTCTTGATAATTACTATGTGACAATCTCAAACAGAAGTAGCGTAAACAGCTCAGCCAGCTGTTTCCCTTGTTTCTCCTATAATATCAGTTTCAAACTGAAAAGCATTTCTGTTTCACCTTGCCAAATCAGTCTGTATCAGAACTCAGTTCTCCGAGAAATACTGCCTCAAATATTTCTATCTTGCTGTTGTGATGTGCAATGTGATTATTTTTATACTATAATGCAATGGCCCAGACTTAGCTGGTGCTAACTCAAAGTTATCAAGGGCTAAACACAAATTTTGAACCCCCCAATCCCCCAAATTTGCTTGCAAAACCGAAAAATTAAATGTCCTATCTGGTCCTCCATACTTTTTCTCTCCACGCATTCGCAGTCGCCAGGAAGTAACTGAAATTAGCACTAACATCATTCTTTGTTTGGTCCTAAAGTCATCAACAATGAAATGACATCTTGTCTTTAAAATCTCCTTTTTTGAGGATGCCAGACACAAATCAATGCAAGAATTGGTGGATCCAAGACTGTTATTGGATGTTGGAAGTGTCCAATGGTGGTTTTTGACGTTCAGGGCTGTAACTTTATAATAATTATAAAATTATTTCACGCCTGATGCCATCATTTTTGTTAATGATTATTCCACTGTTTGTTAAGTATTCCTTCCCTATCCTTCCATGAACCCTTCCTGTTAAACTCTTAAGCATTTTGGCTAATTTTTATGGAAATTTTTTATTAAATTTCTTGGAAGTTTAACATTTATTACAGAATATTATTCTGTTTCTTCCCCATGGTTACGTTCTCACCCTGGGGGTGTTATGTCATTTAGTCTTGCATCTTCTATCCTATGTATCGTTTCTTCTTTGTATGAAGATGTAGCTTTGCATCTGGTATCATTAAATTCTTTTATGACTTTGGGCCTTTTTGTGTGCCTGATGTCTTGTTTACATTGACGTTTACATTGACAACGTCCTTATATATAGGTAGTTTTTTTTATATTCTATTACTGTAGAATTACTGTAGGATACATGGGTTATTGTTCCGGTAGTGTAGCTCAAAAGATTTGAATTTTTCCACACTTAGGCTCTTTTGGGATGCCTTGGAGCTCTTTATGTTCCCTTTGGGAACATAGGCGTTTTACTGGAATTTATTGTACACCTGAATGGGGTCGCCTGTAGGTTACCTTGGAAGTGTGTTTACTCTCCAGAGATCGTCCATTGTGATTCTATTGGAAATGTGTATGTTATTTATTATATAACCGGTTTTCGACCTATCTGCGTATGCCGACTACAGTGTACGTTACGAGCGGGCGATATTAATTACCGGGATCGTCACTATAGCCTTAGCTTCTGAAGTGGCATTAAGCACCAATTTATTAATAATAATTAATACCTGGGTGTCTATTCGACAAATATTTATATTGTTATTTGGTACCGCTTTTACTGATTCCAGAGCACTCCCCTCTTCTTTTTGAAGATTCCTTCAAAAAGGCCGGGGGGTGGGGGGGGAGGGATTTTTTTACCTCTCCTCCGGCTTGATAAGTATGTAACTATGAGTGAAGCTGTTTTGTCTGTAGATTATATCCTGCATACAGCTTGTGTTTATTGTATATGGCGTATGTTTGTGGGGGATAACCTCTCTTTCTCAAATACGCCATCCTAATTTTTGGGGCTTAGTCCGGACTAATCTTGAAAAATTGGGAACTTGTTACATCCAATTAGCATAGTCTTCATGCTAAGAATATGGAATTACTTGAATGTGGCTCCTTATTGATGATATGTCGTCTCTGTTACTGTATAGAGAGACATACATGTAATTTCTTTTAATTTTATTTTCCTTTCAACTTGAATTATAGGCTGTGGAACTATGTTGGTCTACTAATTCTGAAGTCCTAGGCCCTCCACCTTTTTACAGTTCAGCTAAGTCTGGGCCATTGGGTTATAGTATAAAAATATTATAAATTTAAAGTAATTTGTATACTTTTTATACTTACCAATGGCCCAGATGGGTATGGCCCTCCCATGAGTGGGCACTCATACCTCCCTGCTGAGTTATTATGTAGTACTCTTTTCTACAAAGAATGATGTTGGCGCTAATTTCGGGCACTTCCTGGCGGCTGCGCATGCGCAGAGAGTAAAATATGGAGGATCAGATAGGACTTTTCATTTTCGGTTTTGCAAGCAAACTTTGGGGATTGGGGTGTTTTTTTTCAAAATTTGTGTTTGGCCCTCAACAACATTGAGTTAGCACCAGATAAGTCTGGGCCATTGGTAAGTATAAAAAATATACAAATTACTGTAAATTAATAATTTTCGTAATATTAGCTTCAGCATTCCTTTCTTTATATGGAGACAGCTTACATAAGCATCAGCTTGCTGCTGGATCCATTTTCAAACTCATAATCTCTGTTCATATAGTGCAATCTCTTTTCTGTACTTTTATATATATGTTTGTAAATAAAATATTTTCAAACAAACAAAACAATATTTTTCTCATTTTTGTCCTCAAAAACATATTTGTGACAGTTCATTGGAATGAGGTTGAGGCGTACATTCCAGTGAGGGGTTCATGGGTTTTGTTTGGCAAGCAAAAATTGAAAAAAAATATTAAAATTAGAATGGTGTATGATGGAAATAGTGCTGGTTGGCTGGCTGGATATGACCATGAGGTAAATTGTTAAATGGTTGAGTTCTAAAAGTCCATATTTGGGTTCTGTTGAGAAGTGCCAGTACCTTAATTAACCCTTTACCCAACGAATCGCCCGCATCTGCCCGCGTAATATGCAAATTCAGCCGTTGAAAAAATATTATTTTTCAAAATATCTCAACAAAACCATATCATGTGACACCTCGTTGGAACGAGCTCGTCGAGCTCGTTCCAACGAGGGGTCACATGATATGGTTTTGTTGAAATGTTTTGAAAAATTTGAAAAAATGGTATTTAAAATAATAAATTTTGATATCGTCTGTGTTGGGTAAAGGGTTAAATGGCTTCTTATTCAGTGGGTTTGCTTAATGTTCTCTTATATAAGAAAGATGTCCTTGGGCAAGGCACTTAATCCTGATTGCCTGCATGTGACGCTGTCTACTAAGGCATACTGCACATCGATGGTGCACTTGCCTTCAACCAATGATAACCCTGTATGTGTGGAGTTAGTGCTTAGGGGAGTGTGACGGGTAGCTCATTGCTGCTCGTTGATTATCTCAGGGTACTCTGCCTTCCTGAACCTATAAAACCATCAAACACGAGGTGATCGTGGCTGTTGAAAGTGTCTTTAAACCCTAATAAATAATTACAGGAAAGGTATATTGTTCATAAGGGGTCAAACTGTTACCATTAATTGGAGAGTGCCGATTTGCACTCACCAATAATTTGTAAGATATCACACCCACATGATTTATTTCTTATAACTAAAATTAGCTGTCTGCCATAAATTTGTAATATCTTGTTTTACAGAGCTCCTTGAGCTTTGTTAAACAAGATGCAATGAATTAAATAAAATTTATCAATTGAAAAGGGTGTACGGAGGATCCGTGGCCATGGCTTTGGACTTCAAACTGAAAGGTCCACAGATCAGTCCCTCCTGGGACAACTGCATTGTGTCCTTTGGGAGGGCCCTTAATTGTGATTGCCCATGTGAGGGCATAGAGGTGCCATGTGCTGAGGCATTCTGCACGTCGATGGTGCACTTGCTTTCAACCAATGCTTACCCTGTTTAAGTGGAGTTGGTATATTGAGGAGTCTTACATTACTTGCCACTGCTCCGTGGTCATCTCCAGGTACTCCATCTTCCTCCCCGTAAAACTGCCTGAGACAAAGTGACCCTGGCTGTCAAAAGTGTTGTTAAATCCCATTAAAGAAATAAAGAAATCAGTTGAAAAGTGTTAACAAAGTTGTGGATTTTGAACAGCCTATGATTTAAATGTATTCCATTGATTACTTGTTTGTTCAGTTAACCAGATTTTACTTTGAGCTAGAAAATTTGTAACTTTTTGTACATTGAAGAACCTCAATCTGAAATCTACATATTTGGTTTGATTCATAAGTGAAAACCAATTTCATCAAATTAGTTGTAAATCCATTCAGGGCTCAGGTTAACATTTCAAAGTATAAGACTTTAATTGTTACTTGTATTTTTTCCAGCACAATTAATGCATGTCTGTTGATGAAAGCATTGCTGAAGAATTTTTTGCAGCAGGAAAAATGTCCGTCCGAATTGTATAAACTGGGAGGAGAAGCAGGAAGCATGTTATATCAAATGACAGCCACTGTAGCTTGTAAGTATCATATCTACCTCAGTTAAGAGTCTGCAGACTAGCTCAGAACCAGTAGACTGCTGTTTAATAGAGGAGTGCTAAATTATTTTTCAAGGGTGATGTGAAGCAGCCATGACTCGATTTGCTAAAAAATATTTTGAAAATACTCAGCGGGTTGAGCTAATTTTGGAAAAAACCTTAGTCGAAAATTTTTACATGTTCTCTGTTGTGCCAAGTCTTTTAATTAAAAATGCTTTGCAGAAAATGTGAAGTCAAAAACATATTTGATACCATTTTTTGTTTGATTTGAAAGTGGCCATATAAACAGATATTAACCCTTTACCCACCATAGCAGCCATATATGGCCTCTGCTATTCACATTTATTATCTATCCCTCATTCTAAGATGCTATATTGATTTTCCATAGGGTGATGTTAAGTTATTTCTCAATGTTCTCTGCCTGTTGAACAGTACCGGTCAACATCTTTGGCAATGCTTACCACTCAGACCCAGGCGAAAGATCCTTCATGGAAACAACCGAGGTGAAGTGAATTCCAGACAACATTGAGTTCAAATACATTTCTACAACTGTCAATCACTATAAATGTAAGGTGTAAGGTCAGTGTCAAAGCCAGAACAGTGAGGTCATAGGGTGTTGATTAACTGGTTGAGGACTAAATTATTTTTGGTGGTCTGAATTTGTTATTCAAAATTTGTTTTATTACAAATTATTTGAGAGTGCCCACTGACACTCTCTTAAAATTTGTAATAGAACAAATATATATAAACAAAATATTATTTGCATTTGACTGAATATGAAACATGAGCAAGGAAAACATAGGCTTTTGCTCGGGATCCCTCATTTTTACCTCAACTTTGGCGAAGCCAAATTTGAGCTATTGTCATGGCCCGTCGTCCGTCTGTCCATACGTCAACAATTGGATACGGCTCGGGCTAGAGGCCGTATTTATGAACCGATCTTTACGAAACTTCTTGGGTACCTTTGTTATGACCGTGGGACGAGAACGAGAGTTTTTGGCTGCGGTCCGAAATTCAAGATGGCTGCCTGCCACCATTTTGTAATGACGATGCAGAAATCTGTTTTTTGTACAGAACTTCCATATGAAAGCTGTGATTTGAATAATTTTTTGTACGAATGTTTAGTACCATGAGATACATTACATATCGTACGTGTTTTTTTCTCGTGCATAAATTTTGCAAATTAGACTAACTTTGATTTATTTAGTGTTACTTTCTGCACTGTCAGTGCAAATGCCAATACGGCTCGGGCTAGAGGCCGCATTTATGAACCGATCTTTACGAAACTTCTTGGGTACCTTTATTATCACCGTGGGACGAGAACGAGTGTTTTGGGGTCCGGTCCGAAATTCAAGATGGCCACTGGCAGCCATTTTGTTCAAAATTAGGGGCAATCAGATTTTTGCGCAGAACTTCCACATGAAAGCTCTGATTTGAATAATTTTTTGTATGAATGTTTAGTACCATAGGATACATCACATATGATACAGGTTTTTTTCTCGTGCAGAAATTATGCAAATTAGATGAACTTTGATATTTTTCAGTGCTACTTACACACAGTAAGTACACATGTCAAACCGGCTCGGGCTAGAGGCTGGATTTATCAACCGATCTTCACAAAACTTCTTGGGTACCTCTGTTATCACCTTGGGACGAGAACGAGTGTTTCTGAGTGCAGTCCAAAATTCAAGATGGCTGCCAGTGGCCATTTTGTACCGAAATTAGGTCTAATCAGTTTTTTGTACACAACTTCTATACGCCTCAGGCTAGACTCCGTATTTATGAACCGATCTTTACGAAACTTCTTGGGTACCTTTGTTATCACCGTGGGATGAGAACGACTGTTTTTGGGTGTGGTCCAAAATTCAGGATGGCCACCAGAAGCCATTTTGTACCAAAATTAGTGCAATCAGTCTTTTGTACAGAACTTCTGTATGAAAGTTCTGATTTGAATAAATTTTTGTATGAATGTTTAGTAAAATGGAATACATCACATACAGTACAGGTTTTTTCCTTGTGCAGATATTATGCAAATTAGATGAATTTTGATTTATTTAGTGCTGCTTATACTCTGTAAGTGCACATGTCAATACGGCTCGGGCTAGAGGCTGTATTTATCAACTGATCTTCACGAAGCTTCTTGGGTACCTTTGTTATCACCTTGGGATGAGAACGAGTGTTTCTGAGTGCGGTCCAAAATTCAAGATGGCTTCCAGTGGCCATTTTGTACCGAAATTAGGTCCAATCAGTTTTTTGTCACAACTTCTATACAGCTCGTATTTATGAACTGATCTTCACGAAACTTCTTGGGTACCTTTGTTTTCACCTTGGGACAGGAATAAGTGTGTTTTGGGGTGCCTTTGTTATCACTGTGCTATGAGAACAAATCTTTTGGGGTTCCGTCAGACCCACTCTGGGACTCAAAGTTTTCTTTTCTAGTTTAGCATCTGACTGTCACCCACCTTTACCTATACATTTCTTACAGGCTACGGCCAGTATTTATGTACAGACCGTTACAATACTTTATATGTACCTTTGTTATCAGGTCATTACCTAGATGTTTGTCATTGCTGTGTCACATACTATACATGTACATGTCTTGACAAGTTGAGCTACAGTTTCATTGACACTTTCATTTTGAAAGCCTTGATAGTGGCTTCTTGCTCTCAACCAGTTAAATTTGTTTCCAAAAGAAAAGTGAATTTTGAATTTGTTGTTATATCCAGATGGAAAGATAAAACTTGTGTTTCCATTATAAACACAACTCTTTCAGTATAATAAAAATAATGATGACCTGGCTCAAGCTGTACTTGTGGATGGTCTCCCCTTGAAGCATTGTCTCCCTCAGTTATGACCTCAGGAGACAATGTGTTTCTAGTGGAGACAGTCTGGAACATCCACCTTGATCCAGTCATCACTTTTATAATATCACCCCTTTTATTATTGTGTACAACATAGTTTATGACCCCATTTTGGAATGTGTTCTTTGAGCTAATTCCAATGTGGTTTAAATAACCTTTATTTTCAAGGCAAAAAACGAAAATTTTGTGATTCAGAAAATATTTTTGCCAATTCTGTCCACTCATCTTGTTAGATAAAGTGTTAAATAGAAGGGTGTAACATTTTTTTGTTTAGAGTTATATGAAGCTAGGTTGAGTCACTCACATCAGAGCACAGTTCTGTGATGCAAGCCTGGCATCTTTAGGGAGTTCTGCACGCCTAGAAAAAATTGAGGAGGGCAGTTTTTTGCACCCCTTTTCTGGAATGCCAGACATGTTTGGGACTGTGTTGCATTTCGAATCATTTTGAGTGTAGAAGACAGTCATATAAGAATTGAATGCAACATTTTGAATAATGAGAAGATGTGTGTGCCAATTTTCCACAATGTAGCTGAATGTGGTACAATTTTACAGTCACAATAGTAATACCTTGAAGTGAATATAACCAAAATAGGATACAAGTATATGCATTGAAAATTCCAGGTTCAGTTGCACTCCTAAGCAATCTGAAGAGGGCAATTGTTTTGCACTCCTTGATTTTCTAGACTGCCAGGCCTGTGATGGAATAGTAATTTGTCTAAATAGCCAGGACAGAACGTGCCATCACTATTTATGTGAATTTTGCTGAGGTGTTGTGAGCAGCACAGTGATGTCATTTCAGAATGTCTGCCAAATGAGAGAAAGATTTGTTTCAATGTGATTCCCGAGAATTTTGGGGGACAAAAGTTAAGTTTGCACATAATTTTACAGACTCGGTTAGAAAAGCATTCTTCAAAATTTATTTGGCACTCATACTAATGATTAAAAACAGTCTTTTTAACCAAAGAAATGTCTGAAATGGTCCAAAATTGTCAAAAATATGCAGAAAGTTTTCAAAAACAACAAATCTGGGGTGTGTTCCTTTTGCTCTTCAAAATAAACTGCATGTGACACCTCTTTGGATGAGCTGTTTCAACAAGTTCCAAAACATTGTCATGTGATGGGCATTTTTAAGGTCTTGCAGCTGCACAGTAGTGGTTATCTGCAGACCTGCATACTTTTTATGCAGTGCCCTTGTTACTGCAATAGAGCAGGTGCCTTAACTTGCCATTTTTAGCTCAACTTTGGCAAAGCCAAATTTGAGCTTATGCCATGGCCCGTCGTCTGTTCATCAACAATTGGATACGGCTCGGGCTAGAGGCTATATTTATGAATTGATCTTTACGAAACTTCTTGGGTACCTTTGTTATGACCATGGGACGAGAACGAGTGTTTTTGGCTGCGGTCCGAAATTCAAGATGGCTGCCAGCCGCCATTTTGTACTGACAATGCAGAAATCTGTTTTTTGTACAGAACTTCCATACGAAAGCTCTGATTTGAATAATTTTTTGTATGAATGTTTAGTACCATGGGATATATCACGTATAATACGGTTTTTTTTCTTGTGCGTAAATTATGCAAATTAGACTAACTTTGATGTTTTTTGGTGTTACTTTCAACACTGTAAGTGCAAATGCCAATACGGCTCGGGCTAGAGGCCGTATTTATGAACCGATTTTTACGAAACACCTTGGGTACCTTTGTTATCACCGTGGGACGAGAACGAGTGTTTTTGGGTCCGATTCGAAATTCATGATGGCCGATGGCAGCCATTTTGTACAAAATTTGGTGCAATCAGATTTTTGCACAGAACTTCCATATGAAAGCGGCGATTTGAATAATTTTGTGTGTGAATGTTTAGTACCATGGGATACATCACATATAATACAGGTTTTTTTCTCCTGCCGAAATTATACAAATTAGATGAACTTTTTTTCAGTGCTACTTACACACAGTAAGTACACATGTCAATACGGCTCGGGCTATAGGCTGTATTTATCAACCGATCTTCACGAAACGTCTTGGGTACCTTTGTTATCACCTTGGGACGAGAACGAGTGTTTCTGGGTGCGGTCCAAAATTCAAGATGGCTGCCAGTGGCCATTTTGTACCGAAATTAGGTCTAGTCAGTTTTTTGTACACAACTTCTATACGGCTCAGGCTAGAGGCCGTATTTATGAATCGATCTTTACGAAACTTCTTGGGTACCTTTGTTATCACCGTGGGATGAGAACGAGTGTTTTGGGGTGTGGTCCGAAATTCAAGATGGCCACCGGCAGCCATTTTGTACCAAAATTAGTGCAATCAGTCTTTTGTACAGAACTTCTGTATGAAAGTTCTGATTTGAATAAATTTTTGTATGAATGTTTAGTAACATTGAATACATCACATATAGTACGGGTTTTTTCTCGTGCAGAAATTATGCAAATTAGATGAACTTTGATTTATTCAGTGCTACTTATACACTGTAAGTGCACATGTCAATACGGCTCGGGCTAGAGGCTGTGTTTATCAACCGATCTTCACAAAACTTCTTGGGTACCTTTGTTATCACCTTGGGACGAGAATGAGTGTTTATGGGTGCGGTCCAAAATTCAAGATGGCTGCCAGTGGCCATTTTGTACCGAAATTAGGTCCAATCAGTTTTTTGTCACAACTTCTACACAGCTCATATTTGTGAACTGATTTTCACGAAACTTCTTGGGTACCTTTGTTTTCACCTTGGAACAGGAATGAGTGTGTTTTGGGGTGCCTTTGTTATCACTGTGCTATGAGAACAAATATTTTGGGGTTCAGTCAGACCCACTCTGGAACTCCAAGATTTTTTCTAGTTTAGCATATGACTGTCAACCACCTTTACAATACTTTACCTATACAAGAAACGGTCAGTATTTATGTACAGACTGTTACAATACTTTATATGTACCTTTGTTATCAGGTCATTACCTAGATGTTTGT
Source organism: Pictodentalium vernedei (assembly GCA_031216915.1). NCBI lineage: Eukaryota > Metazoa > Mollusca > Scaphopoda > Dentaliida > Dentaliidae > Pictodentalium > Pictodentalium vernedei. The sequence continues at coordinate 302,140,252 of CM062292.1, read as the reverse complement.
CATTGCTGTGTCACATACTATACATGTACATGTCTTTGTCTTGACAAGTTGAGCTACAGTGTCATTGACACTTTCATTTGGAAACCTTAAGTTATATTCCAACTACCTTGGCAATTGTTTCTAGGCAAATCTTGGCTGCCTATATAGGCTGCCAAGGCTTCCCGAGAAAGGACTGCAAAGCCACATAATGTAAACTGTCAAAGTGTAGCACACCAAAGTAAAAATGTCCAGGCCTTCAAGGGTAAATATTGTATTGTGTATTGGTACTTTGTTTTTCTTTACAGCAAGCCTGTGGAGTGTGATGACACTAGGCATGGGGAACAAACAGAAAAAGTCAGAAGAGGAGTTCAGTGAAACTTTATTAGCCAATCAAAGCTTACTTTTAATACTGGTATTGACAAGTCATTGTACAAATGAACGGGGCTTACACAATCCATACAGACAAGCTTTGTTTTCTTTTACAAATGCACAAGGTAAGGCAAAATACAGAGGAGCTCTCATTTGTCACATTTGATATCAAATTTCTGAATCTTTTTCACTAACATTGACCTGATCCTCGGTTAATGTTATTGATTTGATGGAAAGTTCAGCTCTAGCACTAAAGTTATCACAGTGCTAAATATTTTCCCACAGGCATCACTTTAATTTTGGCATTCAAATATCTGTGTCAAGAATAGCCCTTTAGACAAATTTTTCTTACCCCAAACATGGGGTCATGCAACAAATAAGAGCAGGGTTCCCGTGTGGCCTTGAAAACCTGGAAAAGCCTGGAATTCGTCAAAAGGTCATTCAAGGCCTTGAAAGCCTTGAATTTGCAATGGGAGTCTTGAAAAGCCTGGAAAATCTGAGAATTTTGTGATGTGTAATTTAATCCGAACATATTTTACGGCATTTACAGCAAATGTAAATGTGTGGTTTATTAATCCGGTCATATTTTGGAGTATTTATGGCAGTGCCAATGCGTGCATTATTGATAGAACTTTGCAGTGATGTGACACTAAAATCCTTTGAATCAAGCATTGTGAATGGTTGCTATTGATGTGGGCGATCACAATGGTGTATATTTAAGCCAATGGGAAGATTTATTGTAAATTCTGCCTGTTCGAATGCTGAGCGCACGTGCGTGGATAATTTATTCATATTGAAAATATTACAAATGGATGATTGTTCAGTTGAACTATTTGAGTATTTCCGAAGCATGTATGTCTGATGAATTTGCCACAACATCATCTTAAATTCCTGGCACGGGCAGTTGCCATCACGGTGGATTCTGAGTTTGGGTTTCCAAATGAAAGTGTTATTGTCTTATTCACCTCAAATGTTAACATGTGCGATTTTAAGGATGATTCGCCCATGTATGAAACATTAAAAACTTTTCAACACTTACTGCATTTAGCTGAATACCGTTCAACTGGAACAGGCAGTAACCAGTTATAGTATGCAGTTGATTTAATCCAAACTTGTTGGAAGGTACACTTCCCCATAACGGAATTACATTTTGCTTTTCGAATGACATTTCCGGAGACATTGTGGGTTACGAAATGTGTCATTTACATGTAACATGTAGTTTACTCATTGGGAGAAAGGATGACATCAGTTCATGTGCATTCAGTAAGTATTCAGTTAGAATAGCGGTACATGTACAAGAGACATAGCTATTGTGCCACCTGGTAATTAAACTGCAGTTGTAGGATAAACACAAGAAAATGTCTTTCTCAGGCTCACTAATTCTAATCAGTGATATCATTGCTTGGATAGCTTTCAGAAAGAGTTTTCCAAGAAATGATGTCTTGTGTTAGAATTACCAACAAAGTTAAATATAAGAGAAAGTTTCTAGTCGTTATCTGATAATTTAGGGTACTTTGCCAGCCTCAGCCTTGAAAAGCCTTGAATTTCATAAATGGGGGCCTTGAAAATCCATGAAAATTGCCGAGAAATGGCCTGGAATGGCCTTGAATTTCAAAGATTTTAACCTGGGGGAACCCTGAAGAGAGAAAAACTGACAGGAAGGGAAGTACCGGTCACATGCACATATTTTTCAGGGAATTCCCAACAAAAACACACCAGTTGTCAAATGTATTTTTTAGGTCCAAAAAGTCTTCAAATCACTGTCTTTATTTAGCTGGAATATTCAACAATAATGCAAGATGTCAATAGAATGCTTCACACATTTATTGAAACAATATATTTTCCAAAAACTGCTTAGTTTCAGAGACGGCATCATTTCTTTTCAACCTACTCACAATTGTTTACAAATGGCTGTAACATAAGTGCAAGCCCTACTTCGGAACTAACTCAAGCTTTTAGAATCTTTTCCAAACGAGTTGGAAAAGTACTAGAGTGCAAAAGCACGAAAAAGATCGAAAAAAGGGTCGAGCGAGACCAGCGCTCGAAATTACAGGTACTCTCTCTGCACACCTCTTGCGTTTACCGAGCGCATGCGCAACAAACCGTGACGTCAATTCCTTTATTTTCCGCCATTGTTCATGGTCGGAAATTTTTGTGACTGTGCTGTTTATGATATTAATTCTTCGTGAACAACTTATTAATCGTCTTTAGTGTGCTACTGGATTGTATCCTTTTTCAAGCTACCAAATTATTACTCTCATTTAATGTTAATTTGTATTATTATTGCTGTGCTTTTCACACTTTATCTTGCCTTTCCCCCACGTGTGAACACGACCTTCGTTCTGTTTACCGTCGGCGGGAAGCTTGATTGTTGTATTTATATCATGCCTAAGACTATTCCTTGTACCTCTTGTTTGCAGGTGAAACATGTGGACGATTCCCATACCACATGTGTCACTTGCAACAATTGCACTCAGGCCCAATCATGTGGTATCTGTGGGGTTTGGTCCTCTAAATTTTGGGCTTCTGTTAACAAGGTGGTTCTTTCCAGAGCTAGAACCCCTCGTTCTCGGGGTAAGGGTAGCCGTGCCGTTGCAGACATTTCTGCTGGTGCACGTGGTGACTCTGTCACACAGGATTCGGATCTGACTTCTGTGGCGAGCTCCTCTGCAACTGTTGACGGTGTTTGTTCTGTGATACCTGATGAGGAGACCGCGGTCTCTTTGTCTTCGGATGTCACTATTGAGGCGTCTGTTTTCGTTGAGAGCTTTTCCGAGGTCAACTCGGTAACCCTCTCCGATCTGCCTCCAACACCGTCGACCGTTGTTGAGGGGGTTGCTACTCCAGATCCTATTCTGTCTGATGGTGGCTCTTCCATCTCTTCTGGGGATGGTCTACAGTCTCGGGGGACCGAGGCTGTATCTGCTGGTGTGTCTGTGTGTTCTCAGCCTCCCCCAGCCTCGCGGCGAGGCCGTGCGGGTTTGCTGTCTGCTCCGTCTCATCTGGCTAGGTTTGCTCCTAGTCGGTTGAGCCGGCCGGTCGCTTCGGCAGCGATTCCTCGTCCCTCGAGTGAATCGTTTATTGTTCCACCTTCGCCTGCTAGTGTGCCGACTAGCGGGATGGTGTTGGGACGTTGGCATCCAGGGCCTGCTGTTCGGCAGCGGTCAGTGACAGCCCCGGTTAGCTGTCACTCTCGGAACCTTCCTCCGGTGATTCCTCACTGTGTTCCGAGTCTGGGTGTCGATCGATGCTTGCCGTCGGTCTCAGAGGATAGGCAGTTGGGGCCGTCTGCTGCGCAGAGGTCAATGACAGGTTCCTGTCATTCTTGGGACAATCCTCCGGTGTCTTCTCACCGTGTCCTAGGTCCAGCTTCCGATCGACGTGCGCCGTCGGTCCCTTTCGAGGATTTGCAGGCAGGGCCTTCTGTTTCGCAGAGGCCAGTGATGGCTCCTGGGCGTCACAATCGGGACTATCCTCCGGTGTCTTCTCACCGTGCTCCTATTCTGTCTGCCGATCGACGTTCGCCGTCGGTCTCTTCTGAGGATTTGGGTTCTTCTACCAGAAGGGTCCATTGGGAGGACACTCCGTCGGGCGATTCTGCTGCGACGGATTCTCAGGGTGACCTGCGCCAGGCCGTTTTGGCGCTCACCCGGTTGCTTTCTGGCAACCCTCAAGTTGGCCTCCCTGTGCCTCCTGAGGCACAACCTCCTTTGGTCGGTCGCCGAGATGTCTCGCCTGGCCCCTTGGATACTGCACAGTATTCACAGGAGGTTTCTGCTGGTCAGCCCGAGTTGGGCTACGTCTCCTCTGCTACGGAGGATGACGAGTATCTTGAAGGTGATGGTCCCCCCTCGTCAGTCTTGGGGCAGGCTTTGGATTTCGTCTTTGGCTTATTGCCGGACGTTCTACCTTCCGACCAGCCTTCTGTGACCGTCCGGCCGCGGTCCACTGTGGAGCGCCGTAACCCTGTTGAGCCTTCTAGCTCCGGGGCTTTGCGTCCTCTGCAATCGGCTCAGGTGGTTGAGTCCTTCCAGGGCTTAGACGCCAAAATGCGTTCTAAGGCCCTCAAGGGTTCCTCCTTTTCTAGAGCTGATGCCTTCCTGCCTCCATCGCGGTTTCGTGTTTACGATTCCGTCTCTCCACCAGTCTTCCAAGGGATGACTACTGTGGATGAGGATTCTTCTTCCCTCGGGTTGACTAAGCCTAAGTCGGCAGTTCTCCCGATGTCGGTAGTTGAGTCTATGGTGGGCCTGTCCCGAGAGATGCTGGGTATGTTATCTCTCGCGGACCATGTTGTCGCTGCTCTGGCTGAATATTTTCCACCAGGGGAGTTTGATGACGCTCAGGCGCCTTTTCGCGTTTTGTCACAGGCTCTTATGAACTTGACTCACGCTCACGCCTGTAACACGGCCAATTTGGAGCTGGCACGCCGGGATGCGGTTTTGGATTCTTTACCATCCCTTCCTTCTGAGCAACGTGCTGTTCTGAGGTCTGCCTCTTTGGTAGGACCTCAGTTGTTCCATGGTTCCGTGGAAGCTGTTCGTGGCGAAGTTCTTCGTCATTCGAAGGACCAGCTTTTGCTGAGACAGCTTGACCCACCTGCTGCTGCGGGTGGGGGTCGTTCCAGGCCCGCCAAGCGTGCTGCTGCGTCTGCCTCGTCGGCGACGTCGGCTACGCCTTCGGCTCCGTCTGCTCCTTCTGCTCATAAGAAGCGCCGACGTGGCCAGGCCTGCTGGCAGCCTCAGGCTGGAAAGTCTCAGGACTCTGTCACTTCCCGAGGTGGTTTCTCCTCTCGGGGGCCTCGTCGAGGCCGCAAGTGAAGGTTCTCACCTCGATTCGCCTCCAGTCGGAGGAAGGCTGTCGCTGTTTTACGACCGTTGGACAGAGATAACGTCGGACTCTTGGGTCCTCGACGTCATTCATTCCGGTCTGCGACTGTCCTTCCATCGGCACCCCAGTTTGTCTCGGGTGCCCCTTCCGACTCAGGTCCCTTCAGATTCTCTGCGTCGGGACCTTCTGGTGCAGGAGATCGACAATCTCCTCACCAAAGGGGCGATCGAGGTGGTCAGGAACACCCTTTCACCGGGGTTTTACTCGAGACTTTTCTTGGTGCCGAAGAAAAACGGCCAATTTCGTCCTGTCATCGATCTGAGTACCCTGAACGAGTACATAATTGCTCCTCGTTTCAGTATGGAGACTTTCCGGTCGGTTCGACGTTCAGTTCATCAGGGCGATTTTGCGGCCAGTATCGACCTGAAGGATGCCTACTTCCATGTACCCATTCATCTGGCGTCACGGAAATACCTTCGGTTCTCGTTTCGGGATCGAGTTTTTCAATTCAGAGCTCTCCCGTTCGGTTTGAACCTGGCTCCTTGGGCCTTCACCCGACTGATGTCACATGTGCTTGCTTTCCATCGCACTCAGTCGGCGGTGACTTCGTCCGCCTACCTAGACGACATCCTCCAACGGCACCACGATGCTGCTGTTCTGGAGTTCGATGTCCGGCAGTTTCTTTGCCTTCTAGCGTCGCTGGGTTTCAGAGTCAATCGCGAGAAGTCGGATCTTCTTCCTTCTCAGCGATTCCGTCATTTGGGGATGGATTTCGACACTCTTCACAATGTAGTGTCGGTTCCCCAGGTTCGGGCGACGATTCTTTCCGCCTTGACTCGGGACCTGCTTCAATCTTCCTCGGTCTCGGCCAGGACTTTCCTTCGGATGCTGGGCCTTTGCGGTTCGGTGACCGATCTCATTCCGCTCGGTCGCTTGTTTGTCCGACCTCTCCAACACTTCCTGTTGGATCATTGGCGTCCGAATGTAGATCCGCTGGACCTGGAACTCACTATTCCTCGGTCTCTGCTTTGTCACCTCCGCCCTTGGGCAAATATTCCCTGGCTGACACAGGGTGTTCCGTTGGATCATCCTTTGGCCGATCGCATCCTTACTGCGGATGCCAGCGATCGGGGCTGGGGTGCGACGTTGGACCCTCTCGGTCTGTCTACTCACGGAGAGTGGGACAGCGAGCAGGTGGGCCTTCATATCAACCAGAAGGAGCTCCTTGCTCTTCTGTTGAGTTTTCGGCTTTGGATCCCTCATCTGTCGGACCATGTTGTCCTACTTCTTTCGGACAATTCGACAGTAGTGGCCTACATACGGAATCAGGGAGGCACTCATTCGATTCCTATGTATCGGCTGTCTCGGGATCTTCTTCTGTTGGCACGGGATGTGAACGCTCGGGTGTCCATTCGACACATTCCCGGGCGTCTCAACGTCCTAGCAGACTCCCTGTCCCGACGCGACAGTGTCCTTCCAACCGAATGGATGCTACATCGGTCGGTGTTTCAGGCGATTTGCGAGCAGTGGGGTCGTCCTCAGGTCGACCTTTTCGCTACTCGCTGGAATCATCAGGTAGAGACTTTTGTCTCCCCTTGTCCAGATCCTCTGGCATTTGCAGTAGACGCTCTGTCTCTGGACTGGACAGGCTGGGTCGGCTATGCCTTTCCTCCTGCACCGATTCTTCCTCAAGTTTTAGCGAAGATTCGTGCTTGCAGTTGCAGGATCATTCTGATCACACCCCTGTCTCCACAGAGGGTGTGGATCAATCTGCTGCGGCCTCTATTGGCCGATCGACCGTTTCGTCTACCTCTACGTCGCGATCTTCTTTCACAGGGTCGTCCCAGGAAGTATCACAACAACCTGGCGAGCCTGTCCCTTCACGCCTGTCTTTTATCAGGTCCAGTCTCCGACGTAGAGGTTTTTCGAGACGATCAGTGGAGTGCATTTCTGCATCGCGGCGACCTTCCACTGGAATGACTTATGCCGCCAAGTGGAAGGTTTTCTGCCGCTGGTGTTCAGATCACAATGTGAATTACCGTGATCCGTCTATCGCTCAAATTGCGGATTTTCTGGTTTTTCTTTTTGACTCCAAGGGCCTCCAGCCTATTACGATTAAGGGCTATCGGTCTATGCTGTCTGATACTTTCTCTTATGTGGGAAAGTTTCCTCTCCAAACTTATTCGGCACTTTTCTTTGAAGAGGCCTCGAGTTTTGCGTCTTACACCCAAGTGGAACTTGGCATGGGTGTTGCACTGTTTGGAGGGGGCGCCTTTCGAGCCTTTATCTGAGACCGACATGCGTTTTCTCACCTATAAGACGGCTTTTCTTCTAGCGTTTGCTTCTGCTCGTCGAGTCAGTGAGCTTCATGCGCTATCTGTTGATTCTGCCTTCTTCCGAAATGAGGCTAACAGTGTCACATTCACTACTGATTGCTCTTTTCTGGCTAAGAATCAACTCCCCGATTCGGTACCTCCTCCCATCTGCATTCGGGCTCTCCCTGCTGTAGATGGACGGAGGCCTCTTCTTTGTCCTGTTCGTGCGGTCAAGACTTACATTACTCGCACTCAGTTCATTAGGAGGGATCGGAAGAGATTTTTTCTGTCTCTCATTCCTAAGCGGCAGTCTATCTCTTCCCATTCTATTTCCAGGTGGATCTGTCTTGCAATCAAGCTGGCTTATTCTCGCTTGTCTGCATCGGATCTTGTTTCGAACCGGCTTAATGCTCACGAGGTTCGTGCCATTTCTACATCCTGGGCGTTCTCCAATTCTGTTTCGCTCCGTGATGTTATGAATGCGGCTTACTGGAGGAATGCTTCTACCTTCTCCTCTTTTTATCTCCGCCACCTTCAGCAGCAATCTGAGGACCTTTATTCTTTAGGCCCTCTCGTGGCTGCTCAGGCTGTGGTGCACCCTCGTTAAATTGTTTTTGTCGAGGTTGCGCTTCTCTCAGCCTTGTTCTTTTCAGGTGCCTTCTCTCTTTCTTCATTACAGGTTTTAGTTTTTGTTCTCTGCCATCCTTGCTTTTGTTCTGCTACTCTTGTTGGTATTGGTTATGTGATTCACCTCCTCCTATTGTTTATTCAGCCAATTGTAAACAATTGTGAGTAGGTTGAAAAGAAATTAAAATTTTTTAGTAAATTTTGTTTCTTAACATACCTACCACAATTGTTTACCGGAGGCCCACCCTCCTTGGGGATATCTTTGATATCGATGCCTCCCCGCTAAATCACAAACTTCTCGTTGGCGGAAATACGGAATTGACGTCACGGTTTGTTGCGCATGCGCTCGGTAAACGCAAGAGGTGTGCAGAGAGAGTACCTGTAATTTCGAGCGCTGGTCTCGCTCGACCCTTTTTTCGATCTTTTTCGTGCTTTTGCACTCTAGTACTTTTCCAACTCGTTTGGAAAAGATTCTAAAAGCTTGAGTTAGTTCCGAAGTAGGGCTTGCACTTATGTTACAGCCAATTGTAAACAATTGTGGTAGGTATGTTAAGAAACAAAATTTACTAAAAAATTTTAATTTCCGAGTGCAACTTTTCAAGGTGGCTAACTCTAATTCAAATATTTAGTACAGTCATACCTATAAGACCTTGAGTCCAAATTTATTTGTTATCAAACATAAGAACAAGCAGTTTGAAAACAATCCTCTACAGCATATAACTTCCGAACACAATCCATTTACCAAATGTTCAATATAAATTGGACCTGTTGAAAGCATGTAGAATATAGAGCAAACTTTTGTTATTATATAAATAAAATCTTGTGCTCTAATCACTCATTTCCAAGTATTTATAGACCTTTTCGTCCTCACTAAATGCAATCAGGGTAAGGCCGTTAAAAAAAGTCTGTATTCACAAGCACCACCCACATCATTAAATTTCTGCCGCCTCAACACTTTTTAATACCCAGTAAAAAAAAAAAAAAATTATGCCCAGTCAAAAAAAATTTCCTCAGTTAGTATTTTCAGATCAGAATTTGAGCACCGGTACACATTTCTCTGTAGTATTTCAACTTCCTGTTCTCGTATTTTTATACTAAAACCACTGGCCCAGACGTAGCGGGTGCAGCCTCAACATTATTAAGGGCCAAACACAAATTTTGAACCCCCCAATCCCCCAAATTTGCATACAATACAGAAAATTTAAAGTCCTATATGGCCCTCCATACTTTTAGTACTTGCGCATGTGCAGTACCCAGGAAGAGATCGGAATGGGTGCAACATCATTCTTCTGTTTAGCCCAAAGTCTGTAACAACTGAACTGACATCTATGCTTTAAAATCTCGTTTTTAGCTTAACTTGACAAAGTCAAGATAAGCTATTGCCATCACGTGTGTGGAAGTCTGTGAGTCTGTTCACATTTTCCTTTAGCACAGGCTACACCCCGAAGTTCTTGTCGGATCATCACGAAATTTCATATGCAGGTTTGGGGTCATGTCTAGATGAGAATGTCCCCTTTTGGTCGCAATCAGTCCACCGGTATGGCTGCCCGAGCCCAAAACCTGAAAACCATTAGCACAGTCTACAGGTCGTATTTATGAAGGAATTTCATTGTAATTTGGTAGGATGCCTCTGTATAATGTCTAGATGAGAACGTCCCCTTTTGGTCATGATCTGTCAACCACGATGGCTGCCCAAGCCTGAAACCCAAAAACGTTTAGCACAGTCTGCAGGTCATATTTAATATGGAGGGATTTCATTGTAACTTGGTAGGATGACTCCGTATGATGTCTAGATGAGAACTTCCCCATTTAGTTGCGATCTGTCAACCGTGATGACTGCCCGAGCCCAAAACCCGAAAACCTTTAACACAGTCTATAGGTCATATTTATAGAGGTATTTCATTGTAACTTGGTAGGTTGACTTCATATAATGTCTAGATGAGAACGTCCCCTTTTGGTTGCAATTGGTCAACTGTGACTGCTACAGGAGCCCGAAGCCTGAAAACCTTTAGCACAGTCTACAGGTCATATTTATGAAGGGATTTCATTGTAACTTGGTAGGATGACTCCAGATAACGTCTGGATGAGAACGTCCCCTTTTGGTCGCGATCATTCAGCCGCGATGGCTGCCCGAGCCCAAAACCCGAAAACTTTTAGCATAGTCTATAGGTCATATTTATGTAAGGATTTCATTGTAACTTGTTAGGTTGACTCCATATAATGCCTAGATGATGACATCCCCTTTTGGTCGTGATTGGTCAACTGTGACGGCTACAGGGGCCCGCAGCCCGAAAACCTTTAGCACAGTCTACAGGTCATATTATGAAGGGATTTCATTGTAACTTCGTAGGATCACTCCAGATAAGGCCCAGATGAGAACGTCTCTGTTTGGTTGCAGTCATTCAACCAAGATGGCTGCCCGAGCCCAAAACCCAAAAGTACAGACTACAGGTCGTATTTGTGAAGGGATTTCATTGTAACTTGGTAGAATGACTCAGTATAATGTCGAGATGATGACGTCCCCTTTTAGTTGCAATCAATCAACTGTGATGGCTACACAGGCCTGAAGCCCGAAAACCTTTAGCACAGTCTACAGGCAATATTTATGAAGGAATTTCTTTATAACTTGATAGGATGACTCGTTTTGGAATAATTTCACTGTAACTTGGTAACTTCTGTTGACATACGTTAACTGTGAGGGCCACATACATTAACTGTGAAGGCCACATTAACCCACCCCTCAGTTCTTTAGTACAGTCTACACCTCATATTATTTTTATTTAAAACATTGCATACAGGGAACAGAAATTAACATATTCCCAATTATCACAATTCTTGTCTTATTTCATAATCCTTTCATAAACATTGAACATTTTCCTTTTCATCAAACACAACACACAGACAAGTTAAGCTACAGTGTCATTGACACTTTCATTGAATATGCCAGACACAAATCAATGATGGTTTTTATGGAATCAACAGTGTAACAGAATGCTGGAAGTGAAATACGGTGGTTTTGGATGTTCAGGGCTGTAACTTAATAATTTTTATGTAAATTATTCATGTTACGCAATTTCGTGATATGCTTCTGAACGTCGTCATTATAATATGACTCCACTGTTGTTTTGTTAGTATTACTTTCCTTCCCTCTCCTGAACCCTCCAGTTATACTCCCAAGCTCTTTTGGCTTTTTATTGAATTTTTTAATTAAATTCTTGGGAGTTTAATTTGTAAAACGGAATAGGTATTCTGTTTACCTTCTATGTTTACGTCCTGTTCGTTACTGTTCAAGACATTTTGTATTCTTGCATCTTCTACCTGATGCATTGTTTTTTCTAGCTTTGCATCAGGTGGTTGTTGATCAGTTACTGACTTTGGGCATTTGTTGTGCCTGTTGTTTGTTAGTTTCCGTTTTTTCTTCTTGACATTGTCTGTTCAATAACGTTTTGGATTAGTATTAATTCTGTGTTTAGTTAAAAACAATTATTGTTTTTTCTATTAGGATACATATTATATCTTATTCCGGTAGTTTAGCTTTAATTAGTTAGTGCTTGTCCACACTTAGGCTCTATCGGGATGCCCTTGGGATCATGAGGTTTCCTTGGGGCACTTAGGCTTCATGCAAATTTTTTATCTATGTTATGTATCCTTGCCATGTTTATAATTATTGGGAGTGCAGTGGACTTATGTTTTTGGCTTCATTATTATTGTATACATTATAATATTGGTACTTAGTGTAAGTCCAGGAAGCCTTGGGATAAAGGCTTGTTGTTTGCTGATAGTCGTGGCACTCCTTCAATACTTGTACTATGGGATGCGAGCGTTGGAAACGGGTGTCGCCTGTGTGGTGGGTGGTGAAGTTCTGATGGAGCTTTCACCGCTGGCTAATACTAGTCTTGCAGTCTCTTTTTCAGAGGAATAAGAACATGGTGATGGTACTTTGACACCTGTCTGTTACGTGCTGCCGTCGTCGCACTCTGATGAGCCCTGCTCTGATGAGTAAATAGAGCTAGCTGCCAAGGTGCTCATGATATTTGCACAGGATTAAAGCCGAGTAGCTTAATTCTCTGCATGCAGCTAGCTCAACCGGTGAAGCGGTTGTTCCTATATGGGAGCTGGGATGCCGGGTAGGTCTATGCGGTTGAGTAGTATAATGTGGGTAGAGCGAGCACCTTACAATATAAAGCTCTCCCAGCGATGATGGCAAAAGGAGAAGAAGCCTAAAAGTTTTTCTGGGGTCAGATCGTGAGCTGGAGAAGCCTCTCCGACCCGTTAGCAGTCAGGGTCGACTGTATCCGTTGCGAGAAACTATAATGAGTCGGAGCACGTGTCAGGTTGTTCCTTCCACACTGCAGCCGGGGTCGGCTGTGGTTATGGCTTCTTCTTCTTACATGGAAGCGCACCCAAAGAGGATTAGCCTATAAGTTTCTCAGCAGGATACTTGCTGAGATCTTGGGTCAGATCACGATTTTGACAATATTCTCCTTCCCGTTGGCATTCAGGAGTCAACTGTTGTCTGCCGTGAGAAAATTCAATGAGTCGGAGCATCCATCCATAATGTGCGAATCGGGATGCTCCTTCCACACTTCAGCCGGGGTCGGCTGTTGTTACGGATTCCTCTTCTTCCATGAAAAAGCATGCTATGGGGTAGAAGCCTACAAAGTTTCTAAACAGAGTGCTCGTCGAGGTCTGGAGCCAGACTGCGATCTGGAGAACCCTCTCAGTTCTGTCAGCAGTCAGGGTCGACTGTTTTCGATTTGAGAAACTTGAGTGAGTTGGGACGCTCATTCACGCTTGCGGTTCGGAACGCTCATTCCACACTGCAGCCGGGGCCATTTGCAGCTATGGCTTCTTCCCCTGCTTCATGGATGAAGCACATTCAACTGCAGACTAGCTATCCGACTTCGCATGTTCATGCTGTTTCATGGAGATGTTCCCAGTCTTCACCACCAAAGTCGGATTAACCTGTAGCTAGTCATTTGAGACATTTTTATACGGGACATGCGTCGAAAGATCTGGGGTCAGATCTCCATCCTGTGAGCAGCATATGGTGAAGAAGTGGATAATCGCTACTCTGCAATCCTCGTTCACGGACCTGTTGCCGCAGATTGCGCAGCGTATCTGGTAGTGAGCTGTCAGACGGTGCTGGGGTGGTTCAGTCATCTGTACATTCAGATGGTGGTTGACCATGTTTTCAGATGGAACATTCAGATGGTGAGAGGGCTACAGAGGTTGATTCTCCATCCCTCACGGAACTGCACATTAAGACTATGAATTTTTATTCATAAGCTCTTTGAATTTTGTTCCATCTGAACAAAAGTCTGTGTTTGCTAGGCAAAAACAGCTTAAGGTACCAGGCGAAGGAAAGATGAAGATCTTTCCTTCCTGGATCTTTTGGCTCAGGTGTTGAAGGTTTTTGGTCCGATTAACGATGACTCCCTTGGCTTAGCAGTAGTATAAGAAAGGCAATGATCTATTCCTTATGAATAGAAGACTGATAGCTCATAGATAGGCAGCTGTCTTGTTGGAATAGATCCGTTAGAAGGAATAAGCACGTCTTTTTCTTCTCGGTGTTGTATTCCTAGGCGTCAGAGGCCTTTAGTGCTATTGTGGATGCCATAGTAGCCTTATGTACTGTTAGAGTGGCCTTTTCTTATACATTAGCAGCTAACATCGTAAGTCTCTGTTTAGTGGACTGTCTAAGGCCACAGGGAAATACACAAATATCTGTCTTCACCGTTATATGACTTCTAGGCTGTGTTAGCTACGCTCAGACCACATTGTTTTTAGGAATAAGGCCGTTAGAAGGAAAGATTACATTTTCCTTATCGATGTAGTATTCCTAGGTGTCGCAGGCAATTAGTCCTATTGTTGTCTCCTTAGTTTAGCTTATGTGAATTAAGAGCGGTCTGTGTTTATGTATCATTTGCAGCTAACGTCATAGTGGCCCTATCTATTTTGCAGAGGTTTTTTTCTTATGCATTGCGGCTAACGTTGTAATTCACCATTTAGGGATCTTTCCAAGGCCGCAGGTAACACAGATATTTGTCTTCATGGAGATGAAGACTAATAAACTGTGTTAGCTAAGCTGATACTACTGTCTCTTTGGAATTACGACCGTTAGAAGTGTGGTCCTTTATTCCTTACCTTGAGTGAATAATGTTGTAAGTCTCCGTTTAGTGAGCTTTCAAAGTCGCAAGTTTTACCAAGGTATCTGTTCACGGGATGAAGACTTATTAGCTGCACTAGCTAATCTGAAATTGCTGTCTCTTTGGAATTAGGGGCATTAGAAGGAAAGAGTTTGTTGTTGCGTTTGGGGCTTTTAGCCCTTTAGTTGACGCCTTAAAGAAATGAAGGGCGATCCTTTTTCCCTTAACTTGAATGACTAACGTTGTAAGTCTCCGTCTAGCGAGCTTTCTAAAGTCGCAAAAATTACACCGAGATATCTGTCTTCACGGATATGAAGTCTTATAAGCTTTCTTAGCTAGACTGAGTCAGCTGCCTTTTGGGAATAGAACCACTAAAGGAAAGATGCATATTTTCCTTCTTGGTGTTTTTCTTGGTGTCACAGACTTTAGTCTTATTATTGACACTATAGTAGCCAAGCTAGAATTATGAGCAGTGTTTTTTCTCTATCATTAGCAGCTAGAGTTGTAAGTCTCCTTTAGTGACCTTCTAGGGCCACAGTTAACAGCCTTTAATTGTCTTCACAAATAGGAAGACCTTTAGCTGCTTCAGCCAATCTGAGACCACAGTCCTATCGGACAGGGTACCATTACAAAAGAAGAGTTTGTTCTCTCCTTAACGGTATTGTTTTTATGTTTGTTGTCTGAGGCTTTTAGCCCTATTGGTGATGCCATATTAACCTTGTGTGATTAATGAGCGTTCTTTTGAATGCTTATAGTTAACTCCTTTCAGGAATATATTTCCTGCTATAATCTATATATGGTGTATTATTTGGCTAATGGTGTTCTGTCTTGATTTCAAGGGATATGCCAACACTGTTTCAGCGAGTATATTCCTTGCAATAGCGCCATTTTCATCACATCCCCCTCCGTCCTTAGTGGCATTATGGAGTCGGTCAGACGTGAGGGAACCCTACGGTTTCTATACTATTCTAGATAACTAACATCGGCACAATATAGCC
This sequence comes from Pictodentalium vernedei, assembly GCA_031216915.1. Taxonomy (NCBI): domain Eukaryota; kingdom Metazoa; phylum Mollusca; class Scaphopoda; order Dentaliida; family Dentaliidae; genus Pictodentalium; species Pictodentalium vernedei. The sequence goes on along the minus strand of CM062292.1, from coordinate 302,124,985 downwards.
TTAGATGCTGATGTGGTGTTAAGCACCATTAAATTAATATTAATTAATAGCTGGGTGCCTTTTAGGCAAATATATGTATTATTTGGTACCGCTTTTTCACTGATTCCAGACTGCTTCCCTCTTTGTTTGAAGATTATTCCTTCAAAAAAAAAGGGAGGGGGGAGGGTGTGATTTTCTCTTTACCTCTTCTGGCCTTATAATAAGTGTGTAACAATGAATGAACCTGTTATAGTCTGTAGATTATTCTGATCTTATGTACAATTTGTTACATTATATATGGCGTGTGTGTGTGGGACATTAGTCTCTCACTTTCGGATACGCTTTTCCTAATTTTAAGTGTCTTATTCCAGACTAACCTTAAAATTGTTGGCTCATTACGCCCAATTAACGTAATCAATTATGCTAAGTAATAGGGAATTACTTGGATATTGCTCCTTATTTCGGTGGTATATTTTCTCAATTCTTGTATAGAGAGACATATAGGTAATTCCTTAAAATTTTAATCTCCTTTTCACCTTGGGAGTTCTAATGCAGGCTAAGGAGCTGTATTTTTGTCTGCTATTTCTTCAAGTCCTAGGCCCTCTGCCTTTTTACGATTCAGCTAAGTCTGGGCCATTGGTTTTAGTATAAAAATATGATAAATTTAAAGTAATTTGTATATTTTTAATACTTATCAATGGCCCAGGTGGGGATGGCCCTCCTATGAGTGGGCACTCATACCTCCCTGCTGAGTTATCACTTCAGTAGGCACAACTAGGAAGAATGATGTTGGCACCAATTCCGTTCTCTTCCTGGGTACTGCCCATGCGCAAGTACTAAAAGTATGGAGGTCCAGATAGGACTTTTAATTTTCGGTATTGTATGCAAATTTTTGGGATTGGGGGATTCAAAATTTGTGTTTGGCCATTAATAATATTGAGGTTGCACCAGTTAAGTCTGGGCCATTGGTAAGTATTAAAAATATACAAATTACTGTAAATTTATCATTTTCCTCCATATTTTCATGCTTCGAATTTCTGACGATTATATAAATGTTTTCTATGTTGATACATATAAAAACTTTTTAGGAAAATGCTGCTATTATCTTTTCAAATCAGTACCGGACTGAACATAATCTTGCAATGGAGCGTCTTTGGCATGTCGTCAACAGCAAAGTTGATTGAAGCATTTGGGAGCGGAGTGGCTCAGTGGTAAACTGTTGGACTTCTATGGTAGAAGTCCTGAGTTCGATCCCCATCCGGGACGACCCATGTTGTGTCCTTGGGCAAGGCACTTTATCCCGGCTGCCTGCATGGTGGCACAATGTCGCTGTGTACTAAGGCCTACTTCACTTTGATGATGCACATGTCTTCAACTGCTGTAACCCTGCTTGAGCAGAGCTTGAACAGAATTAAAATGTTGAGGTTGCTCGTATAAATAAATAATAAATAAATAAATTGAAGCATTTTGCAATATATGCGATAAGATAACACCAGTCTGGAGTTTGTAGAAGATTTCTTCCTGAAATGTAAATATATTTTTTTCGGGTATCTTTTTCAGATTTCAGAATAAAAATTAAAAATAGAAAGCCACCCGCCCTCATCAAAAATTTTAGTCATAATTGCCTGAGAACATAGAAATTTTTTTTAATTTTTAATTGCCTAATCATTTTATCAGTGAGCTCTGTCAAACAAGGTATAATAGAATAAATGCTTAGTTTATCACCAGAATACAGGAAAATGACTAAATTCCTGTAAATTGTATACTTCTGTCAAGTAAATATTTTTCAATGTCAAAGTGTCTATTCTATTGACATGGTTTATTATCTTTAGATGTCAATGTTTATCAAATCTGTTTTTCATTTCAGATCAGTCCTCAAACACAAGTCCCACCAAAGTTGCTGCCACATTTAAAATTGATTTTACACAGCTTTATAATACAGTATGTGATACCCTTACCAACGATCAGACAACACTACTGTTATATCTGCTTATACATAGAAATACCCAAATGAAAGCCTTTGTTTTGTCAAGGACAGGAGTGGATCAGTTGGTATGTTGTTTCACAATAATATGTTCCAATCAGACTAAAATCCCCGTCCTCTGATTGGATGATGGCTTGCATAGTTTCTTCTATGTTTATGGCTTCAGTGGCATTTGTTACCGTCTGATGGCAACATGCAAAATATTTCAAATGCTGTTTCCATTTCACAGTTATTCTGTCAATGGAATGACATGCACACCACTTCATTTTTCGAGATTTTTCACACATGCAGACGATGGTCTGAATGAAGTATTGTTTAAATTACAAATCAGTGATTTGAACTAAGATGGATTGACTGCGATCTTATCTGATTCATTGATTATTTTTCCGGTGAAGTCGTGGTGTACACAAGAGGTTTATTTACTAAAATCTTTAAAAGTAGGCTCGTTCATTTCACAGTGTGGTTTTTGGCATGAGTAGAGACTTATAGGAACATATACATTATTGTGATGAATTGACAGTAACATGTCTGAGGTTTGCAGCTTGGAGCTTATGTTCATAAACATAAGCTCTGAGCTGCAAACCTCAGACCATGTTACCATCAATTCATCACAATAACTGATAATGTTTGTGTCTCATGGTAATCACTTTTTACTTTCAATATTAGGCTTGTTGTGATTATGCAAAAAGTCGACTAACCGTCGGTCATGCCGATTTATCGACTTTAAATTTGAAAGTCAACTTTTTTTTACCCCCGCATGTATAATGACAACCCTGCCTTGCCAGAACGTGATCACGCTGTACATACATGTTGGTAACTTTTCTGGATGTATAAAAGACAGTGGTAGACCATACGGAGGTAAAGGAGAGCGGCCCCCCCACCCCCTCAAATAAATCGTCATTTTTCTAAGTACGATTCGGAAATGATTGTGGTAATTACCTTCCACTTTAATGATTTTTTTTTTTTTAAATATGAAAGTTATTTTCAAGTATTACTGCTCTCATCATGTCAACAATATGTCCGTATTTTAAACAACATCGTTTCCAGTAACCATTCTTTGCTCATAAATCTTTTATTTTGAACAACACGAAATGAAACTCGCTGCGTTTGATGAAATTTCAGTATTTTGCATTTTGCATCACAAAACTAGAGTTAGCTTCCTTGGGCCACTCTTTGTGTTGGAAAACCAAAAATTACAACGTTTTCCACCATTGATAAATTATCGTGAGTGTGTGTGCGGAAGGGGGGGGGGGGGGGGGGACTTTTTACATCCTTAGTGCCCTTACAGGGTCCAGCAGAATATTCCTTGTAAGTTGTAATAAAATCCTTCTCCCTCGGATTAGGCCTAGTTCCTTCTGGCTGCTCACTGTTATGTTTCATCTGAATTTCGGGCGTCAGGGTGCATTACTGTTTAATGGTATGGTAGACGATCGACCAACTTAACAGAATATGGTCAACGAAACGTTCATTCCGACGTTCACCAAGACTTATAATGTGGGAATGATGGATCGTTGACTATGTCACTATGTTATTTGAAATGTAGTACACGGCCACATGCCCGGTGATACCTACCTTTAGGACAATTCAGCCATCTCGTTTTAGTCGACCCTTTGTTATAAAAAATGTCAAAAAAGTCGACTAATCGTCGATTTTGGGCTCTGATTAATCGACTATGGAATTTCATAATCGCAGCAAGCCTATTCATTATATTCATGTACAGTGCTGTAATTGCAAAAAAATAGTCCATTTCTTGATAAGGTTACGATTCGGTCTCGCAAATAACAAAATCAAACAAAAATACACCCAAGATTCATTGTTCTCACATTTCTTGTTCAACAAATGACATTCTACAGTGTTGTGGAGGTGAAAGTTGCCAGAGACTTCCAAATGGAGTGTGATCCGTTCACAATCTGGTCTAAATTCTCTATCCACTTTGTAATCACAGTGCAGTATGTATTATATGTCTTGGAATGAAATGCTGGGAATGGTCATTAACCTTTTCGTGCTTCGTTGGCAGCAGTGGTAAACTGACAGTACAAACCTGTCGGCGCGATGCACGCCGATGGCATAGTAATGCATCTACTCTTACCTCAGTCCATGTGTGCTATCTCTATCAGTCCACAGAAGTAATTTCATGCCCGAATGAATTTAGAGTTGTTTCCCTTTAGTTGATTGGCTACAGTTTTAGCACAAATTGCACAAGAATCACAGTAATTCCACGGACGAATATGACTAATGATTGCAACGTGGAACAGGATTCTGTGGTGCAGTCTGGCTCAAATCAAGCTGATACACATGACACTACTATGAGCACTGGACATTCAGATAATGTTGCCAGTAATAATCCAGATGACAGAGAGAGTCCTTCAGTGCCTAGGACTGGCCTGTGGGTGGGGACATGGCAGAAAAAGTAGTGCTGGTCAGGGACATGGTAGAATACGAGGGAGCTGGCGTGGTCGTGGAATTGGTCCAATTTTTCAATGGGAAAAATGCACAGATTTTGTTCCACTAGATATCCCATGTTCTGAAGCTGGGAAGATAAATCTTGACTTAACTGACAATCCAGATGATTGGAACTTTTTATACCTTTATCTAACGGACGAGATGATCCCAAAATTAACCCCAATATCCCAAGTCTGGGGAGGCAGTTTGGCTGAGTCGCGAAAAGGTTAAAACTGCTGTTTTAATAATGAAGTTCCCATTTCTGTTTTCTTATGTTTATTTTTTTTTTAATTTTTGGGGTGGATTGAGGGAGGGTGGTTCAGTTTATGTGCTCTTTGTCATGATTTTCTTGCTTATTTGTACAGTACACTGTGATCACAAAAGTCCTCTCTTTTGTAACCAGATCCAATTGCCACACACATACCCATGTGTGTGTAATTTCATAATTAAAATGCTGCAAAATTTAGATTGCATCAAAAAAAATAAACAAAAATAACACTGCCGATTCAGAGGTACGTCTAGGATGACTGATCTGGTTATTTTGGTTATGGAAAACCTCAATCACTTTAAAAAGAATAAAAAAATCTCCCTTTTCAGAAGTGCTTTTGGCAACTTAACTCCTGGCATGTAGCACTCCATTCTTTTTCCATTGATAAGTTGCTTCTATTGTTAGGAGCACATTTTGTTTTTTTTTTTACCAAACAGTGCTTGAGAGCACATACCAGTGAATTTACACTATATAAAATATGCTTATTATTATTATTATTATTATTATTATTTTTATGCCCCCGACTTAGGTCGGGTGGCATATAGTGATTGAAGTGTACGTGTGTCCGTCTGTCCGTCCGTGTGAGTGTGTGTGTGTGTCCGAGCCAATTACTCAAAAACGGTTAGGTCCACAGTCATCAAACTTCACACAATTATAAAGGACCATGGGAGGATGTGTCACACACCATACCCGGGTTCGTACCTTCAAGGTCAAGGTCACACTAAAAATTGGTCAATATTTGTGTCTCCGCCATAATTCAGAAACGAATCATAGTACAATTGTTAAACTTTTTACAAATGTTAAGAACAGTCAGAAGGTGTGCTGCATATAATAGTTTCCACCGCATCTGCAAGGTGAAGGTCACATGGGTGGGGGGGTGCATGTGTTAGCTTAGTAACATTCTTCTTCTTGTTGTTATTATTATTCCCCCCAAAAATTTTCGAGGGGATATATAGTCGAGGTCTCCATCTGTCCATCTGTTCGTTCATCCATCCATCCGTCCGTCCGTCCGTCCGTACGAATATTTTGTATTATAACTCAAGCATCAGTTGTCGGATTTTAATGTTTTTTTGGTATGGGGAAACGGATGTTTGGATGAACCAATTCTCTTCAAACATTCAGAAGTTATTTATTTACATGCAAGTCCAACTTTGCTACCTTTGGGGGCATCAGCACACGCGTTAGCATTGCTCTTGTTATTATTATAAAGGGGCTGTAGGTTTCCTCCATGTCCATCCATCTGTCTGTGCAGCTGCCTGTCACACTTTGTTTTCTGGTCATTTCTTTTAACTGTATATCCGATTGCCATCACACTTGGATGGATGATGTCTTTTGTGAAGAATAACAACCCTATTGATTTTGAGGTCTGCAGGTCAAAGGTCAAGTCCATGGACACCATATGTGGACTTCGACTTGAAATGGTTTCCGGAGATTATCTTTTCAATGAGTCATCTGATACTCATCAAATAATGTCCTCTAGCTCTAGTAAGAGGAAGGTCCCTTTGGAGTTTGTAGGTCAAAGGTTTAGGCTATAAATGGACCCTAATTTGGGACTTTAAATGGTTTCCAGAGATTGTTTTTTCAACAGTTCATCTGATTCTCACCAAACTTCAATAGATAATGCCCCTAAGGAAGAAGATGAATACTATTAATTTGCGGGTCATTATTGTTATTATTATTATTATTATACTATCTGTAAAAATGCATTATCTGTTGCAAATTGCCAATAAAAAAAAATTCTCCTTTTTTCAGATAATGCCATTGTTAAAAATACTTTACCATGCTCAGGAGAGCAACTCACATCACATTTATATGGCATTGATAATATTACTTATTCTAAGTGAAGACGATGTGTTCAGCAGATCCGTGCATGAAATAGTAAGTTTAAAGTGTTTTGTAGTTTACAAAATATACCACCATTGAAAGACCTCTGGAAATTGCATGCTTGCTTGTTCAGGTAAAGCAAAGTTTGTGTAAATTCATGTTGGCACAATCAGTTTTTCACATCACTTGGCACCTGTCGTCCGTAAACTTTTCACATTTTCATCTTCTTCTCTGTAACCGCTGAGCCGGTGTGAACCAAACTTGGCAGGAATGGTCTGTGGGAGGTCCTCTACAAACAATCCTCATTTTGTTCCCGTCAGATGAAAAACATGGCTTCCAGAGGCATTCTTTGTTTCTGGTTGGTGGATTTTCAAAAATCTTCTCTGAAACTGCCAGGCCAAATGTTTTGAAACTTCACATAAATGATGACTGGGACCCCCTCTACCAACGATCCTCATTTAATGTTGATCGGGTTGTAAACATGGCCGCAATTGCAGCTTATAGTTCCTATAGAAACCTTATGGGAAATCACATTTTCATCTTCTTCTCTGGAACTACTGAGCCGACGTGAACCAAGCCTGGCAGGGATAGTCTATGGGAGGTCTTCTACAAATGCTCCTCATTTTTGTTACTGTGCATCAAAAAACATGGCTGCCAGAGGCATTTTTTTTATTCTGATTGGTGGATTTTGAAAAATCTCCTCTGAAACTACACGGCCAAATGTTTTGAAACTTTGCATGGTTGATGACTGAGACACCCTCTACCAACGATCCTCATTTAAAGTTGATCGGGTTGCAAACATGGCAGCAAATGTGGCTTATAGTTACTATAAAAACCCTATGGAAAATCACATTTTCATCTTCTCTGGAACTACTGAACTGATGTGAACCAAACCTGGCAGAAATAGTCTATGGCAGGTTCTCTACAAACACTCCTCATTTTGTTACCGTGCATTGAAAAACATGGCTGCCATAAGCATTTTTAGCTCAACTTTGGTGACGCCAAATTTGAGGTATTGCCATGGCCTGTTGTCCATCTGTCTGTCTGTCTGTCCATCTGTCTGTCTGTCGTGCTGTACACACTACTCGGGCTAGAGGCCGTATTTATGAACCGATCTTTATGAAACTTCTTGTATGAATGTTTAGTACCGTGGAATACATCACATATAATACAGGTTTTTTTCTCGTTCGTAAATTATGCAAATTAGACTAACTTTGATTTATTTAGTGTTACTTTCAGCACTGTAATTGCAAATGCTAATACGACTCCGGCTGGAGGCCATATTTATGAACCGATCTTTACGAAACTTCTTGGGGACCTTTGTTATCACCGTGGGATGAGAACGAGTGTTTTGGGGTCCGGTCTGAAATTCAAGATGGCCACTGGCGGCCATTTTGTACAAAATTAGGTGCAATCAGATTTTTGCACAGAACTTCCATATGAAATCGCCGATTTGAATAATTTTCTGTGTGAATGTTTAGTACCATGGGATACATCACATATAAGACAGGTTTATTTCTCGTGCATAAAAATATGCCAATTAGACTAACTTTGATCTATTTAATGTTACTTTCAGCACTAACTGCAAATGCCAATACGGCTCGGGCTGGAGGCCGTATTTATGAACCGATCTTTACAAAACTTCTTGGGCACCTTTGTTATCACCTTGGGATGAGAACGAGTGTTTTTGGGTGCAGTCCGAAATTCAAGAAGGATGCCGGTGGCCATTTTGTACCAAAATTGGTGCAATCAGTTTTTTGTACAGAACTTTTGTATGAAAGTTCTGATTTGAAAAAATTTCTGTATGAATGTTTAGTAACATGGAATACATCACATATATTACAGGCTTTTTTTCTCGTGCAAAAATTATGCATATTAGATGAACTTTGATTTATTCAGTGCTACTTATACACAGTAAGTGCACATGTCAATACGGCTCGGGCTAGATCTTCACGAAACTTCTTGGGTACCTTTGTTATCACCTTGGGATGAGAACGAGTGTTTCTGGGTGTGGTTCAAATTTCAAGATGGCTGCCAGTGGCCATTTTGTACCGAAATTAGGTCCAATCAGTTTTTAGCTCACCTGGCCTAAAAGGCCATGTGAGCTTTTCTCATCACTTGGCGTCCGTCGTCCGGCGTCCGTAAAAAAAGTAGCACTATAGAAACCCTATGGGAAATCACATTTTCATCTTCTCCGGAACTACTGTGCCGATGTGAACCAAACCTGGCAGGGATGGTCTATGGGAGGTCCTCTACAAACGATCCTCATTTTGTTCCCGAGGATTGAAAAACATGGCCGCCAGAGGCATTCTTTGATTCTGATAGGTGGATTTTCAAAAATTTTCTCCTCTGAAACTGCCAGGCCAAATGTTTTGATACTTCACATAAGTAATGACTGGGACCCCCTCTACCAACGATCCTCATTTAATGTTGATTGGGTTGTAAACATGGCCACACTTGCGGCTTATAGTTACTATAGAAACCCTATGGGAAATCACATTTTCATCTTCTTCTCTGAAACTACTGAGCCGACGTGAACCACACTTCGCAGGAATGGTCTATGAGAGGATGGAAATATGTGGCCACCTGAGGCTATATTCTGATGCTTAACCCAATGCCCCTCCTGTCTGCACAAAAGATCGGTACTGTCAGCAAAATACTTTTTTTTTTTTGAGAATCTGGTAAGGGTTGGTTCCAGTTTTTTCTCCACTGAGAGCTGGGAAAAAAACCCTAAAATATTGTGTTTTCAGTACAACTCAAAATAAGCTGTAGCATAACTGCAATAAACTAAGTAGACTGCAGCTTCTGCACTGACAAGATCAGAATCTGACATTTTCTGGAAAAGCTATCAGTGAGAGCTTTCCAGAAAAATGATGTCAGCTTCTGGTTTTATCAGTGTAGGAAGAGAAAAGATACATAGTTTATAGGATTATCCTACACAACTTATTTTGACTTGTACTGTAAAACAAGTGCAACTGTAGGTTGATATCTTCAGCTGTAATCTAATTATGTTGACAGATTGTTTTGAAAATCTAGGTTAACTTTGTTCATTATCTGGCAATCATGTCAGCTCAGATGACAGTAATTATTGTATATCTTTTAAGATTCCTGTAACCCTTTACCTATCCAAAAGCTATTTTAAAAGAGAATACTGTCTGAAAAAATTTTAATTTTCAAAATATTTTAACCCTTTTTTACTGATTTTGTTTTGTTGAAACAGAATTCATAAATGTGTGCATTTTCAAGAAAATCTTCTTTGAAACTACAAGGCCAAATGGTTTGAAAAAACTTAATGTGACTGATGACTGTAACCCCCTCTACCAATGATCCTTATTTTAATCTTCATCGGGTTGCAATTATGGTTGCAATTGTGGCTTATAGTTACTATAGAAACCCTATAGGAAATCACATTTTCATCATCTTCACTGAAAGTACTGAGCCAGTGTGAACCAGACTTGGCAGGCATTGTCTATGAGAGGTTCTCTACAACTGTTACTCATTTTTTTTCCTGTTGGGTGAAAAAACGTGGCCGCCAGAAGCATTCTTTGATTCTGATTCGTTAATTATGAAAACTCTTCTCATCTGAAACCATAGGGCCAAATGTTTTGAAACTTTGCATGGTTGATAACTGGGACACCCTCCACCAACATTCCTCATTTTAATGTTGGTCGTTTTGCAAACATGGCCACAATTGCGGTTTATAGTTACTATAGAAAAAACCTATAGGAAATCACATTTTCATCTTCTCTCTGGAACTATTGAGCTGACGCAAACCAAAACTTGGCAAGAATGGTCTATAGGAGGCCCTCTACAAACGATCCTCTTTTTGTTCCCATTGGCTGGAAAATATGGCCACCAGAGGCATTCTGTGATTCTGTTTGATGGATTCAAATGTTTTGAAACTTCACGTGATTGAAGACTGGGACACCTACCAATGATCCTCTTGTAATTTTGATGTAATGTTGCAAACCTGACCACATTTGCAGCTCATAGTTACCATGGAAAGCCGATGGGAAATCACATTTTTATATGTATTTCCAGGTGAGCGATTACAGGCTCTATAGAGCCTCTAGTTTGTACACAACTTCTATACGGTTCAGGCTAGAGGCCGTATTTATGAACCGATCTTCACGAAACTTCTTGCGGTACCTTTGTTATCACCTTGTGACAGGAACAAGTGTTTTTAGGTGCCTTTGTTATCACTGTGCTATATTTTGGGGTTCAGTCAGACTCACTCTGAGACTCAAAAGATTTCTTTTCTGGTTTAGCATCTAACTGTCACCCCACCTTTACAATACTTTACCTATATATTTGTTAGAGGCTACGGTCAGCATTTATGTACAGACCGTTACAGTACTTTACATGTACCTTTGTTATCAGGTCATTACCTAGATGTTTGTCATTGCTGTGTCATATACTATACATGTACATGTCTTAAACAAGTTGATCTGCAGTGTCATTTTATTCTGATTGGTGGATTTTGAAAAATCTTCTCCTCTGAAACCACAGGGCCAAATGTTTTGAAACTTTGCATGGTTGATGACAGGGACACCCTCTACCAATAATCCTTATTTAATGTTGATTGTGTTACAAACATGGCCACAATTGCGACTTATAGTTACCATAGAAACCCTATGGGAAATCACATTTTCATCTTCTTCTCTGGAACTACGGAGCTGACGTGAACCAAACATCGCAGGAATGGTCTTTAGGAGACCCTCTAAAAACGATCCTCTTTTTGGTCCCATTGGTTGGAAAATATGGCCACCAGAGACATTCTCTGATTCTGATTGATGGATTTTGCAAAAATCTTTCCTCTGAAACTACAAAGTCAAATGTTTTGAAACTTCACATGATTGACGACTGGGACACCTTCTACCAATGATCCTCATGTAATGTTGATGTAATGTTGCAAACATGGCCACAATTGCAGCTCATAGTTACCATGGAAACCTATGGGAAATCACATTTTTAGCTTAACTTGACAAAGTCAAGATAAGCTGTTGCCATCATGCATGCGGAAGTCTGTTAGTCTGTGAGTCCAGGAGTCTGTTCACATTTTCCTTTAGCACAGGCTACACCCCATAGTTTTTGTCCGATCATCACAAAATTTCATATGCAGATTTGAGGTCATGTCTAGATGAGAATGTCCCCTTTTGGTCACGATCGGTCAACCGTGATGACTACCTGAGCCCAAAAACTTTCAGCACAGTCTACAGATCATATTTAATATGGAGGGCTTTCATTGTGACTTGGTAGGATGACTCTGTATGATGTCTAGATGAGAACTTCCCCATTTGGTCACGATCTGTCAACAATGACGACTGCCTGAGCCCCAAAACCAAAAACCTTTAGCACAGTCTATACAGGTCATATTTATGGAGGGATATCATTGTAACTTGGTAGGATGACTCCACATAATGTCTAGATGAGAAGGTCCCCTTTTGATCGTGGTCAACTGTGACGGCTTCAGGGGCCCGAAGCCCAGAAACCTTTAGAACAGTCTACAGGTCATATTTATGAAGGGATTTCATCGTAACTTGGTAGGATGACTCCAGATAATGTAGAGATGAGAACGTCCCCATTTGGTCACAATTATTCAGCCATGATGGCTCTCGAGCCCAAAACCCGAAAAACTTTAGCACAGACTACAGGTCGTATTTATGAAGGGATTTCATTGCAACTTGGTAGGATGACTCACTATAATGTCTAGATGAGGACATCCCTTTTTGGTCGCGATTGGTCAACTGTGATGGCTGCCTGAGCCCAAAACTTGAAAACCTTTAGCACACAGTCTACAGGTTGTATTTATGAAGGGATTTCATGGTAACTTGGTAGGATGACTTTGTGTAATATCTAGATGAGAATGTCCCATTTTGGTCATATCTGTCACCCGTAATGGCTGCCCAAGCCCAAAACCCCAAAACTTTTAGCACAATCTACAGGTCATATTTAATATGGAGGGATTTCGTTGTAACTTGGTAGGGTGACTATGTATGATGTCTACATGAGGACATCCCCTTTTGGTTGCGATCGGTCAACCGTGATCGCTACACAGGCCCGAAGCCCAAAGTATTTATGAAGGGATTTCATTGTAACTTGATAGGATCACTCATTTTGGACTAATTTCACTGTAACTTGGTAACTTTGGTTGACATACATTAATTGTGAGGGCCACATACATTAACTGTGAGGGCCACATTAACCCACCCCCTCAATTCTTTAGTACAGTCCACACATTAAATTATATTTTTATACTGTACCAATGACCCAGACTTAGCTTAGCTGGTGCTAACTCTAACAAAACCAGGGCCAAACACAAATTTTGCCCCCCAATCCCCAAAATTTGCATCCAAAACAAAAAGAAATCATGTCCTAAAGAACCTCCATACTACGCCTCTACTGCGCATGCGCAGTGACGCAGACGTCCCGAAATTGGCGCCAATTATTATTCTCTGTTTGGCCCTTCATCAGTCAACATCTCACTGATCTTTGTGCTTGTAAATCTCAGTTTAAAGGATGCCAGACACGTAATTTTTGGAGAAAATGTGATTCTAAGGAGGATAGAAGGAGGAGAGGAAAAAGAAGTGACAAAAAATAATCAGGGCTGTACTTAAAATTTTTTGATGAAATTATGTTAAGTTGCCTATTTTCGAGGCATGGGCCTCTTGTTGTCATTCTTGCTAATTGTTGCACTGCTTATTCAGTGTTTCCTCTCCCCTAGCCTTCTAAAGTCCCCCCTTGCAATTCTCCCATGCTTTTGGCATATTTTTGAGAAATTTCATTTATAAAATTTCCTGGGAGAGTTGCTTGGTTACAGAATGTTTTCTGTTATTTTCCCCATAGTTATGTTTTCACCCATGGGTGTATAACGTTTGTGTTCTGCATCTTCCATCTGATGTTCTGCAGATTCTCCCCTGGGAGTCTCTGTTTTGCATCAGATAGAGTGTAATTTGATGACTGATTCCGGGCCAGTTTTTTCAGTGCCTGGAGTCATGTTTTCTGGTATTTTTACACTGTTTGTTTACATTGGCAACAGCCTTTTTTGAGGGGGGCTGTTTGCCTTTGCTGTAGTTTATCTCACTATAAGATACATTTATATTATCCGTAAGTGTCTCATTAATTATTTAATATAAATTTAAAATTTTTGACCACACTTTGCCATCGGATCCATCGGGGCTCAATGTTACTTTTCAGCAACTTGGGCTTCGCTGAAAAAATATTTTTTCAAAATTATTTTGATTTGCAATTGTTTTTTCATTTATTAATGGATCATGTTATTATGTATCTTTGTGTCAGGGGTTTTTGCGAGTAACTAGGACTTATTGTTGTTCTTTCACAATGAAGGGACGTTGTTCAAATTGTAATAGGAAGAAATCTTCCTCTGACTTTCATGATCATTGTATTAATTGTAGTCAGTGTTCTCGCATTAATCCCTGTCCTATAATGTGAATATTGGGATGAGAAACATTGGAAACGTGTGTCACGATATGTTGTTTCTGGAGAAAGGGCGATGCCGGCTCTTTCTCCGCAAGGTCACTCTACTCTCTCAGTTTCTATTTCAGAGGAACCAGAACAGGGTGATGTTTCCATGTTATCTTCTACAAGTGTGCGTCCGTCGTCACAAATGAATTCAGAGCTAGCGGCAAAAGTGCTCATGGAGATTAGACAAATGTCGTCCGCTAGCTCGCCTGGTGTAGCGTCCATTCACCGAATGGTTCGGCAGCCGGGTTCGTCCGATGCGGTCCAAGAGGAAGTTTTGGGTGATGCGAGCACTATAAACATAATGGATGCACACCCAGTGACGGCGGATAGTAAGCGAGAACGGAGGAAGCCTTTGAGTCCGGTTCCTAGCTCGTCCAGGTCCAGCCGGGCCGCGAGCGAGAGAGGCCCCTCTCTCGTACAACAACATCTGGGACCAGATGTTGTGGTACAAAATGTGTCTTTAGCGGAGCATACGTCCGTCGCTCGGGACGCTCCGTTGTATAAGCAGTCCGCAGAGACTGTTAAGGCTTCCTCTTCTCGTCAGCGCACACGACCGCACCTTGGTTGCGTGACTGCCGATATATTACCAGCTTCGCCGATCAAGGATTCTTCGGCGACCAGGTCACACCATCCGGCAGCCAGGGATTCGAGACCGATGGACTCCGGACGTTCGCATAGGAAAAGTATGCGGGAGCCATCTGATGCGGAGCTGCCCTCGGCGAAGCAGCGAAAGACTGCGCCTCCGCAGGTCTCGACGCCGGACATTCTTGTGCAGATAGCGCAGCTTATCGCAGCATCCCAGCAGCCGACAGAAACGGTGTCGGATCGAGAATTATCCGACGGCGCTGGGTCGGTACGCTCCGCCGAAGCATCGGGGGCGGACGACCGGGAACATCATGAGGTCCGACCGGATGGTGAAAGGGATACGGATGACTTGGAGCTATCCCTTTCGGAACAACATAAAGCTGCCGTGGACTTCATCCGGCACTTTCTCCCTCAAGTTGTTCCGTCGGGCCAGACTGCTGCGGTTCCGGACAAGAGGATTATAGCGTCATTGGACTCTGAATTTTTTGAGCGGTTCAGGGACATCGCTCCCGAGTTTCCGTCGCAGTCCAATAATGTTGCAAGATCATTTGAATTATTGAACGACGCTATATTTAAACTTGCTTCCAGGACGGGGAAAGCAGGTTTCTTGTCCGCTAATACTCTCATCCTGCCTTTCATTAATGCAAGGAATAAATTCGATACGGCAGGACAGGGTATACCGAGAGTTCCTCTGCGTATGGACGACGAGGCGGAAGACTTAGAGCTATCATTACCGTCGTCAGCTTCTATTCCAACCACGGTGTTGGAAACAGCTATTGCGTCTAACAGAGCCAATTTAGATGCCTTATCTTACGCAGATCACCTTACTAAGGCGTTATCACTGCGCCTTCAGGGGAAAGAGTTTCAGGATATACAATCCTCTTTAAGACTTCTTTCAAGGGCAGTAGCTTATTCCACGTGTAACTCCGCCCTTTCAGTGGCAAATCTGGAGTTGGTTAGACGTGACGCAGCCCTAGCTACATCCACACTAGTGGATTCTAAGGTGAAGAACTCTCTTAGAGTCGCTTCGGTCTCAGGAGAACTTCTCTTTGACGGCAAGCTTTCCGCTATTTATGATAAAATTACAAAGAAAGCTAAGGATTCTCTGTTGTTCAAATCTGCTCCTAAGAAGTCGGATACAGCAGACACGAATAAGACAGGCACTTCTGGGTCTAATGCGCCCAAGAGAGGTTCCTATAAAGGTTCCGGTGCGTCCTCTTGGTCTTATTCGAGAGACCGTCAGGATAGCGACTCTCGTTCGGGACGTCCTTCAGGCCGGGACAATCGGTCGGACGCCCCGAGGTCGACGGGGCGAGGTGCGGGCCGTGAAAGACGTGGTTTCTCCTACCGCAGGCCTCGCAGGTCCAGGAGGTGATGGCTTAAACCTCTATCGCGTTCCGGTTGGCGGAAGGTTGTCGAGCTTTTCACAAGAATGGGCGTCGATTACGGACGACCCTTGGGTGAGAGGTGTGACTTCGGAAGGTCTAAAGATATCCTTCAAACGAAAGCCTCCATTAACTCGAAGTCCAAAGTGGACTCATCTTCCGTCAAATCCGCAGAAAAGAGACGCTCTGTTATCAGAGGTGCGGTCTCTTTTAATGAAGAACGCGGTAGAGGTCGTAGAAAACCAGGAATCTCCGGGATTCTACAGCCATCTGTTTCTGGTTCCGAAACCAGACGGCTCGTTCCGTCCAGTCATAGATTTGAGCTGGATAAACAACCTGATCGTCGCTCCGAAGTTTTATATGGAGACGATTCGATCGGTCAGAGCGAGTATTCGGGTGAACGATTATGCAACGAGCATAGATCTCAAAGATGCGTACTTTCACGTCATGGTACATCCGACATTCCGAAAGTATCTATGCTTCGCAGTCCTAGGAGTGGTGGATCAATTCCGGGCGATGTGCTTCGGATTGAATCTAGCACCCTGGGCTTTCACTCGAGTAATGAACTCGGTAATGATCTACTTCCGAGCTCATTCGTCTGCGGTAACGTCGGCCTACCTGGACGACATTCTTCAGAGGTACGGCAACGAGTTAACGCTTCAGAACGATGTTCAGAATCTTCTTCTATTGCTCCAACGTCTCGGTTTTATAGTAAACGAGGAGAAGTCGGATCTGGTGCTGTCCAAGTCATTCACTCATCTGGAAATGAGCTTCGAGACGCACAACAATCTCGTTCGTCTGCCGTTAACCAGAGCGAAATTAGTCAGTTGTTACGCTCGCTATTGTCTGCACGCAGACAAAGTCACGGCGAGAGAATTTATGAGACTGATAGGTCTGTGCGGAGCCGCTGCGGACCTCATTCCGATGGGGCGGTTACGCACACGTCCTCTTCAAATTTTCTTAACTCAGAATTGGAGTGTGAAAATTCATTCGCTCGATGTAGACGTTCTCTTGTCAGATCAAGTGAAACAAGAGATTCAGACTTGGGCAAACATTCAGTGGTTAACTCAGGGAGTTCCGCTGCAGTTGCCGGATCCGAGTTTTACCGTTATGACGGATGCCAGTCAAACAGGTTGGGGTGCATCATTAATCCCAACGGATTCGAGATGCCAGGGTCTTTGGGATCCGCAATTCCTGTGCAAGCACATAAACATCAAGGAAATGATGTTAATTTGGCTTGCGTTACGTCACTGGATGGACATTATTCACGATGCTCATGTCCAAATCCTATCCGATAATACGACAGTAGTGGCGTATATACGGAATCAGGGAAGCACTCATTCAGTTCCGTTGTTCAATCTAACGGAAAGAATCCTTCTGTTTGCGCTAGAACACCACGTTCTTCTTTCGGTCCGTCACATACCGGGTCGTCTGAATGTGCTAGCAGACTCCCTTTCACGAAAGGGTCGCTTGTTGCCGTCGGAGTGGACTCTCAACAAACAAGTATTCAATCAGATTTGCTACCAATGGGAACGGCCAATGATAGACTTATTTGCGACACATCTCAACAATCAGTTGCAGACGTATGTGTCTCCGTGTCCGGATCCAAGAGCATTTGCAGTAGACGCTCTGTCGATCCCTTGGGACGGAATGATAGGATATGCATATCCTCCAGCGAAGTTAATTCAACAAGTATTGCTAAAGATAAAACAATCTCAATGCAAGATTCTGTTGGTAGCATCTCTGTCGCCACAGAGACCGTGGATGAATCTACTCAGGTGTCTGTTGTGGGACCTACCGCGGAAGCTTCCTCCACGGGAGGATCTTCTTTCGCAGGGGAAATCGCGCCAACTCCATCACAACCCGCAAGGTCTCAACCTTCACGTTTTTCCGTTGTGCGGTCCTTCTTGCATGGCAAGCACTTTACAGGACGAGCAGTGGACGCGATTTCTAACTGTAGGAGGACCTCCTCTTCGCTAAACTATGCGGCTAAGTGGAAGGTTTTTCGTCGTTGGTGTAGGGATCATTCTGTAGATATATTCGATCCCTCTATACCAGACATTGCAAACTTTCTAGTATACTTGTTTGACGAAATCAAACTGCAGCCTGTTACTATAAAGGGTTATAGATCTATGTTATCTGATACCTATGCACATCATGATAGTTTACAAATTGGATCTAATGTCTCTTTATCTAAGTTGGTTAGAAACTTTTCGATAAATAGACCCAGAACTCTTAGATTAATTCCTAAGTGGAATTTAGCTTGGGTTCTTCTTAAATTGAAGGAAAAGCCATTTGAACCTCTTGGGACAGTAGATTTCAAATTCTTATCTTATAAGACAGCTTTTTTCTTAGCTTTCTCTTCTGCTAGAAGAGTCAGTGAGCTTCATGCACTATCGGTGGATGATTCTCATTATCGTAGTGTTGGGAACACTATCACCTTCACTACTAATGTGGGTTTTTTAGCTAAGAATCAGGCTCCTAATAAATATCCAGAACCTATTGTTATTAAGGCTCTTCCGTCTTCAGACGGGCGTAGGCCTTTACTCTGTCCTGTTAGAGCATTACGTATCTATAAACAGAGATCTCAGTTTATTAGAAAGGGACGGAAACGATTCTTTCTGTCTTTGATGCCTAATAGAAAGGACATTTCAGTCCATTCTATTGCTAGATGGATTCAATTAACTATCCGTACTCCTTATGAAGATTTATCTTCTTCTCAGCAGTCTGTGCTTAAGATTTCTGCTCATGAAGTAAGAGCTCTTTCTACTTCCTGGGCTTATGCTAATAGTGTTGCTGTTACAGATTTAATGAAGGCTGCTTATTGGTCTCAGCCATCCACATTTACGAATTTTTATCTCAGAAATATTGAGTCCATTTCTGGAGACCTGCATTGTTTAGGTTCGTTATCTGTTGCTCAGAATGTCGTCCACTAAACAGTTGCAACTATAATTATGCAGGCTTTCTGTTCCGGCAGTGACTCCGTCCGGCTGCCCTCTTCGCTCTGGGCTATTTGACCCAGGGCAAGGGGAAGGGGGGGGGGGGGGGGGGGGTGTTCCCTTAGGTCACCTGCTTTATAGTGAAAAGCAAGGGAATGCCTCCTCCAAGTCAGTATTTCTGAGTCGCTTCCGGGATGGTTTTAAAGTGTAATATTAATGTTAAAATTCATTCATGTCTTATTTTTAAAGTGTAGCTCGGTGTGAAGCATTTGTATATGTCAAGTGTCAAACGGGCTTTAAAATACAGTACTCGGACACTTTTAAATGACTATTAAGAGTCTCAATTCTCTGGACTACATTATTTATTGGCTTGCTTTAAAAATAATTAGTATAAGGGTTATACTGGATGTTAATAGAGAACATGAATGTTATTGTGCTCAATTATTAAGGGTAGTGTTTCTTTCTAATTTAATATTAAATAAGAAAGATACATGTAAAGCCTAATACTCCTTTTCTCCTTAAGGGGTTACCTCTTTACTATATAGTTGAGCTTATTGGATTTCCCTCTATGTCCTAGGCCCTCCAGCCTGTTTACTATTCAGCTAAGTCTGGGTCATTGGTACAGTATAAAAATGTTAAAAAATTTATAGTAATTTATATATTTTTTATACTTACCAATGACCTAGACGGGGATGGCCCTCCCTGGAGTTGAGAACTCTTGCCTCCCCGCTGAGTACATAGCGCTGACCAGGCACTGCCAGTAAGAATGATAATTGGCGCCAATTTCGGGACGTCTGCGTCACTGCGCATGCGCAGTAGAGGCGTAGTATGGAGGTCCTTTAGGACATGATTTCTTTTTGTTTTGGATGCAAATTTTGGGGATTGGGGGGCAAAATTTGTGTTTGGCCCTGGTTTTGTTAGAGTTAGCACCAGCTAAGCTAGGTCTGGGTCATTGGTAAGTATAAAAAATATATAAATTACTATAAATTTTTTAACTTTTATTGAAAACATAGCATTAGGGAACAGAAATGAACATATTCCCAATTATCACAATTCTTGTCCTATTTCATAATCTTTTCATAAACATTGAACATTATCCTTTTCATCAAACACAACACACTGTCAGGTTAAGCTACAGTGTCATTGAGACTTTTATTATATGTAGTTCCAGGTGAGTGATTACAGGCTCTTTTGAGCATCTCGTTAAAAAAAGTGGGGTATACTGGATTGCATCTGTCTGTGCATCCATGTGTTCATCTGTGCATCCGTACATCTGTCCAATGTCTGGTCAGGTCACAACTTGAAGATTAGTGCGTGTGATGAAATTTTATACAGGTGTTCCGTATCATGAGCTCTTTCAGCAACATAAGCCGTTTTGCTGGCTGCATATTTTTTCTGTGAGTTGTGGCTTTTAGAGTGTATGAAATAGCCAATTATTTGTCTGTTCACCTTGTATCTATGGTTTGGGATGTCGGATCTCAATGAATTGCTTATGGGAAAGGCTTTCAAAGAAGTCTCTGATGATGTTTCTATCATTTCACTGTCTAGAGTTATCCCCCTTTTTCAACTTAATTTTTTTTTAATTTGCCCATCTGATGTCTGTTTAGGTCATAACTTGAACATTAGTGCTTGAACATTGGTGAAATTTCATACAGGTGTTCAGTATGATGAGCACTTTCAGAAACATATGCCGTTTTGCAATCCATTTATTTTTGCCCTTGATTTATGACCCTTAGGGTGTAAAAATGGCCAATTTTTGCCTGTTTGGCTTGTTTGATAATTTGTTTGTGGGTGCATTTGTATGACATCTCCCACTGGATGGTCTGATCATCACCAGACTTGGCTCATGGGTGTATGTGGACATTATAATTGTGACTAAGAGATTGGCCTTCGTATCCATGCCATAAAACAAAGAAAATACATGCAAATCACCACCCAACACATTGCATTATGTCTTTGTTCTATATCTTGTATGTGTATGTGGATGGTCCAGTCATCACTAGACTTCAGTAACAGGTGTTTGTGGCCTTCACAATTACCTCTGAGGGGTTGGGGGTGGGGGGGGGGGGGGGGGGGAGGGGAACTAATTTCTTGCTGTAAAACAAAGACAATAGTTTCACATCTCATTTCAAAGGTCTGATTAACACAAACTATTGGTAACAGGTGTACGTAGATCTCACAATTTCTACTAGGTTGGATTTCCCTGCTGTAAAACAAAGACAATAAAACTACTTATGTGTATGCCTAATGTTGAAAATATGTTTATCTTAGCATTTGGAGAGGGGGGAGGGGAGGTATATCGGCACCTCTGATGCAATCTCTTGTTGGCAAGACTTCAGTAACAATGTAGGTTATAGCGTCTATCTGAAAGTGAGTTGTTCTTAATACTAACTACTGCGAGTTGGTATTTCAGGTATTGTTACCATTATGACTCCATTTGATACATCATTTCAAACTTTTCCTTCGAAGAACACTGCATGACCCTCCTCCACCAAACTATCCTAGCGGGGTGTGTTGGTGGAGAAGGGTTTCTGGGGTGATCGGCTCAAGGAAAAATTGTGCATGACAATCAACATCGCCTTGTACATTGCCCATCACACAAAGTGAGAAGATGACTGTCAACAACTTTACGAGTATAATCAAGTTATGACATCTAGTTACACAGTAGAACGGCTTTCCCATTACTATGATCACTGTTTTGACAATGTGATTCAAAAGCATCACATTGTAAACCAATGCATGCTCTGACACAAAGAAACCTGCATAGCAACCAGAAATAATTTATATTAATCTCCACATCACAAAACAGTAATCAGGTGGAGACATCTTGTGTATCAATAGATCCTATAGTAACAGCATGTCATGCTTCATTATGTTTTTGAATTGATGGATGCTAATTCAAAAGGTTTTCTTTGAAAGCTGTGGTCAGATTTGTGAAATTGCGATCTTTGGTATGACAGTCACTCCAAAGAAAGAAATGTTAATGGGAATTTTAGGTGCAAACAATAGATATTGCATATGAGTTACACCCAAGCAGATGCATCAGTGAACCAGCTAGATGAGCAATGAGAAATTCTGGCCCTAATCTATTTTATTACGCACCCGTTCTATGAAATCCCCATCTACAGCAACACTAAACAATGCAGAAAATGAAAATCATTGACAGGCTATTTTTAAACTGAAGCAAAATTTCCCTGGAATTTTCTACTTATCATGCACCGCAATTACAATTTGAATCACTGGCAATAGCTAAAAATAGTAACATGCGTTCCTATCGCAAATTTGGTTGGCAATAAAATGTATTCTGTTTGTTGATAGTTTGTCCCCTGAGTCCCAATGTGCCTACTGGCACATAGAATACATTGGAGCTCAGGGGACGAGTTGTCAAATGAATTGCGGAGTGTCCTTCTAAAAAAATTGCTTTTATAGATGTGAAGGCATGTAATAAACATAGAACAACACATGCGGGTGAATGGGTTAATCGACATGGCACTTGTGCCATCTCGAAAGGATAAAACTTGAGGCCTGTGGCCTCGCATTCTATCCTTCCACGCTGGCACTCGTGCCATATCGAGTAACCCATTCACATGTCGTTCTGTGTATTTATAGACTGTCAGAGCATATTCAAAGGTATTTGGTCACAATTTCAAATTAAATCAAATCTCAAGATTGATCAGCAGTATTCTATTCTGAATGTTCTAAAATATGTCACTCGTGAATTCAGTGTCAGTCAGAATTTATCAGTACAGTGGAACCCAGTTAATTGAATAGCAACTTTGCCAATGAAAATTATTCAGTTAACAGTGGTATTCAATTAACAGGGATTGTGTCACTTTCCTGTATACTAGAGATAAATTAGCATTTATTCTATTATATCTTGTTTGACAGAGCTCCAGGAGCTCTGTCAAACAAGATATAATAGATTATATGCCTGTATTGGATGCACTGAGGCCAAATAGGTCTATAAACAAAGGAAAACTGGGGAGACTCCAGATAATTTCTCGACAGCAAGCCTGAAAATAAGCAGACTGTCATCTGCAAAATGAGGTCCCCAGAGGGTGAATTTGGTGATGCTACCCTGCACAGCAGGGTACCATCACTAACTTTACCCTCTGTGTACCTCAGTCTGAATCAAGGTCTCAAGCCAAAACAGAAAGATGTACCTAGAGGATAAATTGGCCCACTGCATGGGATAGCATCAGCAAATTCACCCTCTGGGGTCCCCATTTTGCAAATGACAGGTTGCTTATATTCAGGCTTGCTCGTTAGGTTACAAGATTTTTTATTCAGTTAACAGGTGCTTACTCTATAACCTATATTCAATTAACAGGTCAAATTTGTACTGGAGGTATGGTAAATGGTTTTGTGTTGGGAAATTATATTTTACTAACAGGGTTATTCAGTTAAGAGATATCCAGTTAAATGGACTCCAATGTATCACTCTGAACTATTGGTCATTCACAATTTTTAACACAAAATTGATAGTTATAGCAGCTCTTAATTTCAAACAACAGGGAGGCACAAATTTTCAGAAAAAACATTTTCTCGCTCCTCAAAAATCACAGGTTCAACATAAATTTTGAAATCCTGTTCCAGGAGTTGATGAAACCTGCACATACGGCACAGTGCGGTCCTCAAAATTAATGTCGCCATTCAGGAATGCTGGAGCTATTGCCGCTGTCATCAGCAAATTTTACAATGGCAGTTCAGATTGTAGTGCCTTCATGGAAAATTCAATGAAGGAAAAGTGCCCATAAATTAATAATCTTCATCATTGTTGTACAATGGAACCCTGTTAATTGAATAGCTTCTTCACCAATTAAAATTATTCAATTAACAGCAGTATTCAATTAACAGGGTTTGTGTCACTTTCCTGTCTTCTAGAGATAAACTTAGCATTTATTCTATTATATCTTGTTTGACAGAGCTCTATGAGCTCTGTCAAACAAGATATAATAGATTAAATGCCTGTATTGGATGTACTGAGCCAAAAGGGTCTGCAAACAAAGAAAAACTGGGGAGAGTCAGGGTAATTTCTCGATGGGTTACAAGATCTTTTATTCAATTAACAGGAGTTTACTCTATAACCTATATTCAATGAACAGGTCAAATTTGTACTGGAGGTATGGCAAATGGTTTTGTGTTGGAAAATTATATTCAATTAACAGGGATATACAATTAAAAGATATCCAATTAAGTGGACTTAACTGTACTTACCATTTCCCATTTGTGAAATTGTGTTTAACATGTAGGATTAAGTAAGCAACACTAAAAAGCTTAAGCATGATATGATATATCCATTGATAATAAAATGGAATGAGAAGGCTTTTCACTGTAAATATTAACACACCTTTTCAAACTGTGAAAGGTACTCTCAGGGTTTGGAATGGGAGGAAAGAATCATTCGAAAGCTACAATTCTAACCATTTCAATCATAAGTAGTCACACGTCTGTCAGCTCCACTATAGTATGTTAGTAGAGTTTATAGAGTAAAATTCACATTAAATTAACAGTAGGTTCTCTCAATAGTAGAGGAAGATGGAAGGAATTGTTTTTAATAAACAAATTGAATCACACTGGAGGATACATTTATATGTCATAGAACTAACGATTAAGGTATCAATGTTCATTACTCCTTTTTTTGTCACAAAAACATAGCTTATGACCCCTCATTGAAATGAGCTCAGGGAGCTCATTTCAAAGAGGGGTCTTAAGCTATGTTTTTGAGGCAAAAAATCAAAATAATTAGCACTTCAAGAATTTTATTTGCAAGTGTTGTCTGCTGTTCGTGTTAGATAAAGGGTTAAAGATAAATAATAATGTTTTATAATTGAATTTCTGTGTATTTTAGGTGTTAAAAAATGTAGCATGGTTTAAGGAGAGAGTTGTCTCTGAAGTAACACTAGGGGGTTTATTGATTTTGGTTGTGATACGAACAATACAATACAATATAACAAGAATGAGGGTAAGTAGATGATAGGTAATGTTGTGTTAATCCCAACAAATCGATCACATCTGCCCACATATTATACACATTGGGCAGTTGAAAACAAATTATTTTTCAAAAAATGTCAACAAAACCACATCGTGTGACCCCCTCATTGGAATGGGCTCATTGAGCACATTCCAATTAGGGGTTGCATGATACGATTTGTTGGAATTTTTGGAAAAATTTGAAAAAACAATATTTAAAATAATATATTTTGATATTGGGTGCATTGGGTAAAGGGTTAAAATATTGTGGCTTAAGAACTAGTGCACAAACTTGCAATCACATTCATGTGTTAACATATGGCTGCATACTTATACAGTGTATGTGGCACCTCCCCTGAAATTTAATTGCATATTATTTCATTGAATAACCCAGTCAAATTCAAATACATTACCATACATTGAGTAAATCCCTGTTAATTAAAAAAACAATTGTGGGATCCATCAGGGAATTACACAGGTTACGGCAACACTTCTTGGTTTTACAAACTTGTCTGGCCTCTGTATCTGTATCTATTGGTACTTTTTTATTCCATTATATTATGTGTATATCCATGAGCTTTGTCAAACAAGATAAAATAGATTATGTGTTTGGTTTACATTTACTGGTAGGAATTATGCTTGATCAGGCTCTCACACCACAGCTTTCGTAAATAAATTTCCAGGGAAGTGGAAAATTGTATGCCTTTGTTCATGATTGGATACTACTTAATAAAAAATCAGCTTTTAAACCAAGAAATCAGTTTAGGCCATCTTCAAATCGTAAGCTGCAAATATCACCATTTCATAGCATCAATTCATGATAAATGATGTGTCTCTTGTTATATTTCATTGACTTAATAAATTATATTTCTTTTTACTGTTTTCACCAGGAGACATTTTATGCAACACTTTGTACCACAGTATGCTTGCCACAGCTTATTTTAAGGATGAATTGTTTCTTGGACACACAACTCTTTTTTATTATCTACAATTTATTGTTTACAACTACAGAGAACAAAATGTTTTTTCTAGTAGATTCCTGTGGTAGTCAGTTTTTCAGTTACCTTCATTTTCTTCTCCTCAGGCCATGAACTTAGTACAAAAGTATAGGGAATTAAGCAAATTGAGGTCAATTGCCTACCATTGGTAATTGCAAAAATTTTGACTGCTAAAGTTGAAACTCAGGTTTGGCAAAGAGAAAAAAATAGTTTTGATTCTCAGACAATCCCTCATTCAACTTTAAGCGACCCTTCCCTACCTGTTGAATGTTTTTATTGGCTTGCAGTGTCTTCTAAAGTTAGTATAAAATCATGATCCTTTGAAATTTTTACCTTTTTTTATTTATGAATATTTACTTTCTTGTGTTTGCAACAAAGCATGCTTAAATTGCAGTGTCTATTCATTATATTTGTTTTGTAATCATTCATTTTGAAATATTCTGCTGAAAATCACTCAGATATTATGTGGATGGTATTTAATTTTTAAAACGGTGCATAAGTATAACCTGACACAAATGTATTTCAAATTTCTTTGTCGAGTGCTTTTGGGTGTCAAAATTTCTTTTGCTTTTTCACAAGTTATACGAGAGTGCCTAAAGGCACTCTCCCATAACTTGTAATAAGGCAAAGACATACCGACAAAATAAATTTACTTCAATGATAATGTGAACCACAACCATCGAATATGAAACCTTTAAGCCTTAATACCATACCTGCACTTACAAAACTTAATACCAAACAATGGACAGTGTCTGTAGCTGTGCTCTTAACATACTAACATCACTATATTTTTATACAACAACCAATGACCCAGACTAGCTGGTGCTAGCTCAAAAATTAATCCAGGGCCAAACACAAATTTTGCCCCCCAATCCCCAAAATTTGCATGCAAAACTGAAAAAATCAAGTCCTGTCTGGTCCTCCATACTTTTTAGATCTGCGCATGCACAGTGTCCAGGAAGGTACCGAAATTGGCACAAACCATCATTCTTTGTTTGGCCCTAAAGTCACCAACATTCAACTGACATCTGTGTTTTTAAATCTCAATTTTGAGGATGCCAGACACAAATCAATTGTAAAATTGGTGGATCCAAGGACATAAATGGATGATGGAAGTGAACAACGGTGGTTAGGAACATTCAGGGCTGTAACTTTATAATTTTGATCAAAATTATTTCATGTTTCCCAATTTCGGGACATGTGCCTGACATCATCATTCTTGATAATGATTTATCCACTGTTTGTTAAGTGTTCCTTCCCTATCCTTCCTTGAAGCCCTCCTGTTAAAATACCAAGCTTTTTGGCTTATTTTTATTGAAATTTTTTATTAAATTTCTTGGGAGTTTAACGTGTAGTACAGAATGTTTATTCTGTTTATCCCCATGGTTATATCCTTACCCTAGGGGTGTTGGGTCAGGCATCTTCTATCCGATGTATCGTTTTTTTCTTCGTTTGAAGATCTTGCTTTACATCTGGTAGCTTTAAAAATCTGTAACTGACTTTGGGCCTTTTTGTTCTGTGCCTGATGTCTTGTTTCCATTTTTTTCCTTGACTTTATTTACATTGGCAACGTCATTAAATATATGTAGTATTTAGTTATTATTACTGTAGGATTGTTGTAAGATACATTATTTAATGTTCTGGTAGTGTAGCAATAATTTTTGGAATTTTGTCCACACTTAGGCTCTACGGGATTCCCTTGGGCTCTTCATGTTCCCTTTGGGAGCTTGGGCTTTTGTCCAAATTTTTTTGAAAAATTTTTTGAATTTAATTTTTCAATTTCAATTTTGATTGTTGATTATTATGTATCTTTATCATATATAATTGTTATGGAGTTTGTGGGAGTTCGATCGACTTGTTTTGATTAATCATGAAAGCTCATTGCTCAAAATGCAGGGCAAAGAAGTCTTCCTCATATTTACATGCGTGTTGCTTTGCTTGTAGTCGATGTACTCCTACGAATTCTTGTCCTACATGTGTTGATTGGGTTGACAAACGTTGGACGCAGGTGTCATGGTACATTGTTAGCGGTGAGAGGCCAATGCTGGTACTCTCACCGCAAGGTCATTCACGTTTTTCAGTTTCTTTTTCGGAGGAACAAGAACATGGTGATGATAAAGTGATACCTACCAAAAGTGTGCTACCGTCATCGCATTCTGATGAGCAAACAGAGCTAGCTGCTAAGGTGCTCTTGAATATTAGGCAAGGGATAAGGCCTCTGAGCAGTGGTTTTAATCCTTTGCCAGCAGCTAGCTCAAGCGGTGAAGCAGTTACTCTGTCTGTGGGAGCCGTGACACCGGGTATGTCCATTGCGGTCGAAGGAAGTGTAGTAGGTGGAGCGAGCACCTTAAAAACAAAACAGGCTCACTCAGCGACGACGGAACTAGGGAGGAAGCCAACAAGTTTTTTGTTGGGAGGCTCAGCGAGGTCTGAAAAGGCCGCGAGTGGGAGAGGTCCCTCTCTAACACAGCAACATCTGGGGCCAGATATTGTTATGAAAAACTTGCATGAGCCGGAGCATACGTCCACACCTGCCACTCGGGATGCTCCATCTAGACTGCAGCCGGCCTCGGCTACACTAAGGAGCCGAGACCTCGACCATCAGGACGTTCGGAGAAGAGAACCATTTCCAGAACGCCGTCCCAGGAGCAGCAAGCGGCTAAGAAACAGAAAACCACTGCTCCTCAGACCTCGATGACGGACTTGCTGTCGCAGATTGTACATCTGATCACCAAGTGCATCCCAGCAAGTGTGGAAGCAGCCTCCCTCAGACTCAGAACCTGAGCTGTCGGACGGTGCTGGGTCGGTCCAATCATCTGTTCATGCAGATGTAATGGACCAAGATTCGCAACTGATTCACTCGGATGGTGAAAGGGATAAGGAAGAGGATTATCTTTCCCATTCGGAGCAACACTTGGTTGCGATGGATTTTATCCATCAATACTACCCTGAGTTTGGTCCACCGAATCAGCAAGCTGCGACAACAAGAGAGAGACTGCTGGCATCCCTAGATGCAGACTTTATACAGAGGAAGGAAGAAGTTCTTTCTTTCCCGATTCAGTCTAGGCAGGTGTCGCAGGCCTCCGGCCATGTTGATGACACCATATTCAACCTCTCAAGTGCGAGGAAATAAGGCGGTTTCTTGTCAACATCTTCCATAAATATAGCGTTCCTTGGGCCATGTTCATTTAGAACGGTTGGAGAAGATGTGCAGAGAGCTCCACTATGTTTGGATGAGCAGGCTGGGGTTTAGATATATCCTTACCTGCATCATTCAGTATTCACTCAGATGTAATGGAAACTGCAATTTCATCGAACAGGTGTCTGTTATGGGACATTCCCTGGAAGCTTCCTCCACGAGAGGACCTTCTTTATCAGGGGAAGTCACGCACACTACATCACCAGTCATGGAATTCTGACGCAAGCGATTTTTAGCTGCTACTACTTTCAGCTATTTTCAACCATGACGGACCATGGAACGTGTGTACAGAATATGCTGGGTACATGTGTGTGTCGGCCACTACATGTACCAGTCCCCCTGAACTTCTTGATCGATCTGACCACACTGGGGTGGAGGGGATAGTAAAAAATGAATACAGGTTCATTCATTAACATTTTATTAATTCATTTAAAATGGATTGGCTTGAATGCACTCGAAGTAGAAATTACCCAACCCAGTATTAACTAAGTCTTTAGAAGATCTTTGTGAAGCAAAAAAGTGAAAAAGATTTCAGGTGAGCAATTTGCTTGCTCGCCTAAGTAGGTTCCAGGTGAGCGATTTATTGCCACCCAGGATTTTTCAGAAATCCAAACCTGCATCACAACCTGGAAGGTCTCAACCTTCACGTATTTCTGTTGTGTGGTCCTTCTTGCACGGAAAACAGTTTACAGGACATGCAGTGGACGTAATTTCTAACTGTAGGAGGTCCTCCTCTTCGTTGATGCAAGGATCAGTCGATAGACGTATACGACCCGTCCATACTAAATATTGCCGATTTCTTAGTCTACTTGTTTGACGATCTCAACTGCAGCCCATCACTATTAAGGGCCATAGGTCTATGTTATCAGATACTTATGCTCATCATGATAACTTGGCTATTGGATCAAATACTTCATTGTCCAAGCTTGTTAGAAATTTCTCTACCTAGAACCCTCAGATTAATTCCTAAGTGGAATTTGGCTTGGGTTCTGTAGAAGCTCAAAGAAGCTCCTTTTGAGCTATTGGATGTCGTGGAGTTCAAATTCGTGACCTATAAAATAGCGTTTCTCTTAGCCTTTGCATCTGCTAGAAGAGTCAGTGAACTTCATGCTTTATCTGTTGATGATTCTCATTACCGTAGTGTGTGTAATACCATTACCCTCACTACGGAAGTGGGGTTTTTGGCTAAGAATCAGATTCCAGACAAGTGGCCGGAGCCTATTGTCATTAAGGCTCTACCATCCTCCAATAATGTAGACCTTTGCTGTGTCCAGTCAGGGCTATGCCATTTATAAACGTCGATCAGATTTTGTTAGAAAAGGAAGAAAAAGTTTCTTTCTTTCATTGATTCCTAACAGAAAGGATATTTCTGTTCATGTCGTCGCTAGATGGATTCAGTTGGCAATACGCATCGCCTATGAAAATCTATCTTCGGCTCAACGTTCTGTTAATAAGATATCAGCGCATGAGGTTAGAGCACTGTCCACTTCTTAGGCTTATTCCAACAGTATAGCCATTACTGATCTCATGAAGGCTGCATACTGGTCACAGGCCTCTTCATTTACCAAGTTTTACCTGAGAAATTTAGCTTTCCAGTGACCATAGATCTCTGGGTCCTCTTTCTGTTGCTCAGAATGTCGTCCATTAATGGTTACATCTATAGGTATTTAGGCAGTCTGTTCCAGCATTGATGCTGTTCCGCTGCCCTCTTTGTTCTGAGGATATTTACCTCAGAACAAGGGGAAGGGGCGGGGATGGTTTTTTTCCCTTATGATCATCTGGCTTTATAGTGAAAAGCAAGGGTAGACCTCCTCTGGTGTCAGTAGTCCTGAGTCAGTGCTGGGATGGTTTTAATGTGTAGCTCGGTGTGAAGCAATAACTATGTCTCATTTATGTATGGTTTTTAAAATGTAGCTCACTGTGAAACATTTGTATATGTCACGTGTCAAACGGGTGTTAATATACAATCCTCAGACACTTTTAAATGAGTATAAAGAGTCTCATTCTCTGGACTATCTTTACATATTGGTTTTCCTTCATCGAATTAGCATAATGGGTTATGCTGGCATTAAATGGAGAATATATATTGTGTAAAACTCAATTACATTGTTGGTGTTTTGCCTTTCTCTTTTCTCGTAAAGGAGAAAGACATATATAATTCCTATCTTCTCCTATTCTCCTGTAGGAGCTATCCTTTACCGAAGTAGTTGAGAGATTGGATTTTCCTTCAAGTCCTAGGCCCTCCAGCCTTTTTACAATTCAGCTAGTCAGGGCCATTGGTTGCAGTATAAAAATATGATAAATTTTGTATATTTTTTATACTTACCAATGGCCCAGACGGGGTTGGCTCTCCCATGAGTGGGCACTCATACCTCCCTGCTGTTTATAACATTTAACAGGCAATCTGTAGAAAGAATGATGGTTGGCGCCAATTTCGGTACCTTCCTGGATACTGTGCATATGCAGATCTAAAAAGTATGGAGGACCAGACAGGACTTGATTTTTTCAGTTTTGCATGCAAATTTCGGGGATTGGGGTGCAAAATTTGTGTTTAGCCTTGGATTAATTTTTGAGTTAGCACCAGCTAGTCTGGGCTATTGGTTAGTAAAAAAAATATACAAATTACTTAAAATTTATCATTTCTGTTGAAAGAGTACATTTTTAGCTTAACTTTGACGAAGTCAAATTTGAGCTATTGTCATGGCCCGTCGTCCGTCTGTCCGTACGTCAACAATTGGCTATGGCTCGGGCTAGAGGTCGTATTTATGAACCGATCTTTACGAAACTTCTTGGGTACCTTTGTTATGACCGTGGGACGAGAACGAGTGTTTTTGTGTGCGGTCCGAAATTCAAGATGGCTGCCAGCCGCCATTTTGTACCGATGATGCAGAAATCTGTTTTTTGTACAGAACTTCCATATGAAAGCTCTGATTTGAATAATTTTTTGTATGAATGTTTAGTACCATGGGGTACGTCACATATAATACGGGGTTTTTTCTCGTGCGTAAATTGTGCAAATTAGACTAATTTTTATGTTTTTTGGTGTTAATTTCAGCACTGTAAGTGCAAATGCCAATACGGCTCGGGCTAGAGGCCGTATTTATGAACAGATCTTTACGAAACTTCTTGGGTACCTTTGGTATCACTGTGGGACGAGAACGAGTGTTTTTGGGTCCGGTCCAAAATTCAAGATGGCCGATGGCAGCCATTTTGTACAAAATTAGGTGCAATCAGATTTTTGCACAGAACTTCCATATGAAAGCGCTGATTTGAATAATTTTTTGTGTGAATGTTTAGTACCATGGTATACATCACATATAATACGGGTTTTTTTTCTCGTGCAGAAATTATGCAAATTAGATGAACTTTGATATTTCAGTGCGACTTACACACATTAAGTACACATGTCAATACGGCTCAGACTTGAGTCTGTATTTATGAACTGATCTTCACGAAATGTCTTGGGTACCTTTGTTATCACCTTGGGACGAGAACGAGTGTTTCTGGGTGCGGTCTAAAATTCAAGATGGCTGCCAGTGGCCATTTTGTACCGAAATTAGGTCTAATCAGTTTTTTGTACACAACTTCTATACAGCTCAGACTAGAGGCCATATTTATGAACCAATCTTTACGGACCTTGTTGGGTACCTTTGTTATCACCGTGGGATAGGAGCGAGTGTTTTTGGGTGTGGTCCGAAATTCAAGATGGCCACCAGCAGCCATTTTGTACCAAAATTAGTGCAATCAGTTTTTTGTACAGAACTTCTGTATGAAAGTTCTGATTTGAATAAATTTTTGTATGAATGTTTAGTAACATGGAATACATCACATATTCTAAGGGGTTTTTTTTCGTGCAGAAATTATGCAAATTAGATGAACTTTGACTTATTCAGTGCTACTTGCACAATGTGAGCACACATGTCAATACGGCTCAGGGTAGAGGCTGTATTTATGAACCGATCTTCACAAAACTTCGTGGGTACCTTTCTTATCACCTTGGGACGAGAATGAGTGTTTCTGGGTACGGTCCAAAATTCAAGATGGCTGCCAGTGGCCATTTTGTACCAAAATTAGGTCCAATCAGTTTTTTGTCACAAGTTCTATACAGCTCGTATTTATGAATTGATCTTCACAAAACTTCTTGGGTACCTTTGTTTTCACCTTGGGACAGGAACGAGTGTGTTTTGGGGTGCCTTTGTTATCACTGTGCTATGAGAACAAATATTTTGGGGTTCAGTCAGACCCACTCTGGGACCCAAAGTTTTCTTTTCTAGTTTAGCATCTGACTGTCACCCACCTTTACAATACTTTACCTATACATTTGTTACAGGCAACGGTCAGTATTTATGTACAGACCATTACAATACTTTATATGTACCTTTGTTATCAGGTCATTACCTAGATGTTTGTCATTGCTGTGTCACATACTATACATGTGCATGTCTTTGTCTTGACAAGTTGAGCTACAGTGTCATTGACACTTTCATTTGTAAAATATGTTTCTCATTTTATGATGTGCTATTTTTGAAAGCTTTATAATATAACAAATGGCTAAAACAATTATGTATGCAGAACATGTTTAAGGCTGCAGAAAAACATGCAATTTTTAGCTGAATTAAACTGACCTCCTGAATAAATATTTTCTGTTCCTTTTTTCTCAGGATAAATATTTGCATACAAACTGTCTTGCTGCACTTGCGAATATGTCTGGTCAGTTTTCAAACCTACATCCATATGTTGCACAGAGAATTGTGAGGTATGTTATTGTTGTAATCACTTCTTACAAGTATCAGTTTATGTGCTGTAAAGAAAGGCTGGAATGTTTGGATTTCTGTCATTCCTATTTCAACAGGGTTCATACGGGTCATGGAAAGTCATGGAATTTTCATTTTTAAAATCACAACCTGCAAAAAGTTGGGGTTATTATACCGAGTTATTAAAAATCAAGTTAAAAGTCATGGAATTTCAGAATATTAATTCTGAAGTGTGATTTTTCCGTTTTATACCATGCTCGCCTATGTTACTACCTGTGAAAAGCCTGTATGTTAAATTTTAGCTTTTAACCCAACTGCTGGTGTAAAGCTTCTACTGCGGTTAAAAATATTTACACTTATAGTCGGAAGTTCATCCAACTTGACCTTTGGCATGACGCAATTTGCCAACTTCAATACATTCACACTTCGCGATGTTTCATTCAAACATACAACATTTTGCAGTACCATTTACTATGTGGAAATGACTTATTAAGTTTAAAATACCGACAATTAAATATTTCAAATGAAATTTATTGTTAATAATAATTTGACTGAAAAAGCAAGGTAAATTTAATCAACTTTGACGATGTGTATAGCTTTCAATCAAGCAGTCATGTACAGCCAGCAGTACTGCCCACCAGCACAGATGTAAACAAAACACGCCTCTGTGTGTCCAATAGACAGTGTCATTTTTTCTCCATTTTAAGCGACAAAGTTCATTATTAAGAGCATGGTATAAATAAAACAAGTAGGTACTAGGGTCGATATTCAGATTTAAACCACTCATAGAATAAGGGTTTTAACCACTCGGCAAGCCGAGTGGTTAAAACCCTTATCCTACTTGTGGTTTAAATCTGATTACCGACCTTCCCTAGTACCTATTTATTCTATAGCTATTCCTAATTGTGTGCAAGTCCCTTGATGTTTAACCCTTCAAGGCCTATTTCTGACTTTTAATCACTCTTCTCATATATCAGACATGCAAAATTTGGGTAAACTTACAAGTTACATTCAAAGTGTTTTGGCCATTGTTTGTGAGCAACCAAGACTTGATTATCAACAACTGCAAAGTCACAGAATGTAGACCCTCAAAGTGTAGCAAAAGTGTATAAAAATCTCATAGCCCTTAACTCCATGCATGCTGCTGGCAGATATTCCCGCCCTGGACAGAATTTCTCTTGCCAATGAAATAAGGTTAGTTTGGGCACATTTAATCATAATTTCCTGCGGTAAATTGAATGTATTTTTTCACCAATGAATTCCCGAGTTAAATTTAGATGAATTTTTCATCAAATCTAGTCATGGCTACTTCACAGCAGCCATGACTAGATTTGATGAAAAATATCTTGAAAATACTCTGCAGGTTAACAGTGTAGGGTTAAAATTGCATAATATATTCAAAAATGTAAAAAGTTTGTTCACAACAGAAAAAGTCATGTGTCCTATCTATTTACCTGTAATTAAGCACTCTGTGTTCTCCTCTTCACTATTTACAATCAAGCCTTACAAATAGCCATGGCAATTTTCTAAAAGGGTAACTGAAAACCATGGAAATATTTTCTGTCAAGATGTATGAACTTTGTTAAATTCTGATATATTCTGAAGATTTAACCCTAGATGGTCCTGGAGATTTTTATATATTATTGCATCAATTGAACTGGTCGAGTGCTAAATTATTTTTAGTCATCAAAATTTGTTCACGTGCCTTTGCCTAGTTTTGGTTTGGGGGGGAGAGTGCCTATAGGCACTGTCACGTAAACTGTAACAAGACAACACCATGCAGGCAATATAATTGCACTTCAGAGAAAAATGACACAAGTTGAGCTGCTACAGCTGCTATACGGTGGAAATATTTATCGCATGAAAGTAGTGTAAAACTTGGAAGAATTTTGGCTGAGCCATATTTTGTGTGATTGCATTAAATAATCACCGTTTCTTTTTCAGTGTTTTTGTCTGATGTGCCAGGATGTCATGTTTGGATTGATAAACCAAAAATTTTCTTTGCTCTGTGCCATGCCTGCATTGCAGTTTTTTTTGTTTTATCAAATCCTGGTTTCCACCACAAACTGGCTCCATCATTTTTATTAGCTTACCTGAAAGTCGGGGGGGGGGGAGGGGGGGGGGGAGCTTTAGTGATCACTTTTCGTCCATCATCCGTCCATCTACCGTGAACTTTACATGATCGACTTCTCATAAACCACAGGGCTGAATTGAACCAAATTTGATGTGCATGTTCCTTATCACATGTCAATTCAAGTTTGTTCACATAAAGTTGTCATGTCCACAGGGGGCACAACACTGGGCATTACTCTCATAGGACCCATAAATTGTTTTCCAAAATTAAAAAAATCTTCTTCTTCAGAACCATTAATTAGAATCTTTTGATATTTGGTATATAACTTCTCTACGGGAGTCAGATTCAAGTTTGTTCAAGGCGAGTCCTTGGGTTAATAACTGGACTCCCTGTAGGAGCCCGAATTTTAACTTAGTGAAATATGAGTAAATTTCTTAAAAATCTTTTCAGATCCATCAGTCAGAATGCTTTCATATTTGGTATACAACATTTCTAGGGGGGGGGGGGGGGGGGGGGGGGGAGGGGGAAGATTCAGCTGTGTCCAAATCGGGTCCCTGAGTTAGTGTTTGGTCTCTCTATTGGAGCCCAAAGTTTAACTTGGTGCAATTTGAGGAAATTTCTTTAAAAATCTTCTTCAGATCCACCTGTCAGAATCCTTTCATGTTTGGTATACAACATCTATAGGTGGGTCAGATTCAGGTTTGTTCAAATCGAGTCCCTGGGTTTATATTTGGGCTCCCTATGGGAGCCTGAATTTTAACTTTGTGCAATATGAGAGAATTTCTTTAAGAATCTTCTTCTTCAGATTCACCAGTCAGAATCCTTTCATATTTGGTATACAACATCTCGAGGTGGGTCGGTTTCAGATTTGTTCAAATCAGTTACCTGGGTAAATATTTGGACTCCCCTTTGGAGCCCGAATATCAACTTCGTGCAATATGAGGAATATAAAAAAAATCTTCTTCTTTAGACCCTGTAGTCAGAATGATTTCATATTTGGTATACAACATCTCTAGGAGGGTCAGATTCTAGTTTGTTCAAACCTAGTTCCTGGGTTGATATTTGGGCTCCCTATGGGAGTCCAAATTGTAACTTAGTGCAATATGAGGAAATTTCTTTAAAAATATTCTTCAGATCCACCAGTCAGAATCCTTTCATATTTGGTATACAACATCTCTAGGAGGGTCTGATTCAAGTTTGTTCAAATCTGGTCCCTGGGTTTATATTTGGGCTTCCTATGGGAGTCCAAATTTTAACTTAGCGCAATATGAGGAAATTTCTTTAAAATCTTCTTCTCCAGAATCATCATTTAGAATTGTCTGATATTTGGTATACAACATCTCTAGAGGGGTCAGATTCAAGTTTGTTGAAATCGTATCTCATGTTTGGCTCCCTATGGGAGCCTGAATTTTAACTTTGTGCAATATGAGGACATTTCTTTAAAAACCTTCTTCTTCAGATCTACCAGTCAGAATTCTTTCATATTAGGTATCATATTTGGTATTTAACATCTCAAGGGGGATCAGATTCAAGTTTGTTTAATTTGAGTCCCTGGCTTAATATTTGGGCTCTCTATGGGTGTGGGTGGCAGGGAGTGCATGTTAGGTTCAGGTTTGTTCAGATCCATTCCGTAATGTTTTTCCATAAAATTTGCCTTTGATGACTTCATTCCTTTGTAGTGTTGATGAACCATGTCTAACTGAATGTGACCCCAAATACTTATTTTAAGCACTTTGGCAGGTGAGCGATTAAGGCCCCTTGGGGCCTCTTGTTTTCCTTGTGGAAACCCTTGTTCAAGACACTCCATATTAATGAAACTGGGAAGAAACTTTGACTTTCAGTGAAATCTTTCATAACTAGATCACCATGTATCAGGATCTGTGCAAGTGTGGGGGTTTTTTTTATAGCTCATTGGACTGAATGTCAGGGTGAGCTATATTGATCACTCTCTGTCCATCGTATGTCGTCGGTTGTTCAGGATCATGGTGTTTGCTACTTCTCCTCCAAAAGGTAGCGTTGGACAGATTTCAAGTTAAATTTGAGGAGATTGTTTGTTCTTACATCATATTTTGATTTTGTTCAAATCAACTTGTCCTGCTTCATAGGGAGGGGATAAGGGGAAAGTGCTCCTAAATTCTTGATTTATCAGTCCTAAATTTTTTTTAAATCTTCTCATGAACCAATGGGTTCAATGACTTGATATTTGGTACTGAGCTTTCTTTTGAGTGGTAGAATAAAGTTTATTCAAACGAAGTTAGTAGGGCAATATTTGCCTTTGCAGTGGGATGGGCAAGATTTTTGGCCCTGCCCCAAATTTCTGTTTTCTGAACCATTGAGCCGATTTGAACCAAATTTAGTGTGGTGGTATAATTGAGTCATGATTACTTGATTTATGAAAAAAAATTATTCCCCCATCCCCGTGGGAACCCAAGAAACTAAAAATAGAAATATTTTTGAATGCCCACATTGCCCACACATGGAACAGAGAACTGTTATTTGGCATGGTGCATCCTTAGGACCAGTAGAAACAAATGGTAAAAGAAATTGCTATTGGTGTTCAGTTAGGGGGAATTGAAAAAATGCCAAGTCAAAAATTAAAAGAACTCTTTCTTTCTCAAACCACCGGTCAGAATCAGTTGTTATTTGGTAAGCAGCATCCTCCTCACAGGGGTCAGATTCTTGTTTGTTCAAATCAAGACCATTGATTATTATTTGAGGAATTATCTTTAAAAATCTTCTTCTTTAGATTCACCAGTCAGAATCTTTTGATATTTGGTATACAAGATCCTTAGGGGGAGGGGGGGGGGGGGGGGAGATCCAAATTTGTTCAAATCAAGCACCTTTTGTTGGTTGATATTTGGGGCTCCACATAGGAGCCTGAATTTTAACTTAGTGCAATATGGAAAATATTTTCTAAAAATCTTTTCCTAAACCACCACTCAGAATTTTGTTATATTTGGTATACAACATCCTTAGGAGGGTCTGATTCAAATTTGTCCCTGGGTTCATATTTGGGCTCCCTTTTGGAGCTAGAATTTAAATTTTGTCCAATGTGAGGAATAATCTATAAAAATCTGCCTCTTCAGTTTATTCAGATATTAAGTATACAGCATCCTGTGGTGGTGGGGGAGGGGTTGTGGAGGGATTGTCAGTTTCAAGTATGTTCAAGTTAAATCCCTAGTTTTGTGTAAGTGGAAATCAGGGCATTATTTCTGTGGTAGCACCTTAATACTAGAAAAAATCATCTGACATGGAGAACAGAGTCATAATTAATTGCATCACTTCATTCATCTGCAGTGTTAACTAGCCATAGATGCTAGTTAAATCCTTCTTGAAACAACCTTGTAAGGTGAACATCTCAGGTCTCTGGGACTGTTGTTTGTAAAATGATAAAACAAAAAATATCAAGAAAATTTCCTGGTCAAGAGATGACATTTGTTATGAAATCTCCTGCCATGTCTTGATTTTTCATTTGTCCAGTATGACCAGATGACTGTTTTTTCTGAGCTGCATGTCCTACTCAGAATAAAATATTTTGACCAGAATAGCCCCCATTTTACCACTCTTAGACTTGCTGTATCCTTTTTCAGCTTATTCTCACAACTGTGTAGGAAACATGGCAAACTTATAGAAGAGATTAGACTGGCAGCTGTAGAAGGGGAAGAAAAGGAAGGAGAGAATACTCAGGAAGATTATGTATGTATTATGTGCAGTTATTTAATTGTTTTTGGGCTTTCTAAGGCTTCCCTGACCTTTCATTAATATATGCACTGTGCTTTCAAAAGTGAAAGTTTGTCATAGCTAAAGTTTCTCATAGTGCAATTGAGAATTTGTCTAACTAGGACTTGTTTGACCGAGCTTACAGGACCCTGACAAGCATTATTAAATTCAGAGTCACACAGATGCAAAATAGTTTAAGAGTTAATTGAGATTGCAAGGAGTTGAAGGAAAAGTTGCTTTAAACATAAGAATTGAAAACTCTTGTTCAGGTTCACCCTATCCCTATACATACTGATTAGGCCCCAGAGAGTAGATCTTTTGTTTCTCATGCCATTTTTTGAAAAATTGCATGTGGGCGGGTGGTTTTTTGGGGAGGGGAGGTGTGTAAAAGTTCATGTTGTTGGTTTGTTTTATGTTTTAGGCCTCAATCTACAGAAGAGCATGGGTGGCGGTGTATTTCATCCCTTGAGTGCAAGAAGGCTTTGCAACACTAAACCATTGTACTCAAGGGACAAATTTATCAATTTTATTTATTTGGATAAAATATCAGACATAAACCATTTAATTTTTTTTTTTTTTATGTTTGCATTGGTTATAAAAAGAAAGTATGCGGCAGCCAAATGGACCAGGCAGGAGGGCCTGAGAAACTGATTTTTAACTTTTAGGCCTTATGCTATTGAAATCACAAATAAAAATAGTACCTAAGATGACTCACGTCACATTGTTTTTGCCATTGCTCTCTTAGCCCTTAAACTCCTTGAGATTTTTATACATTTTTGCTGCACTTTGACAGTATTACCCCTGTCGCATTTCATTTGGTTCATATGCCACTGTATTTAAAATATACAGCTTCCAAGTTTACCCGAAGACTACATGTTGGGGGCACCTGTTTTGTTGCAGTGAAATGTTGTCTAAGATGGAATTAGGCCTTTTACTCTTAACCTGAGTATTTTCAAAATATTTTTCATTAAATCTTGTCAATGCTGCTGTGAAACAGCAATGACTAGATTTGATGAAAAATATATGTACTTTTAAATCAAGAGATCATTACTGAAAAAATCCATTCAATTTTAAATCAGAAAAAAATTCTGATTAAATGTGCCAAAATTATACTTATTTCAGTGGCAAAGAGAAATCCTGTCCTGGGCAGAAATATCTGCCAGCAGCATGTAAGGAATTGATGGTTAATCTTTCACAAAATGAAAAGGCCATATTTCACCAGTGTTGTCTACAGAAGTCACCATTTGAATTTTATTATTAGCTCAACTTGACAAAGTCAAGCTGAGCTATTGCCATCACTTCTCGTCCGTCGGCGTACGTACGTACTTATGTACGTACGTACTTATGTACGTACGTTAGTACGTACGTCCACAATTTCCTTTGGCACACCTCACAGGTCGCATTTATGATCAGATTACTTTGAAACTTGGTATGCTTGTTTTGGGTGATCTCTAGATGAGAGCTATCAATATTTTTATACTGTACCAATGACCCATACTTAGCTGGTGCTAACTCTAACAAAACCAGGGCCAAACACAAATTTTGCCCCCCAATCCCCAAAATTTGCATCCAAAACAAAAAGATATCATGTCCTAAAGGACCTCCATACTACGCCTCTACTGCGCATGCGCAGTGACGCAGACGTCCCGAAATTGGCGCCAAATATCATTCTCTGTTTGGCCCTTCATCAGTCAACATCTCACTGATCTTTGTGCTTGTAAATCTCAGTTTAAAGGATGCCAGACACGTAATTTTTGGAGAAAATGTGATTCTAAGGAGGATAGAAGGAGGAGAGGAAAAAGAAGTGACAAAAAATAATCAGGGCTGTACTTAAAATTTTTTGATGAAATTATGTTAAGTTGCCTATTTTCGAGGCATGGGCCTCTTGTTGTCATTCTTGCTAAATGTTGCACTGCTTATTCAGTGTTTCCTCTCCCCTAGCCTTCTAAAGTCCCCCCTTGCAATTCTCCCATGCTTTTGGCATATTTTTGAGAAAGTTCATTTCTAAAATTTCCTGGGAGAGTTGCTTGGTTACAGAATGTTTTCTGTTATTTTCCCCATAGTTACGTTTTCACCCATGGGTGTATAACGTTTGTGTTCTGCATCTTCCATCTGATGTTCTGCAGATTCTCCCCTGGGAGTCTCTGTTTTGCATCAGATAGAGTGTAATTTTGATGACTGATTCCAGGCCAGTTTTTTCAGTGCCTGGAGTCATGTTTTCTGGTGTTTTACATTGTTTGTTTTCATTGGCAACAGCCTTTTTTGAGGGGGGCTGTTTGCCTTTGCTGTAGTTTATCTCATTATAAGATACATTTATATTATCCGTAAGTGTCTCATTAATTATTTAATATAAATTTAAAATTTTTGACCACACTTTGCCATCGGATCCATCGGGGCTCAACGTTACTTTTCAGCAACTTGGGCTTCGCTGAAAAAATATTTTTTCAAAA
Organism: Pictodentalium vernedei; assembly: GCA_031216915.1. NCBI lineage: Eukaryota > Metazoa > Mollusca > Scaphopoda > Dentaliida > Dentaliidae > Pictodentalium > Pictodentalium vernedei. Next base: position 302,082,926 of record CM062292.1, on the reverse strand, counting down.
TTATTTTGATATGTAATTGTTTTTTCATTTATTAATGGATCATGTTATTATGTATCTTTGTGTCAGGGGTTTTTGCGAGTAACTAGGACTTGTTGTTGTTCTTTCACAATGAAGGGACTTTGTTCAAATTGTAATAGGAAGAAATCTTCCTCTGACTTTCATGATCATTGTATTAATTGTAGTCAGTGTTCTCGCATTAATCCCTGTCCTATATGTGAATATTGGGATGAGAAACATTGGAAACGTGTGTCACAATATGTTGTTTCTGGAGAAAGGGCGATGCCGGCTCTTTCTCCGCAAGGTCACTCTACTCTCTCAGTTTCTATTTCAGAGGAACAAGAACAGGGTGATGTTTCCATGTTATCTTCTACAAGTGTGCGTCCGTCGTCACAAATGAATTCAGAGCTAGCGGCAAAAGTGCTCATGGAGATTAGACAAATGTCGTCCGCTAGCTCGCCCGGTGTAGCGTCCATTCACCGAATGGTTCGGCAGCCGGGTTCGTCCGATGCGGTCCAGGAGGAAATTTTGGGTGATGCGAGCACTATAAACATAATAGATGCACACCCAGTGACGGCGGATAGTAAGCGAGAACGGAGGAAGCCTTTGTGTCCGGTTCCTAGCTCGTCCAGGTCCAGCCGGGCCGCGAGCGAGAGAGGCCCCTCTCTCGTACAACAACATCTGGGACCAGATGTTGTGGTACAGAATGTGTCTTTAGCGGAGCATACGTCCGTCGCTCGGGACGCTCCGTTGTATAAGCAGTCCGCGGAGACTGTTAAGGCTTCCTCTTCTCGTCAGCGCACACGACCGCACCTTGGCTGCGTGACCGCCGATATATTGCCAGCTTCGCCGATCAAGGATTCTTCGGCGACCAGGTCACACCATCCGGCAGCCAGGGATTCGAGACCGATGGACTCCGGACGTTCGCATAGGAAAAGTATGCGGGAGCCATCTGATGCGGAGCTGCCCTCGGCGAAGCAGCGAAAGACTGCGCCTCCGCAGGTCTCGACGCCGAACATTCTTGTGCAGATAGCACAGCTTATCGCAGCATCCCAGCAGCCGACAGAAACGGTGTCGGATCGAGAATTATCCGACGGCGCTGGGTCGGTACGCTCCGCCGAAGCATCGGGGGCGGACGACCGGGAACATCATGAGGTCCGACTGGATGGTGAAAGGGATACGGATGACTTGGAGCTATCCCTTTCGGAACAACATAAAGCTGCCGTGGACTTCATCCGGCACTTTCTCCCTCAAGTTGTTCCGTCGGGCCAGACTGCTGCGGTTCCGGACAAGAGGATTATAGCGTCATTGGACTCTGAATTTTTTGAGCGGTTCAGGGACATCGCTCCCGAGTTTCCGTCGCAGTCCAATAATGTTGCAAGAACATTTGAATTATTGAACGACGCTATATTTAAACTTGCTTCCAAGACGGGGAAAGCAGGTTTCTTGTCCGCTAATACTCTCAACCTGCCTTTCATTAATGCAAGGAATAAATTCGATACGGCAGGACAGGGTATACCGAGAGTTCCTCTGCGTATGGACGACGAGGCGGAAGACTTAGAGCTATCATTACCGTCGTCGGCTTCTATTCCAGCCGCGGTGTTGGAAACAGCTATTGCGTCTAACAGAGCCAATTTAGATGCCTTATCTTACGCAGATCACCTTACTAAGGCGTTATCACTGCGCCTTCAAGGGAAAGAGTTTCAGGATATACAATCCTCTTTAAGACTTCTTTCAAGGGCAGTAGCTTATTCCACGTGTAACTCCGCCCTTTCAGTGGCAAATCTGGAGTTGGTTAGACGTGACGCAGCCCTAGCTACATCCACACTAGTGGATACTAAGGTGAAGAACTCTCTTAGAGTCGCTTCGGTCTCAGGAGAACTTCTCTTTGACGGCAGGCTTTCTGCTATTTATGATAAAATTACAAAGAAAGCTAAGGATTCTCTGTTGTTCAAATCTGCTCCTAAGAAGTCGGATACAGCAGACAAGAATAAGACAGGCACTTCTGGGTCTAATGCACCCAAGAGAGGTTCCTATAGAGGTTCCGGTGCGTCCTCTTGGTCTTATTCGAGAGACCGTCAGGGTAGCGACTCTCGTTCGGGACGTCCTTCAGGCCGGGACAATCGGTCGGACGCCCCGAGGTCGGCGGGCCGTGGAGGATGTGGTTTCTCCTACCGCAGGCCTCGCAGGTCCAGGAGGTGATGGCTTAAACCTCTATCGCGTACCGGTTGGCGGAAGGTTGTCGAGCTTTTCACAAGAATGGGCGTCGATTATGGACGACCCTTGGGTGAGAGGAGTGACTTCGGAAGGTCTAAAGATATCCTTCAAACGAAAGCCTCCATTAACTCGAAGTCCAAAGTGGACTCATCTTCCGTCAAATCCGCAGAAAAGAGATGCTCTGTTATCAGAGGTGCAGTCTCTTTTAATGAAGAACGCGGTAGAGGTCGTAGAAAACCAGGAATCTCCGGGATTCTACAGCCATCTGTTTCTGGTTCCGAAACCAGACGGCTCGTTCCGTCCAGTCATAGATTTGAGCTGGATAAACAAGCTGATCGTCGCTCCGAAGTTTTATATGGAGACGATTCGGTCGGTCAGAGCGAGTATTCGGGTGAACGATTATGCAACGAGCATAGATCTCAAAGATGCGTACTTTCACGTCATGGTACATCCGACATTCCGAAAGTACCTACGCTTCGCAGTCCTAGGAGTGATGTATCAATTCCGGGCGATGTGCTTCGGATTGAATCTAGCACCCTGGGCTTTCACTCGGGTAATGAACTCGGTAATGATCTATTTCCGAGCTCATTCGTCTGCGGTAACGTCGGCCTACCTGGACGACATTCTTCAGAGGTACGGCAACGAGTTAACGCTTCAGAACGATGTTCAGAATCTTCTTCTATTGCTCCGACGTCTCGGTTTTATAGTAAACGAGGAGAAGTCGGATCTGGTGCCGTCCAAGTCATTCACTCATCTGGGAATGAGCTTCGAGATGCACAACAATCTCGTTCGTCTGCCGTTAACCAGAGCAAAATTAGTCAGTTGTTACGCTCGCTATTGTCTGCACGCAGACAAAGTCACGGCGAGAGAATTTATGAGACTGATAGGTCTGTGCGGAGCCGCCGCGGATCTCATTCCGATGGGGCGGTTACTCACACGTCCTCTTCAAATTTTCTTGACTCAGAATTGGAGTGTGAAAATTCATTCGCTCGATGTAGACGTTCTCTTGTCAGATCAAGTGAAACAAGAGATTCAGACTTGGGCAAACATTCAGTGGTTAACTCAGGGAGTTCCACTGCAGTTGCCGGATCCGAGTTTTACCATTATGATGGATGCCAGTCAAACAGGTTGGGGTGCATCATTAATCCCAACGGATTCGAGATGCCAGGGTCTTTGGGATCCCCAATTCCTGTGCAAGCACATAAACATCAAGGAAATGATGTCAATTTGGCTTGCGTTACGTCACTGGATGGACATTATTCACAATGCTCTTGTCCAAATCCTATCCGACAATACGACAGTAGTGGCGTATATACGGAATCAGGGAGGCACTCATTCAGTTCCGTTGTTCAATCTAACGGAAAGAATCCTTCTGTTTGCGCTAGAACATCACGTTCTTCTTTCGGTCCGTCACATACCGGGTCGTCTGAATGTGCTAGCAGACTCCCTTTCACGAAAGGGTCGCTTGTTGCCGTCGGAGTGGACTCTCAACAAACAAGTTTTCAATCAGATTTGCTACCAATGGGAACGGCCAATGATAGACTTATTTGCGACACATCTCAACAATCAGTTGCAGACGTATGTGTCTCCGTGTCCGGATCCAAGAGCATTTGCAGTAGACGCTCTGTCGATCCCTTGGGACGGAATGATAGGATATGCGTATCCTCCAGCGCCGTTAATTCAACAAGTATTGCTAAAGATAAAACAATCTCAATGCAAGATTCTGTTGGTAGCATCTCTGTCGCCACAGAGACCGTGGATAAATCTACTCAGGTGTCTGTTGTGGGACCTACCGCGAAAGCTTCCTCCACGGGAGGATCTTCTTTCGCAGGGGAAATCGCGCCAACTCCATCACAACCCGCAAGGTCTCAACCTTCACGTTTTTCCGTTGTGCGGTCCTTCTTGCATGGCAAACACTTTACAGGACGAGCAGTGGACGCGATTTCTAACTGAAGGAGGACCTCCTCTTCGCTAAACTATGCGGCTAAGTGGAAGGTTTTTCGTCGTTGGTGTAGGGATCATTCTGTAGATATTTTCGATCCCTCTATACCAGACATTGCAAACTTTCTAGTATACTTGTTTGACGAAATCAAACTGCAGCCTGTTACTATAAAGGGTTATAGATCTATGTTATCTGATACCTATGCACATCATGATAGTTTACAAATTGGATCTAATGTCTCTTTATCTAAGTTGGTTAGAAACTTTTCGATAAATAGACCCAGAACTCTTAGATTAATTCCTAAGTGGAATTTAGCTTGGGTTCTTCTTAAATTGAAGGAAAGGCCATTTGAACCTCTTGGGACAGTAGATTTCAATTCTTATCTTATAAGACAGCTTTTCTCTTAGCTTTCTCTTCTGCTAGAAGAGTCAGTGAGCTTCATGCACTATCGGTGGATGATTCTCATTATCGTAGTGTCGGGAACACTATCACCTTCACTACTAATGTGGGTTTTTTAGCTAAGAATCAGGCTCCTAATAAATATCCGGAACCTATTGTCATTAAGGCTCTTCTGTCTTCAGACGGGCGTAGGCCTTTACTCTGTCCTGTTAGAGCGTTACGTATCTATAAACAGAGATCTCAGTTTATCAGAAAGGGACGGAAACGTTTCTTTCTGTCTTTGATGCCTAATAGAAGGGACATTTCGGTCCATTCTATTGCTAGATGGATTCAATTAGCTATCCGTACTGCTTATGAGAGTTTATCTTCTTCTCAGCAGTCTGTGCTTAAGATTTCCGCTCATGAAGTAAGAGCTGTTTCTACTTCCTGGGCTTATGCTAATAGTGTTGCTATTACAGATTTAATGAAGGCTGCTTACTGGTCTCAGCCATCCACATTTACGAATTTTTATCTCAGAAATATTGAGTCCATTTCTGGAGACCTGCATTGTTTAGGTCCGTTATCTGTTGCTCAGAATGTCGTCCACTAAACAGTTGCAACTATAGTTATGCAGGCTTTCTATTCCGGCAGTGACTTCGTCCGACTGCCCCCTTCGCTCTGGGCTATTTGACCCAGGGCAAGGGGAAGGGGGAGGGGGGGGGGGGGGGTGTTCCCTTAGGTCACCTGCTTTATAGTGAAAAGCAAGGGAATGCCTCCTCCAAGTCAGTATTTCTGAGTCGCTTCCGGGATGGTTTTAAAGTGTAATATTAATGTTAAATTTCATTCATGTCTTATTTTTAAAGTGTAGCTCGGTGTGAAGCATTTGTATATGTCAAGTGTCAAACGGGCTTTAATATACAATACTCGGACACTTTTAAATGACTATAAAGAGTCTCAATTCTCTGGACTACTTTATTTATTGGCTTACTTTAAAAATAATTAGTATAAGGGATATACTGGATGTTAATAGAGAACATGAATGTTATTGTGCTCAATTATTAAGGGTAGTGTATCTTTCTAATTTAATATTAAATAAGAAAGATACATGTAAAGCCTAATACTCCTTTCTCCTTAAGGGGTTACCTCTTTACTATATAGTTGAGCTTATTGGATTTTCCTCTATGTCCTAGGCCCTCCAGCCTGTTTACTATTCAGCTAAGTCTGGGTCATTGGTACAGTATAAAAATGTTAAAAAATTTATAGTAATTTATATATTTTTTATACTTACCAATGACCCAGACGGGGATGGCCCTCCCTGGAGTTGGGAACTCTTGCCTCCCCGCTGAGTACATAGCGCTGACCAGGCACTGCCAGTAAGAATGATATTTGGCGCCAATTTTGGGACGTCTGCGTCACTGCGCATGCGCAGTAGAGGCGTAGTATGGAGGTCCTTTAGGACATGATTTCTTTTTGTTTTGGATGCAAATTTTGGGGATTGGGGGGCAAAATTTGTGTTTGGCCCTGGTTTTGTTAGAGTTAGCACCAGCTAAGTCTGGGTCATTGGTAAGTATAAAAAATATATAAATTACTATAAATTTTTTAACTTTCTTCAATTTCCGTCAAAAAATGTTGCCGCGGCCAACGTTCTTAGAACTTAGTTTAGTCGAACCACAATATTTCCCTTTGGCACACCCTACAGGGCACATTTATGATTTGATTGCTTTGAAACCTGGTATGCTTATTTAGGGTGACCTCTAGATGGGAGCTATCGATTTTCTTCAATTTCCGGCAAAAAATGTTGCCACAGCCAACGTTCGTAGAACTTAGTTTAGTCAGACCTCAATATTTCCCTTTGGCACACCCTACAGGGCCCATTTATGATCAGATTGCTTTGAAACCTGGTATGCGTGTTTGGGGAGACCTCTAGATGGGAGCTATCGATTTTCTTCAATTTCTGTCAAAAAATGTTGCCGCGGCCAACGTTCTTAGAACTTAGTTTAGTCAGAAGACTCAATATTTCCCTTTGGCACACCCTACAGGGTTCATTTTTTATTGGATTGCTTTGAAACCTGGCATGCTTGTTTGGGGTGACCTCTAGATGAGAGCTATCGATTTTCTTCAATTTCCGTCAAAAAATGTTGCCGCGGCCAACGTTCTTAGGCCTTAGTTTAGTCAAACCACAATATTTCCTTTTGGCACACCCTACAGGGCACATTTATGATTTGATTGCTTTGAAAACTGGTATGCTTATTTAGGGTGACCTCTAGATGGGAGCTATCGATTTTCTTCAATTTCCGGCAAAAAATGTTGCCACGGCCAACGTTCGTAGAACTTAGTTTAGTCAGACCTCAATATTTCCCTTTGGCACACCCTACAGGGCCCATTTATGATCAGATTGCTTTGAAACCTGGTATGCTTGTTTGGGGAGACCTCTAGATGGGAGCTATCGATTTTCTTCAATTTCTGTCAAAAAATGTTGCCGCGGCCAACGTTCTTAGAACTTAGTTTAGTCAGAAGACTCAGTATTTCCCTTTGGCACACCTTACAGGGCACATTTATGATCGGATTGCTTTGAAACCTGGCATGCTTGTTTGGGGTGACCTCTAGATGGGAGCTATCGATTTTCTTTGATTTCCATCAAAAAATGTTGCCGCAGCCAACATTCTTAGAACTTAGTTTAGTCAGACTGCAATATTTCCCTTTGGCTCACCCTACAGGGCACATTTATGACTAGATTGCTTTGAAACCTGGTATGCTTATTTACGGTGACCTCTAGATGGGAGCTATCGATTTTCTTCCATTTCCGTCAAAAAATGTTGCCATGGCCAACGTTCTTAGAATTTAGTCTAGTCAGACCACAATATTTCCCTTTTGTACACCCTACAGGGCTTTGAAACCTGGCATGCTTGTTTGGGGAGGCCTCTAGATGGGAGCTATCGATTTTCTTCGGTTTCTGTCAAAAAATTTTGTCACTGGCAAAATAAAATGACATTGGTACCAATGATCTTCAATTTTGCCATTTCATTTATAACTTACCAAGTTCAAGTTTGTCAAGTTGAGCTACAGTGTCATTGACACTTTCATTTTTCATATTTTTAAGAGTTTTATGCAATGATGGGTCATGAGCTATGTTTTGGAGAAAGGAGTTGAACACATAGTGGCTTAGATTTAATAAACCTAAAAAATTGAATGGAGAATGAAATGAAATATAAAAGGGTGTTTGGTTATACCCAATCAATTGCTACATGTGCAGATTTGGTGTTGTAGAGAATGCTCTAGAGCTGGGCACTACTGAAATTCCAGGTTCAGTATTCATACTCTTTCAAGGTACTACCTTTGTGTCAGTATGGTATTCGGTATCACAGCAAGTCTGGTTACCACAGTGGAAGAAGGTGCTATTTTTAGCACATTGATAGAACTAATTTTTTCCGTTATGGTTTGGCAGATTCCACATTCAATTTTGTTATCCCCAGCTGTTCTTGTTTGTGGGCTAGTTACGTATGCATCTTTACATTTTATCTATATTTGTGATCTTGTGATAAAACTTTTTCACTCACATAAAAAACAATTGCAAGTTGTCAGGATAATTCGCTGTACATAGACTGTCAACCGACTTCCCTTGACCTGGTTATTTAAAAGTCAGGTGTCTAAATGAAGCATATGGCCAGTGATAGAAGGAACATTGAAGTTCATCAAGTGTTAATTTAGGATTGTCATAGTACTGTAAATCGTTATCTCAGTGATCCTGTTACCATACCAAATTTTCAATAAAATCGCCGGCTCTATAATATACTATCAAGGAATTAAGAATTCTGTTTCTCCTCTCAGTGACATAGTGACATAAACTGGTTTGGTACTAGAAGCCAATGTTCCAATAAGAGTAAAATCCTTGCCCTCTGATTGAATGAGAGCTGGCATAGTTTCTTATATGTTTACGGCTCCAGTACCAAATATTACCGTCTGATGTCAGTCATGTCACCGCACAAAATATTTGAAATGACGCCGCATGTTTCGTAATTGCTTCATCAATGGAATGACTAGCAATCCGCTTCATATTTCTGGATTTTTAGCTCAACTTTGACGAAGTCAAATTTGAGCTATTGTCATGGCCCGTCGTCCGTCCGTCCGTCCATCCGTCCGTCAACAATTGGCTATGGCTCGGGCTAGAAGTCGTATTTATGAACCGATCTTTACGAAACTTCTTGGGTACCTTTGTTATGACCGTGGGACGAGAACGAGTGTTTTTGGGTGCGGTCCGAAATTCAAGATGGCTGCCAGCCGCCTTTTTGTACCGATGATGCAGAAATCTGTTTTTTGTATAGAGCTTCCATATGAAAGCTCTGATTTGAATAATTTTTTGTATGAATGTTTAGTACCATGGGGTACATCACATATAATACGGGTTTTTTTCTCGTGCGTAAATTGTGCAAATTAGACTAATTTTGATGTTTTTTGGTGTTAATTTCAGCACTGTAAGTGCAAATGCCAATACAGCTGGGGCTAGAGGCCGTATTTATGAACCGATCTTTACGAAACTTCTTGGGTACCTTTGGTATCACCGTGGGACGAGAACGAGTGTTTTTGGGTCCAAAAGCGCTGATTTGAATAATTTTTTGTGTGAATGTTTAGTACCATGGGATACATCACATAATACGGGTTTTTTTCTCGTGCAGAAATTATGCAAATTAGATGAACTTTGATATTTCAGTGCGACTTACACACATTAAGTACACATGTCAATACGGCTCAGACTTGAGTCTGTATTTATGAACTGATCTTCACGAAATGTCTTGGGTACCTTTGTTATCACCTTGGGACGAGAACGAGTGTTTCTGGGTGCGGTCTAAAATTCAAGATGGCTGCCAGTGTCTTTTTGTACCGAAATTAGGTCTAATCAGTTTTTTGTACACAACTTCTATACAGCTCAGACTAGAGGCCATATTTATGAACCAATCTTTACGAACCTTGTTGGGTACCTTTGTTATCACCGTGGGATGAGAGCGAGTGTTTTTGGGTGCGGTCCAAAATTCAAGATGGCTGCCAGCCGCCATTTTGTACCGATGATGCAGAAATCTGTTTTTTGTATAGCACTTCCATATGAAAGCTCTGATTTGAATAATTTTTTTGTATGAATGTTTAGTACCATGGGGTATATCACATATAATACAGGTTTTTTTCTCGCGCGTAAATTGTGCAAATTAGACTAATTTTGATGTTTTTTGGTGTTAATTTCAGCACTGTAAGTGCAAATGCCAATACGGCTCGGGCTAGAGGCCGTATTTATGAACCGATCTTTACGAAACTTCTTGGGTACCTTTGGTATCACCGTGGGACGAGAACGAGTGTTTTTGGGTCCGGTCCGAAATTCAAGATGGCCGATGGCAGCCATTTTGTACAAAATTAGGTGCAATCAGATTTTTGCACAGAACTTCCATATGAAAGTGCTGATTTGAATAATTTTTTGTGTGAATGTTTAGTACCATGGGATACATCACATATAATACGGGTTTTTTTCTCGTGCAGAAATTATGCAAATTAGATGAACTTTGATATTTCAGTGCGACTTACACACATTAAGTACACATGTCAATATGGCTCAGACTTGAGTCTGTATTTATGAACTGATCTTCACGAAATGTCTTGGGTGCCTTTGTTATCACCTTGGGACGAGAACGAGTGTTTCTGGGTGCGGTCTAAAATTCAAGATGGCTGCCAGTGGCCATTTTGTACCGAAATTAGGTCTAATCAGTTTTTTGTACACAACTTCTATACAGCTCAGACTAGAGGCCATATTTATGAACCAATCTTTATGAACCTTGTTGGGTACCTTTGTTATCACCGTGGGATGAGAGCGAGTGTTTTTGGGTGTGGTCCAAAATTCAAGATGGCCACCAGCAGCCATTTTGTACCAAAATTAGTGCAATCAGTCTTTTGTACAGAACTTCTGTATGAAAGTTCTGATTTGAATAAATTTTTGTATGAATGTTTAGTAACATGGAATACATCACATATTCTAAGGGGTTTTTTTTCGTGCAGAAATTATGCAAATTAGATGAACTTTGACTTATTCAGTGCTACTTGCACAATGTGAGCACACATGTCAATACGGCTCAGGGTAGAGGCTGTATTTATGAACCGTTCTTCACAAAACCTCTTGGGTACCTTTGTTATCACCTTGGGACGAGAATGAGTGTTTCTGGGTACGGTCCAAAATTCAAGATGGCTGCCAGTGGCCATTTTGTACCAAAATTAGGTCCAATCAGTTTTTTGTCACAAGTTCTATACAGCTCGAATTTATGAATTGATCTTCACAAAACTTCTTGGGTACCTTTGTTTTCACCTTGGGACAGGAACGAGTGTGTTTTGGGGTGCCTTTGTTATCACTGTGCTATGAGAACAAATACTTTGGGGTTCAGTCAGACCCACTCTGGGACTCAAAGTTTTCTTTTCTAGTTTAGCATCTGACTGTCACCCACCTTTACAATACTTTACCTATACATTTGTTACAGGCAACGGTCAGTATTTATGTACAGACCATTACAATACTTTATATGTACCTTTGTTATCAGGTCATTACCTAGATGTTTGTCATTGCTGTGTCACATACTATACATGTGCATGTCTTTGTCTTGACAAGTTGAGCTACAGTGTCATTGACACTTTCATTTACACGTGCAGCAGACGGTGTTCTGGATGAAGTGTTGTTTAAGTTAGAAACCGATTTATGATTTGAACTGAGATGGAATGAGTTTATCTGGTTTATTGATTATTTATCCAGTGCCGTCATGGGTACATGAGGTTTATTTACTAAACCTATGAACGTTAAAAGTTGCCTTGAACAAGGCAACTTTTAACGATCACGAGTTTAGTAAATAAGTCTCTCGCATTTCATGATGTAGGTTTTGGGCTATGGGTAATGTCTTATTGGAACATATACGTTATTGTGATGAGTTGACGGTAACATGGTCTGCGGCTCGGAGTGTATGTTCAACCTCGATGCTTCGCATCTCGGTTGAACATAAGCTTCAATCAACTCATCACAATAACTTATAATGTTTGTGCATTATTAACTGGTTGAGCGCTAAATTATTTTGGGTCATCAAAATTTGTTCACTTCTGCTTTGCCTTGTTGCAAAAATTTATGAAAGAGTACCTACATGGCTTTAAGGGTACAGGGGAACCCTGTTAATTGAATAGCCACATTGCCAATGAAAATTATTCAATTAACATGAGTATTCAATTAACAGGGATTGTGTCATTTTCCTGTATTCTAGAGATAAACTTACCATTTATTCTATTATATCTTGTTTCACAGAGCTCCCTGAGCTTTGTCAAACAAGATATATAGATGATATGCCTGTATTGGATTTACTAAGGCCAAATAGCTCTATAAACAAAGGAAAACTGGTAAGATTCAGGGCACTTTCTCGACAGGTTACAAGGTTTTTTATTCAGTTAACAGGAGTTTACTCTGCTTCTGCCATGTAATTGCCTCCTTCATCATGTTGAAGGTTATGCTATGTATGATAGTGTGGCATGCCTTAGGAATTTTCTTTTTGTGAGGTAGTTGGGTTTGTTTTGGTTGACTGATTATGCATAAGATAAAATTGTAAGATTTACAAAATTTAAAAATGTATGTACATTGGAGACTGACCGCCCGGTCTATAACCTATATTCAATTAACTGGTCAAATTTGTACTAGAGGTATGGTAAATGGTTTTCATATCACAATACCCTTGCCCTAATTCATTTTGACACCAGTTTTTTCTGGCATTATTTGGCATATTAAGTGATTCTTATCCCAGTCTCATGACATGTTAACTAGATAATACATCTGGTATAAATGTAAATTTTAATACTGATTTGGCGAAGTCCAAGTTTAATGTTTTTTACCTATAAAAAGGCTAAATTACCGAACAGCTGTACCAATGTTCACATTGCTTATTTATTACCGTTGTCAGTCAGATATTTATGTGATTTTACAGAATTAAATAAACTTACAAATATATAAAATGTGTTGTATTTTATTTAATCGCAACGGTAAGTATAAAAACAGAATAAACTTTACCTTGATATATCCAGCTTAATATGTACATTTTGGAATTTCCCTGTTTCATAAATTGATTGCATGTTACTGTCTAGTGTCCAATCAGACAATGGTGATTTAAATTATTTAACACGTGTCTGAAAAATACAGTTTGATTAGCTGAATTCCTTCACTACAATCAATCGCAAGAAATGAAATCTTTTACTGTTGGATTGGGCATCACAGGCTTCAGGAAACATTAGTACTTACACTGCCTCTTATTACTTGTGTAACTCCGATGAATGAAAAGTTTCAGTGCATCTTCGGAGCAGGAACGATGTGGGATTGAAATCCCTTGCAACCCAAATAACTTTATTATGTGTACCCATACTATGTATGGTACACATAATGCCGGCATCCGGGGTGACCATTCGTCGTTCATCCATCCTTTGTCCGTCCGTCCGCCCATCCATCTGTTCGCCCATCCGTCTGTCCGTTCGGCATCCGTATCCATTTCTTTGGCATTCGATAACTTGAAAATATTGCTTGGATTGTCAAGTTACTTTATATTTGTGTTCAGGTTGCTGATGTGCCGATCTGTATAGTTTTTGGTGTCTGTCTTTCTTTTCATGGGAGATTATAAAAATAATATGAAATGTAACTTATTAATTGAATTTACTGGAATTTCTTTAAAATTCATATACTTGGTTTTAAAATAAAAAGTTGTATTGTTCAGTTATTTCAGATTAAAATATTAGCACTGTTGTTTATAGCTTGGGTTAGGTTGAAGAATATTAGAGATATTTGCAATAGCACGTTGACTCAGTCTTTTACTTTATTTCAGATCCAAGACTTGGCAGTTTTAGAGGAAGTGATTAGAATGGTATTGGAGATTATAAATTCTTGTCTCACGAACAATTTGCATCACAATCCAAATCTCCTGTATACATTACTCTATAAAAAAGAACTGTTTTTACAATTCAGAACACATCCTACTTTTCAAGATATTATTCAAAATATTGATACGGTATGTACATTTTATTTATCATTTGATAAATAGCAGAGTTCATACATGTTATGGAAAGGAATACAAAGTTGCAATTTCATTTTCCAGGATCTGAAAAGATATGAAAAATATGGTGGTTTTCTAATGGGCCACGGGAAAGTTATGGATATTCAGGATTTAATATCCCAAATCACTAAACTCCCACCAAGGACATGTCCTTCACTATCTGGGAGGGGACTTCCAGAAGATTAGTTGGTGCAGCTTAAGTTTTAATTGTTACATTATGGATGAAATTATGAAGAGAATGTAGAAAATTTTATCACCCAATATTGTGAAAAATAAGGAATTATGTAGTACTGAAATAGTTAATCGGATAATCAGTTTGAAACCAGTTAACTACCTAACCGATTAGAAGAACTATCAACTGGTTATCCGAAATATCGATAGTGATCGTCATTCCATGTTTAAAACGTAATAAATCTGCCGCTTCTCCTTTGTGAAAGATTACACATCGAAGCCACGTTGTGTATATTGAGAAATAATTGACTTTGCCATTCAAGACTTAGTTAATGAACGGCAGTTTCCATGAGTAATGAGTCATCACAGAAACTATTCCGTAGTGTGTATACAAACGAACATTGTCGAGTACTCGACAACGTTCGTTTGATTACACTCTACAGAATAGTTTGAGAATACTTCTTTCCCATTCCTATAGTTTTGATCCCATATTCGGTGAAATAATGGCCATGGATAACCGGATATTATCCAGTTATCGCTCTCGGTTAGTCGGTTATGAAAATGAGCCAGCCATTTCAGCCCTAGAATTGTGTGGGAATGACTAGCAGTGATTGGACAGTGGGAGTTCTCTCGTGTGGTAGGTTGGGATGCTGTGTGAAGTGCACTATGTACTTTTTGACATTGGGCAGTCCAGTTTGGCCACATTTTTGTAAGGAAATAGATAAAAATGGTCTTGGAACATTATACATATAACTAACCAATAATACACAGGAGACCTGTTGATAGAAAAATTCCAGGAGGTTTTTATTCCGGAACTACTTTGATTCCATTGGAATATTCGGCTTTTTGATTGTCACACCCAAACAGACAAGTCGCCTTTGAATACAATACTTGAGTGAAGACTGGCAAAATTCATGATTCAAAAAAAAGAAGGTGCAATGTCTACAATTTGAGGAACAGTGATTTGAGATTCAATTTGAAATCCTCTGGCACATACATATTGGGATTCAGTTTCATGTAAAATTTTAGATTCACAGAACCCTAGCATATACTTCTAAATTCATTGCTATACCCGTAAAAATTTTAGCCTTGAGTGCAAGAAGACTTTGCAAAGCTTTAGCACTGCAAAACCTTCTTGCACTCAAGTGGCAAAATACACCACCACCCATATGCTATTCTGTAGATTATGAGGCTTAAAACATAAAAGAAACTAAGAACATGAACTTTTGATGACAAAGAAATAATTACAAAAATAAAAAAAATGCCTGCCCACATGACATTTTACAGAAAATGGCCTGAGAAATAGAAGATCTACTTTGTGTTGGCTAAAAAAGAACATGAAATTACTACTTGTATTCAGCTTACAGATACAAATGAAGGTCCTGGACATTTTTGATTCCAGTCCTTGACCTTCAAGCAACATTTGGGGTATGAATCCTGGTGATAGGAAAATAAAAGTATTATTCCTATGGTCGTACTGATGGAACAGGATGTGCTAATGAAGGGCTGTAGTGAGAGTCCTCAAAACTGGACTATAAATGATTGGCTAAACTTGACTCAAAAATTGTAATTTTAATTTGGACATTTCTTTTTCTCTTCTCTCAAAAGTGACCCATTAGGAATAATAAAAACAGCACAAAAGTTATTCTACATCAAGTTTGGCACAGGGCAATGGAACACACACTCTGATGGTGCTGAAATGAACTCAAGTTAGCTCCCTTCCTTTATGAATATCCTGTTTATATGCAGTTGTCATTTCAATCTTTTTGTCCACTCATTCTATGTTGTATAGAATGTAAAAATTTGAAGAATGTATTCATTCAACATGCTGATATAGAAAGAATTTACTTATTTTAAGCCTGTACCAAACTCAAAAAGCAGACGACACCCACAAAAAAAAAATTGAATAACTAAATATGTTTTTTTTCACCTCAAAAACATAGCTATAACCACTTACTGGAATGAGCATGAGTTCATTCTAATAAGGAGCATAAGGTATTTTTTTTTAGATAAACAATGAAAACAATAGCAAAATATGAATGGCGATTTTTGTGAATAGCCATGGCCAGTTTTTACTGTTATATTGGGGAAATTCTGTGGGCGAGATTCACAGAATGTGTAAATTATGTGAATAAACTTTACTTGCCCAAGTGATCCACAGTCTGCTAGCATTCCTTTTATGGGTTCTGTTGAGGAGTGAGGTCAACACAGCTGGTGCATTTTTTCTCGGCAGTGTGGACCATAGAACACTCTCTCTGTGATGGTTTGAACCCCGGCCAATCCAATGACTTTAAAACAAAAATAGAATATAAACATTATATAGGTGATGATCTCATTACAGTTATATTGTTACAAATGCATGTTTTCCATGGATTTTGCAACTTTACCTCAATATGGCCAAGAATATTTGGTACGTAGTTTACTTTCTCTATCCACGACTATACTCAATGAATACATTTTCTAAATTGTCTCATCTGGCCTTTCCTGAAGAAAACATCCAATTACATTTTGTAAAGTGATGTAGTTATTTAGCACTTCATTGTGAACTTTACTTTCAACTGAAATGCACATAACTGTATACAACTTGAATTAACACCCACATTAAATTATTCTGGCCATATCATTGTTGATGGTCATTAAATAGTAGATACCCTTGATGGCACTTTTGGTGGGTCACTATTGTTTAAGATGAGGTTGCAGCTGCTGGAGCTTTGGGGAAAAACTGGGAAAGACAATGAAAAGGAGTGCCAAATGTGTAATTTAGGCATAGTGGAGACTCTGGAACACTTTCTATTAGGATGTCTAAAATACCTGTTTAACAGAATAAGATTCACAGGGATTATGATGGGGAAGTGGGATGGGAGAATGATGGACATGTGGTTAATGTGTGACACAATGGAGAGGGTTAGTATGCTTATCAGGGAGATTGGGAAAAATGAGGTACGGGATGTCATCACACAGTTCATCTCAAGAGTGTTGGGAGGAGACAAGAGGCATGGGGATAAGGAGGCATATGGGAAAACAGGAATAATCAAGTCCATCTCACCTGAAAATCCTGACAAATAAGTGGCCAGTTGTGTTATTTTACTGGATTGCATCTGTGCGTACGTCTGTCCATCCACACTCGGATGTCTTTTCGCATTATAACTTCTACATAACTGCTTAGATTTTGATGAAATTTGATACGGATGTTCATTATCATGAGATTTAAAAGCAGCATCAGCCGTTTTGCTGTTGGAATGTGAGTTATGGCCCTTTGAATATACAAAAATAAGCTTTTTTGTCTGTTGGCCTTGTATCTCAGGTTTGGGTTATTGGATCTCAATGAAATTTGAAATGAAAATTGTTTATGGGAAAGGCTTTCAAATGAGTCTCTAATAATATTTCTTGCTTTTCACTTTTTAGACTTATCCCCCTTTTTAACTTTGAAAATTCTCTGTTTGCCTTGTAAAATAGCCAATTTTTTGTCTGTTCGCCTCATATTTCAGGTTTGGGTTATCAGATTTCAATGAAATTTAGAAGGAAGATTGTTTACGGGAAAGGCTTTCAAATGAGTCCTGTCCCTGCAGAAACACAAAGAAAATACATGCAAATCACCTCCCCACTTATGGCATTATGTCTTTATTCTATAAGGTTTGGGTTATCATATTTCAATGAAATTTGAAATGAAGATTGTTTATGGGAAAGGCTTTCAAGTGAGCTATGTCCCTGCAGTAAAACAAAGAAAATACATGCAAATCACCTCCCTACATGTGGCATTATGTCTTTGTTCTACATCTCTTATGTGGATGGTCCGACTGTCATTAGACTTCAGTAACAGGTGTTTCTGGCCTTCATAATTATCTTGTTGTAAAACAAAGACAATAATTTTGCTGTTTGTCTGATAAAATAGCCAATTTTTAGCTTAACTTGACAAAGTCAAGATAAGCTATTGCCATCACGTGTGCGGAAGTCTGAGTCTGTTATTCTGTGAGTCTGTTCACATTTTCCGTGATGGCTGCCCAAGCCCAAAATGCAAAAACCTTTAGCACAGTCTACATGTCGTATTTTTGAAGAGATTTCATTGTAACTTGGTAGGATGACTCTGTATAATGTCTAGATGAGAAAGTCCCCTTTTGGTCATGATTGTCAACTATGATGGCTGCCCAAACCCGAAATCCAAAATCTTTTAGCACAGTCTACAGGTCATATTTAATATGGCGGGATTTCATTGTAACTTGGTAAGTTGACTCTGTATGATGTCTAGATGAGAACTTCCCCATTGGGCCACGATCCATCAACCGTGACAGCTGCTCGAGCCCAAAACCTGAAAACCTTTAGCACAGTCTACAGATCGTATTTATAGAGGGATTTCATTGTAACTTGGTAGGATGATTCCATATGATGTCTAGATGAGAACGCCCCCTTTTGATCACGATTGGGCAACTGTGACG
This sequence comes from Pictodentalium vernedei, assembly GCA_031216915.1. NCBI lineage: Eukaryota > Metazoa > Mollusca > Scaphopoda > Dentaliida > Dentaliidae > Pictodentalium > Pictodentalium vernedei. The sequence goes on along the minus strand of CM062292.1, from coordinate 302,064,690 downwards.
GCTACAGGGGCCTGTAGCACGAAAACCTTTAGCACAGTCTACAGGTCATATTTAAGAAGGGATTTCATAGTAAATTGGTAGGATGATTCCAGATAATGTCTAGATGAGAACATCCCCTTTTGGTAGCGATCATTCAACCGTGATGGCTGCCTGAGCCCAAAACCCGAAAACCTTTAGCATAGACTACTGTTCGTATTTATGAAGAGATTTCATTGTAACGGTAGGATGACTCCATATAATGCCTAGATGAGGACGTCCCCTGTTGGTCGTGATTGGTCAACTATGATGGTTACAGGGGCCCGAAGATCTTTAGCACAGTCTACAGGCTGTATTTATGAAGGGATCTCATAGTAACTTGGAAGGATGATTCCAGATAATGTCTAGATGAGGGCATCCCCTTTTGGTAGCGATCATTCAGCCGTGATGGCTGCCCAAGGCCAAAACACGAAAACCTTTAGCACAGACTTCAGGTCGTATTTATGAAGGGATTTCATTGTATCTTGGTAGGATGACTCAGTATAATGTCTAGATGAGGATGTCCCCTTTTGGTTGTGATCGATGAACCGTGATGGCTACACAGGCCCAAAGCCCAGAAACCTTTAGCACAGTCTACAGGCCATATTTATGAATGGATTTCATTGTAACTTGATAGGATGACTCGTTTTGGAATAATTTCACTGTAACTTGGGTTGACATACATTAACTGTGAGGGCCACATTAACCTACCCCTCAGTTCTTTAGTACAGTCTACACCTCAAATTATTTTTATTGAAAATATGACATACAGGGAACAGAAATTAACATATTCTCAATTATCACAATTCTTGTCGTATTTCATAATCCTTTCATAAACATTGAACATTATCGTTTTCATGAAGCTCAACACACAGTCAAGTTAAGCTACCATGTCATTGACCCTTTCATTTGTCTGTTTGCCTCATATCTCTGGTTTGGGTTTAGCAGCTCTCAATGAAATTTGAAATGAAGATTGTTTATGGGAATAGCTTTCACATTATCATGGTTCATTTCTTCTCTTGTCATTGTTTGGCAGTGTGCACCCTCTTGTTATTATACCCCATGCAACAAAGTTGCGGGGGTATAATGTTTTTGACTGGTCCGTCCGTCAGTCTGTCCTACTTGTTTTCTGAACTTTTTTTCTACACGCTTCCAGATATTGAGCTGATTTTTGGTATGTTAGTCTAACATGGTAGCCTACAGATCAAGTTTGCATTTTCTTCTGCTCCACTGATTTTTACCAAAATTACGGCCCTTGGACTCTGAAAAATTCATCAAAATTACAGTTTTCCAGACTTTTTTTCTACACGCTTCCAGATATTGAGCTGATTTTTGGTATGTTAGTCTGACATGGCGGCCTACTGATCAAGTTTGCATTTTGTTTCGCTTCACTGATTTTTACCGAAATTACGGCCCTTGAACTTTGTAAAATTCATCAAAATTACAGTTTTGTAGACTTTTTTCCTACACGCTTCCAGATATTGAGCTGATTTTTGGTATGTTAGTCTAACATGGTGGCCTACAGAACAAGTTTGGGTTTTGTTCCGCTCCACTGATTTTTCCAAAATTACGACCCCCATAGACTTTGAAAAGTTCATCAAAATTACAGTATTTTTATACTGTACCAATGACCCAGACATAGCTGGTGCTAACTCTTAAAATATAGGGCCAAACACAAATTTTGCCCCCCAATCCACAAAATTTGCATCTAAAACCAAAGAAAACATGTCCTGAATGGCCCTCCACACTTCACCTCTACTGCGCATGCGCAGTGTCAAGGACGTTCCGAAATTGGCGCCATTAATCATTCTCAGTTTGGCCCTTCATCAGTTAACATCTGACTGATCTTTGTGCTTGTAAATCTCAGTTTAAATGATGCCAGACACATAAATATTAGTGAAATGGTGATTCTAAGGAGGATATAGAACGAGGAGAGGAATAATGTGTGACAGAATATTATCAGGGCTGTAACTTAAAATTTTTTAATGAAATTATGTTAAGTTACCTATTTTCGAGGCAGCAGCCATTTTGTTGTTATTCTTGTTATTTAGTTACACTGATTTTTTAGTGTTTTCCTCTCTCCCTTTCCTTTAAGTCCCCTCTTGCTATTCTCCCATGCTTTTGGCATAGTTTCTGTAATTATTATTACTAAAATTTATTGGGAGTTTTAGCTGAATAACAGAATGAATTCTGTTCTTTTCCCCATGTTTACGTCTTCACCTATGGGTGGTTAGGCATTGTGTTCTGCATCTACCATCTGATGTTCTGCAGTTTCTTCCCTGGAAGTCTTTGTTTTGCATCAGATAGTGTATTTTTGGTAACTGATTTCGGGCCTGGGTGCCTGGAGTCTTATTTTAGTGTTTTTACACTCATTGTTTACATTTACAACAGCCCTCTGTGTGAGGGGGGGATTTCTTGAAAATAATATCTTGATGTTAATTTAATCATAACTAGATACATTATTATTGTTCGTAAGTGTTGCATAAATTGTTTAAAATATTTTTAAATTTTTTGTCCACACTTAGGCTTGGGATCCATTGGGGCTCAACGTTACTTTTAAGAAACTTGGGCTGTTCTGAAAAAATATTTTTTCAAAATATTTTGATTTTAATTATTTTTTCTATGTTAATGGATCATATTATTATTATGTATTTTGATTGTCAGGGGTTGGTGCGAGTACCAGGACTTTGTTTTCTTTTCACATTGAAAGGATTTTGATCAATTGTAATAAGAGGAAGTCTTCCTCTGACTTTTATAATCATTCTATATGTAGTCAGTGTACTCGCATTAACTCCTGTTCTGTATCTGATGATTGCGATGACAACATGGGAAGCGTATGTCACGGTATGTTAGTGGGGAATTGGACATTCCGGTCCTTTCCCCGCAGGGTCACTCTACTTTATCAATTTCTATTTCAGACGATCAAGATTAGGGTGATGTATCTGTGATGTCTTCCAACAGTGTGCCTCCGTCGTCACAATTAATGAAGGGCTAGCGGAAAAATGCTCATGTTAATATGCCAATTGCCTAAGAGGACCCTAGTAGGTTCGACGGCCTTTGACGTCCGCTAGCTCGCCCAGTGTAGCGTCCATTCATTGAATGGTTCGGCAGCCGGGTTCGTCCGTTGCAGTCTAGAAGGAGTTTTGGGGTGATGCGAGCACTATAAATCAACCAAATGCACACCCAGTGATGGCGGATTAGAGGGAGAATGGAGGAAGCCTTTTAGTCCGGTTCATAGCTCGTTCTGGTCCATCCGGACGGCGAGCGAGAGAGGCCCCTCTCTCGTACAACAACATCTGGCCCCAGATGTTGTGGTACAAAATGTTTCGCATTCGGAGCAGACGTCCGCCGCTCGGGACGCTCCGACATATAGTCAGTCCGGAGAGACTGTCAATAAGGCTTCCTCATTCTCATGGTAGCGCACACGACCGCTCTTGGCTACGTGACCTCGGATATCCAGTCAGCTTCACCAGTCAGAGAATCATCGGCGACCAGGTCACACCATCCGGTAGCCAGGGACACGAGGCCTACAGACTTCGGACGTTCGCATAGGAAAGTGTGCGGGAGTCAACGTACACGGAGCTTCCGGCGGCATTGCATCGTAAGACCGCTACTGCACAGGCCTCGGAGACGGACGTGCTATCCTAAATAGCACAGCTTATCGTAGCATCCCAGCAACAACTGAATCTGTCGCATAATGTTTTATCCGACGATGCTGGGTCGGGACGCTCCGCGGAAGCGGGTACGGACGTCCGAAAATTTCATCCGGTCCGACGGGATACCGAAAGGGATTCGGAGGGTTTCGAGATTTCCCTTTCGGAACAACATATGCTGTTGTGTATGTCATCTGACTTGATCTTCTGCAGGTTCTTTCGTCGGACCAGAATGCTGCGAGGCCGGATAAGAAACTGATAGCGTCGGTGGACTTAGAAATTTTTGGTTCGGTTCAGGGACATCGTCCCTCAGTTCCGACATAGTCCAATAATGTCACACAAACTTTCGAATTATTGAACGACACTATATATTTATTATTATATGCTTGCTATTACCAAGCATTTCTGGTTTCTTGTTCGCAAAAGTTACGGAGATGTCTTTCAAAAGTGTGCCTCTGTCGTCATAGTTAATGAAGAGCTAGCGGCAATAAGTGCTCATGGAATATGTCTATCGCCTAAGAGGTCCCTTGTAGGATCGACGGAGTGACATTCGCTAGCTCACCCGGTGTAGCGTACATTCATCGAATGGTTCGGCTGCAGGGTTCGTCCGTTGCAGTCTAGGAAGGAGATTTGGGTGATGCGAGCACTATAATTACTTTAGTACTCACCCAGTGACGGCGGATTGAGGACAGATCGGAGGAAGCCTGTTAGTCCGGTTCCTGGCTTGTCCAGGTCCGTCCGGGCTGTGAGCGAGAGAGGTCCCTCTCTCGTCCAACAACATAGGGGACCGCATGTTGTGGTTCAGATATTTTACATTCGGAGCATATGTCCGTCGCTCGGGACGCTCCGTTATATTGACAGTCCGAGAGACTGTCGATAATGCTTCCTCATCCTCACAGCAGTGCACACGACCGCACATTGGCTACGTGACCTCGAGTATCCGATCAGTTTCGTCATTCAGTGATTCCACGGCGAACAGGTCACGCCATCCGGTAGCCAAGGGACACGAGGCCTATACACTCCGTTCGCTCGCATATTAGTAGTATGCACGGGGTAACGATCACGGAGCTTCCAGCGGCAATGCATCGTAGGACCGCTTCTCCACAGGCCTCAGTGACGGACGTGCTATCCGAGTTAGCACAGTTTTTTCGCAGCATCCCAGCAATCGACAGTTTCTCGGTCGAATCAGGAATTATCCGACGGCGCTGGGTCGGTGCGGTCCGCGGTTGCATCAGATACAGACGACCGAACACTTTATAGGGTCCGACAGGATGGCGAAAGGGATTCGAAAGATTTCGAGTTTTCCCTTTAGTAGCATCGGAAGCTGCCATATATATCTTCCGGCATTTTCTTCCAGTGATTGTTATTTCGGACTACATTGCTGCGATGTTGGATAAGAGACTTATAGCGTCATTGGACACGGAATTTTGGATCGGTTCAGGGACATTGTCCCTGACTTACCGACACAGTCCAATAATGTCATTAGAACATGTGTATTATTTATCGACGCTATATATATATAAGCCTGCTACCAAGCATGATAGTTTAGTTTCTTGTCCGCAATGCTCATTTCTGCCTTTTATCATTTATACGAATAATTTATTTTGGCAGAACAGGGCATACCGAGAGTTCATATGCGTCTAGACGGCGTGGTTAAAGACTGGAAATAATCTTTTTCGCCGTCTATGTCTTTTCCAACCACAATGTTGGAAACGACAATGATGTCTAATAGACTTAACTTAGACGCTTTATCATACGTAATCCACCTTACTGAGGCGTTATCATTACGTCTTCAAGAGAAAGAATTCCGGGATATGATCCTCAATGTGATTTCTTTTGAGGGCAGTAGTTTGTTCACGTATAACTCCGCCCTTCAGTGGCTGCTTGGAGTTGGTTAGACGTGACGCAGCCCTAGCTACATCCACGTGCATGGATAGTAAGGTGAAGAACTCTCTCAGAGTCGCTTCGTTCTCGGAGAAGCTTCTCTTCGACGGCAACTTTTCAGCAATCCATGAATTGCTCGATTTACACGTTCTCTTGTCTATCTAGTGTAGCAAGAGATTCAGACTGGGGCAATCATTCGGTGGTTGACTCAGAGAGTGCCACTGTAGTTGCCGGATCCGACTTTTATAATTATGACGGTTGCCAGTCAAACAGGTTGGGATATAATATTGATCCCAACGGATTCGAAGTGCCAGGGTCTTTGGGTTCCGCAGTCTCTAAGCAAGCACTTATCTTCCACGGAATAATGTTTTTTTAGGCTTGCTTTATGTCATTGGATGAACATTATTCAGAAACGCAAGTCCAAATCCTGTCCGTTAATTCGACAGTAGTGGCGTATCTCCGGAACCAGGGAGGCACTCATTCGTTTCCGTTATTCAATTTAATGGAAAGAATCCTTCTGTTTGTTATAGTTCACCAAGTTCTGCTTCGGTCCGTCATATTCCGGGTCGTCTGATTGTATTAACGGACTCCCGTTCACTTATGGGTCGCTTGTTGCCGTCAGAATGGACTCTCAACAAACAAGTATTCAATCGGATTTGCTATCAATGGGAGCGCCCAATGATAATTTATTTATGACACAACTTGCTAATCAATTGCAGACGTATGTGTTTGCTTGTCCGGATCTCTGAGCTTATGTTGTTAACGCTCTATTGATCTAATAGGACGGAATGATAGGATATGCGTATCCTCCTGCGCTGTTGTTTCAGCAAGTATTGCTAATATAAACAACCACAATACATTTCTGTTGATAGCATCTCTGTCTTCACAGAGACTGTGGGTAAATTTACTCTGATGTCTACTGTGGGACTTAACGCGAAATCTTCCTCCATGAGGGGATCTTTTTTCGCGGGGTAAAATCGTGTCATCTTTATCACAACCCGCAAGGTCTCAACCTTCACATATTCCGTTGTGTGGTCCTTATTGCATTGTAAGCATTGTACTGGACGAGCTTTGGATGCGATTTCTTACTATAGGAGAACCTCTTCTTCGCTATACTATGCGGCTAAAGTGGAGGCTCTTCCGTCGTTGGTGTAGGGATCACTATGTTGATATTGTGGATCCCTCCATACTAGTCATTGCAACTTTTTTGTATACTTGTTTGACAAGATCTACTGCAGCCTGTTATTATTAAGGTTATAGGTTTATGTTACCTCATACCTATGCTCTCGATGATAGTTTACAATTGAGTCTTATGTCTCTTTATCTAAGTCAGTTAGTAACTTTTCGATAAATAGACTTAGAATCATTAGATTAAATTCCTGTACGGAATTTAACTTCGGTTCTTATTTAGCTAAGTAATCATTTGAGCCTCTGGAAACAGTAGTTTTCAAATTCTGACCTTTTAGACAGTAATTCTGTTGGCTTCTCTTTTACTGAAGAGTCAGTGAGTTTCTTGCACTATCGGTGGACGATTCTCACTTTCGTAGTATCGGAAACACTATTTCCTTTTCTATTAATGTTGGATTTTGGCATAAGAGTCAGGCTCCTAATTAATATCTGGAACCTATTGTTATTAAGGTCCTTCCGTCTTCGTATGGGCATAGGCCTTTACTCTGTCCGGTTAGAGTTTATGTATTTATAAACAGATATCTGTTTATTATACCCCCGCTTCGAAGAAGTGGGGGCTATATAGGAATTGCCCTGTACGTCCGTCCGTCCGTCCGTCCGTCCGTCCGTCCGTCTGTCCGTCCGTCCGTACATCCGTCCGTACGTCTTTCCGGACATGAAATTCTTGTGTGCGCAACTCCTCCTACATTTATCAATCAATTTGGACAAAACTTTTCAGACATCATCACTACTAAGTGAACATGCGCATATTCCAAGATTTTTGATCTGCGACAATTTTAACCAGGTTATCTTCCTTTGACTTAGATTTATTGTGTCTTTCCATCCGAACAAATTCTTGTGTGCGCAACTCCTCCTACATTAATGAACCGATTTTGATGAAACCTTTCAAACATCATCTCTACTAAGTGAACATGTGCATATTCCAAACTTTTTAATCTGTGACAATTTTAACCAGGTTATCTCTCTTGAACTTTGATTTAATATGGCTTTCTACATGAAATTCTTGTGTGCGCAACTCCTCCTACATTTATCAATCAATTTGGACAAAACTTTTCAGACATCATCACTACTAAGTGAACATGCGCATATTCCAAGATTTTTGATCTGCGACAATTTTAACCAGGTTATCTCCCTTTGACTTAGATTTATTATGTCTTTCCGTTCGAACAAATTCTTGTGTGCGCAACTCCTCCTACATTAATGAACCGATTTTGATGAAACCTTTCAAACATCATCTCTACTAAGTGAACATGTGCATATTCCAAACTTTTTGATCTGCGACAATTTTAACCAGGTTATCTCTCTTGAACTTTGATTTAATATGGGTTTCTGCATGAAATTCTTTTGTGCGCAACTCCTCCTACATTTATCAATCAATTTGGACGAAAGTTTACAGACATCATCACTACTAAGTGAACATGCGCATATTCCAAAATTTTTGAGCTGTGGCAATTTTAACTAGGTTATCTCCCTTTAACTTAGATTTATTATGGGTTTCTACATGAAATTCTTGTGCGTGCAACTCCTCCTACATTTATCAATCAATTTGGACAAAACTTTTCAGACATCATCACTACTAAGTGAACATGCGCATATTCCAAGATTTTTGATCTGCGACAATTTTAACCAGGTTATCTCCCTTTGACTTAGATTTATTATGTCTTTCCGTTCGAACAAATTCTTGTGTGCGCAACTCCTCCTACATTAATGAACCAATTTTGATGAAACCTTTCAAACATCATCTCTACTAAGTGAACATGTGCATATTCCAAACTTTTTGATCTGCGACAATTTTAACCAGGTTATCTCTCTTGAACTTTGATTTAATATGGGTTTCTGCATGAAATTCTTGTGTGCGCAACTCCTCCTACATTTATCAATCAATTTGGACGAAAGTTTACAGGCATCATCACTACTAAGTGAACATGCGCATATTCCATAATTTTTGAGCTGTGGCTATTTTAACCAGGTTATCTCCCTTTAATTTAGATTTATTATGGGTTTCTACATGAAATTCTTGTGCGTGCACTCCCTTTAACTTAGATTTATTATGGGTTTCTACATGAAATTCTTGTGCGTGCAACTCCTCCTACATTTATCAATCAATTTGGACAAAACTTTTCAGACATCATCATTACTAAGTGAACATGCGCATATTCCAAGATTTTTGATCTGCGACAATTTTAACCAGGTTATCTCCCTTTGACTTAGATTTATTGTGTCTTTCCATCCGAACAAATTCTTGTGTGCGCAACTCCTCCTACATTAATGAACCGATTTTGATGAAACCTTTCAAACATCATCTCTACTAAGTGAACATGTGCATATTCCAAACTTTTTAATCTGTGACAATTTTAACCAGGTTATCTCTCTTGAACTTTGATTTAATATGGGTTTCTACATGAAATTCTTGTGTGTGCAACTCCTCCTACATTTATCAATCAATTTGGACAAAACTTTTCAGACATCATCACTACTAAGTGAACATGTGCATATTCCAAGATTTTTGATCTGCGACAATTTTAACCAGGTTATCTCCCTTTGACTTAGATTTATTATGTCTTTCCGTTCGAACAAATTCTTGTGTGCGCAACTCCTCCTACATTAATGAACCGATTTTGATGAAACCTTTCAAACATCATCTCTACTAAGTGAACATGTGCATATTCCAAACTTTTTGATCTGCGACAATTTTAACCAGGTTATCTCTCTTGAACTTTGATTTAATATGGGTTTCTGCATGAAATTCTTGTGTGCGCAACTCCTCCTACATTTATCAATCAATTTGGACGAAAGTTTACAGACATCATCACTACTAAGTGAACATGCGCATATTCCAAAATTTTTGAGCTGTGGCTATTTTAACTAGGTTATCTCCCTTTAACTTAGATTTATTATAGGTTTCTACATGAAATTCTTGTGCGTGCAACTCCTCCTACATTTATCAATCAATTTTGACGAAACCTTTCAAACATTATCACAACTAAGTGAACATACGCATATACCCAAATTTTTGATCTGCGACAATTTTAACCAGGTTATCTCCCTTTAACTTGGATTTATTATGGGTTTTCAAATGGGATTCTTGTGTGTGCAACTCCTCCTACATTAATGAACTGATTTTGAATACATGTTGCACATTGTAAATGTGTTTTTCCAAATGTAAACCATATATGTGTGGGCTCTTTAAGTATTCAGTGCTGTTCTGTGGAAGGCCACATGCAAATACAAATTTCAACAACAAAAAATGATCTTTATGTATACATTTCCTTATGGCCTTCGCCTACATGATCAGAAGTGCATTCCTTTAAAAACCCAAAGCGGGGGTATTAATCACCTTCAGTGATAGTTCTAGTTACTACGGGCATAAGCTTCTTCTGTATTTGATGCCTAATAGAAAGACGTTACGCTCCATTCTATTGCTAATGGATTCAATTAACTATCGATACTGCTTATGGTATATCATTGATTCAGCAGTTGTGTTTGAGATTTCGGCTCATGAAGTAAGAGTTCTTCTACATCTTGGGCTTACATTAATAGTGTCGCTATTATAGATTTTTGAAAGCTGCTCATTGCGCTCAGCCATCCACATTCATGAATTTTTATCTCAGAAATATCGAGTCCATTTCTGGAGGCCTCTATTGTTAGGTCTGTTATCTACTGCTCAGAATGCTGTCTGTTTCGGCAGTGACTCCGTTCTGCTGCCCTCTTCGCTCTGGGCTATTTGACCCAGGGCAAGGAAAAGGGGGGGGGGGGGAGGGTGTTCCCTTGGGTCACCTGTTTTACTATGAAAACAAGGGGATACCTCCTCCGGAGTTAGTAATTCTGAGCTGTTATTGGGATGGTTGTTTAGTGAGAAGTTTATGTTTTAAAAATTCATTCAGGTCTTAGTTTTTATAGTATAGCTTTTGAATATAGCACGTGTCATCGGACATTATTATACATTCCTCAGACACTTTTAAGGAGTATAAAGAGTCTCTATTCTCTAGACTCACTTTATTTATTAGCTTACTTTAAAAATTATTAGTATAAGGATTATACTAGATATTAATAGAGTACATGGATGTATGATGCTCAGTTTTGGAAGGTGTTGTATCTTTCTAATTTATCATAAATAAGAAAGATACATGTAAGGCCTAATACTTCTTTTTCCCTAGAGGGGATGACTCTATTTTATATTTTGAGCGTATTCCATCTTGCTCTATGTCCTTGGCCCTCCAGCCTTTTTACTATTCAGCTATGTCTGGGTCATTGGTACAGTATAAAAATGTTAAAAAATTTATAGTAATTTATATATTTTTTATACTTACCAATGACCCAGACGGGGATGGCCCTCCCAGGAGTTGGGAACTCTTACCTCCCCGCTGAGTACATAGCGCTTACCAGGCACTGGTTATGAGAATGATTAATGGCGCCAATTTCGGAACGTCCATGACACTGCGCATGCGCAGTAGAGGTGAAGTGTGGAGGGCCATTCAGGACATGTTTTCTTTGGTTTTAGATGCAAATTTTGGGGATTGGGGGGCAAAATTTGTGTTTGGCCTTCTATTTTAAGAGTTAGCACCAGCTATGTCTGGGTCATTGGTAAGTATAAAAAATATATAAATTACTATAAATTTTTTAACTTTCCGGGCTTTTTCTCTACATGCTTCCAGATATTGAGCTGATTTTTGGTATGTTTGTCTAACATGGTGGCCTACAGATCAAGTTTGCATTTTGTTCCGCTTCACTGATTTTTACCAAAATTACGGCCCTTGGACTCGGAAAAATGCATCAAAATTACAGTTTTCCGAACTTATTTTTTACACACTTCCAGATATTGAGCTGATTTTTGGTATATCAGTCTAACATGGTGGCCTACAGAACAAGTTTGGGTTTTGTTCCTCTCCACTGATTTTTACTGAAATTACGGCCCTTGAACTTTGAAAAGTTCATCAAAATTACAGTTTTCCAGGCTTTTTCTCTACATGCTTCCAGATATTGAGCTGATTTTTGGTATGTTTGTCTAACATGGTGGCCTACTGATCAAGTTTGCATTTTGTTCTGCTCCACTGATTTTTACTGAAATTACGGCCCTTCGACTTTGAAAAGTTCATGAAAATTACAGTTTTCCGGACTTTTTTTCTACACGCTTTCAGATATTATCGAAATTATGGCCATTTTAGTATGTGAGTCTACCACAATGACTTACAGATCAAGTTTGCGTTTCATTCTGCTCGGCTGATTTTTGGCAAAATTACGGGCCCTGGACTCTGAAAAATACAAGTAACAGATTTCCTGGTCATTTTCCTAAAAATTACACTTTTCCGAGCTTGAAGTATCGAGGCCCGTGGGGTATGTGAGCGTGCTCACTAAGGTTCTATATTTATTATTATTACCCCCACAAAATAAAATATTTTCCCAAATAAGCTTTACGCTGAGGATATCCAATGAGCTAGATATGAACACTTGAATTGGAAATTAGACCCATATCATGAAATGAAAACAATTTTTGTGCCTTTTTATTTATGCCAACGAGTCAACACACATAAAAAAAATTTTGTTTGAGTATGTTAACTCTTTTCCCAATGTAACGGCCAAAACCAGGCCAGCACTCTTCACAGAAATCACCATTCAATTTTCATTATTTTTTTTGCCTTAAAAACATAGCTTATGACCTCTCATTGGAATGAGATCATTGAGCTCATTCCAATGTGGGGGTCATAAGCTGTTTTTGATGCAAAAAAAGAGAAAAAACTGAGTCATTCAAGAATTTTGTTTGCAAATTTCTACCTTTCATAAAAGGTAAAGGGTTAAATTTAACCCTATCCATGATATTAAATGGTGCTGAATGTTGAAATTAAAAATTAAAAGTTTTTGGCAATTTTCCAACAAATTAATGATGTTGAAATATTTAACTGATCTGATACAGCCATGTGATGCTGATGTTTTATAATGTTTGTTATACACCTGGAACTTAATTAAGCACCCCATTTTTTTTGCAGCGGTGTTAATAGAAACTGTCATTACTTTCATACTATCTTTCGGATTGCCAAAAGTAATTGTTTGTGGAAAGAATGGTTTATTGACAAATGAAAGACAACACAATGATGAAAATATGCAGTATTTTAATGGCACTAATTATACATATCTGTCACTAATATGTAATATGTATGTTTTTGATGGAAAAATGTGCTCTTTACAAGTATGGTGCTGGAATGGTCCATGATGAAACAATGCCTGTAATTACTATCAAAAAATGTAACTTGTGATCTCCTGAAAACAATAGCAATGTCTGACGTCAGTAGCGAGTGTATTCACCAGGTGCCCGGATGACTGCCCGAACCCTCCTCCTCATGCTACCAGTGAGCCTTCTGATAGATACGGTCCAGATAGGGCACGGTGGTGTTGTGGTAAGCGGTTCCCATCAGATCACCGAAGTTAAGCAACGTCGAGCCTGGTTAGTCCTCGATTGGGTGACCGTCTGAGCGATCGATTGGGACTCCCGTGTTGTGTCCTTGGGCAAGGCACTTAACCCTGATTGTCCACATGGGGGCACTATGACGCCGTGTACTAAGGCGTACTGCACGTCAATGGTGTGCATGTCTTCAACCAATCTAACCCTGCCTGTGCTTCAGTGCGGAGTTACGATGTTGGGGAGCTGGCAGCTGCTCTGTGGTTCTCTCTGCGTACTCTGGCTTTCTCCACCTGTAAAACTGTCACGGCCATAATTAGCCATTGTGCATAAGTATGTGACCTTAAACACCAATAAATGAATAAATAAATATGATACGGTCCAGAGACAACTGCTGCCACTTCTCATGAAATGCAGCTTCCAAATCGGCCAAATTCTGTACAGGCAGATCCAAGAAAATCCCAGATGTGTTCTAAGGGATTCAAATTGGGAATCATTGCAGGCCAAGGTAGTGTTGTAATAGTATTGTTCTGAAGGAATGCTCTCACAGCATGAGAGCAATGTGGCCTTGCATTGTCATCCATGAACATGAATACAAAGACACAACAACTGGATTGAGAATGTCCTGGATGTACTGATGACCATTGAGATTCCCCACGTACAGTCACCATATCACCATATCAAGTTTACAATCATGACAGAGGCATCCCCAGTTCATTACTGATCGTCCACCATAAGGAACAGTAGATCTGATATTCCTGGGCACTCTGCCTCCACACACTCATGCAACCACCTGTGACGTGAAGCAGGAACCTACTCTTATTCTACCAATGAGCTATCCTCCAGGTCCTGAGATTCTAATGTTGTAGTGCCATACACCAACCACTCCAAACTTTATCTTAGATGGTGATCGGACAGAGCTGGATGCTTGATGACCCTTCTGGACCTCATACCCAGTGCTTTGAGATGGTTACGGACAGTTCTGTTGCACAAACGCCTGTTGGGGAGCCAAAGGCATTTCAAAACCCCACTTGAAGCAAAGGCGTTCACGCCTAACGAGGCATGCCAGACTCCGATCTTCCCAAGTAGAGGGGTCTTTTGGGATTGTCCAGGCCTTAGTCGGGGTCCTTAACATCGTTGGTTTGTTGATGTTTTAGGACAAGTCTGCTGTTGACAGAATGACTGTAGCCAAGTAGCCTTCCAATAGCTTTGAATGACATGCCTGTTGCATGCATGCCAACGATTTGCCATCTTAGTGCCTTTGACAATCTCCTCCTTGCCATGTCAACATTTTTGATGAAAGAAGTGACAAATATTCTTGTTTTCTACCCAGATATTGCATATTGATGATAATGGTTTTTTGTGACATTTGTTTGAAGCATGCTTCACGTGGCTGAGGGGATGTGTTTGGGGTACGCTATGAACCAGAAAAATCATGTTTCACTAGATGAAATGTACTGCAAGACATAGCATTCATTAAAACAAAATAATTAGTAACAGCAACTTCACTGCCATAAAACATTTCAGGGGGTGCTTAATTAAGCTCCAGGTGTATATTAAAATCAATTCTCCATGCATAATATCATCTTTCTTTGATCTGATTATTTACTGACTATTTATTCCACTGCTCAACAACTTGTATGTCTGATGGTGGAACAGTGACTTTTCTAGTCATGTCTTTGCTGTCTATCCAGCTGCAGGCAGTCAAGACATAACCAGAAATCATTGCCAGGGTTAGTATTGAAGACGTCCTCATCAGTGCATGTTGGGGCATCTGCTTTGGGGTCACAAAGTTGGAAACATGTCCTTAAACCTCTGCATTTGTTTTCATTGGGGTGTTGTAATAAATTGATTAATCGACTGTCCGTCAATTGTTGCATCAATCAACAATGACTTTTTAGCTGCAACAATCACCTGTACATGTGCATTGTTGGTCGGTTGGTCAGTCTGTCGGTCTTTGACCAACGATTTGTTTAACTCATAACTTTTAAAATACTTGGTGGAAACTTATCTATCTTATTGCTTATTGATGTCTAGCCCCCATGTTCAGTGTAGGTGCTATTTAGAGTATTTTTGTAGTTTTATTGACTTAGAATCATTTTATTTTTTATGATCCATCGCAGCTTAGGTGCAATCTCATAATTTTTCAGCCAGCAATTGAGAAGTCTGCTAGAATATCGTGACAACGAGTACGTAATTTACCGCTTGTAATTTGCACTCTGTTCATTTTTATTCACTTTCCATGTATATCAGTTTGACACTGGGAGAAAATAGTCCTTATCTGATGGGGAATATAGCTTCACTAAGGTCAGTAGTCAAAAAATTCCATTGAACAGTCACTTAGATGTTGGATGTTTGGTTGTATCAAGAACATTATACAAATATTGACAATTATTGTTTTATTATTATGACAGAAAAAATAGTTTGCAAATTTCTTGCTTTATTTCATATTTTTCAAAGAAAAAATGTATATTCATATGCAATGTGCAACAAAATAATTTAATTTCAACATATATATGTAAGAAGCAATGTGCATTAACTTATTTGTTCATGTTGTAGTTAATAGTTATATTTGAACAGTTCCTAAACATTGGGACAGGGAAATTAAAGGAAGGAACAAGTTGGAAATACCATTTCAATTTTTATTGCAAACAGGTATTTGGAATCATTATATCAACCTACCTGCACTATTTATAAACAACAATGACAGGGTGCTGAAATATCAATTCGATTTTGATAGAAATAGAATACATCAGCAATACTGGAGTATATTAACACTTGTGACTAGTGTTTTAACCGATTAAATTACTAGATTTTTTGTTATATAATTATTCATTTCATCTTCAAAGCGAGGGATTGGAGTAAAATATTAGAACATTGTCAGCCACCTTTGAAGACTTGCCACACTAACCTCGACTTGGCTGATGCTCCTTATACTGCCATTACAAATTCTCTCATCACAAATGCTAGTTTGAGTATTGTCTCCAGTCTTGGTTTTAAGCATTTTATTTTGCAAGTTACGTGTGCTTAGTATGTATCTGTTTAAACACGACAGGAGATATACACCAAAACTGTCATTTACTGTTGGAAATATTGAGTTATATTCTGTAAGAATTGTTTACTGAGCATGATGAACCAGTTCTCACCCGACAACATACCATGCATGTATATGGACTGAATGCAGTATTACATTTCTGGACTTGACTGTAGGTGTTTACTTGTAGGTCAGTCAGTATGTTTATCAACTAATTGTTGATTATTATTGCCAGCTTGTCAGTTGGTAAATTTAATAATTGTGGCATCCCAAGCTGTCATGTCACCAAAATTTTCAGAAGTATAATTTTCCCACAGTTCAATCTGAAATTAAACCAATTGTATTTTGTTGGACTGAGTTCAGTCAGTTCCGTGAGCTATGTGAAACAAAATCTAATTGTTCAAATTCTTATCCTTACATGAGGAAAATAATAACGGATGCAATTTTGTTTTAATCCTTTACCCCTCATAATTGCCAAAACCAACCAGCGCTATTCACAAAAACCACCATTCAATATTTTTATACTGTACCAATGACCCAGACATAGCTGGTGCTAACTCTTAAAATATAGGGCCAAACACAAATTTTGCCCCCCAATCCCCAAAATTTGCATCTAAAACTAAAGAAAACATGTCCTGAAAGGCCCTCCACACCTCGCCCCCACAGCGCATGCGCAGTGTCCAGGACGTTCCGAAATTGGCGCCATTTATCATTCTAAGTTTGGCCCTTCATCAGTTAACATCTGACTGATCTTTGTGCTTTTAAATCTCAGTTTAAATGATGCCAGACACATAAATATTAGTGAAATGGTGATTCTAAGGAGGATAGAAAAGGAGGAGAGGAAAAGAATGTGTGACAGAATATTATCAGGGCTGTAACTTAAAATTTTTTAATGAAATTATGTTAAGTTACCTATTTTCAAGGCAGCAGCCATTTTGTTGTCATTCTGATTATTTAGTTACACTGTTTTTTCAAGTGTTTTTCCTCTCTCCCTGTCCTTTAAGTTCCCCCTTGCTATTCTCCCATGCTTTTGGCATAGTTTCTGTAATTATTATTACTAAAATTTCTTGGGAGTTTTAGCTTATAACAGAATGAATTCTGTTCTTTCCCCATGTTTACGTCTTCACCTACGGGTGGTTAGGCGTTGTGTTCTGCATCTACCATCTGATGTTCTGCAGTTTCTTCCCTGGAAGTCTCTGTTTTGCATCAGATGGTGTATTTTTGGTAACTGATTTCGGGCCTGGGTGCCTGGAGTCTTATTTTAGTGTTTTTACACTCATTGTTTACATTTACAACAGCCCTCTGTGTGAGGGGGGGATTTCTAAATAATAATATCTTTATGTTATTTTAATCATAACTAGATACATTATTATTGTTCGTAAGTGTTGAATAAATTGTTTAAAATATTTTTAAAATTTTTGTCCACACTTAGGCTTGGGATCCATTGGGGCTCAACGTTACTTTTCAGAAACTTGGGCTGTTCTGAAAAAATATTTTTTCAAAATATTTTGATTTCAATTATTTTTTCTATATTAATGGATCATATTATTATTATGTATTTGATTGCCAGGGGTTAGTGCGAGTACCAGGACTTGTTTTCTTTTCTCATTGAAAGGATATTGATCAATTGTTTTAGGAGGAAGTCTTCCTCTGACCTTATTATCATTCTATATGTGGTCAGTGTACTCGCATTAACTCCTGTTCTGTATCGTATGATTTCGATGACAATATGGGAAGCGTATGTCACGGTATGTTGTTGGGGATTTGGACACTCGGTCCTTTCCCCGCAGGGTCACTCTACTTTATCAATTTCTATTTCAGACGATCAAGATTAGGGTGATGTATCTGTGATGTCTTCCAACAGTGTGCCTCCGTCGTCACAATTAATGAAGGGCTAGCGGAAAAGTGCTCATGTAATACGCCAATTGCCTAAGAGGACCCTAGTAGGTTCGACGGCCTTTGACGTCCGCTAGCTCGCCCGGTGTAGCGTCCATTCACCGAATGGTTCGGCAGCCGGGTTCGTCCGTTGCGGTCTAGAAGGAATTTTGGGGTGATGCGAGCACTATAAAATTAACTTAATGCACACCCAGTGACGGCGGATCGGAGGGAGAACGGAGGAAGCCTTTTAGTCCGGTTCATAGCTCGTTCTGGTCCATCCGGACGGCAAGCGAGAGAGGCCCCTCTCTCGTTCAACAACATCTGGCCCCAGATGTTGTGGTACAAATGTGTTGTTAGCGGAGCATACGTCCGTCGCTCGGGACGCTCCGTTGTATAGGCAGTCCGCTGAGACTGCTAAGGCTTCCTCTTCTCATCAGCGCACACGACCGCACCTTGGCTGCGTGACCGCCGATATATTACCAGCTTCGCCGATCAAGGATTCTTCGGCGACCAGGTCACACCATCCGGCAGCCAGGGATTCGAGACCGATGGACTCCGGACGTTCGCATAGGAAGTATGCGGGAGCCATCTGATGCGGAGCTGCCCTCGGCGAAGCACCGATAGACTGCGCCTCCGCAGGTCTCGACGCCGGACATTCTTGTGCACATAGCACAGCTTATCGCAGCATCCCAGCAGCCGACAGAAACGGTGTCGGATCGAGAATTATCCGACAGCGCTGGGTCGGTAGCCGGGGACTCGAGGCCTGCAGACTCCGGACGTTCGCATAGGAAGTGTGCGGGAGTCAACGTACACGGAGCTTCCAGCGGCAATGCATCGTAAGTCCGCTACGGCACAGGCCTCGGGAACGGACGTGCTTTCCTTAATAGCACAGTTTATCGCAGCATCCCAGCATCAACTGAATCTGTCGCATATATTTTATCCGACGATGCTGGGTCGGGACGCTCCGCGGAAGCGGGTACGGACGTCCGAAAGTTTCATCCGGTCCGACGGGATACCGAAAGGGATTCGGTGGATTTCAAGCTTTCCCTTTCGGAACAACATATGCTGCGATGCCGGATAAGAAACTGATAGCGTCGGTGGACTTAGAAATTTTTGGTTCGGTTCAGGGACATCGTCCCTCAGTTCCGACATAATCCAATAATGTCACACAAACTTTCGAATTATTGAACGACGCTATATATATTATTATTTTATGCTTGCTATCCAAGCATTTCTGGTTTCTTGTTCGAAGAGTTATGGAGATGTCTTTCAAAAGTGTGCCTCTGTCGTCATAGTTAATGAAGAGTTAGCGGCAATAAGTGCTCATGGAATATGTCTATCGCTTACGGAATGACATTCGCTAGCTCACCCGGTGTAGCATACATTCATCGAATGGTTCGGCTGCCGGGTTCGTCCGTTGCGGTCTAGGAAGGAGATTTGGGTGATGCGAGCACTTTAATTACTTTAGTACTCACCCAGTGACGGCAGATTGAGGACAGATCGGAGGAAGCCAACAACATAGGGGACCGCATGTTGTGGTTCAGATATTTTACATTCGGAGCATATGTCCGTTGCTCGGGACGCTCCGTTATATTGACAGTCCGAGAGACTGTCTTTAATGCTTCCTCATCCTCACAGCAGGGCACACGACCGCACATTGGCTACGTGACCTCGAGTATCCGATCAGTTTCGGCATTCAGTGATTCCACAGCGAATAGGTCGCGCCATCCGGTAGCCAAGGGACACGAGGCCTATACACTCCGTTCGCTCGCATATTGGAAGTATGCACGGGGTAACGATCTCGGAGCTTCCTGCGGCAATGCATCGTAAGACCGCTGCTCCTCAGGCCTCGGTGACGGACGTGCTATCCGAGTTAGCACAGTTGTTTCGCAGCATCCCAGCAATTGACGGTTTCTCGGTCGAATCAGGAATTATCCGACGGCGCTGGGTCGGTGCGGTCCGCGGTTGCATCAAGCTACGGACGACCGAACGCTTTATAGGGTCCGACAGGATGGCGAAAGGGATTCGAAAGATTTCGAGTTTTCCCTTTAGTAGTATCGGAAGATGCCTTTCATATCTTCTGGCATTTCTTCCAGTGATTATTTTTCGGACTTCATTGCTGCGATCTTGGATAAGAGACTTATAGCGTCATTGGACTCGGATTTTTCGATCGGTACAGGGACTTTGTCCCTGACTTACCGACGCAGTCCAATATTGTCATTACAACATGTGTTTTATTTTTCGACGCTATATATTATATATATATATACAAGCCTGCTACTAAGCATGATAGTTTAGTTTCTTGTCCGCGTGGCTCATTTCTGCCATTTTATCTTTTTTACATATAGTTTATTTTGGCAGAGCAGGGCAAACCGAGAGTTCATATGCGTCTAGACGGTGTGATTAAAGACTGCATATATTCTTTTTTGCCGTTTATGTCTTTTCCAATTTCAATATTGGGAACGACATTATGTATAGTAGACTTAACTTAGACGCTTTATTATACGTAATCCGCCTTACTGAGGCGTTATCATTACGTCTTCAAGAAAAGATTTACGGGATATTATTCTCAATGTAATTTCTTTTGAGGGCAGTATTTTGTTCACGTATAACTCCGCCCTTCAGTGGCTGATTGGAGTGTTTAGACGTGATGCAGCCCTAGCTACATCCACGCGTGGATAGTAGGTTAAGAACTCTCTCAGAGTCGCTTCGTTCTCGGAGGAGCTTCTCTTCGACGGCAACTTTCCGGCAATCCATGAATTGCTTGGTTTATACATTCTCTTGTCTATCTACTGTTACAAGAGATTCAGACTGGGGCAAACATTCGGTGGTTGACTCAGAGAGTGCCGCCGCAGTTGCCGGACCCTAGTGTGGCTGTTTTGACGGTTGCCAGTCAAACAGATTGGGATATATACTGATCCCTACGGATTCGAAGTGCCAGGGTCTTTGGGTTCCGCAGTCTTTTAGCTATCAGTTTAACTTCCGCGGAATAATGTTTTTTAGGCTTGCTTTATGTCATTGCATGAACATTATTCAGAAATGCATGCCCAAATTCCTGTCCTTTAATTCGACAGTAGTGGCGTATCTCCGGAACCAGGGAGGCACTCTTTCGTTTCCGTTATTCAATTTAATGGAAAGAATCCGTCTGTTGGTTATAGTACACCAAGTTCAGTTTTGGTCCGTCATATTCGGGGTCGTCTGATTGTTTTATCGCACTCCCGTTCTCTTACGGGTCGCTTGTTGCTGTCAGAATGGACTCTCAACAAACAAGTATTTAATCAGATTTGCTATCTATGGGAGCGCCCAATGATGTTTTATTATGACACAGCTTGCTAATCAATTGCAGACGTATGTGTTGGCTTGTCCAGATCTCTGAGCTAATACTGTTAACGCTCTATTGATCTATAGGACGCAATGATAGGATACGCGTATCCTCCGGCGCTGTTGTTTTAGCAGGTATTGCTAAGATAAACAACCACAATACATTTCTGTTGATAGCATCTCTATCTTCACAGAGATCATGAGTAATTTACTCTCTTGTCTACTGTGGATCTTAACGTGAAATCTTCCTCTATGTGAGGATCTTTTTTCACTGGGTAAATCGTGTCATCTTTATCACAACCAGCAAGGTCGCAACCTTCATGTATTCCGTTGTGTGGTCCGTATTGCATTGTAAGCACTGTACTGGACGAGCTTTGGACGCGATTTCTTACTATAGGAGATCCTCTTCTTCGCTATTCTATGCGACTAAAGTGGAGGCTCTTCCGTCGTGGTGTAGGGATCATTATGTTCATATGGTTGATCCCTCCATACTACGCATTGCTAGTTTTTAGTATACTTGTTTCACAAGATCTACTGCAGCCTGTTGTTATTTAGGTTATAGGTTTATGTTACCTCATACCTATGCACTCTACGATAGTTTACAATTGAGTCTTTTGTCTCTTTATCTAAGTCAGTTAGTAACTTTTTGATAAATAGACTTAGAATCTTTAGATTAAATTCCTATACGGATTTTAACTTCGGTTCTTATTTAGCTTAGTAATCATTTGAGCCTCTGGAAACAGTAGTTTTCAAATTCTGACCTTTTAGACAGTAATTCTGTTGGTTTCTCTTTTACTGTAGAGTCAGTGAGTTTCATGCACTATCGATGGATGATTTTCACTTTCATAGTTTCGGAATCAATACTTCCGTTACTATTTAGGTTGGATTGTTGCATAAGAGTTAGGCTCCTATTATCCGGAACCTATTATTTTAAGGTCCTTCCGTCTTCGTATGGGCATAGGCCTTTACTCTTTCCGGGTACAGTTTATGTATTTATAAACAGATATCTGTTTATTACAAGGGCGTAAGCTTCTTCTGTCTTTGATGTCTAGTAGAAGGACGTTACGCTCCATTTTATTGTTAATCGATTCTATTAACTAGCGTACTGCTTATGGTATATCATTGGCTTAGCAGTTGTGCTTAAGATTTCGGCTCTTGAAGTAAGAGTTCTTCTACTTCTTGGGCTTACATTAATAGTGTTGCTATTGTAGATTTTTGAAGGCTGCTCATTGCGCTCAGCCATCCATTCATGAATTTTATCTCAGAAATATCGAGTCCATTTCTGGAGGCCTCTATTGTTAGGTCTATTATCTACTGCTCAGAATGTCATTCACTTAACAGTTGCTACTATAGCTAGGTAGGCTGTCTGTTTCGGCAGTGTCTCCGTTCGGCTGCCCTCTTCGCTCTGGGCTATTTGACCCAGGGCAAGAAAAAGGGGGGGGGGGAGGGTGTTCCCTTGGGTCACCTGTTTTTACTATGAAAACAAGGGGATACCTCCTCCGGAGTTAGTAATTCTGAGCTGTTATTGGGATGGTTGTTTAGTGAGAAGTTTAAGTTTATAAAATTCATTCAAGTCTTAGTTTTTAAAGTATAGCTTTTGAATATTGCATATGTCAACGGACATGATTATGCAATTCTCACACACTTTTAGGAGTATAAGAGTCTCTATTCTCTAGACTTACTTTATTATTGGCTTACTTTAAAAATTATTAGTATAAGGATTATTGGATATTAATAGAGTACATGGATGTATGAAGCTCAATTTTTGGAAGGTGTTGTATCTTTCTAATTTATCATAAATAAGAAAGATACATGTAAGGCCTATTACTTCTTTTCCCTACAGGGGATGACTCTATTTTATTTTATTGAGCGTATTCCATTTTGCTCTATGTCCTTGGCCCTCCAGCCTTTTTACTATTCAGCTATGTCTGGGTCATTGGTACAGTATAAAAATGTTAAAAAATTTATAGTAATTTATATATTTTTTATACTTACCAATGACCCAGACGGGGATGGCCCTCCCAGGAGTTGGGAACTCTTGCCTCCCCGCTGAGTACATAGCGCTTACCAGGCACTGGTTATTAGAATGATAAATGGCGCCAATTTCGGAACGTCCTGGACACTGCGCATGCGCAGTGGGGGCGAGGTGTGGAGGGCCTTTCAGGACATGTTTTCTTTAGTTTTAGATGCAAATTTTGGGGATTGGGGGGCAAAATTTGTGTTTGGCCCTATATTTTAAGAGTTAGCACCAGCTATGTCTGGGTCATTGGTAAGTATAAAAAATATATAAATTACTATAAATTTTTTAACTTTCATTTTTTTCTCAAAATGCTAGCTTATGACCCCTCATTGGAATGAGCTCATTCCTGAGGGGGCTCTTAAGCTATGTTTTTGGCACAAAAAATGAAAAAATTTAGTTATTGAAGAATTTTGTTTTCAATTATTTTCTGCCTTTTTGTGTTAGGTAAAGGGATAATACAGCCAGAGTAGTCCTTAATTTAATTGATTCTATGGATGGACTAAGCACATTTGATGGATGAATCTATAGTGTCTATACATTCGACCAACAAAGCAAAAAATTTGTATATTCTATTTTCCCACAGAATATATACAATCTGCATTGTGAACAGATTTATATTTTTACATTGTCAATACACTGATGAGTAATTGCATGGCATGATGTGGAAGAAAAAGGGAATTTGGCCAATTTTATAATACTTCTCAGAGCTTGTGCAATTCTGTGTAAATGTATAGAATTTTTTGTGGTCTATTTTTCAGGTTTTGTCGTTTTTTTCTGCTCGCCTTGAGAAGAATGGAAGTGATTTGTCACCAAATGAAGTGCTTGATGTAATAACACAGGGAGCTCGACAGTTTAGGAGAGACAATTTACGGGTAAGAAAACGTTTTTTTTTACATCATCGTCAGCAGAATTTATTGGTCCTAACAAATCAAGGTATTGATAAATAGATGAAATTTATCCATACAATTTACAGTTAAGGGAGAGAATGATGATATATTTAACACCAATTTACAATTAAAGGAGAGAATGGTGATTTATTATATGCTAGCCTGTGAATTATCATAGATTATCTAAAAGATATTTCTCAATATCCATCGACTTGATGGATAACAAGGAATATTCCTCAGTAGCTTCCTAAATGACATCACGCTTCGGCACACCACTTCGTCTTCGATACTGTTGCAAGCTTTAGCAGCTGTACCAGAAGTTCATGGTATACCAAGCCATTCTGGTGATCTTATGACTGAAAAATTAGATATATGATAATAATAAAAAAATGCCGATAGGATCACCGATCCAATGTCGAGCTGTGACAGCACAAAAGTGGGTTTAATCATTATCAACTTATCGTCCGGAAACCAACTGTTTACAATTTACTGTGTGAGGTGTCACTGAGACCTTGACCTTTGACCTAGTGATTCCGAAATAAATAAGGCTCTTTCTTGCACCAATGCCAACCTACCTTTGAAAAGTCATGAACGTAGGTGGAACCATTGTCAAATTATTATCTGGAAACCAATTGTTTACGATTATTATGTTCAAGGTCACTGTGACCTTGGCCTTTGACCTAGAGAGTCCAAAAGAAATTTAACCCAGGCTCTTCATTTGAAAAAACAAGGCCAACACGCCTGTAAAGTTTCATGACTCTAGGTTGAACCACTATCAAGTTATCATCCGGAAACCAATTGTTGCGATATACTATGTTCAAGGTCACTGTGACCTTGACCTTTGACCTGGTGAGTCCAAGATCAATAGGGTTCTTCCTCGCACCAAGGCCAACACACCTATGAAGTTTCATGACTCTAGGTTGAACCACTATCAAGTTATCATCCGGAAACCAATTGTTGCGATATACTATGTTAAAGGTCACTGTGACCTTGACCTTTGATCTGGTGAGTCCAAGATCAATAGAGTTCTTCCTCGCACCAAGGCCAACCCACCTATGAAGTTTCATGAATGTAGGTTGAACTACTATCAAGTTATCATCCGGAAAGGAATTGTTGCGATTTACTATGTTCAAGGTCACGTTGACCTTGACCTTTGACGTAGCGAGTCCAAAATCAATAGGGTTCTTCCCCTCACCAAGGCCAATCTACCTATGAAGTTTCATGAATGTGAGTTGAACCATTATCAAGTTATCATCCGGAAACCAATTGTTTAAGATTTACTACGTTCAAGGTCACTGTGACCTTGACCTTCGACGTAGCATGTCCAAAATCAATAGGGTTCTTCCTCCCACCAAGACCAACCTATGTATGAAGTTTAATGAATGTGAGTTGAACCACTATCAAGTTATCATCCGGAAACCAATTGTTTACGCCCGCCTGCCCGCCATTCACCAGACTATAAGTCGAGTTTGACTTCGTCACAACTCGACTAATAATAAAATGAAATAATTAGATATATAGAAATTGACTCTAAGGGTGATATTGAGCTTTTAACTGGGTAACTTTTAAAAAAAACCTTATTGAGTGATTCGCCCAGCAAGTTTTTTATATGCCCGTTTAAAAAACGGTCGTATTATGTTATCAGTCTGTCTGTCTGTCCTTCTTTTTGTCCGTCTGTCTGTCCGTAAACAATTTGGTTTCCATTCATTTAAAGTCGAACGCCTTGACGGATCGACATCAAACTTTCAGAAGTTGTTTTTAGCATTAAAATACAGGTCAAGTTCGATATTGGTGTTTCTCAGTCCATCTGTTGCAGAGATATGGCCCTTTAAAAACACAATTTTTCTAAAAAAATTGGTTTCCGTTCATTTAAAGTCGAACGCCTTGACGGATGGACATCAAACTTTCAGAAGTTGTTTTTAGCAATAAAATACAGGTCAAGTTCGATATTGGTGTTTCTCAGTACATCCGCTGCAGAGTTATGGCCCTTTGAAAACACAATTTTTCTAAAAAAATTGGTTTCCGTTCATTTAAAGTCGAACGCCTTGACGGATCAACATCAAACTTTCAGATGTTGTTTGTAGCAATGAAATACAGGTCAAGTTCGATATTGGTGTTTCTCAGTCCATCCGCTGCAGAGTTAAGGCCCTTTGAAACCGCAATTTTTGAAGAAAAAAAAATTGGTTTCCATTCATTTAAAGCGGAACGCCTTGATGGATTGACACCAAATTTTTCAGATGTTGATTTTATACACCCGTTTGAAAAAACGGGACGTATTATGTGAATGGTCTCTCCACCCATCTGTCTGTCTGTCTGTCTGTCCGTCCATGGACACATTTAGTTTCCGGACGATAACTTTAGTTGTAATGGATTGAGCTGAGTTAAATTTGGCATGTGGATTTAGGATGACAAAATACAGGATGGGTTCGATTTCCGTTTCTAGCAGCCCATTTGCAGAGTTATGGCCCTTTATTTAGCCCAACTTTTCGTTTCCGGACGCTAACTTTAGTTTGGCTTAACCGATTTATTTCAAATTTTCAGTTTTTTGTTTTTGACCACAAAATACAGCTCAAGTTCACTTTTGACCACAATCACATATGCCTTTCCAGAGTTATTCCCCTTGAATGATTGCAAATTTGTGGATTTTGTGGTTTCCGGATGATAACTTTAGTTTGCCTTGACCGATGTTTTTCAAATTCTCATATTTTGTTTTCGACCACAAAGCACAGCTCAAGTTCACCTTTGGCCATAATACCGTTCCATAGTTATTCCCCTTGAATGATTGCAAATTTGTGAATTATGTGGTTTCCGGATGATAACTTTAGTTTGACTTGACTAATTTGTTTCAAATTTTCAGATTTTGTTTATGACCACAAAGCACAGCTCAGGTTCACATTTGGCCAAAATCGCATGTACCTTTCCAGAGTTATTCCTCTTGAATTTGTGCAGTTTGTGTTTTCCGGATTATAACTTTAGTATGGCCTAGCTGTTGGACATAGAATGCATCAAATATTTGGTTTCCGGATGATAACTTTTATTATTTGTTTTCCGAGTGGTTCCAAACTTGGTATGTTGTTTAATCACAACAAAATACAGGTCAAGTTCGAATATGGGGTTGGTCCAAACAGTTTTCACCCTCACCCCATCCTTACCCCAACCCTTCAAAAATACAAAACGGGCGTATATTGTCCAGCTACGCGGTGCTCGTTTGTTTTTTTTAATGAATCAGCACACTAAAATGTTCAAAAAATTAAAATTAATGAAAACTATGAGAGTCTCATTTGTATTAGGCCATACAAAGTTGATTGTCTGTTTCTCAGGCCATTTTTTTCCAAAAAAGCATGCGGGCAGGCAGTTTTTTTTTTTATTTTTATTTTCTCCCCGAGAGGTTGTTTGTGGTAATTTGACACCCACCCAAATGCCTGGTGGACCACGCAAAATTTCGCAAATTTATTGGTTATTCACCATAGGGGTGTTGGGTCGTAAATGAAGTGGGGTTTGAATGTTTGTTTTTTCAGTGAAACGTGAAAAATATAACACAGGACGAAAGTCACGAAACGCCTCGTGGGTGAAACATCTCAGGTTGAAACGTCTCTGGGACAAAATCAAATGTCGAAGTGCCAACTTTCAGAGATTTGTTTTACCCCCCCAAAAAAATCCTTTCACAACCTGCCTAATAAAATCGTGAATCGCAATTTTTCCCCATTATATTCAGAATTATCACAACCCATTTGAACGGGCAGTTCATCCATAAATCATATTTTTTGGAAATCTTAAAATGAACTACAAAATGAATGTTTGCTTGTTTTGATTAACCAATTCGACCGCACATACCTGCCTATACGCGATTTATTTTCAACTATGACTGTTACTTTTATATCAAAGCAACGGTTACTATTAGTTATCCAATTATCCTGCATCTCAAATGCATTTATTTAAATTAACTGGGAAACTCGTAACGGTTTCAAATAACAGTACACAAATTCCCAATGACGGCCATTTACAATACAAGTGTTACTAAAAATAAATGCCAGGAGACTGTGTTCCATTCAACATAGCACCTGACTTTGCAGACTTTCTAAGGGTTGGTGCGAATCAAACGTGGTGCGAATCGACCATTACCCTTTGTAACTGTTTGTTGTCAGACTGAAAGACACCTTCCTTCTTGCTGTCATTATGACTTACCTTTTACAGAATAAAACACTTTCTGTCATGAATATTGCTAAAACCCACCCACTTTATTAAAGTATGATGTAGAAAAAGCTTGAAGTGTGTTAATTTAAAATTTGCGAACGCATCGATATCGATTTACCGAAATGAGCACAATATCTAAAAAAATTTTTGAAGATTTTTTGAGTCATAAAAAGGTTGCATGCTCACCAAAAATGACCATGCGTGCGGGCCTGAGAAACAGAGGTTCTTTTTTTTATGGCCTTATTATAATTATTAAATTTCATCTGTGAGTTGAACAATTAGTTGGTTAAATTATCATGGGAAAGTGGGACTATTTTTTTATGTTTGAGTGATTTGGCTGGTACAGGCTTCAAAGAACAATCAACTGCTCTTTGTTATTGTTTTTTTAAACGTATCTGTTTGCTGGCAAATTGGGTTGAATATTGCGCAGTAAACTATTATATAGCATATAATAAAAAAAAAATCTCTGCAATTTCGTGTGGACCTGAAAATATTTTTCACTCGCCTAAGCACTCCTATATATTCTTCATTTCCACACTCACATGTCATGTACGCTGCCCATATGAACACAGAAATTGAGACCCCACTAATTACACTACGAGGTGGGGTCTCAAAACCCCACCACGTGACTTCAGTTTGTCTATAATTAACTTGTGTTTTTTGCAAGTGCGGTAATCAGGTTTATTCTTCCACCAAAAATAGTTTCAGTTTATTGTTTTTTAGTGATTGTTAGGTATTGCACTTAAGTATAAACTGAATACGTATACCTCATACATGTTTTTTGATAATAAAACGCATTAATATGGCAGAAAAAACGATCAAAATGTGGAGTTTGAATCGTGTTTTTGATCTCGCATGAATATGTCAAACTGTGTGATGGGATGTTTGGACGACGTCGGTTTGTCTTTTGATCTCTCAGTTGCCGGCTCTTAATTAGATCAATTTTTTTCACAGTCAGTGAAAAATTACCTTTACTTTTTCTTGAAATATTAAAAAGATAGTTCAATATTTGAAAAAAGTTATTAAAAGCTATTGCGATTCCGAATGTTGTTCATCAAAATCGATTCAGAACTCGAGGAATTACGAAAAAATAAATATTATACCGTACTGAAATCATGGATGTGAGTTGAAAAAATTATAACTTGACCAGCACAATATCTGGACATTCCTCCGACGGTCTTCTACCTAACTGTAGCTATTGACGGAGAAGAATCATGTTACCGGTACTGAATTTTGAATAAATTGTGGGTTGGATAGGAAGGGAATCCGATTTAAGATTAAATATTAAGTCCAGAGTGGAATGTTAAAATGTACATGTTGAGAGTGGAATTAACATAAATAAACTACATTAATGAAAAAGGAATGCTTGTGGTGGCCCTGGGACGTTTCAGCCCAATACGCTTCGGAATCCATATATTGAAGCACCTGCATGCACTAACAAGGAAAACTGGCCAAGATTGGAGGGGGGGGGGGGTGCAGATGGGCAAGCAATTGATGATGATATAGGCCTATTTGTGCGTGGGGGTTTATGGGAGTCTGTAGTCCAATTGCCTCGCTTTGGGGATGGGGAATGAGGGGGGGGGACTATTTACTTCACCATTTAGGAGTGGTATGGATGACTGAATCTTACACTGCCAAGACACTGAAATTTTTGATGTGCTGGCTGCACATAAAAATCGGGGGTAGCGCCAGAAAATCTCCGATAGAGGAACTAAAATCTCCTGCCTGAAAGACCTATTTTAATTTTTGGGGTTTCAAGACACGTGTGGGGGGACAAACCCAAAAAATTATAATACGAAATTTCGGGGCATGTTTGAGCTGGGGTTATGACGTGTGGTGGTCTGGCTTGTTGATCGACATGTCATTATTGAAAAATAAAAAAAATATTATTTTCTATTGATTTTATTTACATATGGTTATAATTATGATTGCTGAATTAAAAAAAAGTAATTGAAAATGTTGATTTCTCTCTTATTTTTCCTCAAGCTTGTCATGTGCAGAGGTGTTAAAACAGATGTTGGTTTGAAGGACAGCTCTGTGCTTTGTTGCGCCACTCAAATGTTATTTCACACCTTGTGCAAGTGGTAGTTTAATCTACTATATTTAATTAATCACATCAATCCCGACTACTTTAATGTAGTAATAGAATATATTATTTAAGTGTCACATTTCAATACACATACATAATATACAGAGTATTTACAAAATATTTATATGAAATCCAGCCTATGAAGGCTTATGAGACATATCTTCATCAGAGGTAGGTCTTTTTTTTACAGTAGTTCATACAAGAACCCCCCCCCCCCCCCCCCCAAAAAAAAAAACCAAAAACCAAAAACCCAAACCCGAAAAACCAAAACACATGCATGCAAACCAACACACACACACACCCTTGCGCCCCCCCCCCCCCCCCCCCCCCACACACACACATAGTAATATGCAGACATACGCCCACGTGCACTTGGGTATACTTTCGTGTACTAATTTTCGTTCACTTTTTCTTACTCCCCCCCCCCCCCCCACCCATCACGTATATCTGTCTCTCTCTATCTCTTTCCCACTGAAGTGTACTCTCTCTTAGAATGGCACATTCGCAGATATTTTAATTCGGTATCCCCCTTATATTCACCCACGTATTTTTACAAACACACAGGCTTAGCTATTATTTTTTATTATTTATTAGGGCTTAACGACACATTAACAGGACACATTAATAGCCACATCATGTCGGTGACAGTTTTACGGGTGGAGGAAGCCGGAGTATCCGGAGAGAACCATCGAAAGTGACGAGGACTTTGTACTTAACCAAATGGAACTGACTGTTCTATTCCCAATTTACAATTTCAAACCACAGCAATAGTCGCCGTCTGCCTCCTCCAAATTCCAATTTTAATTTAAAATAAATTATCTACTGCCAGTAACAAACGCAGTTGTTTTGCCAGTTGACGTCACAAGACAGTATTTATTAATCAGCAGAGAAACTGACATGCAAAAGCAATTAAGCTAATCCCTTAACGCTCGTGACCACGGCAGGTCAGCGTTTTGAAAACTGTCTTCCACTGATCAAATACTGCAGTCCACTGAAACTCCATGATGGAGAACACACCGCGGCGGCGTTTTTGTTTCAATCCACGTTGAACGTACTGTAATGTTATTTATTTATTTATTGATGTTTAAGGTCACATAATTATGCACAATGGCTAATCATGACCGTGACAGTTTTACGGGTGGAGGAAGCCGGAGTACCCATAGAGAACCACCGAGGAACGACGAGCAGCTGCCAGCTCCCCAACATCGTAACTCCGCACTGCAGCGTTAGATTGGTTGAAGACATGCGTACCATCGACGTGCAGTACGCCTTAGTACACGGCATCATCGTGCCCCCGCGCGGGCAATGGAGATGAAGTGTCTTGCCCAAGGACACAACGCGGTTGCCGCAGGTGGGATTCGAACCGAGGACCTCTTGGCTTGCAGCCTGCACCTCTACCTACTGAGCCACCGTGCTCCCGTCATGTTAGTTATAAGAAACCAAATGAAGTTAAAAGATTAAAAAAAGACAACTCATTTATGTAAATATCTATGTGCAAAAAACAAACTTTTTTAAGTTAATATCTATGTGCAGTGTATTATGTTTCTAGTTTATCTCTTGTTAAAAGTTGGAACACTTGAATGAAATAAAATATATCAAAGCCAATGTTCTTGTTAATGTTGCTCTGATGTCAATGAAGATACGTAATTAATTGTACACGCCCACTCATAAATAGTTCCTCTATAAATAGACAGCACTAATCTAAATTTAGCATCAATAACTGGGGTTTTAATTGACCAGTCTCATATGGGTACTGTACACGTAATGATCAGATAATTCCTAGTATTCACTAAAATAGCTTAGATATCCTCTATGTATTGCCCTCATAACTCATATTATGTAGATAATTTCATTGAGTCCCTAGTTTATAGTGGAATTTGAGAACAAATTCTGTGAATTTGGTCTGGACTGTGCAGTCCAAATCTAATATGCTTGACAGGTTTCTAGGTCTTTAGTTTAGTCTAATTTGCCAAAAATGGATCTATGGTATTGTGGCCTGGTGGGAGAAAAAAGTTCCAATATTTTTGAACTCTCAGCATCTGTTTCATATACTTTTCAGATTTTTCCCCCTTAGAATCATAGTATTTTTATACTGTACCAATGACCCAGACATAGCTGGTGCTAACTCTTAAAATATAGGGCCAAACACAAATTTTGCCCCCCAATCCCCAAAATTTGCATCTAAAACTAAAGAAAACATGTCCTGAAAGGCCCTCCACACTTCGCCCCTACTGCGCATGCGCAGTGTCAAGGACGTTCCGAAATTGGCGCCATTAATCATTCTAAGTTTGGCCCTTCATCAGTTAACATCTGACTGATCTTTGTGCTTATAAATCTCAGTTTAAATGATGCCAGACACATAAATATTAGTGAAATGGTGATTCTAAGGAGGATAGAAAAGGAGGAGAGGAAAAGAATGTGTGACAGAATATTATCAGGGCTGTAACTTAAAATTTTTTAATGATATTATGTTAAGTTACCTATTTTCAAGGCAGCAGCCATTTTGTTGTCATTCTGATTATTTAGTTACACTGTTTTTTTAAGTGTTTTCCTCTCTCCCTGTCCTTTAAGTTCCCCCTTGCTATTCTCCCATGCTTTTGGCATAGTTTTTGTAATTATTATTACTAAATTTTCTTGGGAGTTTTAGCTGAATAACAGAATGAATTCTGTTCTTTCCCCATGTTTACGTCTTCACCTAGGGGTGGTTAGGCGTTGTGTTCTGCATCTACCATCTGATGTTCTGCAGTTTCTTCCCTGGAAGTCTCTGTTTTGCATCAGATAGTGTATTTTTGGTAACTGATTTCGGGCCTGGGTGCCTGGAGTCTTATTTTAGTGTTTTTACACTCATTATTTACATTTTCAACAGCCCTCTGTGTGAGGGGGGGATTTCTAAAAAATAATATCTTGATGTTATTTTAATCATAACTAGATACATTATTATTGTTCGTAAGTGTTGAATAAATTGTTTAAAATATTTTTAAAATTTTTGTCCACACTTAGGCTTGGGATCCATTGGGGCTCAGCGTTACTTTTCAGAAACTTGGGCTGTTCTGAAAAAATATTTTTTCAA
This sequence comes from Pictodentalium vernedei, assembly GCA_031216915.1. Classification (NCBI taxonomy): domain Eukaryota; kingdom Metazoa; phylum Mollusca; class Scaphopoda; order Dentaliida; family Dentaliidae; genus Pictodentalium; species Pictodentalium vernedei. Next base: position 302,031,063 of record CM062292.1, on the reverse strand, counting down.
AATATTTTGATTTCAATTATTTTTTCTATATCAATGGATCATATTATTATTATGTATTTTGATTGCCCGGGGTTAGTGCGAGTACCAGGACTTGTTTTCTTTTCACATTGAAAGGATATTGATCACTTGTGTTAAGAGGAAGTCTTCCTCTGACTTTATTATCATTCTATATGTGGTCAGTGTACTCGCATTAACTCCTGTTCTGTATCGTATGATTTCGATGACAATATGGGAAGCGTATGTCACGGTATGTTGTTGGGGATTTGGACACTCCGGTCCTTTCCCCGCAGGGTCACTCTACTTTATCAATTTCTATTTCAGACGATCAAGATTAGGGTGATGTATCTGTGATGTCTTCCAACAGTGTGCCTCCGTCGTCACAATTAATGAAGGGCTAGCGGAAAAGTGCTCATGTAAATACGCCAATTGCCTAAGAGGACCCTAGTAGGTTCGACGGCCTTTGACGTCCGCTAGCTCGCCCGGTGTAGCGTCCATTCACCGAATGGTTCGGCAGCCGGGTTCGTCCGTTACGGTCTAGAAGGAATTTTGGGGTGATGCGAGCACTATAAACTAACCTAATGCACACCCAGTGACGGCGGATCGGAGGGAGAACGCAGGAAGCCTTTTAGTCCGGTTCATAGCTCGTTCCGGTCCATCCGGACGGCAAGCGAGAGAGGCCCCTCTCTCGTTCAACAACATCTGGCCCCAGATGTTGTGGTACAAAATGCGTCGTAAGCGGAGCATACGTCCGTCGCTCGGGACGCTCCGTTGTATAGGCAGTCCGCTGAGACTGCTAAGGCTTCCTCTTCTCGTCAGCGCACACGACCGCACCTTGGATGCGTGACCGCCGATATATTACCAGCTTCGCCGATCAAGGATTCTTCGGCGACCAGGTCACACCATCCGGTAGCCAGGGACACGAGGCCTGCAGACTCCGGACGTTCGCATAGGAAGTGTGCGGGAGTCAACGTACACGGAGCTTCCGGCGGCAATGCATCGTAAGACCGCTACTGCACAGGCCTCGGGAACGGACGTGCTTTCCTTAATAGCACAGTTTATCGCAGCATCCCAGCATCAACTGAATCTGTCGCATATATTTTATCCGACGATGCTGGGTCGGGACGCTCTGCGGAAGCGGGTACGGACGTCCGAAAGTTTCATCCGGTCCGACGGGATACCGAAAGGGATTCGGAGGATTTCGAGCTTTCCCTTTCGGAACAACATATGCTGTTGTGTATGTCATCTGACTTGGTCTTCTCCAGCTTCTTTCGTCGGACCAGAATGCTGCGATGCCGGATAAGAAACTGATAGCGTCGGTGGACTTAGAAATTTTTGGTTCGGTTCAGGGACATCGTCCCTCAGTTCCGACATAGTCCAATAATGTCACACAAACTTTTGAATTATTGAACGACGCTATATATATTATTATTTTATGCTTGCTAACCAAGCATTTCTGGTTTCTTGTTCGAAGAGTTATGGAGATGTCTTTCAAAAGTGTGCCTCTGTCGTCATAGTTAATGAAGAGTTAGCGGCAATAAGTGCTCATGGAATATGTCTATCGCCTACGGAGTGACATTCGCTAGCTCACCCGGTGTAGCGTACATTCATCGAATGGTTCGGCTGCCGGGTTCGTCCATTGCGGTCTAGGAAGGAGATTTGGGTGATGCGAGCACTTTAATTACTTTAGTACTCACCCAGTGACGGCAGATTGAGGACAGATCGGAGGAAGCCTGTTAGTCCGGTTCCTGGCAGGTCCAGGTCCGTCCGGGCTGTGAGCGAGAGAGGTCCCTCTCTCGCCCAACAACATAGGGGACCGCATGTTGTGGTTCAGATATTTTACATTCGGAGCATATGTCCGTTGGTCGGGACGCTCCGTTATATTGACAGTCCGAGAGACTGTCTTTAATGCTTCCTCATCCTCACACCAGGGCACACGACCGCACATTGGCTACGTGACCTCGAGTATCCGATCAGTTTCGGCATTCAGTGATTCCACGGCGAATAGGTCGCGCCATCCGGTAGCCAAGGGACACGAGGCCTATACACTCCGTTCGCTCGCATATTGGTAGTATGCACGGGGTAGCGATCACGGAGCTTCCAGCGGCAATGCATCGTAAGACCGCTTCTCCTCAGGCCTCAGTGACGGACGTGCTATCCGAGTTAGCACAGTTGTTTCGCAGCATCCCAGCAATTGACAGTTTCTCGGTCGAATCAGGAATTATCCGACGGCGCTGGGTCGGTGCGGTCCGCGGTTGCATCAGGTACGGACGACCGAACGCTTTATAGGGTCCGACAGGATGGCGAAAGGGATTCGAAAGATTTCGAGTTTTCCCTTTAGTAGTATCGGAAGATGCCTTTCATATCTTTTGGCATTATCTTCCAGTGATTATTATTTCGGACTTCATTGCTGCGATCTTGGATAAGAGACTTATAGCGTCATTGGACTCGGATTTTTCGATCGGTTCGGGGACATTGTCCCTGACTTACCGACGTAGTCCAATATTGTCATTACAACATGTGTTTTATTTTTCGACGCTATATATATACAAGCCTGCTACTAAGCATGATAGTTTAGTTTCTTGTCCGCGTTGCTCATTTCTGCCATTTTATCATTTATACAAATAGTTTATTTTGGCAGAGCAGGGCATACCGAGAGTTCATATGCGTCTAGACGGTGTGATTAAAATCTGCATATATTCTTTTTCGCCGTTTATGTCTTTTCCAATTTCAATGTTGGGAACGACATTATGTATAGTAGACTTAACTTAGACGCTTTATTATACGTAATCCGCCTTACTGAGGCGTTATCATTACGTCTTCAAGAAAAGATTTACGGGATATTATTCTCAATGTAATTTCTTTTGAGGGCAGTAGTTTGTTCACGTATAACTCCGCCCTTCAGTGGCTGATTGGAGTTAGTTAGACGTGACGCAGCCCTAGCTACATCCACTCGCGTGGATAGTAAGGTTAAGAACTCTCTCAGAGTCGCTTCGTTCTCGGAGGAGCTTCTCTTCGACGGCAACTTTTCGGCAATCCATGAATTGCTCGATTTACACGTTCTCTTGTCTATCTAGTGTTACAAGAGATTCAGACTGGGGCAAACATTCGGTGGTTGACTCAGAGAGTGCCGCCGCAGTTGCCGGACCCGAGTGTGGCTGTTATGACGGTTGCCAGTCATACAGATTGGGATATAATACTGATCCCTACGGATTCGAAGTGCCAGGGTCTTTGGGTTCCGCAGTCTTTTAGCAATCAGTTTTCTTCCGCGGAATAATGTTTTTTAGGCTTGCTTTATGTCATTGCATGAACATTATTCAGAAACGCATGCCCAAATTCCTGTCCTTTAATTCGACAGTAGTGGCGTATCTCCGGAACCAGGGAGGCACTCTTTCGTTTCCGTTATTCAATTTAATGGAAAGAATCCGTCTGTTGGTTATAGTACACCAAGTTCAGTTTTGGTCCGTCATATTCCGGGTCGTCTGATTGTTTTATCGGACTCCCGTTCTCTTACGGGTCGCTTGTTGCTGTCAGAATGGACTCTCAACAAACAAGTATTCAATCAGATTTGCTATCTATGGGAGCGCCCAATGATGATTTATTTATGACACAGCTTGCTAATCAATTGCAGACGTATGTGTTGGCTTGTCCAGATCTCTGAGCTAATATTCTTAACGCTCTATTGATCTATAGGACGGAATGATAGGATACGCGTATCCTCCAGCGCTGTTGTTTTAGCAGGTATTGCTAAGATAAACAACCACAATACATTTCTGTTGATAGCATCTCTATCTTCACAGAGATCATGAGTAATTTTCTCTCTTGTCTACTGTGGGTTTTAACGTGAAATCTTCCTCTATGTGAGGATCTTTCTCACTGGGTAAATCGTGTCATCTTTATCACAACCTGCAAGGTCGCAACCTTCATGTATTCCGTTGTGTGGTCCGTATTGCATTGTAAGCACTGTACTGGACGAGCTTTGGACGCGATTTCTTACTATAGGAGATCCTCTTCTTCGCTATTCTATGCGGCTAAAGTGGAGGCTCTTCCGTCGTGGTGTAGGGATCATTATGTTCATATTGTTGATCCCTCCATACTACTCATTGCTATTTTTTAGTATACTTGTTTCACAAGATCTACTGCAGCCTGTTATTATTTAGGTTATAGGTTTATGTTACCTCATACCTATGCACTCTACGATAGTTTACAATTGAGTCTTTTGTCTCTTTATCTAAGTCAGTTAGTAACTTTTTGATAAATAGACTTAGAATCTTTAGATTAAATTCCTATACGGATTTTAACTTCGGTTCTTATTTAGCTAAGTAATCATTTGAGCCTCTGGAAACAGTAGTTTTCAAATTCTGACCTTTTAGACAGTAATTCTGTTGGTTTCTCTTTTACTGTAGAGTCATTGAGTTTCATGCACTATCGATGGATGATTTTCACTTTCATAGTTTCGGAATCAATACTTCCGTTACTATTTAGGTTGGATTGTTGCATAAGAGTTAGGCTCCTATTATCCGGAACCTATTATTTTAAGGTCCTTCCGTCTTCGTATGGGCATAGGCCTTTACTCTTTCCGGGTACAGTTTATGTATTTATAAACAGATTTCTGTTTATTACTATGGGCGTAAGCTTCTTCTGTCTTTGATGTCTAGTAGAAGGACGTTACGCTCCATTTTATTGTTAATGGATTCTATTAACTATCGGTACTGCTTATAGTATATCATTGACTTAGCAGTTGTGCTTAAGATTTCGGCTCATGAAGTAAGAGCTCTTCTACTTCTTGGGCTTACATTAATAGTGTCGCTATTATAGATTTTTGAAGGCCGCTCATTGCGCTCAGCCATCCACATTCATGAATTTTATCTCAGAAATATCGAGTCCATTTCTGGAGGCCTCTATTGTTAGGTCTATTATCTACTGCTCAGAATGTCATTCACTTAACAGTTGCTACTATAGCTAGGTAGGCTGTCTGTTTCGGCAGTGTCTCCATTCGGCTGCCCTTTTCGCTCTGGGCTATTTGACCCAGGGCAAGAAAAAGGGGGGGGGGGGGAGGGTGTTCCCTTGGGTCACCTGTTTTACTATGAAAACAAGGGGATACCTCCTCCGGAGTTAGTAATTCTGAGCTGTTATTGGGATGGTTGTTTAGTGAGAAGTTTAGGTTTTTAAAATTCATTCAAGTCTTAGTTTTTAAAGTATAGCTTTTGAATATTGCATATGTCAACGGACATGATTATGCAATCCTCAGACACTTTTAGGAGTATAAGAGTCTCTATTCTCTAGACTTACTTTATTTATTGGCTTACTTTAAAAATTATTAGTATAAGGATTATATTGGATATTAATAGAGTACATGGATGTATGAAGCTCAATTTTGGAAGGTGTTGTATCTTTCTAATTTATCATAAATAAGAAAGATACATGTAAGGCCTATTACTTCTTTTCTCTACAGGGGATGACTCTATTTTATTTTATTGAGCGTATTCCATTTTGCTCTATGTCCTTGGCCCTCCAGCCTTTTTACTATTCAGCTATGTCTGGGTCATTGGTACAGTATAAAAATGTTAAAAAATTTATAGTAATTTATATATTTTTTATACTTACCAATGACCCAGACGGGGATGGCCCTCCCAGGAGTTGGGAACTCTTGCCTCCCCGCTGAGTACATAGCGCTTACCAGGCACTGGTTATTAGAATGATTAATGGCGCCAATTTCGGAACGTCCTTGACACTGCGCATGCGCAGTAGGGGCGAAGTGTGGAGGGCCTTTCAGGACATGTTTTCTTTAGTTTTAGATGCAAATTTTGGGGATTGGGGGGCAAAATTTGTGTTTGGCCCTATATTTTAAGAGTTAGCACCAGCTATGTCTGGGTCATTGGTAAGTATAAAAAATATATAAATTACTATAAATTTTTTAACTTTCAGCCTCCTGTTAAAAGTCTACACCAGTATTATATGTTCCCCTCCTTATGTTAAAGTTTACTCAAGAAGGCTTCTTAGTTTCCTGTGTCCTGCCAAAATTCTATTTAGATGTTAATTATACATGACATTTAATAGGAAATGCCACAAATTTAGATCTCGAACTTAAGTACATGCTCAGTATGTGCTCATACAGAGTTCACCAGTTAAAAGCCAATTACTTTTCACTGATGAACTTGGTTGTTTTTTAAACTAATTTATCTTTTGCATTATCGGAGTCGGCAGGTAGGCCTGAAACTATTTTGCATGCATCTGGGACACTTGACCAAACTTTACATGGCCAAAAACTGCAAAACTTTAAAAAAAACCTGTTGAAAACTGCATAACTTGGGCACAATTACATTATTTTGGCACATTGTTTACCATTGCCATTTGAAGGAATTTAAAGGCCTGCAGGCTTCAGAAATTTTACTGTAGACTTGGGAAGATATGTAGATTCTATCAACTGATCCAAAACTAGATAAAAGATAGGCCTAAATAGATTGTGAAGACCAACAGAAATCCCAATAAGGCTGTAAAGTATGTAACAATGCATTGTTTGGCAAAGTGTCTGCTAAACAAAAGAGTCTATAATGATGCTGAAATTTTGAAGCATTCAGTAATACAATTTTATTAGAACAAGGATTCAAAACTCTGTATATTACTAGAATTGTTAGCTTAATTTAACGAAGTCAAGCTAAGCTATTGTCATGGCATGTGCAGATGTCCATTAGTCTGTGAGTGTTTGTATGTGCACAATTTGTTCCCCACAGGCTACAGCCGGGAGTTCTTTTTCGATCATCACCAAACTTCATATGCATGTTCAGATTTATGCCTAGATGAGAACATGCATCTCATTACAGGCCTGGCATTCTTAATAATACAGGAGGGATAAAACTCACTCTCCTCGCATGGCCTAGGCGAGCGATTAGCTCTCCTCAAGCTTACAAAATCTAAAATTGCAAAATGAAGTTTTACTGTCAATGAATTCTGCCAAGTGGGCTTTGTACATTTTATTTGGTGCTGCTAACAAGGTAGTCTCTGTGAGATGGCTGCACTGCCTCTCCCACACCTACGGACCTTGGCAAGGCCCGGAGATGTGGGAAGGACAGTGTGGCCATCTTACCGAGACCACTAGCATACATGTTGCAGAGATCTTAAAAGATGGGGATTTTAGGCATAGGTGGTTATGGTAGTCATTATTTTCTCTAATTTTTTAAGGTGAGCGAATAAATCGATCTCCTGAAAATGCCAGGCCTGCCATTATGGTCATGCAGGCTGCCCACAGTGGCCGCCACGGCACCTATCTTGGATTTCTTCAGCACAGGTTACAAGTCGCATGCATAAATTTTCTTGAAACTTCACAAGGTGACGTAGTATGAAGAGTAGATGTGTACATCCTATATTGGTCAGGATTGGCCACCATTTATGCATCTGTGAAATTGGCAGGATGACTTAGAATGATGAATAAATAGGAATGTCATATTTCAGTCAGAGGTCTGTCACCCTCAGTGGACACTATAGTAGCAATCTGGGATTTCTTATCAACCTACCTTACAATTGTTTACTACAGGCTTGCACTACAGTGGAAGAACCTAACTCGGATAAAATATTCTGTATTTTAATCTTTCCCAAGTGATATGGGAAAGAAAAGTGGTGCAAAAACACCACGATAAAATAAGCCAAAACTGGGTCAAGCGGCAACGGTGCACACCCAGTAAGGGACGCTCTTCTCTTAGTACAATTCCACGACTTCCGTTAACCAGTGCGCAAGCAGTAGTCAACACCATTCTTCTTTTGTCCGTGCAACGTGGTTGACGTGTTGCCCATCTTTGCATTATGATACAGTGATAATTCAGCTCGTCGATATTGGTTTTCCCGTGACTGGATTATGGATCTGAAGATTGTATAATAACAGGACTGTGTTTTATATATTCTCATTAATATTTTCAACCACATTCTCATTGTATATTGTTTATATATTCCATTTTCGCAAATGTTTCTTCGACATCATGCCAACACGGTTCGACAATGAAATTTTTTGGTTGATAAATTTAAATTGTTATTCGAGTTAGGTGTCAATGAGGGACTGTCTGGACAGGATTTCTTCACTCTGTTGAGGGCTGAATTTCTGTTTTTTTCAGTCCCTGTCGGCTGTCTGGATTCTGTCGTGTACCCACGTTTTTTTTTTTTCTGCCACCTTCTCTCGTAGCTGAGGGTCTTCTTCTACTTTCTGTATCTGTTGAGTTCACCTTATTCTTCTACTGCTCTCACCTCTGTTATTTCCAGTTCGGTTCCTTTAGTGCAATTCCTTTTGCCCTCACCTTTGGTGCGTTCTCGTGGCTGTTCCTCCCGCACCCGTGGTGGGTGTGGAACGCTGTCGTTTTGGGGCCTCCCGACTCGACCATGTCAAGTTATACCCTGTCCGTGGGGAATGTGCAACTCCTCCCACACCTGTGGGGGGAGGGGGGGAATGCTGTCATTTTGGGGCCTACCGACTCGACCACGTCTGGTGTGAGTTATAACCCCCTCCGTGGGGGATGTGCAGCTCCTCCCACACCTGCGGGGGGTGGGGGACGCTGTCATTTTGGGGCCTCCTAAATTGACCATGTCTGGTGAGAGTTACTCCCCCTCTGTGGGGGATGTGCAGCTCCTCCTGCACCCGAGGTGGGTGTGGAACGCTGTCGTTTCGGGACCTCCCAACTCGACCACATCTGGTGAGAGTTATTCCCCATCCATGGGGGATGTGCAGTTTTTTTTACCAGGGTGGATACTGAGGGAGCTGTTGGATTTCTGGTGAAGAGATGCCTGGTTCCAGGACTATGCGCCCTCTCCAGTCGACATCTGAGGCTGTCACTAGGGTTGTGACTCCTCCTTTGGAGGCCGAGCTAGGTGGCTCTCTCCCCTTTTCCGCCAGTTCCAACAGCTCCCGTTGTATCTGCTGCTACTACTGTTTCGTCAACAACATCATCAGGCACCATTTTTAGCCAGCCTCGGCTTATCCCTGCAAGGGTCTGCAGAGATGTCTGTAGTTGTGGGGTATCGGCCTCACCCTTCCCCGACTTCAACTCGGCGAAGTCGGAAGTGGCTGCTGACTGAACCCCCTGCTGTGTCCTCTCAGCCGTTGAGCACAGCAGTTTTATACCCGCAGTGGTGTCTGATAGTGTAGACGTGGGATATCGGCCTCATCATTCACTGACTTCAACTCGGCGAAGTTGGAAGTGGCTGCCGGCCGAACCCTCTACTGTGGTCTCTGCGCCGTCGAGTACCACAGTTTTGTCATTGGCGGTTTCCATCAACTCAGTCTGGTCACACGACCAGTGTTGCGGGACCAATGCCTTCTGTGCAGCCTGAACCTTCTGCCCCGCAGAGGTCCGCGGCAACTCTCCTGAGTTCCCGCTATGTTGATCCTCGGGATGTGTCTTACCCCTATACACATTTGCCCTCAGATGTTTCGGCGGCGCCCGTCGCCCCGCTTCAGGTGTATTGGAGGATCGTGACCCTTCGCTGGTTAAGAGGGTCATGCGTGAAGCCACTTTACTGGTTCGTCCCCATGTCGAATCGGCCGGTACGGGCAGTGAGCTTAGGGAGGCCCTCTCCTTACTCACTCCGGTTCTGTCCAAGAGCCTTCCCGTTGCTTCCAGCGAGGCAGCAAGTGGTTTCCAGGCACCCTCTATGGCGCCGCCTCCAGGGATTGGAAACAGGCCGCTTTCTGATCCCCCTGGTGTGCCTACACTATGGAAGGCGTCAACTGGTTTGCCCAAGATGGGCTATGCATCTTCCGACTCTGGGGAGGAGTCAGACATCCTTGATGTCGAGAGCCAGCAGTCTTCTGACTTGGGGGCAGCTCTTGACTTTGTGTTTGGGTTCCTTCCAGATCTCAAACCATCAAACCAGCTGACAGTGTCAACCAGGCTGCGATCATCAGTCGCGCGCCTACAGCCTGTGGAGCAACCTGCTTCTGGGCATCTTCGACCGTGTCAGTCAGTACTGTTGGTTGCAGCATTTTCAGCCTAAGCTGAGTTCCAAGGCTATAAAGGCTCCGTTCTTCACCAGGGTTGACACCTTTTTGCCTCTGGTGCGTTATCGTTACTACGATTTCGCCAATCCATCAGTCTGTCAGACTGACGGTTTTGGATCGGGACTCCAATTCCCTCGGGCTTTAAAGCACAAGTCTGCCATCATTCCTATGACGACTCTGGAGTCCATGTTGGGCTTATCGAGAGAAATGCTGGGTATGCTTTCTCTCTCTGATCACATCGTCTCTGCCTTCGCTGCCTATCTGCCTCCAGATAGGTTTGACAATGTACATGCTCCTTTGCGTGTGCTGTCCAAGGTGCTCATGCATCTTACTCACATGCATGCCTGTGACACGGCTATTTTGGAACTAGTTCGAAGGGACTCGGTGGGTTCCGTGTCGACGGTCCAGGATGACGTCCTACGTCATTCCAAAGATCAGCTGCTGCTTCGTCAGCTTGATCAGCCTTCTTGGGGAGGCAGGGATCTTCAAAACCTAACAAGTACCCTTCTGCTTCCTCTGCGAAGCAAACTGCTGATCCTTCTGCCACCGCTTCTACTTCTTACTCACGGGGTAAGGGTAAGCGTCGGTAGGCTAGAGGGAAGTCTCAGGATTCTTCATTCAGTAGAGGAGGTGGTTTCTCCTCTCACGGGCCTCGTCAGGGCTCGAACTGAAGGTCCTCACCTCGATTCGTCCAGGTTGGAGGAAGGATAGCAGAGTTCGCAGACCGTTGGGCCACCATCACATCTGATCCTTGACTGTTAGATGTTGTTCGGTCTAGGCTGTGAATGTCCTTTCAAAGGCACCCCACTCTTTACAGAGTGCCTCTTCCAACCGCAGTTCCTTCAGGTGTTTTACGTCGGGAGCTTTTGTCCACGGAGATAGACAATCTTCGGGCCAAGGGGGCGATCGAGGACGTCAAGAACATTCAGTCAGTGGGGTTTTATTCCCGCCTGTTCTTGGTGCCGAAGAAGGACGGCCGACTCCGACCGGTTATCGATCTGAGTATCCTGAACCAGTCTATCATTGCTCCCTAGTTCAGCATGGAGACTTTCAGGTCAGTCCGCCGTTCCATTCACCAGGGAGATTTCGCTTCCAGCATCGACCTGCGAGGCGCTTACTTTCACATTCCGATTCATCGGGTGTCGCAGAAGTATCTCAGTTTCGCTTTTCTGGGGCGAGTTTACCAGTTGAAGGCCATGCCTTTCGGCCTCAACCTGGCTCCTTGGGCCTTCACCCAACTGATGTCGCATGTGATAGCCTTCCATCCAGGGTGACTACTTCGGCATATCAAGATGATATCCTCCAGAGGCATTTCAGTGCTGCCTTACTGGAGTTGGATGTCACCACTCTGTTGAGCTTGCTCACGTTGCTAGGATTTAGAGTCAACGAGGAGAAGTCGGATCTGGTCTCATCTCGGTCGTTTTGTCATCTGGGGATGGCCTTCCGCACTCAGTTCAATACGGTGACGGTTCCCCAGGCCAGGGCTGTGATTCTCTCAGCTTTTGCTCTGACTATGTTCCCAGTCCACATCCGTGACAGCACAGGGTATTCTCCGGCTGCTCGGTCTCTGCGGTTCGGTGACGGATCTCATTCCTCTAAGTCAGCTGCATGTCAGACGTCTCCAACACTTTCTGCTCAGTCGTTGGAGGCCGAATGTCGACTCTCTGGATCTGGTGCTTCAGTTACCAGAATCTCTTATCCTCACCTTCTCCACTGGACGAATGTTCAGTGGATCACGCAGGGTGTCCCGTTGGACTTACCCACGTCCGATCGCATTCTGACGACAGTTGCCAGCGATCTCGGATGGGGTACGATGTTGGATCCTCTAGGTCTTTCCCTTCACGGGATGTGGGACCAGGATCGGGCATCTCTACACATCAACCAGAAAGACCTTCTTGCTCTTCTTCTGTGTTTCAGGATCCCTCACCTGTCGAATCGTCTTGTCCTTTTGTTGTTCGACAATTCGACAGTGGTTGTTTACATTTGAAACCAGGGCGGCACACACTCGGTTCCAATGTACGAATTTGCTCGGGATCTTCTACTGCTCACTGAGGATGTCAACGCCGGGGTGGTTGTCACATTTCCAATCGTCTTAACGTCCTAGCCGACTCCCTGTCCCGACGGGGCAGGTTCTTTTCCACTGAGTGGATGCTGCACATGGCGGTGTTCCATCGATCTCTTTGCAGCTCGTTGGAACCATCAGGTGGACACTTTCGTGTCCCCGTGTCCAGATGCTCTGGCTTTCACCATGGACGCTCTGGCCCTCCTTTGGGACAGTCTTGTCGGATACGCCTTCCCGCCGGTTCCGATTCCGCCTCGGGTTCTAGCCCAGATATGAACCTGCAGTCGTTGAATCCTTTCGATCACACCCCTGTCGCCTCGGTGAGTGTGGATCAATCTGCTCCACTCTCTGTTCGCGGCGGTTCCGGCATGTCTCCCTCTATGCCGCAACTTTCTTTGTCAAAGTCGCCCGAGGAGGTTTCATGTTGACCCGACTTCATTGTGCCTTCGCACATGTCTTTTATCGGGTCTTGTCTCCTCCGTAATGGTGTTTAGAGACAAACAGTGAAGTTGCTTTTCTTCTTCAAGGAGGCACTCCACTGCTTTAGCCTCTGTGGCTAAGTAGAAGGTTCTTCTGTCGATGGTGTGCGATCACTCTGTTGCTTCTGTCACTCCTTCGATCACACCGCTTGTGGAATTTCTGGTATATGTTTGTTTCTGGGGGTCTCCAGCAATGGGTACAAGTCCATGCTTCGGAGACCTTTTTCGTATGTGGTACCACATTGTTTCGAAACTCATCCTTGCCTCTTCAAGCTTGTTCAGCTCTTTTCCATGAAAAGGCCTAGGACTTGCAGTTTACTCCAAGATAGACACTTTCTTGGGCACTGCTCTGCTTGGGGGGGGGGGGGGGGGGGGCGTTTGCGCCTTTATCCTGGATGGATATGCGTTATCTCGCATGCCAGATCTCTCCTGCCTCCATTTCTCAATGAATTTGTCTTGCTATTCGTGCAGCTTCCGCTCGTCTTGCTACTGGTGATTGTATTACCAATTGTTTTTTCTGCCATGATGTGCGTGCATTGTCTTCCACTCTGGGTTTTAATAACTCCGTCATGTTGTCGGATTTTTACTGCTACCTTCTCCATTTATCTGCGACAGTTGCAAGAGCCGACAGAGGACCTTTGTCCTACGGGCCCTCTTTCTTCGGCTCAGGCTGTTGTCTATCCCAGCCATTCAGCTTTTTACAGGGTCAGTTCCAGCTCTGTGCTGTAACTGCCCTTTCTGTCTGTGCATTGCACTTCACCATACACCTCATCTTTCATTGTCTTTTACTAATGTTTGTGATGCTATGGTTTGATAGGCCTAGGGATCTCTTCCTCTGTCCACGGTTCCAGTGCAATTGAATTATGTGTGGGTTGGTTATGTGATTCCCTCCATCCTATTGTCTATTCAGCCTGTAGTAAACAATTGTAAGGTAGGTTGATAAGAAATATAAATTTTATAGTAAATTTCCTTTCTTATTATACCTACTGCAATTGTTTACATGGAGGCCCTCCCGTCTTCTTCTTCGGGTAAGAATCCTTCCTCCCCGCTGATCACATACCTCCTATGTTGGCGGACTCAGAAGAATTTTTTTGATTACTGCTTGCGCACTGGTTAACGGAAGTTGTTGAATTGTACTAAGAGAAGAGCGTCCCTTACTGGGTGTGCGCCGATGGCACTCGACCCAGTTTTGGCTTATTTTTTCGTGGTGTTTTTACACCACTTTTCTTTCCCCATATCTCTTGGGAAAGATTAAAATAGAGAGTATTTTATCCGAGTTAGGTTCTTCCACTGTAGTGCAAGCCTGTAGTAAACAATTGTGGTAGCTATAATAAGAAAGGAAATTTACTATAAAATTTACATTTCTTCAACACATCCTGCTGGTTGCATTTATGGATAAATTTTCTTCAAATTTGGCAGGATGACTTGCCATGATGAGAATGTGATATTTCCATTACAGTAGGCTGCCTAGAATGGCTGTCATATCTTTTTACTTTGAAAGTTTTTTTTTCTTATCCAAAGCAAAAAATCAATAATTGTGACACAGCTTATTCATTTATTGGGGTTTAATGACATTTTTGACAGCTAGGCTCACCTCGTGTCGGACAGTTTTACTGGTGGAGGAAACTTGAGTCGGTGCGAACCCCCAAACAACAGCAAGCAACTGTCAGACTCCCCAACATACTAACTCCACAAGTGCCTTGCCCAAGGACACAACACAGTTACCCCTGGTGGGGATTGAACCATGAACCTTTCAGTTTGAAGTCCAATGCCATAACCACTGAGCCAACACGTGTGACACAGCTTACCTACATGCAACATAAATTAAGTAATTACAGCATTGCTTTCATAAATGCCTCATAAATTCAAGCTGCAATGTCATTGACACTTTCATTTTTATTTCATTCCTTATCTCCCAAATCATGTCTCCAAAGCATAGGTTATATAATCCCTTTATCGAAAGAGCTCACTGTCCACATTCTGTTAAAGTGTTCAGATGCTATGTTTTGAAACAAAGAATGAATATATTTAATTATTCAAGAAAATATTTGTACAGGTGTCATCCACAAGTGGTAGTAGCAGAGTTCATTGTGGTACTTGAAAACTTGCAAAGTTTCAAGGATTGAAAGTCCTTGAAATTTGTGCCTTGACTTTTGAAGTACTTTATGTTTATATGGCCTCTCTTTGGAGCGGGCCATATTATGGTATGCCCATGTCCATCCATCTGTCTGTCTGTCTGTCTGTCTGTCTGTCTGTCTGTCTGTCTCTGTCTGTCTGTCTGTCTGTCTGTCTGTCTGTCTGTCTGTCTGTCTGTCTGTCTGTCTGTCTGTCTGTCTGTCTGTCAACTTTGCTTGTCTGCAAAATAACATGAAAATGAAATGCACATACATTCTATTTTTTGTGGTGGATTAGTGGTGGCTAGAGGAAGGTTCTTTTTGATAATCAGGTTTTTGAAATATCCAATATGACCACCATGGCTGTCATCTTGGTATTTTTTTAATATTTGCTTGTCCGCCCAATAACTTGAAAATTAAATACATAAGGCCATTAAAAAAAAATACCTTGTTTCTCAGGCATTTTTACCTAAAAAATATGATGAGGGAGGCAGCATTTTTTTTTTTTTTTTTTTTTTTACTTTGAATCAATTTATGTTGGTGTGTATCAGTGCTCGAGGGAAAAACGAAGCTATCCATGGTTGAGTTTGACATCAAAATATCAAAAGCATTTGGGCACTCTGAGGCTATGGATTTATCACTAACATTATCAGTGTCATAAACTGTAGGGGTTATTTCCTCTTTCAGTTCAAATTTTATGTATCTCGCATATGTTTGGCATAATTCAAGTACGTTAGCCCCAGGAAAAACACGTTGGAATGGTGCATGGGGTGACCTTGATACTAAACACTGGGGATCAACATCTTTCAAGCTGGTTGGAATATCAGGTATTTTCCCAAATTCAGGTGATTGGTTGGTCTTTATTTGTTTGTAAAAGTCAATTAATGACCAATCTGTGAAGGTAACGCCATAGATACTCCATCCCATTATCAATTTCAAGCCACAAGTTATCGATACCGACGTAAACATTGTCAAGATTTTAATCTGGGTTACCGGTGCTCCTAAAATGATCACTTGTTAACGGTGCCACTAAAATGATCACTTGTTAACGGTGCCTCTAAAATGATCACTTGTTAACGGTGCCACAAAAATTATCCTAAAATTTTGCCCGGGGAAAAAAATGTCCGGGTCGAAAAAAACATGACACGCGGCACCAAAAAAGGGATGCGGGCGAGGCCTGAGAAACAAGGTATTTTTTTTAATGGCCTAACGTATATTACTTTTTGTGGTGAATTTGTGGTGAATAGAGGAATGTTCCTTTCAGTAATCAGTTTTTTTCACTTCTTTTCAATAATTAGTTTTTGCCGAATCCAGTATGGATTTTTGTAATTCATGCTTGGCCACGCACTAACTTGAAAACGAAATGCACCATTGGTCCTATTTTTTGTGTTGAATTGGTGGTGACAAGAGGAAGGTTCCTTTCGATAATCTGTTTTCTGCCATATCCCATATGACTGCCATGGCAGCCATCTTGGATTTTTTGTTAATTTTTGCTTACTAAGGATGGTTCAAAGTTTTAACTCGTACAAGCCTGGGAAGTAAGAGAGAAGTTACTGAACATTAAACCATGTCATGACTTATTGTTTAGGTGTTTTTTAGTCAAGTGTTGTCTGCCAGAATAGGCAGAAGACATTTGCCTAAATTGACTGCTCAGGTTTATAACTTTTCTAGTTCACTATTAGTGAAACATCAGTACAAGTCTCTGTTCTACAACAGTCAAAGTTGAGTAGATTTGATTATTGGCTTCTCAGTGTTAACTAATATCTGTTTTCTTGATCAGAAGAAGTCTTACTCAAAGCTATATGTATATACTTTGGAACAGTTTTAAAAATTCTGTAAAAGGTCCTTGACAGTGGGTTCAACGAGTCCTTGAAAGACCTCAAATTAACATTATTTTTAGGACAATGAACCCTGTGTTCATTAAAGTATTAATCACCATGAGGCAGGTAATTAACTAAATTTTTGTTAACCCTTTACTCAACATAATGGCCATAACGGGCCAGCACAATTTACAATAATCACATTCAATTTTTGTTATTTTTTTTTATTTTTTTGTCTCAAAAACATAGCTTATGACCTTTCCTTGGAATGAGCTCATCATGCTCATTCCAATGAGGGGTCATAAGGCATGTTTTTGACGCATAACATGAAAAAAATTAGTTATTTAAGAATTTTATTTGCAATGTGTCCTCTGCCTTTCATGTTAGGTAAAGGGTTAAAGGAATTCTGTTTGTTAATTAAATATAATTTTTGTTGACAACTTGATTATTCAATTCATGGTATTCCATTTTTTTTTTCAAACTAAAAAACTGTGCCTCTAAGGCCTAAAAAGTTGTTTCTCAGACCCTCCCACATGGTCCTTTTGCCTGCCACATGCTCTGTTTTTATAACCAGTGCCAGTTTTTAAAAATAAAAATTATATGGTTTATGTCTGATATTTTACCCAAGTAAAAAAACCCGATACATTTGTCCCTTGTGTGCAACAAGGCTTTGCAGTGCTTTAGCAATACAAAGCCTTCTTGCATTCAAGGAACGAAATACACCACCATCCATGTTATTCTGTAGATTTGGAGGCATGATACCTAAAACAAACCAAGAACATGTACTTTTTTTGGCAAAGAAATAATTACAAAAATAAAAAATAAAATAACTGCTCATCCACATCATAAAACATGTAATTTTACAGAAAAATGGCTTGAGAAACAGAAGATCTACTTTGTGGGGCCTAATGGGAATACATTTGGTCTCTGAGTGAAGAGAATTCGATTATTTGAACATATTTTGATGAAGATAATTATGTTCTCTCTATTTTGATTTCAGAAATTTCCTGACTTGAAGTTCAAGTATGTTGAGGAGGAATCTCCGGAAGAGTTTTTCATTCCATACATCTGGTCACTTGTGTATCATTCATCAAATATGTATTTTAATCCATCACGAATAGCTTTGTTTTCATTATCATCATGATTGTTGTTATCATAACATATCAACTCAAAATCAATCATTATCAGTCCAAGCCCACAGAATTCTGATATTCTGAAGATGGCCTTTTCTGTTTTGAGAAATTAGAATGAGTAACATGATGGAGTTAGTGTCTGTAGAGTAGAGATGGGCAATTTTCCAAGAAAATGTACCGATACCAATATCATGGGGATACTGAAAAACCGAACCAATCATTGAATACCAAAAGCGTCTGAATTTTCAAATTTTCCTACATTCGGTATTTATAATTCCATGTTGAGGCATGATAAAGGTTGAAAGGATCATTTTCATGAAAGAAGTGACTGATTTTCTTTTCAGTTTTGTTAACCATTAATGGACTGGACATCTGTACTGAATTCTCAATTGACTACAACCTGTACATGTTCAACTGCTTTGCAGTAATTTTTAGTCAAGTCTTGGCTGCCTGTAAAGGCTTCCAAGACCTGACTAGAAATCACTGCCCAGGTGTTTTGTCTATTGTCAGGATGACCTCCTAAAGATGGCATGGTCAGGGCACATGCTCTTTAGATCACAAAAGCCTGAAATAGATTTTTAAACATTAAGGTGCTTTTAGAACAAGTCACACTTACTGTGGATATGATTTGTGGTTGTAAAAGATTGCCTCTGTTAAGCTCATTGGCAGTGTCATATCATTGCAGTAGAATGATACTACAACAAGCCGGAAAATAAGCAGACTGTCATCAGCAAAGTGAGGTCCCCAGAGGGTAAATTTGGTGATGCTA
Organism: Pictodentalium vernedei; assembly: GCA_031216915.1. Classification (NCBI taxonomy): domain Eukaryota; kingdom Metazoa; phylum Mollusca; class Scaphopoda; order Dentaliida; family Dentaliidae; genus Pictodentalium; species Pictodentalium vernedei. The sequence goes on along the minus strand of CM062292.1, from coordinate 302,012,707 downwards.
CCCCGTACAGCGTGGTAGCATCACAAAATTTACCCTCTGTGAACCTCAGTCTGAATCAAGGTCTCAAGCCAAAACAGAAAGATGTACCTTGAGGATAAATTGGCCCACTGTATGGGTTATCATCAGCAAATTCACCCTCTGGGGACCACATTTTGCAAATGACAGGTTGCTTATATTCAGGCTTGTACTACAACTTATTCTGTTTTTCCTGATGTGAATTCCTCTTCAGTACTATTAGCAAATCTCAAGTCAAGTCAGATACCGAATACTGAACAGGTACAAAGTTATTCCCCCTAAAAATACCGATACCAAACTCAAAATTCCAATACTGCCCATCTCTACTGCAGAGTTGATTCCACTTAAGGCTATTTAAAGCTTCAAAATTTGATTCAATTCAAAATCGTCCTGATGATTCGATTTGATTCAAGTCCCATTTATTTGAAATATTTTAAATCGCCAAGATATTCTTAAAATCCTACCAAGTGTCTCCTCAGACACAATTGCTACTGGTCCTTGAAAACTTTTAAACCAGAAGATCTCATACAGCAACAAACTGTCACTTTTATATTACATCGAAAAAGTTGCCTCCAAGTGTGTTCTTCCAGGAGAACTCAAGTGGTACAGGCAGCCAACAATATTGTAGAAACATTATGTCATCTGCAGTTGTGTTTGTGTTTAGTAGTAAATTATCGAAGAAATTAATCTGAGGTTTTAACTGGTAGAGTGCTGAAATCCCATATTTGGGTTTTATTATGCCCCCGACCTCTGAAGGAGGAATCGGGGGTATCTAGTGAAGCCCTCCGTCTGTCTGCCCATCTGTCTGTCTGTCTCGCCATCCATCTGTCTGTGCAAACATTTTGCATTATAATTTCAAAGCCATCTCTCGGATTTGGATCTCCTTTGGTATGATGATAGACCTGCATGGGTGAACAGATATGCACAAGGAACAGGTTCTGTCCATTAATTTTTCCCAGAGTTATGGCCCTTTTTGGACTTACAAATTTTTTTTTGTTTTCACTTTTTCCACTTAGAAATTTTTTCTGTCCACAGTACCTTCAAGGCTACTTTGAACTTGCATACAGGTTGGGGGCATTGGCCCACTCTTTGCGTTGCCCATGTTCTAAAGTGCCAGTATCACAATTTAATGGCTTCATATTCTGTGGAGGGGGGGGGGGGGGGCACGGTGGCTCAGTAGGTAGAGGTGCAGGCTGCAAGCCGAGAGGTCCTCAGTTCAAATCCCACCTGCGGCAACCACGTTGTGTCCTTGGGCAAGATGCTTCATCTCCATTGCCTGCGTGGTAGAACGGTGGCGTTGTGTACTTAGGCGTACTGCACAGCGATGGTGCACTTGTCTTCAACCAATGCTAACCCTGCTTGTGTGGAGTTGGTATGTTGGGGAGCTGACAGTTGCTCACCGTTCCTCGGTGGTTCTCTCCGGGTCCGGCTTCCTCCACCTGAAAAACTGTCATGGTCATGATTAGCCATTGTGCATGAATATGTGACCTTAAACACCAATAAATAAATAATAAATAAATCATATTCTGTGGATGTGCCTCATATTATCTTTGAAGTGATATTATTTTATCTGTTGGGTTTTGGCTTGTTGCAATTTATGGGAGAGTGCCTATTGGCACTCTCCCATAAATTGTAATGAAGCAAAGATGTACAAAGAAATTTTAGGGACCAAAAATTTAGCACTTGACCAGTTAAAGGTGCCCTAAATTTGAAACACATTCCAGTGCATTAAAAGTGATTGAAAATTAGGCTTTCATTAAAAAATTTATGGTAAGCTCTTGAAAAGAATATCTAGGTAAGGTAAGGTCTATATAAAAAAAACGATTCTTGTTTCCTATGCAATTTTTCCTCAATTTTATGATTAGGGAGGGAAGCTTCTTTTTTTTTCCTTTGATTATTCACAAAACAGTTCTGAAAATAGTTGGAATCAGAAATTTAACTACTTGCACTATTATGTTGCAAAACAATGTTTTCAGCTGTGAAAATTTCCCATAATGTAGTTGAAAATTTAACCAACTATATCTTGTTTGACAGAGCTCATATATGAGCTCTGTCAAACAAGGTATAGTTGGTTACGAGGGGGTACCTGAGAAACAAGAATTTCTTTTTTAAAAGCCTAATTAACTGGTCTGTTTTGATAAAATATTATTATTATAAGTTGTGATATTTATAGGTTTTTTTTCTTGCATTATTTGCATTTTTCATCCGCCTGAATAACACCTGTACCAGTCACTGATATTTGGGAAGCTCTCTCAGAGAGCTTCTCAAATATCAGTGTCCGGTTCCGATTTTATCTGTAGAGAAAATATAAGAAGGTCTTTATTTTTCTGTTATCTTACTTTGTGTTTCCATTGGATCTGTACTTAGAAAATATAATTAACTGTCAAATAATAATAGTGTTTCTGTCCAATGGCATCTTGTGTTGTCTCAATGGAGTATTGTGGTACTTTATGTATTGTGTTTGGAAACATAAGGTCATGTATTGATAATAGAGATATGCATTTTATAGGTTTTGTAAGGGTAGGTTACACCATAGAAAGCAGGTGACATTGAATATACAATTGCAAGGCTTTGCCCGAGTGAACATGCCTGAGTGATTGTAAGTTTAATTTCATGAACTGCTATGGTGTAAACGACTTGTCACAGAGTTGTTTTCTTAGATAAACAAAAAGACGCAAAATCAGCAGGAAAGACTCAATATCAAGTCTCGATTAAATTAACTTAATGTGACATTTTTTTCTCATTCTTTTCAATACTTTCTTTTTTTTGAGTCTGCAAAATCTTGCTATCATTATATGGAAAATGTGGGAACGTCGTGGCTCAGTCGGTAGAGGTGCAGACTGCAAGCCGAGAGGTCCTCGGTTCGAATTCCACCTGCGGCAACCGTGTTGTGTCCTTGGGCAAGACACTTCATCTCCATTGCCTGCGTGGGGGCACCGTGGCGTTGTGTACTAAGGCGTACTGCATGTTGATGGTGCACCTGTCTTCACCCAATGCTAACCCTGCTTGTGTCCAGTTAGTATGTTGGGGAGCTGACAGTTGCTCGCCATTGCTCAGTGGTTCTCTCCGGATACTCCGGCTTCCTCCACCTGTAAAACTGTCGCGGTCATGATTAGCCATTGTGCATAAATATGTGACCTTAAACACCAATAAATAAATAAATAATATGGAAAACGTCATTTTTATCATACTTTTTTGGTTTTATTTTATGTGGGAAACATTGTATAATGTCACCAGGTGAGGAAGTTCAGAACAGTGCATGAATGGATTCACATGCTCAGATCACTGTGGGATACTCGGATCACTAAATTGTTTTCACAGGTTTTTGTTTATGTCAGAGCTGACACTGTGCCAATTCATTGCCTTTGTTCTCGAAAGATATCCTTCATAGCCAAGGTATTGGAGTGACATCATAACTATGTGACAAGCCAGTTTTAGTTTTTTGAAAAAAATACAAAAAGGCAACTAACTGTGAGCATAACAGAAAACCAAAAATGACGTTTTTTGAAAAATGAGATGGTTTTTACCTGTAAATCTTAGTATTCACATTCATTGGGACATTTGATATATTTGTGTATGTCTCTCATTGCTAAATTGGTATAAATTATGTATAAATTGCATAATACGACTTGAATACTTGTAACACTGATAGAAAATACATGTCAGACTTATTTTATCCTACCATGCATAACACAGAAGGATTGTAAATTTGTATTTTTCCAATTGATTTTCCCCATTTAAAATACTCAAAACAAAACTGAAAATCCAAGTTTTTTAACAAAATCAAAATCAATTCCAAAACCATACAGCTCTAATTGAGAAAAAATAACATGGGTACAAGCAATTGGCAAATCTTTACTTCATACTTGTTTGTGTTGCATTCATTATATAGCCATAGATGCTGAAATTTGACTTTTAACTTCAATAAATAAATAGAGAGAAAAGAGCCTGAGTATTTCACTCAAGTATTGTTTGGAATAAATGTGTAAGAATTGTTACTAGTATGTTTACACAATGGGGTATGATTTTTCAGTTTTTATACCCCCCGCAAACAAAGTTTGGGGGGGTATATAGGAATCACCCCATCCATCCATCTGTCCTTCCGTTCTGTCTGTCTGTCCATCCTTATAAACGCAACTCCTAAACCGTTTGATGAAACTTTACACAATGAAAGAACTCCATATGAAGATGTGCATGAAGCAATATAATTCCGTTCTGACAGGCACGGGGGGTATCACTTTGTGAGCTTGCTCACAGTACCTCTAGTTTTATCTAATTTTTTTTTTCTTACCCAAGTACATTTTTTTTATTTCTTAAATTCAAAGAAATAATATACAACTAAAAAAGAATTATTTCTACTGCATATTATATGAGGATACAAACTTGAATTTTAAATCTCTCCTTAACTGGTAGAGTGCTGAATTATTTTTGGTCATCAAAATTTGTTCATGTGTCTTTGCCTGGTTACAATTCATGAGAGAGTGCTTGTAGGAACTCTGTCATGAATTGTAACAAGGCAAATCCGAACAGACAAAATTATTTAACTTCAAAGGTAATATGAAGGTCATTCGCTCAAAATTATGCATTTAAGTTGAAACACCTGCAATTCAGAATAAAGCTCAAAACTGGGCTTCCAGCACTCTACCGGTTAACTGGTTGAGTGCAAGAAGCCAATATCATGGCTTTATTGAAAAGTGCTGAAAGCCTCTTTAGGGGCTTTACACTTATTGCATTAGCTTGTTGTTTGCTCAGCAGTAGAAACATTTTTTTTATAAAATTGTTTTGTTATAATTTACTGGAGAGGGTGAATAGGCACTTCCAATAAATTGCAACAAAGCAAGTATTTATGAACAAAATCTTGTTGAACTCAGGCTCCCCTTACTGGTACCATGGTACCTTTGAAAAAAATACTCAAGTTACAAATCACTTTTTGAGTAAATAATTTAGTACTCTACCAGTTAATTGGAAACATGATTGTAGATTTTATGTGCCCCCCAAAAATTTTGGGGAGCATATAGTTGCCACATTGCCCATCCATCTCTTTGTCCATCCATCTGAAACAAACTCTATGACCTTATTTTTGTCTTTTGTCTGGTCCCAATCACACCTCTGTAACAAACATCAGACATGACTAACATGATTTTAGGCAAAGGTTCTGGAAAATGCTTGGAACTTCTGGGAAAGACCTTGAATTTTTTTCTTGTGTCATGGGGTGTTGGGAGAGCGGAGTCTCATGCAGTATATTTGAACTTACAGAATACAATTTACTTGAACTTACAGAATGTAGTGTACATGAAGAGCAGTTTGCTCTTTAATTGATATGCAATTAACAGGCCAAATTTGTACTTGAGGTTTTGTAAATGATTCTGTGTTTGGAAGTTATATTCAGTTGACAGGGTTATTCTGTTAAGAAATTTCCAATTAAGTGACCTCCGCAGTACTTGCTTCTCAGTCATAACATTCACTCTCCATTGGCAAATATATCCCATCACTATGGGAACCCAAGGAAGTGGAGCAATGCTTGTTTACTGCCATAAACAAGTTCTGGGGTTTTTATTGTAAAATAGGGGGGGTGCAGTGGCGTTGCGGTAACCCGGTTCTCATCAGATCACTGAAGTTAAGCAACATAGAGCCTGGTTAGTCCTTGGATGGGTAACCATCTGAGCGATCGATTCAGACTCCCACGTTGTGTCCTTGGGCAAGGCACTTCACCCCAATTGTCCACATTGGGGAATGATGACGCTGTGTACTAAGGCGTTCTGCACATTGATGGTGTGCATGTCTTCAACCAATCTAACCCTGCCTGTGCTGCAGCGCAGAGTTACGATGTTGGGGAGCTGGCAGCTGCTCGTCCTTGCTCGGTGGTTCTCCCCGGGTACTCCGGTTTCCTCCACCTGTAAAACTGTCACCGACACTATATGACCTTGGCTGTTAAAGTGTCATTAAACCCTAATAAATAAATAAATTTGGTAAAATAGAACCCCAAACTAATACCTGGGATGGAAGTCCTCAGAAGTGGCAGTGGGGTATAAACAATTGTCTAAACATGACTTCATACCTATGGTCCCAGTCATGGAATATCCAAAGATGCTCAAAATGACCATAAAAACCAATAAATAAATAATAAATAAATATATCCTAGCATGAAAATTCAATTTAACATTTCATAACATGCTCGTTGAAATGTTTTTATAGTGTCCATTTTGTTGACTGATTATTAGTTTGTTGGTTCTGAATTTACCACAGGATATGTTGTTAACACTTTACCAAACAAAATAGTTGACAAAAAATAGTCTTGTTTCTCAGGCACCTCCCACGTCATTGAAAATGTACTTCACCACTCTTTCTTCAACCTGGAAATTTCTTCATTTGTACTATTTTCCACCTGTAGGATTGAAAATTGAACTAACTGTATCTTGTTCAACAAACAAGATACACTTGGTTAAATTTGCAACTGCATTATATGGGAAATGTTCACAACTGAAAAAATGTTTTTTCCACATAATAGTGTAAGAAGATCAATTTTTAATTCCAACTGTTCTCAGAACTGTTTTGTAGATTATAAAAAAAGAATAATAAGGCCCCACAAAGTAGATCCTCTGTTTCTAGGGCCATTTTTGTGAAATTGCATGTTGGTGGGTGGTTTTTTATTTTATTTTTTAATTTTGTAATTAGATTTTTGTCATCAATTTATTTATTTATTGGTGTTTAAGGACACATATTTCTGCACAATGGCTACTCATGACCACGACAGTTTTACGGGTGGAGGAAGCCGGAGTACCCAGAGAGAACCACCGAGCAATGGTGAACAACTGTCAGCTCCCCAACATACTAACTCCACACAAGCAGGGTTAGCATTGGTTGAAGACAGTGCACCATCGACGTGCACTACGCCTTAGTACACAACGTCACCGTGCCCCCACGTGGGCAGTGGGGGTGAAGCCTGCACCTCTACCTACGGAGCCACCCCCCCCCCCCCCCCCCATTGAAGCTCATTGGTTCCAATGTTATTTGGTGAAACTTCAACATAACAGCATTGTGTGTGCACAACGTCAGAGCAATCCATGCATTGTTACATGTAAACTATAGGCCTGACAAAAGGAAGAATGTTGATAAATAAATGCAGTAAGTTTAAAGGTTATTGTAAACGGCAACTTTAGTTATAGCAATGTGCATTTATTTATTTATTGGGGTTTAAGGTCACATATTTCTGCACAATGGCTAACCATGACCGTGACAGTTTCACGGGTGGAGGAAGCCGGAGAGAACCACCGAGCAACTGTCAGCTCCCCAACATACTAACTCCACACAAGCAGGGTTAGCATTGGTTGAAGACAGGTGCACCATCGACGTGCAGTACGCCTTAGTACACAGCGTCACCGTGCCCCCACATGGGCAATGGGGGTGAAGTGTCTTGCTCAAGGACACAACACGGTTGCTGCAGGTGGGATTTGAACCGAGGACCTCTCGGCTATTTTTGCCATCAAAAGTTCACTTTCTTTGGTTTGTTTTACCTTTTATGCCTCATAATCGTCCCTTGAGTGCAAGAAGGCTTTGCAATGCTTTGGCATTGCAAAGCCTTGTTGCTCTCAAGGAACAAATTTATTAGTTTTATTAACTTTGGTAAAATATCAGACATACACCATTTAATTTTTAATTTTTAGCTCAACTTTGGCGAAGCCAAATTTGAACTTATGCCATGGCCAGTCGTCCATCGTCCGTCTGGCCGTCTGTCCGTCAACAATTCAATACGGCTCGGGCTAGAGGCCGTATTTATGAACTGATCTTTACGAAACTTCTTGGGTACCTTTGTAATGACCATGGGACGAGAACGAGTGTTTTTGTGTCCGATCCGAAATTCAAGTTGGCCGCTGGCAGCCATTTTGTACAGACTTAGGTGCATTCGGATTTTTGCACAGAACTTCCATATGAAAGCGCTGATTTGAATAATTTTTTGTATGAATGTTTAGTACCATGGGATACATCACATATAATACGGGTTTTTTTCTCGTACGTAAATTATGCAAATTAGACTAATTTTGATGTATTTAGTGTTACTTTCAGCACTGTAAGTGCAAATGCCAATATGGCTCGGGCTAGAGGCCGTATTTATAAACCGATCTTTACGAAACTTCTTGGGTACCTTTGGTATCACCGTGGGACAAGAACGATTGTTTTTGGGTGCGGTCCGAAATTCAAGATGGCCGATGGCAGCCATTTTTTACAAAATTAGGTGCAATCAGATTTTTGCACAGAACTTCCATATGAAAGTGCTGATTTGAAAAAAATTTTGTGTGAATGTTTAGTACCATGGGATACATCACATATAATACAGGTTTTTTTCTCGTGCAGAAATTATGCAAATTAGATGAACTTTGATTTTTTCAGTGCTACTTACACACAGTAAGTACACATGTCAATACGGTTCGGGCTAAAGGCTGCATTTATCAACCGATCTTCACGAAACTTCTTGGGTACCTCTGTAATCACCTTGGAACGAGAACGAGTGTTTCTGAGTGCGGTCCAAAATTCAAGATGGCTGCCAGTGGCCATTTTGTATCAAAATTAGGTCTAATCAGTTTTTTTGTACACAACTTCTATACGGCTCAGGCTAGAGGCCGTATTTATGAACCGATCTTTACGAAACTTCTTGGATACCTTTGTTATCACCTTGGGACGAGAACGATTGTTTCTGAGTGTGGGCCAAAATTCAAGATGGCTGCCAGTGGCCATTTTGAACCGAAATTAGGTCCAATCAGTTTTTTGTCACAACTTCTATACAGCTCGTATTTATGAACTGATCTTCACGAAACCTCTTGGGTACCTTTGTTTTCACCTTGGGACAGGAATGAGTGTGTTTTGGGGTGCCTTTGTTATCACTGTGCTATGAGAACAAATATTTTGGGGTTCAGTCAGACCCACTCTGGGACTCAAAGATTTCTTTTCTAGTTTAGCATCTGACTGTCACCCACCTTTACAATACTTTACCTATACATTTGTTACAGGCTACGGTCAGTATTTATATACAGACCATTAGAATACTTTATATGTACCTTTGTTATCAGGTCACTACCTAGATGTTTGTCATTGCTGTGTCACATACTATACATGGACATGTCTTGACAAGTTGAGCTACAGTGTCATTGACACTTTCATTTAAGTTTGTATTGGTTATAAAAAGAGAGCATGTGGCAGCCACAAGGACTGTGTGGGAGAGCCTGAGAAACAGATTTTTAACTTTTTTATGCCTAAATAAAGCCTCTTTCATCACAAATTGAGGGAAAATTGCAGAAAAACAAGAATTGTGGGGTTTTTTTTATAGGATACTCTTTCCAGAGCTTTCGTGAATAAGATAATTAAACATTTCCATTTCTTGCCTCAAAAACATAGCTTATGATCTCTCAGTAAAATGAGCACATAAAGCTTATTCTAATAAGATGCCATAATCTATGGTTTTGGAGGCAAAAATTGAAAATATAAACATTGGATGGCAATTTTTGTGACCAGTGGCTTCATATGGACACTACATTAGGTGAAGAGTTAATAGAGTTGGAAAAAATATGTTTTGCTTCTTCAAAATGATATTGGAGTTGTAATCATTTCACCCACCATAACAAAATATTGAATCAGCATTATTATATAGTTATAAAATGCAAGTTATTTACATTGCATATGCTGTTGGTATAAAATTTTCACTGTTGTTCAGTGTACTGTACAGAATTTTTTTCCTTGTTTATTTCACAGATCAATTTAATCATTTTGTGATAAACCTGCATGTTAGAACCCATGATGCAATTTCCCCCCGTGGGAACCCCGGGAAGTGAAGCAGTGCTTGTTTACTGTGGTAAACAAGCTCTGTTTCACTGGTAAAATAGGACCCAGTCACTAATGCTTGGGGTGCGAGTCCTCTAAAATAGGCAACATGGGGTATAAACGATTGACTGACCTTGACTTTATCTCCATGTTGTGGTCATGATTAGCCATTGTGCAGAAGTATGTGACCATAAACAACAATAAATAAATAAATAAATGATGCAATTCCTTGCTTGATCACTGTGGTAAACAAGTTATGTTTTACTGGCATAACTGAACGCCAGTGCCTGGGGAGTGAGTCGGTTTATTCCCAACAAGACGAATCCCAACAAGACAAATGTCAAAAATGGTCATCCCAACAAGACGAATCCCAACAAGACAAATTTAATTAAAATGACTATATAACCCATTTATTTTGAGGTTTTCCTTCATAAACTGACAACACTGCTTACTTTTGGACAAAGAGATGTCAATTAACCCTTTACCTAACATGAAAAGCAGACCACACTTGCAAATAAAATTCTTGAATAACTAATTTTTTTTCATTTTTTGTCTCAAAAACATAGGTTATGACCCCTCATTGGAACGATCTTGATGAGCTCGTACCAAAGAGGGATCATAACCTAAGTTTTTGAGACAAAAAAATGAAAAAATAATGAAAATTAATTGGCGATTTTTGTGAATAGTGCTGGCCGGTTTTGGCCATTATATTGGGTAAAGGGTTAACTGGTTGAGTGCTGGAAGCCCATTTTGGGCCTTTGTCCTGAAGTGTGGGTACCAGAGCTAAAAGGCTTCATATTCTGTGGATTTACTTCAATTAATTTTTGATGTGATATTGTTAAGTATGGGTGGATTTTCCCTGTTTCAATTAATGGGAGAGTGCCTATATGCATTAACTGTAACAAGGCAATAATATGTGAACAAAATTTTGACAACCAAAAAAACTTATTACCCAACCAGTTAACAGAGGTGCCCAGCTTTGTTACAAGATGCTATTTGCTACAGTTTTTCTGTGTCATTTTTATCAACAAACTCCCAAACACATGCATAAAATAAAACCCTAAAATACTTAGCATGCATTGTAATGTACACATTCTTTTTAAAGTACATTTCCCCCATATTTGATGAGAAAAAGAAATTTGTCTTGTTGGGATTCATCGTGTTGGGATCGTCTTGGGGGAATATTTTACCGATTCATCTTGTTGGGATTCGTCTTGTTGGGATGACACCAGTGAGTCATCCAAATAGGAAGGTAGTTCTATTTTCCATATGATCTGACCAGTGTCCACCGTGCTCAAAACTGTGTGGTGCGAAATTTTTAGCCATTCTGGATATTTTATTGCCAAAGGGGTGTTTTTTCAATGAACTGACAATAAATTCAAGAGTGACCAGACAATGACAATTGGTCACAGGGAAAATATCTGACCAAACTCGAAAGTTCTGATGAAATCATCGGTAGGCAAAAAGGGCAGTCACCTAAGTCATATCTATGCCACTGATTCAGTTAATGATTAGGCTGAATGATGAAGGTATGTACACCAGTTGTTGCACTTAGATAATACAAATTAATCGACTAATTACTGTTAATCCACTGAGCTTAGCATGTTGAGTCATTACAAAAGGCAACATTTAAGTTGCTAAATACTTCATACCATCACAAGTGACTCTCAATGGTATAAAGTATTTATCCAGTTAAATGTTGCCTTTTGTAAAGTTTATAATCAACAATGTTTTACTGGAGAGAAAACAATGCTCCATTACCACTCACTGACAATTAACATTGAAAGTTTGTCCAAACACTATTTCTAACACCCTTTTGACAAAATCACTGGGGTTGAGTGTGTTTTTGTTTGGTTCATCATTGATCACACTCTTCACTGCTGCAATGGATTTCCATCTCAAGTGAAGTGAACTTTTTTGGTGCCAAAATTTTAGCCAATGAACAGTTTTCGGTGCCAAATTTCAAAGTTTTTAGTGCACAGTACGGCCACTGTGGACTGGTCGCTTGCAATATTTCCATGGGTGCAATAATATTAGATTCCAAACACTAATTACAGGAATTATTATCAGAAATTTAATTCATGAAACACTGGGTACAACCTGGTGCTTCATTAATTAAAATTTTGATGGTGGTGATTTTACCTGGAAATGCATGTGTGGACATCACTGCCCATGCGTGGATTATGACCAGTCCACAGTGACTGTACTGTAGTTGGCTAAATTGGCATCTGACAGTATTGTTTCCGACCATTAATCCCCCAAACTGATGACAAAATACCAAAATTTCGACAAGCCACAAATTTTTTCATAATGCAACTAGGAATTTAATCAATTCACTGTTGTTTCACAAAGCTTTATAAGCTCTGTCAAACAAGACTGAATTACTTAAATTTCCAGTTGCATTGCAGGCAAATTTTGTGAGTTGAAATTGTGATATTTTGACCTCAGTGTGCAGAGGGTTAAACTCATACTGTAAAAGTAGTGACACACAGTCATTCATTAACATTCTGAAAGAAGCCCAGTCATACACAGTTATACTCCTTCGGGCCTTAAAATTTATCCCGATTTGCGAGAATCAATGTTCAGTTCTAAAACTTTGAAGTCAGGCAGCTGCTTTTCCAGCCAGGAACATGATATGTCATAATGTCATTAAATAGTATGGCTGTTCAGTAAATGTGTTGGGTTAACCAATCAATATTTTCAGTGTGCATTGAAAATGTTAATTGGTCTACCCCTAATAAAGAATATGGACTCTTCTAATTGCTGCCATTGAACTAGCATGGAAGATACCACCAGAGTTCAAAGGGTTAAGTAAATTAGAATTTGAGAGTACTGCTATACCCCTGTGAGTTCAACCACTACATATTCCATAACAAAAGCAAAAATACATATTCATATATTTACTATAGTTTAACCCTAAATGGACTACTTCCAATTTTGGTGAGTTTCTCGTCTTTCATGTACATGTAGAACACATATTCCTGCAAACCATACAGACATTAGTCCCCACAGAGTAGATTTGTTTCTCCAGCCATTTGTTCTAAAATTGCATGTGGGCGGGGTTTTTTTATTTTTGTAATTATTTCTTTGCCATCAAAAGTTCATGTTCTTGGTTTGTTTTATGTTCTGGGCCTCATAATCTACTAAATAGCATGAGTTGTGGTAAATTTCATCCCTTGAGTGCAAGAAGGCTTAGCAGTATTAAAGCATTGCAAAGCCTTGTTGCACAAAGGGACAAATTTATCAATTTTATTAACTTGAGTAAAATATCAGACATAAACCACTTAATTTTTATTTGTTTTAAGTTTGCATTGGTTATAAAAAGAGAGCGTGCGGCAGCCAAAAAGACCATGCTGGAGGGCATGAGAAACAGATTTTTAACTTTTGTATGCCTTAGGTAGTGTTGCTGATAGAAGTTACAGTACATTGACAGTGGTTTTAGTGAAGTTTTGGCTGCCTGCATCAACAGCCAAGACTTCACTAGACACCAGTGTTAAGTCAAAGTGTTATGTTATTATGAGGGTACAAAAAATTAGTAGTATTGTCCAGCCCCTCAAGAACACTTTGGAATCAGTGACGAGAATGCTTTGCGAGAATCAAAGTTGATTCTCATTGTTTTCTTTAAGAGATACATTTACGAGAATCAATTCTCATTCTTGCATGAATTTTAAGCCCCCTTGTTTTCCAATACTTAACTCTGATTGATGGTGGTGCATTTGCATGTATCATATCAAGAAAAATATGGCTTTTGAGAGTTTTGAACTGTTTCACTCAAATTTTATTATTGAATACTCCAAAATATCTATGTAATTGGAAACAAATTTTTGGTGCAGATGCAATCAAGTGAGATTATTTTACCTGTTTCTTGGGGAATGCAATTTAGCATATCCAAAAGAATTGTAAAAGATAATTATTATAAACTAAAATTCACAAACAGTAATGTTAAATTTTGCTGTAACACCTGGCTTGTGGTAAAATTATCAATCTGTTTTTGCTTGAATCCACAGGGAATTTGGGTGAATCAATATTGAAACTGGAAGGTTCAACATATTTTAGTTCAGATTTTACAGTAAGGGTGTCAGTTACTTTATTGGTGACAGGATGTACCACAGCGATAAATTTTCTTATGGTCTGACACTCCAAGTTTGTACTTAATATGTATATAGTGATACATAATGATGCCACCTCACATATGCAAAAAGAAATTGAATATTAGAACACTTTGAAACAGATATTCAAACCCTAAAATCTGCTGTTTGATTGTGCACCAATCTATTGCTTGTCAATTATCAGTATCAGGAAAAAGTTTTGGAATACATGTATAAAAAACCATCCCTTCCCTATTGGAACCCCAGAAAATGATGCAGTACTTGTGTACTGGGTAAACAGGTTCTGCTTTGTTTATAACATAAGACTTGGTAGCAAAGTCCTGGGGTGGAATCCTCTAAAATGGGTATATAGGTACATATGGTTGGCTGGACTTTACTTTATATCAATGTGGTGGTCACAATTAGCTGTTGTGCAGAAATATGTGACCTTAAATACCAATAAATAAATAGATCGCAGACCATAAAAGAAATAGATATGTTTTGTGATCACAGAAGTGTACATACATCAACTGGAGTCCTTTTTCTTCAACTCCTTGACCTTGACAGTCTCCTCATATATCATTTGATGGCTAATGTGTGACGTGTGGTGTTTTACTGGCTGTCAACGTTGTCCACTGATCTCTATACAACTGGATTGCTTGAACATCAGTGAAAAATGTTGCAATGAAAACTGCTCCCCCCCCCCCCCCCCCCCCCCCCACACACACACAATAATAATATTAGAGTCCAAACACTTATAGGAATAATCAGCAATAATACAACCCGGTGCTTCATTAATTAAAATTTTGCTGGTGGTGATATTTATTACCTGGAAAGTGCATGTATGGACATCACTGCCCACTCGTGGATTACGACCCCTCCACGGCAACTGAACTGTACGTCGAGGTATATTCTTTAAAAAGCGATCATTTTTTCTTTTTGTGTTGAGCATTATTCATTTATACCAACTCCCTCCCCGCCCCTCATGACAGCAGCAGTGGAGACACTTTTCAATATGTGACCAATAAAAATTCCAGCAATCCAGTTGTATTGAAGTCAGTGGTGTTGTCCATTAACCCTCTGCACTCTGATGTCAAAATGGCAAAGTTTTCAGCAGCAAATATTTCCCATAATGCAGTTTGATTGTTAACCAAATGTAACGTGTTTGACAGAGCTCAGTGAGCTCTGTCAAACAAGGTATGATTGGTTAAATTTATCGTTAAACAAGAAAAAAAACAGAGTGATTGGGAAAAAATTATGTTGCACTACCAGAGTGCTGGGAGTTAATGTTCATCTGAAGAGATTTCCTACTTTTCTAAACAGAGTAAAAACTTCTCTGAGAGACAAAATCCACCTACATTTTCAAACCATCAGGTGTGAAGCCAGACTTCTATAATAGGGGTGCCCTATCAAAGTTTCTTTTTGTTGGGGGGGGGGGGGGGGGGGGCAAAGATGGTATTTGAAAGGTCATTTTGCCCCTCCTCTCACATCCCTGAGGGGAAGTGGAAGAAGGATGCAATGACTGGAAGGTCCTAGCTAGGATTAGCACACCCCACGAAAATTTTGCAAAAGAGCAAATCTGAGGCATTTGTAGCCACAATTTTGACAACCATTTTGGGGCTTTATAAAAACTTTAGGGGCTCGGGGGACCCCCCCCCCCCCCATGGGGGGACCCCCCCCCCATCCCCACCCCCGTAGTTACGCCATATCATTGTCAGTGTTTGGTCTCCTTTCTATTCTTTCATGTTTACTGTGTTTTGCTGGAATTAAGTGTTAAATTTAGTCATTTGTGATAGTTAAAGTTTTGTTAAGAATGTGTTCAAAAGATCTCTGTTGGTTTGTTCCATTTGTCATCTTGTTGTAATCATAATGTTAATTGTTTGTATTGCTGGTGATAAGGTTTTTATAGTGGGTTACATTATGTAAATAAAATAAATTTAAAATATTTATGATGCATAAAGTGTATATATTATTTGTATTAAATTCCATTATTTATAAGATTTTATTTCTTTGTTATATATTGTGATTTCCCCTGGGATTCCCGGGAAGTGTTAGAGTGTTTCCTAACTGTGGTTAGCAAGGTCAGTTTATCTCAGTCAACAATGCTTCTGGTGGGAGTCCTCTAAAATGGGCAACATGGATATAAACGATTGACTAAACTTGATTTTATCTCCATTTGCCGAACACACATTGATAAAATCCATATAACTTCGTTCAATACTTAGTGCAGTACATGGAAAATTCTTTAAAAGGTTCGTCAGATCCATCACTATGCAGAATGTTTTGGTATTCTGCATTCCTAGTGGTATCAGACTCAAGTTTGTTCAAATCATGTCCCTGGATTCATATTTGTGCTCTTTATAGATGCCAAACTTTAAGTTAGTTCAGCATGAGTAATATTCTTTAAAAGTCCTCTTTTTCAGATCCACCAGTCAGACTCTTTTGATATTTGGAATACAACATTTTTATGGGGGTCAGATATTTGTTCAAATGAGATCCCTGGGTTCATATTTAAGCTCCATATGAGAACCCGAAATTTAACGTGGTTCAGTTTGAGTAGCATGCTTTAAAAACGATTTCTTCAAACCCAGCACTCAAAATAGTTTTATATTTGGTTTTCAACATCATCACGTTTGTTCAAATCAATTCCCGGCTCATATTTAGGTTCCCTGTTGGAACCCAAAGTTTAACTTAGTGCAACGTGAGGAATTCCTTTAAAACCTTCTTCAGAGTCGCCAGTCAAATTAGTTTGATATTTACTTGAGGGGTTCTGATTCACGTTTGTTAAATAATGTCCCTATGTTCATTTTCGTGTTCCCTTTAATGAAGTCCAAATTTTAACCTAGAGTAATATGAGGACTATCCTTCTAAGATTCTCTTCTTCAGATTCAGTGTAGCGGTCGAGGTATAAAGGCCATTTACCAACCACCCTTGTTGGTCCGGATCTCTTAGTCTCGTGGTAAATCGGTTGCTTTGTGTGCTAGAGATCAACGGTTCGAACCCCGGCTCTCGCACTTATCTCTCCTCCTGTTACATTTGGGGGCTCGTCCGATCCTCAGCAGTAGGTGGCACTGTGGGTGTTTCGACCGCTCTGAGGGAGGAACTTGGGTGAGATTCACATGCGGTGAATCTCAAAAGAAGGGGAGAGTAGTGTAGCGGTCGAGGTATAAAGGCCATTTACCAACCAGCCTAGTTGGTCCGGATCTCTTAGTCTCGTGGTAAATCGGTCCCTTTGTGTGCTAGAGGTCAACGGTTCGAACCTCGGCTCCCGCACTTATCTCTCCTCCTGTTACATTTGGGGGCTCGTCCGATCCTCAGCAGTTGTGGACGCTGTGGTGAAGCATGGTGAATGTTTCGACCGCTCTGAGGTGGAATCTGGGTGAGATTCACGGTGTGAATCTCAAAAGAAGGGGAGAGTAGTGTAGCGGTCGAGGTATAAAGGCCATTTACAAACCAGCCTGGTTGGTCCGGATCTCTTAGTCTCGTGGTAAATCGGTCGCTTTGTGTGCTAGAGGTCGGCGGTTCGAACCACGGCTCCCGCGCTTATCTCTCCTGTTACATCACCAGGCAGAATCTTTCGATAAATAGAAAGAAAACAGTTTGTCTTGGAACGACTATTCTGTTTCATTAATGAATCCCTCTGATTGTGAGTGTGTAAGAACACACAACCAGAAAGCCCATGGTTGCCAAAAAAATAACCCAGTCATGTTCTTGTTGACTGTCGTTTCACCACACAACTTCTGGCTTTGAAATCAAAATTCTAGCCAATGAATGAGGTCTTTTCAGTGGTTCTAGACAACTCGTACCCACGGCAACTCGTACCAGTCAAGTGGTACCCAAAATTGGACGACTCGTACCCATTTTTCGGCTGGACAACTCGTACCCACAATTGGACAACTCGTACCCAAGGTTGGACAACTCGTACCTATGGCTGGTCAACTTGTACTTCGTGTTTAATTGTATGGGCGAAGGCAGTTAATGGCCTAAGAACTATAGAAGCAGGGTTTTTGCTTTTGTTTGATCCGTTTAAGGTGCTATAATAGTAATGGAAATCAGTATACTTCGAAATTCCTTCGTCAGATATTCCATGAATATGAATGAAATATACACACATTTTACGTCTAAATAACGGCTGTGATACACAGAACAGGAAACATATATTCATTGACCGTACTTTGTTGATAGCAGGCACCAGTGCTTCCTGGAAGTCTGCAATCGTATTCGTACGAGAACTGGGGTGAATGACACCCCCCCCCCCCCCCAACCCCGACACCCGGTTTCTGCGCTTCAATATAGGGAAATAGAGTACTGGAAAAAACTAAAAGGCCTTGCATCTAGGCCTAGGCTCTGCAAATTATCAGGGTGAAAACCATAGCCTTCGTCGCATTAACTCTTGCCTTTCCTGACCGGAGTGGCGCTTCACCAGTGATGTAACTTTGCCACACGAAAAATAATCTAAAGGTGGAGAGTGGCATTATTATTTTTCGTGTGGCAAAGTTACATCACTGGTGAGGCGACCCTCTGATCAGGCGAGAAAGGATTTCATTGTAAATTGAGAGTCCAGCCGGATTTTGTACTTGAAGCGTAGCACATTTACCCGCTCGGAAGAAAAACAGCAAACAATGACCAGTGATAGACTGAATCAAGAAGATCACAAATGATGTTCATTTAAAAACGAGATTCACTCGGAAGTGATTATGCCCCCCCCCCCCCCCCCCCACTCTCCCTACGTGGCAATGACCTTGATCTGTGACCTTGACCTCCATCAAACAAAAAAATTGTAAAAAGTTTAATATTTGTACTTTGGTTCATTTCTGAGTTATGGCTGAGACATGAATCTTGATGATTTTCAGTGTGCCCTTGAAATGTGACCTTGACCTTGAAGGTACGGACCCGGCTATGGTGTGTGACACATCCTCCCATGGTCCTTTATAATTGTGTGAAGTTTGATGACTGTGGCCCTAACAGTTTTCGAGTTATTGACTCGGACACACACACAGACGGACACACGCACACTTCAATCACTCTATGCCACCCGACTTAAGTCGGGGGGCATAAAAATCCAAGTAAAAAGCCCTAATACATCTTTCTCTATGAGTCCACCTGCTCGCATCAGCTGATTTCTGTCGGAAATTTAATGGTCAACACCGACACACCTGAAAAACTTGACAGTCATTAATTTAGACTTACCCGGCAGTGACAGGTGTGAGATCATAAAGAATTATTTTCTATCATCTATTACCTTATAGTCGATTGGTGTTTAATTTTCTTCCAATTATCTGTGCATATTATTATCGCCAATTAAGTTAATCTTCCAGTTGGGAGGTGTGTTGTTCTAACAATTATCTTCCATGTCAATCATGAAAATTGAATGATAATTAACATTTTTGTAAGGTTTGCAATTAGACTATAAAGGTGAATCTCTCTTTTTCTCTCTCTCTCTCTCTCTCTCTCTCTCTCTCTCTCTCTCTCTCTCTCTCTCTCTCTCTTTATAGGCACCTGACTCTCGTGCCTCGACCGATCGAAACAAAAATTGGCACAGGTCTATATAGATGTAATTTGACCAGGAAAGGGACTTCTGATGGGCCCCGATCGCGTCCGACATCGCGTTAATGCTTGAACCAATGAAGGGGTGGGGTAGGGTGGAGGGAATGAGCACCGATCGCATCTGATTTTGCGTTAACCCCTCAACACGTGAAATGCTGGGTATGACTACCAGTACAACAAAATATTACGTAGACAAGCCCTCAGAAGTTTAACGAAGAGCCAAAGATTACCCGATTTTTTTTTTTTTTGGGGGGGGGGGGTGGGGGGTGGGGGGGGTCGTCTTCCGTATCTACACCACTGTACTAATATATAATTTAAATATTTTCTGTTTCCTTCGAATTGCTCTCTTGATGAAATGTTCATACCGGCGAAATTGACTTTCGGCGAAGTCTGTTCAGACTGTTCTGCTGAGATAAATGCTAAAAATGGAAAGTTTTTGCCTTTCTGCACACCCATTGAAAGCAGACACTCATCTTCTCAAGTCCTTCAGCCAATATTCCCCTTCGCCCATACAATTAAAGACCAGGTACATGTTGATCAACTGTGGGTACGAGTTGTCCAACCTTGGGTACGAGTTGTCCAACTGTGGGTACGAGTTGTCCAGCCGAAAATGGGTACGAGTCGTCCAATTTTGGGTACGACTTGACTGGTACGAGTTGTCGTGGGCACGAGTTGTCCTGATACCTTTTCAGTAAGCTCTTCAGTCATTTTTCAACATAATTGTGCAGTCAACCTGGCTAATAGAAATGATCGGCTAATGCAGGAAACGCATTTTATATAATGCAAACCACAACTAAGTGAACCCCCAAAAAATGTTTTTCATTGCTAGATGGAAAGTTCTAAAATATTATTTTTATGATAGTTGTGAAAAAATGTAACGTAACAAAATATGTTGCCGTGAACATTTGTTATTTGCACAAGAATTTTTCGTAAGATCATTAATATTTTCCATCAAGTATTCTATTCTTTGGACATTATTTGGTCCTTCTGTCTACAGCATGTGCCCTATAGAGATCAGCCTGATCATTAATTCATCCATCCATTCGTCCACACACCCCATATTTTCTGCATTTTTTTCAGCTATCGACAGGGGGGGGGGTCTTCCAAAAAATTCCGGGCACAAGGCCTAAAATACTTTTTTCCACCTTTTGACCACCACCCACCCACCCACGTGCAAAAAAAAATGTTTCCTCTGACCACTTGGACACCCACCCCACCACCTATATTTTTTCAGTGTATCACCACAGTGGGTAATGAAAAATTATTACACTGAGCTTCCAGTTGTCAACCCTTGCCTTAATTTGAATCCTAATCTGATAACTGTTTTTTTCACATCTTTATGTTCTGGTGGTTCTAATACCTGATGACAGAACTTTCAGTTGAGCATTTGTAATTCATGCATTTCAATAATATGCCTATATACACTATGGCATAGTGTATACTGGCATATTATTGAAGTGCATGAATTACAAATGCTGAACTGAAATTTCTGGCCTCAATGCTCTCATAATAATTATCATTCATGTGTTAAGTTCCGAGACTGAAGAAACAGTTTAAATTTAGTGAAGAAGTTTTAATTTTAATGACCTGACTACAGGCTGTGTCTAGGCTTGAGGTTTCAGCCAATTGTCATTACTCAAAAGATAGTTGATAGCGTAGGAAAGCTGAATATCTGTCACCTAACCCTATTGTAAATCTCACTGTCCGTCCTGGTCCGTCTCCGAAAAAAATGTCAGCATTGATTTCTGCATATAACAGCATATAATGTAAGAATTAGACTATTTTTGTGAACATCAAATAGAGGATTAAAATAATCTTCTTTTGCTGCATAGTATTATGATCAGCTACTCATCTATATACTCTGGCTCAGTCAGGGTCAGTTTTCAATTCAAATATTAACTGTAACTTTTGTTTCATATTTTCACGAGGTAGCCAGACAAACCCTTTGTGAAAACCCTGGTACTATCACTATGAGCTTGAATTAAGAAAGTGGGGTTTTATATCAATGATGCACAGTGAGAATTTTCATTAGTTTCAGGTTACAAGAGCTCTACTCAGAGAAACTGGGCATTTAGATTATTTTCCGTAAATTTTTTACATTATTTTAGATGTTCTGCTAAACACATTGACTCATTGTAAATCCAAATTGTGCCGTGATGATTCAGCTATGAAAATTATGTTAACCATTCTCAAATTAAAATTCATAAATGAATTTTTTGGAAGACCCCCCCCCCCCCCCCCCCCCCCGCTATCGATAGAAATATTGAAAGGATTTTTGTATGTAGCTTCCTGGTGGGTACTTACAGATCAAGTTACAATTCCATTTCACTCACTTGATTTATTACAGAGTTATTGCTCTTGAACTCAGAAATTCTACAGTTATAACAGATTTTCCACTCTTTTTAGCTCACCTGAGAAGCGCGAAGGGGAGCTTTACTAATCACTTTCTGTCCGTCGTCGTCTGTCCTGCCGTAAACTTTACTTTATCGACTTCTCCTCACAAATTACTTGACCCAATTGAACCAAATCTGGTGTGCATGTTCCTATCATATGTCAATTCAAGTTTGTTCAAATAAAGTTGTCACGGGGGGGGGGGGGGGGGGCACCACAAGGGGCATAACTCTGATAGCACCCATAAAATACAAAAATCTTTTTCAGATCCATCAGTCAGAATCCTTTAACATTTGGTTATACATCATCTCTAGGGAGGTCAGATTCAAGTTTGTTTAAATCGGGTCCCCTGGGTTGAAAATTTGGGTCTGGTTCGAACTTAGAAATTTGGGACCAAAATTCGAAGAAAAAAACATTTTTGATTTTTTATACGTTTTGTTCAATTTTGAGACGAAAAAAAAAATCAATTTTTAGGCTGAAAATTTTGGGTCCAGTTTCGACTTCGAAATTTTGGACCAAAATTCGGAAATTTTTTCTTTGGATTCTTTTATGCGCTTTGTTCAATTTTAAGACGAAAAAAAAAATAAAAATTTAGCCTGAAATTTTTGGGTCCGGTTCTTTTCAAATCTAGTTCCCAGATGAATTAGAGTGCTTTGGTGCAAAAATGTTTTTACCCCACGTCCTCCTCTCCCTTCCTTATCGGGGGGGGGGGGGGGGGTGGGTGCAGTTAGATGTAACAAAATTGTTTTGGCTGCAAAATATATTTTGAAAGATTAGAGTGATTTTATGCAACTCCCCCCCCCCCTCCAAAAAAAATACCCCTATGACCCCCAACCCCACTCCCCACCCCCGGGGGTCAGTTAAGCAGAGGAAAAAAAATTGCTACTAAATGCGTTTTGGAGGAATTAGAGTGAATTTACGTAAAAAAAAGGACCCCTATAATAATTTCATGACTTCATTCCTCTGAAGTGTTGATGAGCCATGATTAGCTGAAATGTGATCCCAAAATACTTCTTTGAACAACTTGTTTAAGAAATCTTCAGATCCACCAGTCAGAATCCTTTCATATTTGGAATACAACATCTCTAGGTGGGTCAGATTCAAGTTTGTTCAAATCGGGTTCTTTGGTTAATATTTTGGCTCACTATTTGGGCCCAAAGTTTAACTTCATGCAATGTGAAGACATTTTTTTAAAAACCTTCTTCTTCAGATTCACCAGTCAGAATTCTTTCATATTTGGTATATAACATCTCAAAGGGGATCAGATTCAAGTTTGTTCGATTTGAGTCCCTGGTTTAATATTTGGGCTTTCTACTGGTGGGGGTGGCAGGAGGGCGCATGTTAGGCTCAGGTTTGTTCAAATCCATTCCTTAGTGTTTTTCCATAAAATTTCATGACTTCATTCCTTTGTAGTGTTCATGAACCATGTCTTACTGAATGTGACCCCCAAATACTTCTTTGAACCACTTTCGCAGGTGAGCGATTAAGGCCCTTTGGAGCCTCTTGTTTCAGCGATGGATGGAAATATTGAAATGATTTTTTGTATGTAGCTTCCAGATGAGCACTTACAAATCAAGTGTCAATTGCATTCTACTTGTAGGGTTTCTAACAGAGGTATTGACCCTGTTCTTTGAAATTTGACAGTTATAACATACTTTCCGCTCTTTTCTTCACTAATGTTGCACTTTTTCAGCTGTGGATGGAAATATTGACATTAGTTTTTAGCTTAACTTGACATAGTCAAGATAAGCTATTGCCATCACACGTGCGGAAGTCTGTTAGTCTGTGAGTCTGTTTGTCTGTGAGTCTGTTCACATTTTCCTTTAGCACGGGCTACATCCCGCAGTTCTTGTCTGGTCGTCACGAAATTTGATATGCAGGTTTGGGGTCCATGTCTAGATGAGAACGTCCCCTTTTGGTCGCGATCGGGCAACCGGTATGGCTGCCCGAGCCCCAAACCCGAAAACCATTAGCACAGTCTACAGGTCGTATTTACGAAGGGATTTCATTGTAACTTGGTAGGATGCCTCTGTATAATGCCTAGATGAGAACGTACCCTTCTGGGCATGATCTATCACCGTGAGGGCTGCCCAAGCCGAAACCAAAAACTTTTAGCACAGTCAGCAGGTCATGTTTAATGTGGATGGATTTCATTGTAACTTGGTAGGATGACTCCTTATAATGTCTAGATGAGAATTTCCCATTTGGGCATGATCTGCCAACCTTGACGACTGCCCGAGCCCAAAACCCGAAAATCTTTAGCACAGTCTACAGGTCATATTTACTGAGGAATTTCATTGTAACTTGGTGGGTTGACTTCATATAATGTCTAGATGAGAAAGTCCCTTTTGGACGTGATTGGGCAACTGTGACGGCTACAGGGGCCCGAAGCCCGAAAACCTTTAGCACAGTCTACAGGTCATATTTATGAAGGGATTTCATTGTAACTTGGTAGGATGACTCCAAATAATGTCTAGATGAGAACGTCCCTTTTTGATCGCGATCATTCAGCCTTGATGGGTGCCCGAGCCCCAAAACCTTTAGCATAGGCAAAAGGTCATATTTATGGAAGCATTTCATTGTAACCTATTAGGTTGACTCCATATAATGCTTAGATTATGACATCCCCTTTTGGTCGTGATTGGTCAGCTGTGATGGCTACAAGTGCCCGAAGCCCGAAAACCTGAGCACAGTCTACAGGTCATATTTATGAAGGGATTTCATTGTAACTTCGTAGGATCACTCCAGATGATGCCAGATGAGATTGTCCCCTTTGGTTGTGATCATTCAACCATGATGGATGCCCGAGCCCATAGCCCGAAAACCTTTAGCACAGTCTACAGATCATATTTATGAAGGGGATTTCATTGTAACTTGGTAGGTGACTTCATATAATGTCTAGATGAGAACGTCCTCTTTTGGACTGATTGGGCAACTGTGACGGCTAAAGGTGCCCGAAGCCCAAATATCTTGAGCAGAGTCTACAGGTCATATTTATGAAGGGATTTCATTGTAACTTGGTAGGATGACTCCAAATAATGTCTAGAAGAGAACGTCCCATTTTGATCGCGATCATTCAGCCTTGATGGGTGCCCGAGCCCAAAAAACCTTTAGCATAGGAAAAAGGTCATATTTATGGAAAGATTTCATTGTAACCTGTTAGGTTGACTCCATATAATGCTTAGATGATGACATCCCCTTTTGGTCGTGATTGGTCAGCTGTGATGGCTTCAAGTGCCCGAAGCCCGAAAACCTTGAGCACAGTCTACAGGTCATATTTATGAAGGGATTTCATTGTAACTTCGTAGGATCACTCCAGATGATGCCCAGATGAGATTGTCCCCTTTGGTTGCGATCATTCAGCCATGATGGCTGCCCGAGCCCGAAGCCCCGAAAACATTTAGAACAGTCTGCAGGTCCATATTTATGAAGGGATTTCAGTGTAACTTGGTAGGTTTACTTCATATAGTGTCCAGATGAGAACATCCCCTTTTGGACATGAGTGGGCAAGTGTGACGGCTAAAGGTGCCCAAAGCCCGAAAACCTTTAGCACAGTCTACAGGTCATATTTATGAAGGGATTTCATTGTAACTTGGTAGGATGACTCCAAATAATGTCTAGATGGGAACATCCCATTTTGGTCGTGATCATACAGCCTTGATGGGTGCCCGAGCCCGAAAACCTTTAGCATGGGCAAAAGGTTATATTTATAGAGGGATTTCATTGTAACCTGTTAGGTTGACTCCATAAAATGCCTAGATGATGACATCCCCTTTTGGTCGTGAGTGGTCAACTGTGATGGCTACAGGTGCCCGAAACCCGAAAACCTTCAGCACAGTCTACAGGTCATATTTATGAAGGGATTTCATTGTAACTTCGCAGGATCGTTCCAGATGATGCCCAGATGAGATTCCCCCTTTGGTTGCGATCATGCAACCATGATGGCCGCCTGAGCCCGAAGCCCAAAAACCATTAGTACAGTCTACAGGTCATATTTATGAAGGAAGGGATTTCATTGTAGTTTGGTAGGTTGACTTCATATAATGTCTAGATGAGAACGTCACCTTTTGGACACGATTGGGCAACTGTGACGGCTACAGGAGCTCAAAGCCCGAACACCTTTAGAACAGTCAACAGGTCATAATTATGAAGGGATTTCATAGTAGCTTGTTAGGTTGATTCCATATAATGCCTAGATGATGACATCCCCTTTTGGTCGTGATTGGTCAGCTGTGATGGCTACAAGTGGCCGAAGCCCGAAAACCTTGAGCACAGTCTACAGGTCATCTTTACGAAGGGATTTCCTTGTAACTTCGTAGGATCACTCCAGATGATGCCCAGATGAGAATGTCCCCTTTTAGTTGCGATCATTCAACCATGATGGCTGCCAGAGCCCAAAGCCCAACAACCTTTAGCACAGTGTACAAGTCATATTTATGAAGGGATTTCATTGTAACTTGGTAGGTTGACTTCATATAATGTCTAGATGAGAACGTTCCCTTTAGACGCAATTGGGAAACTGACGGCTATAGGGGCCCGAAGCCCGAAAACCTTTAGCACAGTCTACAGGCCATATTTATGAAGGGATTTTAATGTAACTTGACAGGATGACTCGTTTTGGAATAATTTCACTGTAACTTGTAACTTTTGTTGATATACGTTAACTGTGAGGGCCACATACATTAACTGTGAGGTCATATTAACCCACCCCTCAGCTCTTTAGTACAGTGTACGCCTCATATTATTCTTATCAAAAACATAGCATACAGGGAACAGAAATGAACATATTCCCAATTATCACAATTCTTGTCTTATTTCATAATCCTTTCATAAACATTGAACATTATCCTTTTCATCAAACACAACACACAAGTTAAGCTACAGTGTCACTGACACTTTCATTGTATGTAGTTTCCTGGTGGGAAGTTACAGATGAACTTTCAATTCCATTGTACTTGGATGGTTTATTACAGAGTTATTGATCTTGATCTTAGAAATTTGACAGTTTTAACAGGCTTTCCGCAATGTTCTTTCTAATGTTAGCAATACATGAATGATTTTTGTACCTTCCCTGTGGAGAATTACAGATGGAGTTCTGTTTTTGCTCCCTTCACTCAGTTTTTCACGCAGTTACATAGTTATTGCCCTTGAACTTGGAAATTTGATCGATGTAACAAGTTTTTCCACACATTTTTTTCCATTATGGGTGGAAATATTGAAATAATTTTTTGTATGTAGCTTCCTGATGAGTACACCTCCACATCAAGTTTTAATTTCGTTCACTCTTTTTGTTTATCGAAGAGTGATTGCACTTGAACTTGGAAATTCCACATGTTAGCTGCGGTTATAGTTCTTCATCTATCATACAGACTGCTGTTTTGGAAATTTGTCTGGAAAACAAGACTTTCCATTGTAAATATCTCTTTTACATATTCATATAAATACACTGGACCCTGGAACCCAAAACAACTATTGCGTACATCGTTTCACTGGCCTCTCAAGACAGGTGTCTCTTAATGAAGGCTTTACCGTACTATATACTGTTCGAATTGCAAACCGCTTCCAATGGGACACACTAAAATGTGTACCCCGGCCCTGGCTCCGGAAAAGGTGTGCCACAAAAATAAAATAATTCTAAATATTTCTCCATAAACCTTTAAAGTACCCCTAAATGATGCCACATACCAAAAATGATCGCATTATACGTACGAATAAGAAAGAAATGCAACTTTATATTTCCCAGGCACACCTTTTCGGGAGCCGGGGTCGGGGTACACATTTTTGTGTGTCCCCTTCAAATGGCTCCCATCACTTTGTATCTAGTTCACCTTTGAACCATCAAAAGTTGGATTGAAAAATTCCATTCGTCCGCTGTTCAATCCATACAAGAGTAGAGCAGTGTGGAAGCGTCAGGCGGTGTTTAGTTACT
This sequence comes from Pictodentalium vernedei, assembly GCA_031216915.1. Taxonomy (NCBI): domain Eukaryota; kingdom Metazoa; phylum Mollusca; class Scaphopoda; order Dentaliida; family Dentaliidae; genus Pictodentalium; species Pictodentalium vernedei. The sequence continues at coordinate 301,984,924 of CM062292.1, read as the reverse complement.
CATTTGAAATAACAAAGCACTAATTTGAAATAACAAATTACTAATTTGTGTATTCAATTTACTAGTGTTCAACCGATGATCGGAACCGGCCACCACAATCGGCCGATTGTGGGCAATCGGATAAAAACGGCAACGGCTCCTGGAACATCGGTTCAACCGATTGTTGCCAAGCATTTTGTGATGATTCATTAACCGCATTCTATTATCTTCGGCAATTGTTCAATTGTTAATGTAAAATGATGTCAATGATACCATTTAATAAAGTTGAGAAACAACCACAATGTGTATTCTTAATCTCTCTAGACGCCCCTTTACGGGATATACAGGTTAAACGACATGTAAAGCTTACAACTGACCGCACTTGCGGCAATCGCCAGTTCATACTGGAAAAGTGAATATTGTACTCCTGGGGTGGCAGTAAAATTACCAGTCGCATGCATTTGGGTGGTAAACGTGGCTCTGGGAGCCACGTTTACCACACAAGTATGTGCGACTGGTAATTTTACTGCCACCCCAGTCAACGAAGTTTAACACTGTGAAAAATGTTCAGTTTAATGTCGTTCTTTCGAGCCTCGACTTGTCTTGTAGTGCACGGTATTACAATCAGAATCGGCCGATTGTGAGCTCAAATAACCGGTAATCGGACAGCGACAATTTTGGGTAATCGGTTGAACACTGCAATTTACTAATTTGAATATTCAATTTATTACAAAACTGTTTATTCAAATCATTAGCCATTTTTTTCCAAATGAGTACAAGACAGTTTACTAATTTGTTTATTCCATTTACTAATTTGAATATTCAGTTTATTACAAGACTCTTGATTTAAATTATGAGTAGACTGTTTTACAAATTAACTTCTAATTGAAAGATGTATGTTCTCCATTATTACGATAAGAAGGTCTTCGAAAATGAATTCAGAATAACGATGCATGATTCTGTCACGTGGATTGTCGTTAGGTGGCGTTCGAGTTGCCACGTTGCGACGTGGTCGTCAGAGTGATATGAAATGTGAGTGCGCACGCGTCGACTTGTGCGTTTAGTGGTTGGCAGTCAGGCGTCTTGTGGCAAGAGCTGTGTATACCATCAATGTAAACTGTATCGTTGCCAACTCTAGAATGATAGAGTTTGAGTCTTCTCCCCGTAGCCTGTGTGGATTGGGGGTTTACTCTGCACCGTTTTAGTTGCAGCTCAGAAACTCATCCATTCTGTGATTGAGCCCGTGGCCATGCATATCCCACGCCCTAAAAACTATGCGTTCGTCCAAAACTGTTTATAAAATAAAAAAAATCATAATTTTATTATATGTTCAGTAGGCCTACATCATCTTAGAAACACTCAAAGAGCAAGACTCTTTCAAAGAGAGGTCATAAACGTTTTATTGATTTATTGGTATTTAAGGTCACATATTTCTGCACAGTGGCTAATTGTGGTCGCAGCTTGGATATAAAGTCAAATTTTTAATTATTTATACCCATGTTGCCTATTTTAGAGGACTTCCACCCCTGGCATTGGTGACTGGGTCCTATTTTCCCAGTAAAAACAGAGCTTGCTAACTGTGTGTGAGCACTGCTTCACTTCCTGGGGTTCCCACGGGGTAAACGTCGTTTTAGAATATAAAGCACTTACTTTCAAGGTTTTCAACACAGATTGAAAGTGTTCTCTGGCTCAAGGCCGAGGTATGTATCGTGTCTGCTCCAGCGGGACCATGTAAATTAAATAGACACTTTGCCAATGACAAATATTCAGATAACAGAACAGGAGTATACAATTAGCAGGAATTGGGTCAACTTTCCTGCCTTCTGGTGATAATCTGAGCATTTATTCTATTATATCTTGTTTGACAGAGCTCATTGAGCTCTGTCAAACGAGATATAATAGATTAAATGCCCATGTTGGTTGTTTTGAAGCCAAATGTGGTGATTTCAGGTCTTGTCAGAGTAATTCTTCAGCAGATTATAAGTTTTTTTTATTCAATTAACTGGTTGAGTGCTGGAAGCCCATATTTGGGCTTTACTCTAAAGTGCCGGTACTCTAACTCAGAGGCTTCAAACTCCGTGGGTGTTCTTCATATTATCTTTCAATCTAAATCATTTGGTCTGTATGGATTTTCCTTGTTAACAGTTTATGGGAGAGGCACTCTCCCATAAATTGTAACAAGGAAAATACTTGTGAACAAATTTTGATGACTGAAAATAACTTAGCACCCTACCAGTTAATAGCAGTTTACTCTATAACCTGCATGCAATTATTAACAAGTCAAATTTGTATTAAAGAGATGGCAAATGCCACTAAATGGTTTGGTGTTTGAAAGTCCTATTCAGTTAACAGGGATAGTCAATTAAGAGATACCCAATTAAACGGGTTCCATCGCATTAGGAAAGACAGGTTTCGTGTGAAGGGTAGTAAACATCTGCTGACACGCTGCACATTTTCATCGTTCATTTTTATTCGTTGAAATGTTTCGTTCGATGAACGGAAGGCGGGTACACAATCGAATTTTGTTTCAGAAAATCGAAACGAACGATTCCGATCGGCTGTTCACTGCACGTGGGTTCAATCTTGATGTGCAAGGCTGGTTCGCACGTTCATTCCGGATCACGGATGATGAGGTAGCGGAATGCTAAAACGGTCTATAAAGACGAGTAGCATAAACTCTGTTGACCCAACCCACTACAGAACAGATGGCTGCTGGGTGCTGCTCGCGGCTAGACCCTGCCCCGACCGACTTACGAGAGATTTACAATAACATTTTTATTTATTTTTTTCTAATCAGGCATAAATTTGGTAACTTTGTGCAGCCGTGGAGAACGATGTGTGGAATTTAGGCTATAAAATTATTATTATTTTGTACAAGAGGGTTAAAATTCATGAGTCAACCCTGTTCTTGAACGGACACTTTTCCATTCATCTTTTCTGAATGTTTATTCGTGTGGCTTACTAGGCTTACCTGTCGACATAATTTTCTAGTTTCCTTCTTTTTAAAAAGGGGACATTTGAAATGGATTACAAGTGAAGCAAAGAAAAAGACGCTCAATGGACAAGACGTCGCTATTCTTAGGGGATTAAGAACACAAAATCAACAAACTTGTGTGGCTTGGAAAATAAAATGAAAACCCCGGAATGTTTTGTACATACATCCTGTAACCTCTTGAGCCATGTCAACCCCTTGGTTACCATTGTAAGTTCATTATAAAACAGTGGCGCACACATAGGAAAGGCCAGGGGGCGATCGCTACCCTTTGGCCAAGTATTCTGTCGGAAATTTAGAGTTTTGTCTGATTTTTCTATATGAACGATGGTCAGTTAACACTAAAAATATTTGCCAACTGTCATTTAGGATCAGATAAAATTACACCTATTGATCATCAGTTAAAAAATACATATTCCTCAAGAGGCGTGGACATACCCATCTTAGTATGGAACGTCAAGACAATAAAAATTCTGACATATTCTAGTGGTGCAAAGCAACGCCCAGTGCATCGCTCGTTTTGGCATATAACGCAGATTTTGCTTCGCTACTTTCTTTAGGATTTGCTGTGGTCTCTACATAAACGTACGAGACGATGGGTCAGAGGCAAGGGTGGTGCCAATGAGGGAGGGCACTGGAGACTACACCCCTCGATAGGGAGAGTTATAGCCCCCTCCCCCATCTTTATTGTGTGCTTGCATGTCTGGGAATACCCTAGCCCCGCGTCAGGGAGCACAAGCACCACCTACCCCCACCCCCCCTTGGGGAAATTCTGGCGCCACCACTGGTCGGAGGGTACATCCCACACACTAACCTATGACCTCACACCCATCCCCTCACCTCACCCATCCCCATAAAAAAATCTCTGCCACTCTTCAGACTAAATTTAGGTGTCCAGAGAAATACTACCTTGGAAAGGTAATTTGTAGCAGTTTAATATCATTGAAAATATGATGATCAAATGGCAAAAGACCTCGGATGTTCCTGCTTGAATAAATAAATATATTTGAAAATTGTGTAGGCCAAACACTCATAAATCAGTTAAAATATGTCCGGTGTTTTAGGATTGTTTAGCATAACTGAAGAAAAAGCCTCATACTAATGTATTCTCAACACAAAAACTCCAGTCAAATCGGGCAGGGAGTCGCGAAGATGACCAGATGGGGAGTGTAAATCTGATTTATACCGCCATCCCGACAGTAATGGGTCAAGTCCCCACTGAAAAAAATGTTCCAGCTATATCGTCATGGCATGTCTTCGTCGAAGGAATGTCTTTGATGATGTGGTTGAAATATCAGTCATGGTTATAAAATTAAAAAAAACTCAAGACTTCTTGGGAATTTATTTGTGGATAAATAAAATATACATGTAGTAGTTGCGACGCAACTCGCTATTTAATTAATCAAAATTGGTCATGTTGGACTCCAGGGGCGCAGCTAAGATTTCCTATTGGGGGGGGGGCATAATATTTTTTTTTGGGGGGGGTGCTAGGTCGATCTATGCCACAGGAATATCCGAAGACCATAGGCCTGAGGTGGGGTGGGTATGACCCTCCCATTGGTGGGGGTTCGGGGGCATATCCACCCCACCTCAGTCCTACGGTATCGTCCCCCCCCCCCCCACTCCATTGGAGAGGGTTCGAGGGGCTCCTTCAAGAAAATTTAAAAAATTTAATGCCCGAGACTGAATCTGGGACCATCTGGTGCTTTAATTTTCTTATTTTGAGTGTGGGGGGGGGGGGCACTTTTCAACCCCCACTTCTCGCATCGGGTACTAGAAACCTTCATTCATTGGACAAACAACATGTGACCTGTGCCCAAATATCAAATCTATTTTCTAAATAAAGAATATGATTACGTACGCGTGCGAATTGATACCTAATATATCAATCCAGATGAATATGTAGCGATTGGAAAAATTATCGGGGGGTCCACAACCCCGCCCCAACCCTGTTATGTCACGCAGCTGAATTATCCGGTGGCCGATTTCGTCCAACGACTCCTTCCCATGTGTTTTTTACTTCGTACGCCTATGCCCCCCCCCCCCCCCCAACAGAGAAATCTATCAACTCGAGAAGTTGTGTGATAAGACACGTAAATCCTGTGCGCGGGGTGGGGGATGTGCACCCTTCCCTCATATCGGAAGATAGTTACGACCCCTCCCTCTAAAAACTTAGTTGCTTCGTCGGGTAGCAGTGGGAGAGAGCACTAGTTCCTCCGACGTAGCATGTTCAAAGATCCCCGCATGCATAGCGATAAAGGTGTCACAGATGGTTGCCAGTTTGATGATATGCTAGTCGGACCAGTCCCAGAAACTAATCACGGCGATCGACATTGCCTTGGTAAAACCTTGGCATTCTGTGACGTCTCTTCACTGGACACCTGCTAATATTATTCACCAATATTTACATAAAAAAATCTCGTGCTACTGAAGTGCTGAATTGTATTGTGTGCTTGCCTTTAACTGTGATTCGAAAATGTATTGAACCCTCAACACACTGATGTCCAAAATATCAAATTTTCAAGTCACCAATGTTTCCCATAATGCAGGTATGAATTTAATCTTGTTTCACAGAGCATTTTCCCCATCGAGTAACACAAGGAATTTAACCAATTCAGTCATTGATCTCTGTCAAACAAGACTGAACTTCACTGAAATGGACACACTAAAAACTAAAGTGTTAAAACTGACACGTTCAGAGTGTTAATCCCATTCTATCTCTTAGGGTTTGATTTTAACACTCAAAGTGCAATGCTTTAAGCACTTAGACATTACAATCGTCAGATATCTGAAACTTGAATGGATGGCACTTCCCATGTGTCTTGCATTGGTGTTTCTTCCAGAATCGGCCATAATTTGATTTGCGCTTGGTGGGTACATAATTAAAAGGACACAACGCAGATGACGCGGATCAGGCTCGAGATTTCGAGCCTGATCCGCGTCATCTGCGTTGTTTCCTTTTAAATGTCGCGACATTACACTTGTCAAGTGGTATTATTGTAACAGCTGTCAGGTTCTGGGATATCTACACTTGAACAAAGTGCTAGTTCAGCACTTAGTAAGTTTTAAATACAGCACTTCAAGTGTAGTTTTTAACACTTTAGTTTTTAGCGTGGAGAGACGCATGATGGGGGAAATTTGTAGCTTGAAAATTTGAATATTTAGACATCAGAGCGCAATGGGTTAATGCTAACTTTTTTAAAATGTATGTAAAACAAACCCTGGATTATATTTTTTCAACTCAGTTGATCATTAACTGAAAATGTTCTGGTGGTCTTTTTTTCCTGAGTGCAACAGAGAGAGGATTTTATGAAGGGGAATTTTGTCGGGGAGGGATTTTGTCAGAGGTGATTTTGTCGAGAAAGAATTTTGTCGTGGCGGATTATATGGGGGGGGGGGGGGGCGTGAGGGGATTTTAGCGGTCTCCCCTAATTACGGTGACTGAATACTCTTTCATTCTCTGTGTCTGAATAGCTCGCGATTAAGCAAAGCTTTGTTTTTATGCGAACAGTCGGGCAAACTCGGTCGGGAAACATGGGCCAACACACTCCACCAGATCCCAATATCGAAGATAATTACGCACCCAAATTTTTCATATGTGATATTGAATCCGGGACAAAATGTCCGTGGGCATAGCATGGGCATGATTTTCACATATTATATCATTTGGAATTACAGACTATGAGTTGTTTTTTTATATATTGTTTATTTAAAACTAAGTAAATCTAAGTAAAGATTTTTAGCACAGGTGAAATCAAAGAAATATATATCTATATCTATTTATGTGTATGGTGCCCTATAAATTAATCAGTTGATCATCGTGAAAGCTGTTCAAGGCTTTACAAGATATTTTGTTAGATATAGGTCATTTAATGTTTTTACTTTGCAGCGTGAGAGCTGCAGAATCAAAATATCGAATGGTGTATGCATTGCCCTGTAACTTAATCACTTGATCGCCGTGTAAACTTTTCACATCTTTACAAGAAATTGTGTGAGGTATATGTCATAAACCGGAAATTGTTCCAAGAAAAATCATTTTCCACAATGTTATTCTTGTGTGAAAACATCTGGTTCTTTGACTGCAATTTATCATTTATTTGTTAATGGTGAAAGGGATAAATTTGCGTTGAAATCTTCAAGGGTCGGTTGCATTCTGGTACAGAAATCGCTTCAAACTGCAACAAAATTCGTTCTTGCAGCATTATCGAGTCATCCCCACACTCCTAACTCAGTTGGGTTAAAAATTAACTCAAGTCAACTGGGTTAAGTGGCCCAGTTGATTGGGGTTAATTTTTAACCCACCTGATTTTAGAGTGAATCTCAACGATCCTAGGGTTAATAAAATTATTCCAAAAAACAGTTCGGATTTCAACAACAAATTCCTTCAAATATAATATTTCCAAATGACTGAATCTCAATACAAATGTGCTGGAGAATTCAACAAAATAATTCTGCACTCTCTAACCTATGAGTCCTTCTCTTGTTTGTGACAAGTTTTAAAATAGGTTTCAGCTATTCCATTCAAATAATTCAGCTAACCCATCTCATATCAAACATCAAAACCTGAGTGATATCTCTCAAATGTGATACAAATGAATAATCTGTTTTACATTATTTATGATTTATTTTTATTTTATTTATTTATTTATTTATTTCCTTCCTTTTAAGATAGTAGGTAAATAAATAATAATAAATAGATTTCAAAATCTGTCGTCACAGATATAAGAGAACATCTTTCTGGAAGTGACTTTCATAATTCTTAGCTCACCGAAGGGAGCTTAATTTATCACTTGCCGCCCGTCGTCGTTGTCCGTCGTGGAATTTACATTATCGACTTCTCATCACAAACTACTGGACCAAATTGAACCAAATCTGGTGTGCATGTTCCCTATCATATGCCAATTCAAGTTTGTTCAAATAAACTTTCCACGCTCACAGGGGGCACCACAAGGGGCATAACTCTGATAGCACCCATAATTTTTTTCAGAAATTCAAAAAAATCTTCTTCTTCAGATCCACAAGTCAGAATCTTTTCACATTTGTTATACAACATCTCTAGGGGGTCAGATTCAGATTTGTTCAAATCGACTCCCCGGGTTATGATTTGGGCTCTCTATTGGAGCCCGAATTTTAACTTAATGCAATATGTGGAATATTCTTTAAAAATCTTCTTCATCAGATCCACCAGTTGAAATTCTTTGATATTTGGTATACACCATCTCTAGGGGAGGGGGGGGGGGGGGGGGGGTCAGATTCAAGTTTGTTCAAATCGGGTCCCTGAGTTAGTATTTGGGCTCTCTATTGGAGCCCAAAGTTTAACTTGGTGCAATTTGAGGAAATTTCTTTAAAAATCTTCTTCTTCAGATCCATCAGTCGGAATCTTTTAACATCTTGTATACATCATCTCTAGGGGGTCAGATTCAAATTTGTTCAAATCGATACCCTGGGATGAAAATTTTGGGTCTGGTTCGGACTTAGAAATTTTGGACCAAAATTCGAAAAAAAAATCGATTTTTATGCGTTTTGTTCAATTTTGAGACGAAAAATAAATCAGGTTCCGACGGAAATTTTGGGCCAAAATTTGGACAATTTTTTTTCGCTTTTTTATGCGTTTGTTCAGTTTTGAGACGAAAAAAAAAAAAATTAGCCTGAAAATTTTGTATCTGGTTCGGACTGATATTTTAGACCAAAATTCGGAATTATTTTTATTTTTTATGCGTTTTGTTCAATTTTGAGACGAACACCAAAATTTGGACAATTTTTTGTTCGTTTTTTTATGAGTTTTGTCCAATTTAGAGTAGAAAAAAAAATTAGCCTGAAAATTTTGGGTCCGACTCCGATTCAAAATTTTGGACCAAAATTCGGAAAATTTTTTTCGATTCTTTTCAAAATCAAGTTCCTAGATGAATTAGAGTGCTTTTATACAAAAATGTCCTCCCCTCCCTTCCTTGTCGAGTGGGGAGGGGGGGTGGCAGTTAGATGTAACAAAATGTTTGGCCGCAAAATATATTTTGAAAGATTTAGAGTGATAAACCACCCAGCCACACTGAAATTTATCTTAGTGAAATATGAGGGAATTTCTTTTAAAATCTTCTTCAGATCCACCAATCAGAATCCTTTCATCTTTGGTATACAACATCTATTGGTGAGTCAGATTCAAGTTTGTTCAAATCGGATCTCTGTGTTAATATTTCGGCTCCCTATTTGAGCCCAAAGTTTAACTTAGTGCAATGTCAGGGCATTTCTTTAAAAAACCCTCTCCTTCAGATCCACCAGTCAAAATTCTTTCATATTTGGTATATAAGATCTCAAGGGTGATCAGATTCCAGTTTGTTCAATTTGAGTTCCTGGCTTAATATTTGGGCTCTCTATGGGTGTGGTGGGGATGGCAGGGGGGGGGGGGGGCATGTTAGGTTCAGGTTGTTCAAATCCATTCCTTAGTGTTTTTCCATAAAATTTGTCTTTCATGACTTCATTCCTTTGTAGTGTTGATGAACCATGTCTAACTGAATTTGACCCCAAACACTTCTTTTAACCACTTTGGCAGGTGAGCGATTAAGGCCCCTCGGGGCCTCTTGTGTAATTAGTTAACCCTTTGGACCGCGGTGGTATCTCCCATGTCAGTTCAATGGCAGAAATTCGAAGAGTCTATATTCATTAATTGGGGTAGACCAATTAATATTTTCAACGTGCAGCCTGAAGGCTGCACGTCGAAAATTTTGATTGGTCTGTCCTACACATTCAGTTACCAACCATCGTACTTAATGAAATTATCACGTAAATGTTCCTATCCTCTCTTGTTCAAAGGGTTAAGACAGCCACTTTCTATTCTATGAGTCCTCATGTTTGTGATAAGTTTTAAAATAGGTTTCAGCTATTCCATTCAAATAATTCAGCCAGCTCATCTCACATCAAATTTGTATATTTGTCAAATTACACAATACCTAAATGCTATTTCTCAAATATTTCAAATGCTATTTCTCTCTGATACAAATAAGAATTCTTTTTTACATTATTTATTTATTTATTTATTTATTTATTTATTTATTTATTTATTTATTTATTTATTTATTTGCTGCCTTTTAATATAGCGAAAAATGTCTAACAAATATTTTTCTATATCTATTGTCACGCCAGATATAAGAGAATATCCCCCTGTAAGACTTTAGTGACTTTCATAATTATGAAATAAGTTCTCGGCGTCTGGGTATTGTATATTCAATTAGAAATGCATCAATTGCAATCAAAACACCCCGACGCATGTAAAAAAAAACTCGTGAAAACATATATTTTCTTGCATTACACCTCATTAACCTCATCACAAGTGACGAAATTATTAATATTATAAAAAAAAAATTTCAAAACTCTTCCTCACCCGGGAAAGACGAAATTAGCTACAAAATTCGTAAACAGAGCCCTTACTAACTCCTTCATTACCAGCCTCAAACCCTATTTAACGTATATCTCGTCCATGACTACTTCCTAAAATGTTGGAAATCAGCCGTAGATGTCACGATACCGAAACCCGACAAAGAGCTCCCCAACCCGGCTAACTACCGCCCTAAAAGCCTCTTTAGCTGCATTGGTAAGGTCTTCGAGAGAGTCCTAACCAATCGGCACAGAGAGCACCTAGAAAACACAAACGTTTTTAACAAACGGCAACGCGCTTACAGGAACCAACACAATGCATGGATCACCCCTACTGCCTTGTTAATCTTGTGAAAACAGTCATCGAAAACCAACAAGTAGGCTCAGCAATCTCATTTGACGTCGAAAAATCATTTGACTCCGTTTGGCACAATAGAGTACGCTACAAACTCTGTAAACTGAATTTCCCCATAAAATTACTAAGACTGCTATCTCCCTTTTTAAATTAACGAAAACTTAAAGTCCAAATCAATAATGAAATGTCCAGTGATGTTACCCTCGAGGCCGGTACCCCCAGGGATCCGTCCACAGCCCCGTCCTCTTCATAATCTACGTTAACGATCTAAAAATTACAAATAAACGTGTTCAAATCTCCCAATTCGCTGATAATAAAGGGTTATGGGACTCCTGCGGTCGAACCACCCACATAAAAAACACTCCGGGGCGCACTCAGCTAGCTCGAGCGCTGGTGTGCTAAGTGGGGAATTAAACTCAGTATCACTGAAACCCAAAGAATAACTTCCACTCAAAGGATTAAAAAACGCGACTTTACCTCAAACTACAGGGCAAAGTTCTACCAGTAAGCACCGAGGCTAAATTCCGCGGTATAATTCTGGACCAAAGGCTTAACCTCAATAAACACACCACAAACATTGCCTCTAAACCGACTGAAAGAATTAATCTGTTCAAAATGCTACTGCTCTAAACTGGCCCTTCCAGCAGGTTTCTTCTGGGAACTTTTTTCGGCCTAGTCCACTCCCAATATTGCCATCAATAGGCCTTTGTCTCCGAAATTCCATCTATTTTATCCAGGCCAGTTTTGCCGGAACTTTGTTGCTATCGGAGTAATAAAATATAAAAAGTGTCAGTAAGTTTCCCATACAATGATACAAAACCCGAACTGTAGCCAAATAAGTGCTCTAATTTGATGGAGACAAATCAGTGCCTTACTCAGCCAGCTTCGACTCTTGTGTGGCATAAAACACTAAGTTTAGAGGCTGGGAGGTGACATACCAAATATTTTATGTCACCTCCCGTCCTCCATAACCTTTTGCAGTTTTCAGATCTTCGAAAACCACATATTCTGAAAGTGAATCAACTGACCATATCCAGCATGACCTGATCCGATACAATCACATTTCCTCTTCGTGCGTTTGCTTAACACATGGAAGACTAAACCTTGAGTGGACCAAAAGCTATTTATCTGATCGTAAACAAAGGGTAACTGTTAACTCAACTCCCTCTGAGTACTTACCTGTTAATTACGGTGTTCCCCAGGGATCCGTCTTAGGACCCTTCCTCTTCCTTATTTTACATAAATGACATTTCTGAAAATTTAAATGCACCGGATGCTTGTAGATGTAGACTATTTGCGGATGATACAAGTATAACAGAAACTGGATTTGAAGTGGACGATATTATTTCAAAATGTAATGAAAACCTTACGGACGTTTCCGAATGGGCAAAAGCGTGGCTTGTTACATTTAACCCTTCAAAACCCGAAACTGTTTTATTCACCAAAAACGTGTTAATGTAAGCAATGTGGTAATGTTTGGTGACACGCCACTCTAAATGGAAAAGTCTCACATCCACCTCGGCCTATCTTTACAGGGGGACTTAAACTGGAATGTCCAAATTAATAGATTATGCCAAAAGGCTAATTCCAGGCTGTCTCAGTTACGAAAATTAAAGTATATTCTAGGTCGAAAAAGCCTGGAAACGTTATACAAATCATTCATACTCCCTATCTTAGAATACGCCGATGTGGCGTGGGCCGGTGCGCCCGATTACCAACTTATCAAATTGGATAGAATCCACGCGGATGCAGCGAGAATAATATCCGGTCTAACGAGATCAACCCCGGTATCTGCTCTTTTTGCAGAACTTGGATGGGAAACCCTTGCGCAGAGACGTCATCTACAAAAAAACGAAAACGTTTTTTAAAATCGTAAATAATCAGGCCCCCACATATCTCTCTGACTTATTGCCACGGACCTTCGAGGACATTTCCACGTATAGCACCCGGTTGCACACTAATTTTCAACTGCCACTTACACACATGGCAACATTTAAGCGCTCATTTATCCCCTCATGTATCTCGGAATGCAATGCATTACCCCAGGAAATAAGACAATCGAGTTCACTGAATAACTTTTCAAATATGTTAATAGTGGCGCATGTAGACCACCTAAGTACTTTAACAATGGCGATAGAGCCGTCAATATTATACACTGCAAGTTGCGGAATTCCTGTAGCGACCTAAATTATGATAAATACTCCAACTATATCCATGATACACCTATCTGTTCGTGTGGCTACGAGACTGAAGATGCGAACCATTATTTTTTCGACTGTAATAAGTAACTATTCAAACGAAAGACTAGACCTACAGAGAAATCTTTCGCATCTTACAATAAGATCGATCAACGATCTTCTTTATGGTATTCCCAACCTACCAGAATCCGTCAACATCCACCTTTTCGAAGTGTACAAAATTTCATTAAGGCCACGAAGAGGTTTTATGACTGGACCATAATCAGGCAGACTAGTCTGACAACATCTTCCCAGCCAAATGTCCTATAACATGAGTGTCCATTTTCACTTCCATTTCCTTCAGTCACGGCTTTGTGTATTCCGCATGTTTGTCCTGTATGCCCTGGCTATAGCAGTGGTAACGGAGCTCCGTCTGGAATCGCGGTTGTGCCGTAATATGACACGTTGGCTAGTTGACCAAGTCCAGCAGTGTTGCGATGTGGCAGTTTACCTTTCACCTTTCTGCTCTCCTCCCTCTCGCCTATCTGTTCTGACTCTTGTAAAGTCGAATACTTATCAACATCCATCTTGAAGAGTGTACATACACAATATTGTTTTAATTATTCATAAGTTCGCTTTGCCATTGCATGCACATTTTGGTAAGTTTTTGTAAATATTTGTAAACATAATTTGAAATTTTCAAATGTATATTAAGGAAAGGATATTATCTAAGTGCTCGGCACTTGTTATCCAATCCATTTTGTTATAACAAATAAAATATGTTTAATAATACTCCGACGTCCTCCCACTGCTCTCTGTGTGAGGGGTATACCGGGCGAGATATGAATCTGTGAGAGGTGCGAGGTATGTTCATTCTAATGTCTCTCTCTGCCTCCTTCTCTTCCCTTTCCATCCTCTTCCTTTTCAGAAACACCGGCAGTCGATGGGCATCACGGCAACATCTGGCGGCTGGATCCTCCCGCCTCTTCTTTTTTTTCCTTCTGTACGGCTGCGGCTGGTGACATCTTCATCCAAAAAAACCTAATCACTTGGAGGGTGGCCAGTGCTGGAGAAAATGCCTCCACGAAAGATAATACACCTCTCCAAGGTTCTGGTGTTCTTTGAAAATCCACTGCTTGGAGAATTTTGCCCTTGTGCACTTGGGTACTCCAAGTAGTAGCAAAAGCAGTCTTTGTTTCTTGTATCTCAGTAGCTGATTCCATCTGAGCGGTAGCTGTTGCTGCTGTTCACACCTCGGAGTCCAAAGTGCGAATGTAACTGCGAATTCTATTGATCTGATTCAGCTCAATTACCTTTGTCATCTGGCAGTATTCAAGGGAGATAAATCTAAAAATTTAGCTGCATGTGTTGTGTTCTGAGGACTTGAAATTCAATCAGTTATGTTGTGTTTGACAGAGCTTGTGGACCATGCGAAAATGACGGATCAGAAGAGTGTAAACCTGATTTATCCCAAATGTCATGATGCAATTCCTGACTGATAAAACATTCCAACTGCATCATAACGGCATGCCTCCGTAGAAGGCATATCTCGCATGTCTTGGTGATGAAGTTTAAATATAGTCAGTTTGGATTAGAGTTCAAAAGACTTCTTAGAAATTTATTTGTAGAAAAATAAAATACACATGTACTGTCGAGGCATAACTTCTTGTTTAGTCAACGCGTACTGTATTCCAAGTTGGTCATGCTGGGACCCCAAAATAGCCCGAATCGGGTACAACAGGCAGGGGTGGACTGGGCCAAGAAAAGCTGCCGAGAAATGCACCAAGGGATCCCCAGACACGGAGACTTTTCGAACTGACCTAACCCGGTTTCCTTTGCATCTGATCTATCAATAGCAGTCCGCAGAGGGGATATGTCCATGGCATTTTTGTATCATCTTCATCGATCCTTCGGCGAAAACGGTTCTACCGGGGGGTGGGGGAGGGGGGGGGGGGCATCTGGAAGACCATAGTTCGGCCCAATAGGAGAACATTTTGATTTTTCAAATCGAATGAGCGCGGTTTTCTTTCATCTGACCAATCAATGGCAGACTCGACTGCTGGTATATCGAACTGTCCTCAACGTGGACTCCCAGTCCACATAGAAGACATTTCATTATACCGGCAGCCTATGCAATCAGACCCATTTCGCCTTTTGGTCATTTTCACGGCATTTCACGCACCATTAGTTGTTGGGCTGCTTCAATTTTGGGGGCCCCAGGGGGGGGGGGAACCCAACGGGGGCCCGCCAGGAATTTTCATACGAGCAGTCCGCCTCTGACAACAGGCCTCCAATTTGTAAGGCGACTGTGTGTGACATTATTCCAAGTGTTAAAATCTAGTCTGGTAAGAAAGTGCATGATTACTAGCAATTAATATCTACGACTCCAGTCCAGACGAAAATGTCCTGACTTGAAAATTATTGAGGAGAGGGTGAACAGCTTTGTGGCAACATGCAGCTTTTGTTTGAAACCCTTGTTTGCACGAGTGGAAGATTTTTTTATTGTTGAATTTAGTCTTCGAAGTGTCTGCAGAACGTTAAAGCAGTGAACCCCATTGAATTATGACGCAAAATATTAACGGAGATTGCATTATGTAAAAATAGTATCTCTTCTGTCAGTCGATACTACCTGAACCCTTTACCTAGCGTCACAGCCAAAAAGGGTCAGCGCTATATACAAAAATCTCCATTCAGTTTTCATTATTTTTTTTCCTTTTTTGTCTCGAAAACATAGCTTATGACCCCTCATTGGAACGAGCTCGTTCAGCTCGTTCTACTGAGGGGTTATCAGTTATGTTTTTGACGCAACAAATGGAAAAAAAATAGTTATTCAAGAATGTTGTTTCCATCTGTCGTCTGCCTTGCGTGTTATGTAAATGGTTAAATCATCAAAAGTGAAAGCCGCCATTACCCCTGCAAATGCTGTCTCTCTCTGTAAAATCCCTGCTCCACCAATACAAACATTATGTGCATGGCATCCCTGCCACTCAAGATGTTCCATTTACTGCCTACCCAACACCCCCTCCCTCAAACTGTACGCTTACAATAATTTAGAAACACGTGTGTTTCCGTCAAGTTCGTTGTACGTTTGTCTCGTCGAATAAACTAAGAAAGTGTTGGTATATTTGTGTCTTATTAGGATAATGACCATATCTTGAAATTTGCTATTTGCATTAATGGGTAGAAAATTAAGATAACACAATTCGCCCAAATCTGCCCAATGCAACAAAATTATAGCTCCTGGGATTTCATAATATATATATTTCTATAGTACAGTTACAGTGCTCTCTGGTTTCTGTTTTGACGAAGAAATCCTGATTAATGTGACATCCTCCAGGACAGTTAGTCTGTTGCGAAATCAGGCAAACTCCCACAGTAAAATTGTCTCCTGATGTTCTAAGAGCACATATGTGGACCCAACAGAGCACTTTTCTTATTTCTTCAGTACAGCGCGTAATCTTATTAAGCTATAATCAAGACATTTAATTTTACAAACAAATACTTAGTCGTAAACGGTTCAGGTAGACATGATTCTATAATAGGGGTCCCCAAGTCAGGTTATTATTTTTTTTTTGGGGGGGGGGGGGGTGGAAAAGGTGATATTTGAAAGGCCGTTGTGTATGGTTTTTAGGGCCTCCCCTAGTCCTAATTAGGGCTTTCAGGGAAGTGGGACATTCCCTTCAGGGAAGTGGGACAAGAGGGTACTGTCCAGCGGGTCCTCGGTAGGACTACCCCCCCCCCCTCCCCCAGTGTCAAAATTTAGTGCTCTAAGAGTGAATCTGAGGCATTTGTAGCGTGTGTAACCGTTATATTGAAGACACAGTTGGGGCTCTATGTTGTGTGAAAATTGCATTGGGCCAATGTTGGGAGGGGGAGCGAATATTTTAGGGGCCAAGAACCCGCTCCTCGGGTAGCTACGCCACTGTAACAGCTTTCAGTGTTAGAAACATCATGTGCAAGGAAGTGGCCGTGCATACAACAGTGAACCCCTATGAAAGAGTACCTCGGTCCACTTAGGTATTTCATAAAATATCCAAGTATACCAGGCTACTAGCCTGGTGTACCGGGATTTAAGGGCATTACCATGGTGTACCAATCTACTTTTCTTTAAAGGATTCGCAGAACATTTTCCGTTGAGATCTTTAGCAGACCTGTACCGATTGACTTTGTTACTGTACCCCTGGACATTGTGCCTGTAGCCTTGTACTTTTTTTACAGTATCCCTTGACTTCTGGTCTCTCATGCATCCTTAATCGCAGTTCCGGGAGCCACCCCAATAGAACATAATATGTTTGTACGACAGTTTGAATTTGCTGTTGTTTGCGTTTTTTCTGGAGAAAGTTGAAATACGCTGATACGATCCTAACTCCAAAATAATTTTCTTTCATCCTATTTTGAATTGGTGTCCACTGGCAAAGTGGTGTCTTCCCACTAGACCAATTCCCACTAGACCAATAAGCAGACTATCATCTGAAAAATGAGATCCCTAGAGGGTGAATTTGGTGATGCTACCCTGCACAGCAGGGTAGCATCACTAAATTTACCCTCTGTGAACCTCAAACTGAATTAAGGTTTCAAACATAAACAGAAGGAGGTACCCAGAGGATAAACTGAACCACTGTATGGGATAGCAACAGCAAATTCCCCCTCTGGGGACCCCATTCTGCAGACTGCTTATTTTCAGACTTGAATATCAATAACATTAAATACATTTATAAATATTTATAAATATATCAAATTATTGATATAGAATTATTTTAAAACCAGAAGGCATGAGTTGGTCTAAAGGGAATTGGCCTAGTGGGAATGAACCGGCAAAGTTGCCCCGGGGCAACGCGCATATTCTTTAAACATGCATCAAACGCTAATAATGTCCATAGGTGCAAATTTTCATTTTTCCCACATTTACCTGGGAAATTATCTAACATAATTTGTTAAATAACTCATTATCTATTGTTCTTTGAACATCAACGAACCGACGCAACTTAACTTTGACGCCCCACATCCATTTAACAAAGTCTTATAGCCCATTATACTTTTTGATGAATCAACTGACATCCTGCATTACTAAATTAAAAATCGTTTGATCGTTCAGGTAACAATGGGATATTAATTTATTGCTATCAAATGGTAATTATTGTGATGAGAAATAGGTGAACGAATAAAATTAGGAGCGTATTTTACCCCTTTACTAATAGTGGTATCTCCCATGTCAGTTCAATGGCAGCAATTGGAAGAGTCAATATTCATTATTAATGAACAGCCACAAGGCTGCACGTTGAAAACAGTAATTGGCCTTCCCCTCACATTCACTTAGCTTTTATCCAACGTAATGAAATGATGAAGTATCATGTCGCAAGGCCATAAAAAACGGCCTTTAGTATTCAAAGGGTTAATACAGTTTTAAGAATTACCCAAGGGCCTACAACCCAGTGAGAATGTGAGTGGGGTGTGAGTTTCTTATCCCCACTAAAAGAACCATTTCGTAGGCATTTGTCGAGTGACGGGATGTTCAAATCTCCATTATTGAGCAGGCAAATGTTGGGCAAAGAGTCTCGTAGGTTCTGAAACATTACAAGTTGAGAGGTAAAAGCTTGGCAAAAAATACTGGAGGCTGTTGGTGTGGATTGGGAGGAGGCAAAACAATTATTTGTGTTAACTGGAAACTGTTAGACGCCGAAAAAGCATTCGACTCTGTATGGCACAATGGAGTGCGCCTCAAATTATCTAAAATGAAACTCCCCACGAAACTGCGTAGACTACTCTCCTCCTTCCTAAATGATCGCGAAATTAAAATCAGAGTAAGCAAGGAAATGTCGACAGCGTCCCCCTAGAAGCAGGCACCCCCCCCCCCCTTCAAGGGTCAGTCCTCAGCCCCCTCCTGTACTTCATCTATGTAAACGATCTGAAATTCTCTGAGGATCGCGTTCTAGTCTCCCAATTCGCGGACGATAAGGCCCTCTGGGACTCTAATAATACTGCCAATCTACTCCAAAAACCGCTGCAACGCGCTCTCGATGACCTAGAACATTGGTGTGCCAAATGGAGGATAAAGCTGAACGCGAATAAAACCCAACGAATCACCTTTACTCGCAAGACAAAAACCGTGACCTTCACCTCAAACTAATGAATAAAGTCCTCCCAGAATGCAAAGAAGCAAAATTCCTTGGCATTACCATTGATCAAAATCTATCCTTTAACAAACACACCAATGATATTGCCAGTAAAGCAACCAAACGGATTAATTTATTAAAAATGCTTAAGGGAACTTTCTGGGGAGCCAACCAGGCTACTCTACTCAAACTATACAAAGCATTTGTGCGCCCAGTACTCGAGTACGGGGCCATCATCCTAACTGAGCTTAACCAAACAAATATGGGAAAACTAGAGAAGGTCCAAAATTACGCGCTTAGGGTCGTCCGCCGCGCCCCATGGGATACACCCATCAAAACACTCCACGACAGAGCCGATATCCCCACCACAAAAGACCGCCTTGACTCTCTAGCCGCGAAGAACCATGACCGGCTAACCGATAGCCAACTAATATCCGAACTACAGGTTTTTTTGCGATAGCAGACAAAAAGCCCAAAACGCCAAAACTTAAGGAATTACTAACTAGGACTTATACCGAGGGCAGAACGCTGAATATTTGAATCTGCCCTCCATAAACAATTGCACCTCGAATTTTCATAATAAATTGGAGAATCGTCGCTCGTAACCCACTTTCCACTGAACAGCATCTTGTCAGACTAAATGTTTTCCGCCTTTTTCTGTGACTTCTCCCAGTTATTATGAACAACCCAAGAACACCCAACGGTCGCGTAATACACCACTGCAAAGCTTATTCATTCCCCTTTCCACCGACACCGGGCACTGCTGGATACGTTGGATGAATCAAATTTGAGTGGGATATAATGAAGATGAGTGCTATCGTTTTTGAAAAGCGAGTTGAGTAACTTGTTAATATTTATATGCCGTTATGGGGGCACGTCAGCATCGATTCAAAAATGCTATCAGATATCATTTTTCTTTCGATTTCACAGTTTGTGCCGAGTACCTGTGATGTGAGTCGGCCCAGTTCAGTTAATTTGCCACGTCAATGCTGTGCTGAAAAGACGTAGTAGTCTCAACAGATTTTATCACGGCATTGTTGGCTGTCGTAGGTAATTTCGGTGGTGGTGGACTCCTGAGGCTGAGAGGAAAAACTGAATAGTTCCGGTTTCCTGACCGATCCTAATTTGCATGCCTGGCCGTAATCTTTTTGTAAGCAGTTAACAAAATGTTATCCCCAAAACGATATCGGACTTCAAATGCATGTGCACAGCGAAAATAGTCCCTACATTTGGGTCCGTGAAGTCAGCAAGCAGTTAGCAGTTAGCAATTCGAAATGTGAAGTCAGCGAGCAGTTAGCAGTTAACAGTTAGCAATTCGAAATGTGAAGTCAGAAAGCAGTTAGCAGTTAGCAATTAGCAATTCAAAATGTCAAGTCGCGGATATTAGATGTGTCTTGACGATTCACCCAGAGGACGTTTCGTACCTAGACATTTCGTACCAACAATGCTTTTTGTAAACCTGAGAAGGACCGTGAGACAGAGGGATTTGCCTTCCCCGCTTGTTCTTTCGGTACTCAGAAAAAAGTCAGTAAGCAGTTAGCAATTCAGAATGTCAAGTCAGAAAGCAGTTAGCAATTCGAAATGTGAACTCAGAAAGCAGTTAGCAGTTTGCAAATCGAAGTGTATGAAGTCAGAAAACAGTTAGCAGTTAACAATTCAAAACGTCAAGTCACGGATATTAGATGTTGTCAAGTCGCGGATATTAGATGTGTCTTGATGATTCGCCCAGAGGTCGTTTCGTACCTAGACAGTTCGTACCAACAATACTTTTTGTTCGCATCATTATCTTGGGGCGGGGAGAGCGAAACGTTGAGAACACGACACACGGAACGTCCAAATCACTATACCAAACGACCGAAGGTGAAATGGAATGATATCGTTAATTCCATGGGTTTTGCGGAGTAGTCAGCCTCCTTACTTTTAACTCTTTACCCAGCAAAGCAAAACAAGTGGCTAGAAATAACTCCCACCCCGACCCGAGGTCCAAAGTAACTGTTCACTGCCAAATAAAACTACACAAACATGGATTTTATCAGAAACGGCTCACCAAGCCATTTCTAATGGTATAAAAGTTTGTATGGTTTCATTGAACTGTGTCATTCAGATATTCAAAATTTCGGACAGAGATGGAGTAAAATCGTTTTTTAGGGGGAAGGGATGTGTAGAGTAAAGAGCCTCTTCACTTGTAACTCTTTATCCAACAGTCAGGAAATTATCGTCTTTTCTTTTTGTGAACCCGAGAGGGTCTGTGGAAGCGGAGACTGTGACATTCATGATAAGCGATAAGAGCAAAAACAGCAGACACTGAATGATTTATCGCAGTATATTTATCAAAATTATTTGTCAGTTTATATCAGCTTGGCTGTCGATTTTGAGTGAAGATTGGGAAGAATCCTATGAAAATTGCAAACATTTCTGGGCACACAGGCCTTCATCTAACAGATACCTACCTGCCACATGCAGCATTTGGATGAGAGTTTTCTAGAATTCAGTGTTTAGACTCAGATTAGGAAATGAGGTGGTGATGCACCCCAAGCTAGGCAGAAATCTTTGGGGTGGAGGGCAAATAGGGACCAGGAGGCATCAGATTGCCGGTAAATTGGGGATCAAGGGAGCTACTCGGGTCTGTTGGGAAAGGAGCCCTTTGTGGGGAAGGGAGTAGCGAAAAGGAGGGAGTGGATGCGTTATAACCTGGTAGGGACGGCCGATGCTCTCGTGTCATGAGAGTATCTTTCCCTTACATCATTGGAAGGATTCAATCCTCTGGAGAAGGGTCCCTCTTACTTCTTAGGGTATTAGGAGGAAGGGAAACTGTTGTTGCGCCCCGGGAGGGGTTTGTTTGATATATAGGGTGGAGGGAGGCACCAAATGACCAGTTAATCTACGGTGGGGATGCTACTGTGGGTATATTTGGGAGGGAATCCCTTTATGGGACCAGGAGTAGCAAAATAGAAAGTGGGGTGCTACTTGTTGTTTCAAATGTCACGGGAACATCTTTTCAACACAACATTGCGGGGTACACTGTTTGGCGAGAGGGGCACTTTCGCTTATTTGGGAGGACCGCCAATTGGGTCAAACATTTTTTGGGAGCTGTAGCAACGATAGATCAAACCGGGCGGTATGTTCAGGGTGAGTTTCGACTATCATTGCAGGGTGGTCTGCAGTGGTGTCGTTTTGAGGGGTATTGTTGGGAGTCCCACTGGAGGAGTATGAAAATGTATTGATAGTTGGGCATTGCCGGAGTACAAATCAATGGTGTGATGCGTTATCGGGGTTTGAGTGGGCAAGATGTTGCTCTCATAAATTGGGTGTGTGTCTGTGTCATCTCGTGAGTTAAGAGGGAGTGGTCTGTGACGGGTGGTCCTGGTGGAACTATGCTCTCATGGATGGCGAAATTAAGGTTTCCCAGATTGTAATGGGTTTCAGCCGGTGAGAACATTGGGGACCAATCAATCTTATGGGACGGTATGTCCCGTATTACCGTCGGTGCATGAGTTGACGTTGGTGTGGAGGTCACAAGTACTGGGGTGGGGGTGGGGGGTCTCCTGCGAGCGGGTGAGAGTATGTGATCACGGAGGATCGTATGGTTAATTGGGGTGCCATGTTGCAGCTGGTCAAGGGTGGCAGTAAATGACGTTGAGGAGGCTGTATCTTGTTAGGAGATACTGGGAATCGAGTTCAAGTTGTCCTTCTATATATGCGCGGGACTGCATACATCACTATTGGTGTTGGCACTTTCGGGTATGTCCCTGGAGGAGTGTGAAAGGTGTATGGACCGTTGAGACTTGTCGGGCGACAGGTCAATCTTTTCTTGGGTTTTGTGTGGAAACAATGTTAGTCATGCCCATCTCGCCATGTTTGAGATTCACATGGGGGGGGGGGGGGGGGGGGAGGGGGGATTCTATTCGCCTCTTGGGCTCAGGGTTATGTGTTTCAATTCGGGTGTGTAATTGTGGGAACGGCTCTTGGGTGTCAGGAGATTGCTGGGTATTGACCATAAATTCACAGTTTTGTCTAGCATCTGGGATAGCCCTTTTCTAACACTGACGTTGGTAATGCGCGAGGTCCCTAATCACTCACGCGGAAGCAGTATCGGCAGGAGTAACTAATTACGCCTAATCGAGACTTTTCAAACCAACGAGAGGAAAGGGAATCCTAAAGTAGGTTTATAGCTGTCGCTGGTGTAGATTTATTATACATCGGGTAGCACCGTCAATTTGCTCGGTCAAAATGGACGCGGGAACGGGGTTAAACTTATGCTGTATGTCTCAATCAGCAAAGTGGAACGTAGGTGCAAAATCCACCAAGGGAGTGGAGATGAAATCTTTCAGCGTGGAGCTGGGAGGATCTATTTGGTATTTACGGGTCTGTGTCTTGTAAAGGAGTGAGTAAACTTTGTGAGTTGTGGTAAAAGCACTCCATTCAATGTGGAGCTGGAAGGAAATATTAGGTATTTATTGGGGTGTGTGTCTTGTAAAGTAGTGAGCAAATTTTGTGTTTTAGAGTAAACATCACTACAATCAGCATGGGACTGGGAGGAAAAGAAGTGAGAAAACTTTGAGTTTTAGGGTAAAAAACACTACAGTATGCACTAGGAGGTACCGGGTACAAGATCAAGATCAACACTTTGGATTTGGAGTGTAAGACAGACACAAATTTTTCATGCTGTAAAGTAGAGAGAAAATGTGTTCGGCTAAAGCTAAAAGAATAGTTTTAGCGCACCGAAGGCGCGCTGGGACGTTATGGGAGAAGCCCCTTTCGACCCTCGTTAACTGTATATTATAGTTTCGTGAATTTTGAGACAGCATCATCCGCATCATGTCCGGTCGGTGTAAAGGAGGAAAAGGATTGGAGTTGATGTTTCTGGTTGTTGTTCTTCAGGCAGGTATAGTCTGCCGCTTTGGTTTTGTAGTGAAGATAGGCCTTCATCGGCAAGTATAGTCTGCCTTGGGCTCTTTAGCTGGCGTGTATGGTTTCGGTGATTGACAACTGAAAGAAACAAAACGGACCTTAACAAGGTGCCACCCAACCTGAACATTCCTGGTTCAGGTAACAGGCCTGCGATTATCATTGCGTCGGGACATGTTGTGCGCTAGAGGAGCGCTTTACAAAAAGGGGCTAAGAAATTGGGGCGCAGGACCGACGCTCGCCTCCCTGGGGTGGATGCCCACCTCCAAGGATGGAGGGTGGGTGTGCTGACGCCATAACGGTTATTGTATTGCCATAGCGGTTATTGATATCCGTAGCGGTTAATGGTATCCATAGCGGTTATTGGGGAAAAAGATAGAGTCTGAAAGATAGTAAAAAAAAAACTTAGACTAAAAGCGGCAAAAGGTAGAGTACAGTGAAGAAGTGTGTGCATTTGCATGGTCTTTTCTGGATGTATTTCTGTTGAGTGTGATTTTCAGGCAAGTATAGTCTGCCGCTTAAGTGAGTGTTGGAGCTATCACTGGCAAGTATAGTCTGCCTCAGGCTCTTCTGTT
This sequence comes from Pictodentalium vernedei, assembly GCA_031216915.1. NCBI lineage: Eukaryota > Metazoa > Mollusca > Scaphopoda > Dentaliida > Dentaliidae > Pictodentalium > Pictodentalium vernedei. The sequence goes on along the minus strand of CM062292.1, from coordinate 301,960,457 downwards.
GTTGCTGTTGTTCTGGCTGTTGTGGCGTTGCTTTGTTGGCTGTCGGGGAGTCTTTCTTACAGCGGTGTCTGGTCTGGTGCGTTAGTGGTGCTAGGTTCTATGTCTCTGTTGTGTTGTTGTTGTGTTGTTGTTGTTCTGGCTGTTGTGACGTTGCTTTGTTAGCTGTAGGGGAGTCTTTCTTACAGCGGTGTCTGGTCTGGTCTGGTGCGTTTGTGGTGCTAGGTTATATGTCTCTGCCGTGTCTGAAATTAGAAAAGTGTAGGATGATTAGAGTCCAGCTCCTGCACATAATCAGTCTAAATCTTTTTGATGACACTATGACCAAACGGTCCGCCTGCAAAGTGGAACCACGCGTTACTTCCACTGGGGAATCACTCACTCAGGTGTCTACACAGGTGTTAGCACTTTCTGATAAATAGAAATTACCATCCCCTGGAACGCCGCCGTGGCAACGTCTCGGAGAGAGTGAATATTTATTTGCCAGAGGGCGCTTGTCAACGGAGGGCCAAGGCTGGGGTTGATCAACTTTGCCGGGGACCTAAGATACTCTTTTACCGGGGACAGGGGATTTTCACTAGCTCACTTTTGTAAATCGCAATTGCTTATTCACAAACCACAGAGTAGCGCCGCACTTTAGTCAATTGCTTTCAACGGTAATGAACTAGCATGGGCTAATTTCTTGGCGGGGCTGAGGTTCCATCAATTCCTAGGGTACTCAGGGCTTCTTCATTAATAAGATAAAGACTATTAACAAACCAACAATTTTTATATATAAATCTTCTATACTCTTATTTACAAATAGCCAACAAATCCTAAATAAATAATCTCAACACTACTGAAATGAGTTTTGTGACTAGTCACTGAATCCCACCGAAAACAAGTACTAAAATATCATCTAAAATTAAATTGTTTCCCAAATTTATATTCATAGAGAAAGGTCGAAGCTGCGACTACTGACAAGAAATCACGAAATCTTTCACTCAACCGCTCATGCGCGTATTTATCCTGTTGCGCCTACCACATTATGGGGAATTACCTTTAATACTAAATTTCACCTTTTAGAATATTCGATCATCTACAATTTCTGCTAATAGTGCTTCTAACTCGCAATAATAACAACTGATCATCTAATAACACAGATTCACTAATACACTTAAAACTGTTAACTAATAACTATGTAACTACGACGTGTTATCACAACTAAATATTATAAACTAAGTACTACATATACTCATCGATTCTTCTTCGGCGTCTCCCCTCGATGCAAATCATCAGATCGGGAATCCTGTCGTCCAAATGACGGCTTACCGGAACCACAGAAATACATTAACGCTTTACTACACCGCGTGAACTAACGATTATTCCATCCTAGCGAGTCTGTCTTGAGGTTAACTCGAGGGGTCTTATATAGACGCGCGCATCACCTATCAAAGACTTGATTTGGGCAAAGGTGCTAATTTACAAAAGACGGCTTTGATGACTTGCAGTGACATGAACTGACTTTTCAATAAGTTCTAATTTGGAATGCATTGTTTACACAGTCCCTGCATGACAGCGACTGAACAAAGAACACTTTCCGAATACGAACTTAATTAGATTAATGCGCTTACCCAGTTTACTCACACTGATTATTAAAAAGTTTCTTTCTTTCATGTATTCTACATAACTCGAATTGTTTACTTATTTTTAAAATTTAGAATAACCTTAAAATAACAACCCTGTGATAACACACTCATTTGCATGAATGGCTTTCTTTCTACATTTTATCATCAAAAGGCAATGCAAATGTTCAATTTAGGCAAATATGTGGAAAGCAATGCTTACCTACACAAAAGCTTTGAATTATTCAATGATATTAATAACAATATCGGTTCACATATTTGGATCTTTGTGGAATACTACAACTTGTTATTGGCGACAGACAATTGCGATGTTATTGTACATTTCAGAAGCGTATTTGGAAAATGGCCGAAAATTATGGAGTAAGCTACACGGCTTATAAGTGTGACGTGATATTCAACGATTAGAGTATTTCAACAAAACTGAGAGAAACCGCCGTTGAACAAAAAAGAAGATTCCATCACCCATATAGAAGACCATTTAGAGCTGAAAGTCAAAACAACAAAAGTTCCATGACGAATTTACGTGATATAGTTCTGAAGCGTCGAGAGGTCAGGGTAAATCCGTTTTAGCACTACTAAAGAGTCCAAATTAGCGTTAATATTTCCGACTCTTTTTTCTTAAATGGAATTGCCATATTTAATATCCAGGTTATGTAAGCTGCGTGATATTCCGAGATTTGTACAAAGTGAGAGGGGGAAAGAAACAGAGTGACCCAGTGTAAGTTTTCGTGAACCAAATCCATTGTTTGCAAATGTATCGCGAAAATGATCGATGATCAGGTGAAAGCAGTAATACTGATTTTTATTACACGCCTTTTCTAAGAAATCCCAATCTACAGCAACACTAAACTATGTGGAAAATGAAAACCCGTTCCGCACACATCTTCTGAACAGGAATTGTTGACGGACTATTGTTAAAAAGAAGCGAAATTTCTCTGGAATTTTCTACAAATCGTGCACCGCAATTACAACTTGAAGCACTAGCAATAGCTAAAAATGGTAACATGGGTTCCCATTGCAAATTTGGTTGGCGATAAAATGTGTTCTTTTTATTGATAGTTCGTCCCCTGAGTTCCAAAAGGTGTTCTACGTGCCTACTGGCACATAGAACAAATTAGAACTCAGGAGAGGAGTTGTCAAATGGTGTGCTGAATGTCCTCCTAATAATTGCTTTTACAGACGTGAAGGCGTGTAATAAGCACGTCAAGCGTGTGAATGGGTTAATCGATATGACACTTGTGCCATCGCGGAAGGATAAAACTCGAGACCTGTGGCCACTCGATTTATCCTTACGCGCTGCCACGCGTGTCATATCGATTAACCCATTGGCACGCGTGTGTCGTTCTGTGTATATGTCGGCTATGATGTCGTTCCCCTACTTTTTTCTGAGTGAGAACGCCGTTCTCCCACAATTTCAGGACCTGGGATGCCTTGATCTTGACGAAAATCCAGCACACTGTGCACATGTAGTTAACAAGAAGACGAAGTGCTCGCTATGTTCAACCTTGATGATGTAGATGGAATATGAGTTTGTTTAGATTACAGTTAAAAAAAACTCAAGAGATCTAGGAAATATATTTCTGGATAAACAAAATATACATGAAGTATATTTAAAACATTAACGCCCATGTGCAGATCTTTCGGCCACAGGCCTTTATCAATGCAGAACAACCAGAGGGTTATATTACATCTTCACAGTACAGAAACAATTCACAGAATAACAAGATACCGTTAGTATAAAATGTAACGTCACACGTCAACGCGTTACTCTCACACCACGCTTACCACGCTTACGGCAATTGATTCCCACTCCATCTCTCGTCCCCTACTTACGTATCCAAAAATCCTCTCTCACCAGTCTTTCTTGCTTGCCTCCCCTTGCAATTTCTAACACCGAAACTTTTTTGTCATGCACTCCATGGTGACGGTTCTGATTAAAATTATCAAAAACAGGTTTCTCTAGGTGCAGACTCACGTCTCTCCTATGCTCATCACACAATCTTTCAAACGGTTTTCACTCTCCCCTACACACACTGCAGACCCACATTCCTTACATGAAATGCAATATATGACATTGAAAGTTTTACTATATTTGCCATATTGAATGTAGTGTTCAACCGATGATTGGAACAGGCCACCACAATCTGCCGATTGTGGGTAATCGGTAGACAACGGCGACGGCTCCTAGAACATTGGTTCAACCGATTGTTGCCAAGCATTTTGTGATGATTCATTAACTGCATTTTATTATCTTCTGCAATTGTACAATGGTGTCAATGTTGATGTAAAATGGTGTCAATGATACCATTCAATAAAGTTGAAAAATCACCACAAAGTGTATTCTTAATCTCTCTAGACGCCCCTTTTATGAGATATACAAGTTAAACGACATGTAAAGCTTACAACTGAGCGCACTTAGGCAATCGCCAGTTCATACCGGAAAAGTGAAGGTTGCATTCCATTTCGCCGTAAAAATTACCAGTTGCGCACACTTGGGCGGTAAACGTGGCTCTAAAAGCCACGTTTACCACCCAAGTGGTGTGCGCAACTGGTAATTTTATTGAACCTGAGTCTACGAAGTTTTACACTGTGAAATATATTCAATTTAATGTAGTTCTTTCTAGTGTCGGCTTATCTAGTAGTGAACGGGCTGTAGTCTGAAAACACTGTAAAATATGTTCAAACTAATGCAGTTCTTTGCGAGCCTCGACTTGTCTTGAAGTACACGGTATGACAGTCGGAATCAGCCGATTGTGAGCTCAAATAACCAGTAATCGGTCAGCGGCCATTTTTGGTAATCGGTTGAACACTAATTGAATGTATGTAAAAACCGGATTCTGTGGCAAACTGCTCATAGTGATATCGTCTGTGGCCAATGAGCGAATCTGTTGTTCCTAATTCCGTTCATTAGGATGTCGAATTTCCAAGCACTTTCAAGGGCCTGGACTTCCAATTTCGAAATTTAAGCACTTCCTGAGACTTCGACGACTAGTACGAAGCTTGAGGTGGAGGGGGCAGAAACACCTCAGTCCGGCGACAGTGATGCTTTCCGAAATTAAGAAGAAGGGTGACGGCCCTCGTCGGCCACCGCTGAGCGCTGAGTGTCCATTCAAAACGGACGTGCAGCTCGTTGCGATGGCCATTGCGGAATACGTATTTCAGGGAGAATGTCCCCCTCTCGAAGTAATATAAGGGATCCCGGGGTGTACTTCCGAGAAAATGTTTAATATTTTGTTCTCACAACTGTTCAAAAGAAGTGGCCTTGTTATCTGTAGGGGCCGTGAGCTATAAACAGCTGAAATGGGTTAAGTACAGATAGGAAGAAGATTGAGTTCTCGCTGTATTGAATGTTCGTAAAAATAAAGCCATCTCGGGTCTTGAAATTGTAGGGGAACGGCATTCCGCCTCAGACAAATTTAACCCTTTACCATCCTAACGACTAAAACCGGTCAGCGCTATTCACAAAAGTCGCCAATTAATTTTCATTATTTTTTCATTTTTTTTTTTTTTTTGTCTCACAAACATAAGTTATGACCCCTCTTTGGAACGAGTTCGTCCGCTCGTTCCAAAGAGAGGTCATAACCTTTGTTTTTGAGACAAACAATTAAAAAAGTCATTCAAGAAGTTTGTTTGCAAGTGTCGTCTGCTTTTCATGTTAGGTAAAGGATTAAAGTAGGGGCCCGGCATTCTTCCGCGTTCCTCCGGAGAGCACCACTGTCTATATACCTATATAAGTGCGAGTATATCCTAGCTCGTTCAATTCGGAAATCTTTTGGGAAAATATAGGGACTGACAGACTGACTGACTGGAAATGATATCCACCATTTCAACTTTTTGAAAAATATCTCAAGAAATTTCAGGTCTTAACCCTTTACCTAACATGAAAAGCAGACGACACTTGCAAGCAAAATTCTTGAATAACTATTTTTTTTCATTTTTTGTCTCAAAAACATAGGTTATAACCCCTCATTGGAACGAGCTCGACGATCTCGTTCCAACGAGGGGTCATAATCTATGTTTTTCAGACAAAAAAAAAATGAAAAAATAATGAAAATTAATTGGCAGTTTTTGAGAATAGCGCTGTCCGGTTTTGGCCGTTACGTTGGGTAAAGGGTTAACTGGTTGAGGGGTACATTTTTTATTTTTTTTTGTGATCTGAATTTGTTAATCAAAATTTCTTTTATTACAAATTATTGAAGAGTGCCCATAGGCACTCTTAAATAATTTGTGATAAAACAAATATTTATAAACAAAATGGAATTTGCGTTTGAATGAACATGAAAAATGAGCAAGAAAAATGTTGGCTTATCCCCTGGTACCCCCATTTTTTTAAAGCTCTGATAGTGGCTTCCAGCACTCGCCCAGTTAGGCAGTATTCTGACAATCCTTCAAATTGATCGGTAAAATGTTTGGAGTGTATGTTGAGGGGGTGGGGGCGTTGTCCCATCGGTGCTCCATTTGTCTCCACCGCATTTTAATGAGATCAATCTTTGACCCACTTTCATATTTGTAGAGGACGGTCTGGGTCATGCGCAGGTTGCACTTGAAGGAACAAGAAAGACTTCAGAAACATTGCTATCACATTAAAATCATGTAGTTAGGGGGGGGGGGCATTTAAAGAAATTGCTAAATATAGACCCTAACAATTAGTTGGGATGTTACTAAAAATAGAGCGTAGGAATTTATAAAAATAGAGTTCCACGTAGAAGCAGAGGATTCTGGGTAAATTTGTCCTATAGCACTACGTGCTACTCTTACTGAAAAAAAAAACGTCATGGGATCCAAAAAAGGGATTATGGGAACATTACTCCACTTCAATCGAACACACCCCGGGGGCCCCTAGGTACTACGTGCTAAGCCAATAGAATGGAAAATCCGTATCAAAGTCAATTTCGGTGATTTTGGGTGGATTTTGGTAATTTCGAGGGATTGTTGGGTTGTTTGTGGTAATTAGATTTACTCCGATTCAATCGAACATACCCTCCGAACATACCCCGTCCCATTGCAGAAAAATTGGGTAACACAGAAACCATGTGCTACCATAGAAACCAAGATGGCGGCCTCCAGTATACAAAATGCTCGACGGAAACACGTATCACCCTAACAACACGCGCTGGGCATGCGCACTCACACCACCTATCACTATGGAGATGACGTCACAACATGTCCGCTCACGCGGGTTACCATGACAACTAAACATGGCGCCACTGTGCCACGTGACAAGACGGCATTTCCGAGGTCATCCACCGAGGTCATCCAACCTAGAGGTGAAAAGCCCGAGACATACTACTGTGGGGGCTCAGTGGTTACGGCATTGAACTTCAAACTGAAAGTTCCACGGCGCGATTCGCGACAGGGTAACCTCGTTGTGTACTTCGGTAATGCATTTCATCCCGATTGCCCACGTGTGGGGTGGGGGTTGGGCGGTGGCGCTCTGTACTAAGTTGTACCGCACGTCGTTGGTGCACTTGTCTTCAACCAATGCTAATCCTGTTTGTGCGGTGTTAGTACGTTGAGTAGTCCGATAGTTACTCGCCGCTGCTCGGTGGTTCTGTTCGGTTACTCCGGCTTTTTTTCACCCGTAATACTGTCCGACACGAGGTGACCGCTGTCGAATATGTCGTTAAAACCCCAAGAAATAATAAACAAACATTGTTTTGTTAATTCTTTACCTAACAGAACTAGGAGATAACAGTTGTAAAAAAAAATCTTGAATTACTTAAAATTAGTGGCAATGTCAGAAAGTGCCTCGGGGGGGGGGGGGGGGTAGTTGATGGGTTCTCCTTGAAGGGGCAAGTTCGCAAGGGGCCTTTCAGGATCATAATATTATAGCATTTTGCATTCAGATACCGCAGACATCTCCGCGGGTTCTTAACCCGCGGAGATGTCTGCGGTATCTGATTTATTTATTTATTTATTTATTTATTTATTTATTTAATCATTGGGGTTTAACGACACTTTCGGCAGCCAGGGCCACCTCGTGTCGGACAGTTTTACTTACGGGTGGACGAAGCCGGAGTACCCGGAGAGACCCATCGAGAAACGATGAGCAACTGTCTGACTCCCCACCATACTAACTCCATACAAGCAGGGTTAGCAATGGTTTAAGTGTACCGTCGACGTGTAGTACGCCTTAGTACACAATGCCACTGTGCACCCACGTCGGTAATTGGGATTAAGTGTCTTGCCCAAGGACACAATGCGGTTTACGCAGGTGGGATTCGTACCGAGGACCTCTCGGCTTGCAACCTGCATCTCTACCTACTGAACCACCGCGCTCTCGCGCCATCTGAGTTAATGAAAAAGTGTTCACCCCCCCCCCCTCCTCCACCACCACCATCCACCCCATCCCCGTAGCGCCGCCACTGGTAGAAGAGTCGCCAATCACGTATTTACTCTTCCCCACCTAACAGAATCAACAAAAATCAATAAGGGAAAGATGCTTATGGGCTTCCGAGATGTGAAAAAAATCATTGGAGAGAGATCGACTTTATATATTAAACCAAAACAAACAAATTCTCACATCTAACAATAGAGTGCCATGCTATTAAAAGTTCCGGTATCCATTTTTGAAAAAAACCCATCCCATGCCCAACAGTACTCAAGCCCGTTGAGAAAACAAATTCTCACATCTAATAACAGTGTTTTTGTTTCTCGTTCTTTTCATAAAGCCCGAAGTTTCCTCTTCTCCCAGTTCACCTATCCGAACGTCTTGGCTTATACAGCTGATACGTTCGGACAGCTGGAACAATCTCTTCTCGCTCTTCGACGAATCTCCGCTTACGACTCTGAATCTTAGTTTGCGTTTTGTATACAACTCGCTTCATTTTTCTGTTCGTCCACCAAATACTTGCTTGTTGCATCATTAATTCCTCACCACACAAAAACTACCACATTTTGCCCGGTAAGCCAATTTTACTGATTGATTACGTTCGACGAATAACGCACAAGGGGCACAACTCCAGCTTGGTTCATATCGGCCGAGATCGGCGTCATATCGGCCGCATTTTGAGCCATATCAGCCTAGCTTGATAATGAGCAATTCTGGGAAAAAATGATATATAATAAATAAGAGATACTAATTTTGACTTTAGAAGGATACGTCGAAATTAGGCTCTCATAATCGGTATTAGCAGGCTTTGCTTCCATTCATGGAGTGTGGGGGATATATATGTTTGTACAGCTTTAAACACTGGTGAAGTTCAAGTAATACTTCCTGAAGGGCCTTAGATAAACATTAATCTCTTTATTCTTGACATCACACAATAGTATGACATGAGCTTAACTATGGAGGGGTGTGTGTTTGGGGTGTGACCCGATAATTTTCCAGTCGGGCCATACTCATTTTGGCATTTGATCTTGTATGTCGATTAGCTCTTGCTAATAACCATGTATGCAGGACCGCCGAGAAGGAGGGCGGGCTCCGGGACAATGCGTAAAGCGGCGTCGAAGGTCCATACAAAAAACCTTCTCGTGACTTTCAGCTCAGTCGTATCGATAGGTCAAACTACAGTTTTTTTTTTGTCACGACTACAACATGTATTTATCTACAAAGCCCTTATTGCGTGTTGAAGAAGACTTATCTTGATGATTTACTTGGAATATTTAACCAGTCGGGAATTGGGCCTTGACAGTCGAGTTATTTATTTATTTATTTATTGGTGTTTAAGGTCACATAGTACATACTTATGCACAATGGCTACTCGTGATCGCGACAGTTTCATGGGTGGGGAAGCCGGAGTACCCGGAGAGAGACACCGAGCATCGACGAGCAACTGTCAGTTCCTCAACATTCTAACTCTGTTCAAGCTCCGCTCAAGCGGGGTTACAGAGGTTGAAGACATGTGCACCATCGACGTGCAATACGCCTTAGTACACGGTGTCATCGTGCCCCCATGTAGGCAACCGGGATAAAGTGCCTTGCCCAAGGAACAACGCGGGTCGTCCCGGGCGGGGATCGAACTCGGGACCTCTAGGATAGAAGTCCAACAGTCTACCACTGAACCACCGCGCTCCCGACAGTTGAGTTAAATATAGTTTCACTCCTACCCCCATGTCCCACCAATCGATCATCTCCACGAGGCCTAACGTAATGATAAAATTCGGCGTCGTTATTCCCAAATTCAAATTCGATTATTACTGGTTTTATTACTGCACGATCAACCAAATCTACTACACCATTCAGACCCGAAGCTAGTGGGATTACCTTGCCTGAGATATCTTTATTGAGAGTCGATTGTCATGATGATATAAGTCAGGGATGCCCATTCTGACAGAATTGGATTCAGGGATTCAGTGGCTTAGCCATGGAGAGGAGGGGGGGGGGGGGGCTGGGAATTCTACGATTTGCATGGGGCGTCAACTAATGAAATTTCACGTGACATACCACGTGTTGTTTCGAGCCTTAAAAGAGCGCCATTGGGGCATGTTTTTCCAAATTTCTCTATGGGAGGCTTAAACTTCAGAGAAATGTATGGAAAATATACTCCCCAGACCCACTAACGTGAGAGGGACACCATCTTTATACCTTTCCCCAACTCAAGAGTTCGATCTTCTTGGTGTGACTGTGTCATAAAAATGCTTGGATGTCCCCCTCCCATAAACTGAATCCATATTGCCCCCTCCCGCCTTAATATTGATAACTGGCTGGGCATCTGATAGGGTTTCTTCACCCCTGCTATACTACCCTCATCCTCCGGGTGGATGAACGAACAGTTATCTACCTTGGCAAAATGGCTGCGCCCATGTAGCAAGAAAAAGACAATTTTCTGTGAGGAGAAGATTTTCTTCCCGCTGCGTGCTTACAAACGCAAAGATCTTGTCTTTAATTGTCGCATTTTTATTCAGAATGATTGTACAGTCACCTTAAATAAAAATTAGTGCATGACACGTGTAAACAGCAGCATTCCAGTATTTCGACGTTTTTTTCATGTCGATTTTCGACCGTCTTCGAATTACCGGTTGGACTTAGGTTACGGAACGTTTCGTTCCAAAATCAGGTCGTCTGGGTACGGTTAGTCTCAAAATGACAACCAGGACGATTCGTCCCAAATATCTACTTCCCAAAATTTTTTTTTCAGAGTATCGAGAATACTCCTCCCAAATGTTTTTTTTTTAGAATAATAGAACGATTTGTCCCAACATTTATTTTCATGGTAATTGTTATATGAACAGGTCAAGTCGCCTCCGGGTCAGGTGACTCGGGTCTTCCCATATATTGGGTCAGTTTGCCCTCCCCAAAAAGTATTGGACTGGAAGGACTTAATGATAACGTAAGACTGGACTGGTTAAACACATAATTTTTATTTATTAAAACCAAAACATAATTACAAAATATATAACAAATACAGCCATTCGGGGTATAACGGGTCACCTTGCATATTTTCGTTTATTTCTCTCAAATAAATTAAGTTATCCAAATTTTGTTTTTTGTTATTGACAGGCAAGTATCTGACATTCATTATTGCAACCACAGGTACTCGGCACAAGCTGGGAAATCGAAAGAAAAATGATATTTGATACCATTTTTGAATCTATGCTGATGTGCCCCTGTAATGGTATATAAATATTAACAAGGTAAACAACTCACATTTTGAAAACGATATCACTCATCTTCGTGTTTCCCCTCTCAAATTTGATTCACACAATGTATCCAACAGTACCCAGTATCAACGGAAAGGGGAATGAATAAGCTTTACAATGGTGTATTACATGACCGTTTGGTGTTCTTCGCTTGTTCACGACAACTGGGAGAAATCGCAGAAAAGGCCTAAAAACATTTAGACAAGAAAGTGCACAGTGAAATGAGGTTTACGAGCGACAATTATCCAATTTATTATAAATAATTCGAGGTCCCATTGTCTATGGAGGGCAGATTCAAATATTAACGTTTGCCTTTATCAATTACTAATCTCAGATCCACATTTATTCATTTCTGGCGATCACATTTGCTGTTTATACATTTTTTTTAACCTTCCCTTGGCTTTGAACAAGCTAAGGGCATCCATAGAAGCACAATGACATCCCATTGGCTACTATTTATGCCGAGAAAATTTTCGATGAAAATAAGCCAATGGGAGAATGGGGAAAGCTTTTGCGCAAGTCGCGTATGTAAGGATGCCCTCTACTCAGGTCAGCTTGGGGAAAGATGTCAAAGTTACGGCTAAAAAGTGTATAAACGTTAAATGTGAACTCCAGAAAATAATAAATGTGGATCTGAGATTAGTAATTGATAAAGGTATACGGTTAATATTTGAATCTGTTCTCCATATACAATGGGGCCTCGAATTATTTATAATAAATCGGATAATTGTCGCTCGTAAACCCCATTTCACTGTGCACTTTCTTGTTCGACTAAATGTTTTTCAGCCTTTTCTGCGACTTCTCCCAGTTATCATGAACAACCCAAGAACTCCCAACGGTCATGTAATACACCACTGTAAAGCTTATTCATTCCCCTTTCCATTGATACTGGGTATTGTTGGATACGTTTTGTGAATCAAATTTGAGGGGGGAAAAACAAAGATGAGTGCTATCGTTTTCGAAAAGCGAGTTGTTTACCTTGTTAATATTTATATACCATTACAGGGGCACATCAGCATAGATTCAAAAATGGTATCAAATATCATTTTTCTTTCGATTTCCCAGCTTGTGCCGAGTACCTGTGATTGCAATGGAATTGTTCAGATAAAGCTTCTGTTTATTTTATAAAATTAGATCGTTTGACTGTCGTAATTTAGTCAGTAACAGATCGCTTGTGTCTATAAAGAATCCTCTTTGGCATCCACTGCTGATCTATTTTCTCACTTTATATGTATTTATTGGACACAAAACGTCTTTGTCTTCTCTGAATTAATTTCACCACACTAGTCATAACTTTTACAGTGGAAAGAAGTGAAAATGAAGTGGATCAAATGCAGTAGTTTAGTGTTAATTTTCTAAAAATAGATCAACTTGAGCAGTGTTTCAATAGGTTTTACAGTGCATGTCTGACAGTGACCTGGTATTGACAGCTTGTCTCACTGTTGAAACAAAATAAAATGATGTCCAATGTTTATCCCAATTATTTTATCGTGAATTTGAAGTGTAGATAAACCTGTTCAAATAATTATACTTACATTCACACTCTTTATATTTTTCTTCCCGTAGTTGAGACGAAAACTTTTTTTGCGGTTTCACATGTCAAAATTTTCTTTCGGCGCACATTCAGTCTTGTTTTAAAAAATCGCTTTTGTCAACAAAAAACAACAGTGAACTCGTGAAACTTTCAAAGGTGACAGGCATCATATTACTTCACAAACCCAGAGTAAAATTTTAGTTTGAAATGCTCTTCAAAGTTAAGTTTTTTAATGCTCAACATCGCCTGACCCATTACTGCCTGTGACCCGTTACAGCCTGAATGACTGTATACAACTTTTTTTTATTTATTAAAACTAGAACATAATAACAAAATATATACAACTATTCATTTCATAATCTACATAAATATCTATCTGAGATTTATATAATTTATTTTGTTATAAATGTTATATAAATACAAGAAATTAACAATAGTGTTAAAATTTAAGATTGTAATTTACGCATGGAGAATCAAGATCGCATTGTAGATTGTGATTGCATATCATAACAATGTTACGTTTAATGGTTACCTTCACTGCATAAGATTGCTTGTTCAAACAAACACCAATTAGAATTATTATTTTTGAATCATTAAGTTAGATGCCTGGGTACTGAAAGGGTAATTTTTTCTCAGTCAGTGAATTTTTACGATTTTTTGGAACTTTCGCGTTAAATTTCATATTCTTGGAAAGGCATTATTATTCTTTCATGCATGCTTTGTGTAGTGGATTCAAAATTTACATAAAGGTTTTTATTTATTTTGAACAGGATTTTCTTATTATTAAAGGTACATGTAAGTACATAAATCAATATTCCATAATTGTCTGGTTTTTACTAAAATACATAAAAATTATAAAAATAAAGTTATAAAAAGAACCAGGGGCAACTTGACCCGGAAATATATGTGGGGGCGACTTGACCCAGAGCCAGTGGTATTGGGGGAAATCCAGAAAATCATCCTGGATGCATTTTTTCAGCAGACAGTTTTTCTTTACAAAAATCAAAGTATACATAATATTATACATACTTTGATTTATAGTGAAGAAAAACTGTTATAAAGTCCTAAAATCTGTCGAAAGGGCAGAAGTGAATTGAAATCTGACATTTTCCAGGGTATTTAATGACTGGATTCGCATAGCAAAATGCTAGTCAAAAATGGCCAAATGCTAACCATTTTTCTTTCATTTTGGCCTTATATTCACTATTTATCATCACTTTTTGAAACCAAGATGGAAACTGCTAATCAAATTTTTAAAAACAAAAAATATCCCGTTTTCGGGGGACTGATATAAGTGTATTAAAATGAAGCCCCTTGGTTCATATTTGGGTTCAATACAGGAGCCTGAATGTTTAACTTAGAGCACCCACCAGTCAGAATGCTTTTGTATTTGGTAAACAACACATTGGGGGGTGGGGGGGGGGATTCAAGTTTGTTCAAATCGGGTCCCTAGATTAAAATTTGGGCTCCTTATGGTGGCCCAAATTTTAACTTAGTGCAATATGAGAAAATGTCTTTAAAAATATTCTTCTTCAGATCCACCCGTTAGAATCCTTTCATATTGGGTATACAACATCTCTAGGGAGGTCAGATTCAGGTTTGTTCAAATCAAGTCCCTGAGTTGATATTTGGGCTTTTTATGGGAGGCTGAATTTTAACTTAGTGCAATATGAGGGAAGTTTTTTTTTAAATCATCTTCTCCAGACTACCAGTCAGAATGTTTGTATTTGGTATACAGCATCTCTAGGTGGGTGAGATTCAAATTCGTTCAAATCATGTCCCTGGGTTATTATTTGGGCCCCTCATGTTTGTTCAAATAATGTCCTTGACTCTGGGTTAATATTTGGACCCCCTATGGTAGCCCGAATTTCAATTGAGTGCAATATGAGGAAATTTCTTTAAAAATCTTCTCCTTATCCCCCAGTCAGAATGCTTTCACATTTGGTATGCAGCATCCTGGTGGTGGAAGGGAAGGGCTCAGATGCAAGTTTGTTCAAGTTAAGTTCCTAGCTTTCATATTTGGACTCTCAAGTTTTGCATTACTGGAAATCGGGGCATTATTTCTGTGATAACATCCCAGCACTAAAAAAAATCATCTGGCATGGACAACAATGTTATAAATAATTAAATAACTTCATTCCTCTGTGGTGTTAACTAGCTAATTTATTTTTTTATTTACTGGTGTTTAATGTCACATATTTCTGCACAATGGCTAATCATGACCACGACAGTTTTACGGGTGGAGGAAGTCTGAGTACCTGGAGAGAACCAGCGAGCAACAGCAAGCAACTGCCAGCTCTCCAACATACAGTGGAGCCCACTTAATTGGATATCTCTTAACTGAATAACCCTGTTAATAGAATATAATTTCCAAACACAAAACCATTTACCATACCTCCTGTACAAATTTGACCTGTTAATTGAATATAGGTTATAGAGTAAACTTATGTTAATTGAATAAAAATTCTTGTAACCTGTTGAGAAATTACCCTGACTCCTCAGTTTTCCTTTGTTTATAGACCTATTTGGCCTCAGTACATTCAATATAAGCATTTAATCTATTATATCTCATAGAGCTGTGTCAAACAAGATATAATAGAATAAATGCTAAGTTTATCTCTAGAATACAGGAAAGTGACACAACCCCTGTTAATTGAATACTCCTGTTAATTGAATAATTTTCATTGGAAAAGTGGCTATTCAATTAACAGGATTCCACTGTACTAACTCCACACATGCAGGGTTATCATTGGTTGAAGACAAGTGCACCATCGATGTGCAGTACGCCTTAGTACACAATGCTACTGTGCCTCCACGTGGACAATGGGAGTGAAGTGCCTTGCTCAAGGGCATAACGTGGTTGCCGTAGGTGGGATTCAAACTGAGGACCTAGGTCCTCGGTTCGAATCCCATCTGCGGCAACCGCATTGTGTCCTTGGGCAAGACACTTCATCTCCATTGCCCTCGTGGGGGCACGATGACGCCGTGTACTAAGGCGTACTGCACGTCGATGGTGCGCATGTCTTCAACCAATCTAACCCTGCCTGTGCTGTAGTGCGGAGTTACGATGTTGGGGAGCTGGCAGCTGCTCGTCGTTGCTCGGTGGTTCTCTCCGGGTACTCCGGCTTCCTCCACCCGTAAAACTGTCACGGTCATGATTAGCCATTGTGCATAAATATGTGACCTTAAACACCAATAAATAAATAAATAAATAACTGAGGACCTTTCAGCTTGCAGCCTGCACCTCTACCCACTATGCCACCACACCCCCTAGAATGTTAATTAGATTCTTCTTTAAACAACTGTTGTCAGGTGAGCGCTTCAGGCCCATGGGGCCTCTTTTTTAAAAAGCCTTTATCTTTTCGAGCCCACCCCTCAGTTAAACCCTACCTGCAATGCAGTAAAACTCCACCTGAAGATAGTATGGTCTAAGTACTTTTTTACACACAGACTAAAACAACACCTTGCTGTAAATAAGACCTGTCTTACTGGTAAAAAAGGAACCAGTCACCAATGCTTAGAGTAAAAATCCTCTGAAATGAGCAACATGGGTAGAGACGATTGACTAAACTTGACTTTATCTCCATGTTGTTGTCATGATTAGCCAGTGCAAATATGTGATAATAAACACCAATAAATAAATATTTGAACAACAGGATGCAGTAATGTTTACAGGTACCTGCATCCTATCTGGAATCAGACATTACATATATTCATGCCAAAGACTGAACATCCAGATTCAAATTCCAAGTTTTGACCTCAAATGTATAGCTCAACTTTGACTTGCTGCCGGCGGCCATTTTATACCAAAATTAGGTGCAATCAGTTTTTTGTACATAACTTGTGGGACTACATTTGTTATCATCATGGGATGGTAACGAGTGCTTTTGGGCCTGGCCCAAAATTCAAAATGCCTGTTGACAGTCATATTTACGAGAATTGTGTGTATTACATTTTATGTACAGAACCTGTAAAGAAGATTTTTTATGTCAGTAATGTTTGCTATAAATTTATTGGGTGCCTTTGTTATCACTGTGGTATGAGAACAAATATTTTTGGGTTCAGTCAGACCCACTCGGGGACTCAAAAAGAGAGACAATTAAAAATCTTTTCCAAAAACACCAGACAAAATAAGGTTTCTTGAATTCAGCATCCTTAGGATGTGTATATCCAAATGTGTTGATGCCAAGTTCCTGTGTTAATATTTGGTGTTGTGTCATAGTGTGGGAAGGGTAAACATTATTAGCACAACCCGATTTTCTATTTCCAATGAGAAAAATAAAACCTCCTCTCCCGTGGGAACCCTGTGAGCTAAAGATAAAAAATTCAAATACCTATATTTTAAGAAGGACTGGATAAATATTTATTAATTAGTATGAATCAACCTTAGTAGGGTTTAAATCAAACAGGTCAAAACAGTCCCTAACATTTGGCTTATGGTGCACCGTACAAGGATCCCCATTGTAACATTAACCCCATGGAGATTTCATTACAGACCTTTACAATACTTTGTTATCAGGTCATTACCTAGATGTTTGTCATTGCTGTGTTACATACTATACATGTACATGTCTTACACAAGTTGAGCTACAGTAAGAGAGTTTCTACAGTGTTGTAGTGAGAGAGTTTCTACAGTGTTGTAGTGAGAGAGTTTCTACAGTGTTGTAGTGAGAGAGTTTCTACAGTGTTGGAGAGAGAAAAGTGGAAAGATAAAATTCTCTTTCCACTTTTGTAGAGTTAAAACGATTAAGCTATTAATTGATTAACCAATGATCAATGTCTTGATTGATCAGAAAAGTAATTGATCGATTAACCGTTACTTTTGAACTACTGTATTTTCTTGGTTAACAAAGGAACAAACTTGCTCCAAACAGGCAAACATTGTCACACTGACTTTCATCAATTATATGAGACAGAGTGAAGCATGCAAGTTACGTGATGACATACTTGTTCACTTGCATGATCATTATACTGTATCAGTAGCTGTAACTGGTCATTCTTAAGTTAACCTTTACCCATTGCAGGTAGCAGACAACACTTGCAAAATAGATTCTTGAATTACTAAAAAATTTCAATTTTTATCTCATAAACATAGCTTATGATCCCTCATTGGAATGAGCTAAACAAGCTCTTTCCAATGAGGGATCATAAGCTATGTTTTTGAAACAAAAATTGAAAACATAATAAATTCTGAATGGAGATTTTTGTATGTATAGCTGCCTGATTTTTTCCTTACATTGGGTAAAGGGTTAATGCTATAAATCAACGGTACAGCAATTATTCAGCTACCTATAAGGGCAAGTGATTAATCGGTTAACCAAGGTTTATCTATGTGATTAATCGATCAAGAAAACCCTTTAACCGTTTCAGCTCTAGAATGTTGCTAAGGGGTAGCAGGTGGGGGTTTGTGTTACCACCTCTGGAGTGCCCCTTCCCAGTTGGCAAAACTACCACTATTTAATCTCGAACAAGAGGGAAATTCCAGTAGCACATCCCCAATCACCCCCCCCCCCCCCCTTCCGAGTCGAAATTTTCCAATGCCAGGCTCTAAGATGCAGAATTTCTTTGTATACTCCTCTTGACTGCAGACGGCTCTGTGGTTTAGGAATTGGACTTCAAACCAAAAGGTCCATGGTTTGATCCCTGCCAGGTAAAAGTGCCATGTCTGAAATTTCAGATGTTTTTAGTTCACCTGACTGAACGTCGGTGTGAGCTATTGCCATCACTTGGCATCCTTCGTACGTTAGCTTTTACAAAACAATCTTCTCCTCACAAACCAATGGCCCAAATTGAAACATGTGGGCCACAACATTTTGGAGGTATTCTGTTTTAGTTTTGTTCAAATGGGGTCTCCACCCTTTTTGGGGTGGTCTTATTCCCAAATATGATGAAATTCTTCAAAAATCTTCTTCTCAGGAACAACAAGTGGGAATGCTTTGATATTTGGTATGAAACTTGCTCTGGTGTTCAAAATTAAAAATTGTTCAAGGAAAGTTGATAGGTCCATATTTGGGCTCTCCAGGGGATGGGCTCACTTTTGAGCTCCCTTGAAATTTTCTATTTCAAGAACCAATGGAGCGATTTGAACCAAATTTTAAATGTGGCATTAGTTGACCCCAAGTACTTCATTCATGCCCCCAAATTTTTTCGCAGTTCCCCATTGGAACCCCTTGAGCTAAAAATAGAACAAAAATGAAAAGTGCAATATTTCCCAAACTGCACGGACTAGAGATTTTGTATTTGGTATGAAGCTTTCTTCTGAGCAGTTGAAACAATTGGACAAAAAAAATTGCTGGCGAATCTGTCATATGGTCTGTTTTTGATGTTATGAAAATATAATGACTCAGCATTTTTTAACACTGAAGTCAATTACATGTTTACCTTTTTAAAAATATCTTCTCATCACAAACCAATGGCCCAAATTGAAACATATATGGGCCACATCATCTTGGGGGTATTCTGTTTTAGTTTTGTTCAAATGGGGTCTCTGCCCTTTTTGGGCTTGGGCTTATGCCCAAATATCGTGAAATTTATTAAAAAATCATCTTCTCATGAACCACAAGTGGGAATGCTTTGATATTTGGTATGAAACTTCCTCTGGTGTTCAAGATTAAAAGTTGTTCAAAGAAAGTTATGTTAGGGCATTAGTTGACCCTAAGTACTTCATTTATGCGGCAATTATGCCTCCAAAATTTTTCGCCTTTCCCTGTGGGAACACCTGGCACTAAAAATAGAAAAAAAATGAAATGTCCAATATTTCCCAAACTGCATGAACTAGAGATTTTGTATTTGATGTAAAGCTTTCTTCTGAGCAGTTGAAACAATTGGACAAAAATTTGCTGGCGAATCTGTCATATGGTTCATTCAGATTACATTTTCCCCATACCCATAACCCTTACAATTTAGGACAACTTGGTCTTCCAGGTGAGCATTTTAAGCTCTCTTGAGCCTCTCGGTAAATTTAGGTCTTTGAATTTCCTACTATTGTGAATCTAATGAATGATGGGGGATGAGACTCCACACACACACACAAACACCCTGAGAATGTCCCTGTGTAACTCTCATTCAAGTTAATACCATGCACCATAAGTTGGGTAATTTAACTCTTTCCCTAACATGAAAAGGGGACGATACTTGCAAACAAAATTCTTGAATAACTAATTTTTTTTTTCATTTTTGGTCTCAAAAACATAGATTATTACCCCTCATTGGAATGAGCTCGATGAGCTTATTCCAAAGAGGGGTCATAACCAAGGTTTTTGAGACAAAAAATGAAAAAATAATGAAAATTGTTTGGCGATTTTTGTAAATAGTGCTGGCCAGTTTGGGTCATTACGTTGGATAAAGGGTTACCGTAAGTGCTGGAACCTTACCAGGTAGACAATCTGTGTGATGTATTAAGCTGCTCACTAACTGAAAACTTTCTATGGGCCAGGTGCATCCTCAGGTTTCTTCAAAAGAAGCAAGCAAAAGGTTTCCAACCATTGAGTAGTGAAGATTGAGTACCAAATCATCCTGTATTTAGTGTACAGTTAAACAAACTTCTGTCACAATACAGTAGAGGGATATTTGAGTATTGCTGAATACTAACAGGGTAGAGTTTCTGACTGTACAATAACTCATACAGTGACTAAAACTCATGTGAGAATCAAAATCAATTCTGGCTTAAAAAACAATGAGAACATTGATTCTTGAAAAATGTTCATTTGATTTTTCTCATAGATCCTGGAAGTGTTCTGGAGAATTCTACTTAGTTCTCGCTTTCGCACAATAAGGTAACTTAGCAGCATTGTAATTAGTTAATTACTAATAAGATATATTGTTTGAGTTTGTTTTTTTTCTATTCTAGGTGCAGATCTAATTTATCTTGAGTTCATACCACACTGGTTTTCTGTTTGTATGGTTGTAGTATCAAGCCTTTGTAAATGTGATTAATAATAGTGCATTCCTTTGGTATGGTACTGTTGCCTACATGTAAGCTGCATAATGAAGAGTGGACAAAGAATTCAGAGAAAAAAGAACAGGGTAAGTAACTGTGTATACTAGACTATCACAAGGATTGACTGGAAAGGAGAGTGATCACTCTCACTCACCATCACTCTCCTAAACTTTTCACTAGGGGAGCAATTAATCACTCGCCTTCATGATGTATGTAGAAATTATGTCTGAACTTCAAGTTATATATTGTATTTCAATCACCTATTACATGACCGACCTTGGAGACAATACTTGCAAAACATTATCTCGCATAGCTGAAATCTTTCATTTTTTTTGCGTAAACCATAGATTATGACACCTCGTTGGAATGAGGTCAATGAGCTCATTCCAATGAGGGGTCATCAACTATGTTTTTAGAGCAAAAATGAAAACAATAAAATGTGTATGGATCATTTTCTTGTATAGCGCTGGTCAGTTTGAGCAGTTACAGTAGGTAAGGGTTTACAATCACTCTCTTAAATTTTTCGCAAAATCAAATTGAGAAGAGTGATTATTCTCTTCCCTCCAGTGACTGCTATCAATACACAATCCTACCTTGACCCTTAAGTTCCCTGATGGATTTTATGTAAATAATTACCCTATATACATGTACACAACTGCATATCACTTAACAGTATTTCTACATCACTATTGGCTGCCTGTACAGGCAGCCAACAATAATGTAAAAACACCGCTAAGATAAATGTATCCTAAGGTTAAGTTCTCAAGAAAGAATACACTTGGGACAACCTTTTCAGAGCAATATAAAAGGGGAAGTTTGTGGCTGTATTGGGACTTGAGGATTAAGTTATACTTTGGGAGATTTTGTTGTGTTGCATTTTTTGAATCAACATCTCTAGTCACTATTCAAAATTCATTTGTTTAAATTTTTGTTTGAATGAATACATTGAAGGTATAGTAAATAGTTTGGTGTTTGAAAATTATATGAAATTGACAGTGATATTCAATTAACTGATAGAGTGCTAGAAGCCACTATCAGGGCTCCACTGAAAAGTGCTTTAAGTCACTATAATGGTTTTACACTGTGCGCATTGGCTTGTCTGCACTGTAGTAGATAAAGTAATGTCCATATAAAATTGTATTCTTACAATTTATTGGAGAGTGCCACAGTTACAAAATTGTTGACAAACAAAATCTTGCTAAATTTAGACTCCCTTGCTGGAAGTATTATATCTTGGAAAAAACTACTCATGTTACAAATCACCTTTGAAAAATAAATTAGCACTTTACCAGTTAAAAATTATTCAGTTAAGTCAACTATACTGTACCTATAAGTCAATATAGTCAAAGTGAATTTTTTAGATCCTCCTTTGGCATCACTGCATTTTTAAAATCTGAATACTTTCTGTAGTGGTGTCTCACCCATAGAGAGAGGGTGGAGTTAGTCCAGGGAGCCCTGGGATCCTGGAGAGGGCCCCCAAACATTTGAATAAAACAAAAATTTGGCTATAAAAAATTTTTCTCACAAATATTTTGAGGGCCCTTGTAGTCTGTGTAAGTTTTAAAGCATATCAGAGCATTGTTTTCATGAGTCTCCACATATTCCTTCTCATAACACACAACATGTGTTCCATATTTGCACTACTTGCTTGCATGGACCCTATTCTGAGCATGGCGACACTACTCTGAGAATGGGTCCCGAGATGGCCAATTGAATATTTATGCAGAGTATTAGCATAAAATGGCAAGATTTGGATATTAGACACAAGCCTTCCAAAAAGGTCTTGAATCAAGGATTTGGTAAGTTTCAAACCTGAAAATCAAAATTTTCTCCAACCAGGCCAAACCATGGTCAGCACACTGGGTCCAGAATCCTTATCTTCCCAACTCTCCCAATACTCCTTGACCATCACTGTCTTCCTGTTCATCCCATGCAAACTGTTTTCATAAACTCAGCTTGAGCACCACCAAAATTTGGGCAAGGTCAACTTGCCCGAGAAACAAATTTGGAATGTGGCATTTCTATACTTTGTGTTTGGGACTTCCCATGTGGCAAACCTTTTGAATTGCCTATCACCAAGCAATAGGTGACGACTTCCCACCTAGCTAATCTTTTGAATTTTCTTACAATCAGTTAAGATTTTAAAAGTTGGCTAGTACAACACAATAGGTGTTAATCTCAAATTATGGTACAGTGGAGCCCACTTAATTGATTATCTCTTAACTGAATAACCCTGTTAATTGAATATAAATTCCCAACACAAAACTATTTACCATACCCCCAATACAAATTTGACATGTTAATTGAATATAGTTTATAGAGTAAACTGTTAATTGAATAAAAAATCTTGTGACCTGTTGAGAAATTACTCTGACTCTCCCCAGTTTTCCTTTGTTTATAGACCAGTTTGACCTCAGTACATCCAATACAGGCATTTAATCTATTATGGAGCTCTGTCAAACAAAGATATAATAGAATAAATGCCAAATTTATCTCTAGAATACAGGAAAGTGACACAATCCCTGTTAATTGAATACTCCTATTAACTGAATAATTTTCATTGGCAGAGTGGCGATTCAATTAACAGGGTTATACTGTATAGTTTCTTTCAGATATTATACTACATACAACATTACAAATACAGAACATAATAAGAAATGTTTATTTATACATGTATTTTTTAATAACTTTTTTATCTGTCACATAATTTTAATAATAGAGAAATTACAAGTAAACTACTTTAGTAGTCTACTCCAAAAATGGTCATTTTTTAACATCCTTCACAATGAAATAAAAATATTGAAAATTTCAACATTCAAATTTTTCTCATAAACCAATTAGGAATTTAACCAATTCATTGAGTGCTGTCAAACAAGGTCAAAAATGGTTGGATTAGTTAAATTTCAAGTTGCATAAAAATTAAAAATCTTTCTGTTAAGTCCAAACTTGTGCAATATCTGAAGCTTGTATTTATAGTTTATTTCCTTCTCTCACCTTTGTGTGGTTGACGAGGACAAATCAGGGGTGGAATTAATGATAAATACGATGCAATAGCTGCAAAAATTTCTAAAACTGATAAAAAAAATTAAATAATTTAAGTCAAAATGTGTTGAATATACATTGACTTGCAAGTATTGCAGACCCTTTTAATTATGAGACAAAAAAAGGATCTAATTTACGAAAAGTATAAATGATAACGATATAATTCTGAAACAGACCATAGACAAATCTTCTGAAGCTGTGAAATCAAGAAGTTTGGCTAGGCGCAACATGACAATTTGAAAAGGTTTGCTGGGTGAGAATGAACCAGGCAGGATTCGGAAAACTTGACTGAGTGAAACTTGGTGTAGAAGAGAGGAATAGATATTTCCTAATTATTGTGGCATTGAAGCTTATAAGCTGAGATGTAACTCAGAGAGTCATTTCAAACACTGTTTTACATCAGACTTCATTCAGCAAAATCAAAGTGCTATTGTCATTATAAAATTTAGAAAAGTTCACAAACTAATGCTTTGAACTCTTGCAGTATCTTCCATACTTATTATTTGGAGGTACAGGGCTTATATTTCATCTAAATGTGTGAGAATCCATTTGGATTCTCGTGAAAATGGTTGCGAGAATCCATACCTACTATGAGTGTCCCAGGATTCCATGACGCCAACATGGTTCAACCACTGTTGAATACTGATAACACGTGTTAACCTTTTACCCAACACACCTTTTTAATTTTTAAAACTTAATTTTATAATTTTTAAACAATAAATAATACATAAATGATAAAATAATTAAATGAACAATATTTACCAATAAAATCTTACAAATATGGCTGTCGTTGGAACTGGCTCAATGAGCCGGTTCCAATGACAGCCATATTTGTGTAATTTTGTTGACACAGTTTCAGGATACTTCAGGTCATGTTAGCCTTCTATTGGTTAAGTTGTTTCCATTGTGTTAGATAAAGGGTTAAATTGACTCAATTTTTTTCATGCGAATCCTAGCAGAGGTGCAGCGAGAATCTATATGGATTCTCGCCAGTTTTATTGCGTGAATCTTTGTGCGAATCGATTCTCGGATTCTCGTCGAAATATAAGCCCTAGGGTAGACCATTTAACATTTCCAATGTGCAGCCTTAGGGTCGCACATTGAAAGTATTGATTGGTCTACCCCACACTTTAACTTAGTAGCCATCCTACTTAATGAAAGTACGACATATCATGTTCATGGACCAGAAAAGCAGCCTCTTATGTACAAGGATTTAAGTACTAGAGGTAATCTGAGTAAATTAACATACTAGTCTGAAGTTCAGTGAATGTAGCCAAATCAAGAAAATGTTACACTGTTTTGTTACCTTTCAGGTGAATAATAGGTGATTAAATTATATTTGCCCAATGCAAAGAGGCTTGATACATGCAGTTTATAAACTACTCACCTGGAACTTAATTAAGCAGCCCCCCTGAAATGTTTCATGGCAGTGAAGTTTCTGTTACAGATTATTATGTTTCAATGATTACTATGTCTTGCAGTACATTTCATCTTGTGAAACATGCTGTTTCTGGTTGATAGCGTACCCCAAACACATCCGAACACCCCAAACACTACTCACATTTTGCTAAGGATCATTCCTATCCATTTATGTATTTGATATATGAAAGGGCAAATATGTGTAGTTTTAAGTCTGTTTGATACATAAAAGTTAAATGTGTATACCAGTAGTATAAAGTTTGTTTGTTTGTTTCAGATATTAAATCACATACAACATTACAAACACAGAACATAATTAGAAATAATTTATAATTTATGTATACATGTATTTTTTAATAACTTTTCTCATTATTATAAAATTTTAATTACAGAGAAATTAAAGGCAAGAAAAATGTTTTCTTATCAACCTACCTTGCAATTGTTTACTACAGGCTTGCACTACAGTGGAAGACCCTAACTCAGATAAAATACTCTCTATTTTAATCTTTCCCAAGAGATGTGGGAAAGAAAAGTGGTGTAAAAAACACCACAAAAAATAAGCCAAAACTGGGCCGAGCACCATCGGCGCACACCCAGTATGGGACGCTCTTCCTTAGTACAAATCCACGACTTCCGTTAACCAATGCGCAGTGCGTCATCAATTCATCATTCTTTCTTTATCGAGACACGGGAAGGATGTGTCTCCACCATTTGCATTTCGAAACAGTGAGAATTCAACTCGTCGATAATGGTTTTCTTGTGACTGGAATTATGGATCTGAAGATCGTATGATAACAGGACTGTGTTTTATATAGTCTCATTAATATTTTCAACCACATTCTCATTGTATATTATTTATTATTCCGTTTTCGCGAATGTTTTTTCGACATCATGTCAACGCGGTTCGACAATGAAATTTTTCGGTTGATAAAAATTAAATTGTTATTGGAGTTAGGTGTCAATGAGGGACTGTCTGGACAGGATTTCTTCACTCTGTTGAGGGCTGAATTTCTGGGTTTTTTCGGTCCCTGTCGGCCGTCTGGGTTCTGTCGTGTACCCACCGTTTTTTTTCTGCCACCTTCTCTTGTAGTTGAGGGTGTTCTTCTACTTTCTGTATCTGTTGAGTTCACCTTTTTCTTCTACTGCTCTCACCTCTGTTATTTCCAGTTCAGTTCCTTTAGGGCAATTCCTTTTGCCCTTGGTGAGTTCTCGTGGCTGTTTCTCCCGCACCCGCAGGTGGTGTGGAACGCAGTCGTTTCGGGGCCCCCCGACTCGACCATGTCTGGTGTGAGTTATACCCCCTCTGTGGGGGATGTGCAGCTCCTCCCACACCCGCAGGGGAGGGGGGACGCTGTTGTTTCGGGGCCGCCTGACTCGACCACATCTGGTGTGAGTTTTACCCCCTCTGTGGTGGATGTGCAGCTCCTCCCACACCCGCACGGGGTGGGGAACGCTGTCGTTTTGGGGCCCCCTGACTCGACCACGTCTGGTGAGAATTACTCCCCCTCCGTGGGAGATGTGTAGCTCCTCCCACATCAGCATGGGTGGTGGTGGGGAATGCTGTCGTTTCGGGGCCTCCTGACTCGACCACGTCTGGTGAGAGTTATTCCCCTTCCGTGGGGGATGTGCAGTTTTGTTTTTTTTTACCGTGGTGGATACTGCGGGAGCTGTTGGATTTCTGGTGAAGAGATGCCTGGTTCCGGGCTATGCACCCTCTCCAGTCAACGTCTGAGGCTGTCACTAGGGTTGTGACTCCTCCTTTGGGGGCCGAGCTAGGTGGCTCTCTCCCCTTTTCCGCCAGTTCCAACAGCTCCTGTCGTATCTGCTGCTACTGCTGTTCTGTCTACAACGTCATCGGGCACCATTTTAGCAGTCCTCGGCTTATCCCTGCAAGGGTCTGCAGGGATGTCTGTTGTGTGGTTGTGGGGTATCGGCCTCAGCCTTCCCTGACTTCAACTCGGCGAAGTCGGAAGTGGCTGCCGACTGAACCCACTGCCCTGTCCTCTCAGCTGTTGAGCACAGCAGTTTTATACCTGCAGTGGTCTGCTGCGGTGTCTGGTAGTGTAGATGTGGGGATATTGGCCTCAGCCTTCCCTGACTTCAACTCGGCGAAGTTGGAAGTGGCTGCCAGCCGGCCCCTCTACTGTGGTCTCTGCACCTTCGAGTACCACAGTTTTGTCATTGGCGTTTTTCCATCCACTCATTCTGGTCACACGGCCAGTTTTGTGGGACCAACACCTTCTGTGCAGCCTGGACCTTCTGCCTCGCAGAGGACTGCTGCAACTCTCCTGAGTTCCCGCTATGTTGATCCTCGGGGTGTGTCGTATCCCTATACATGTCTGCCCTCAGATGTGTCGGCTGCCGCCCGTCGCCCTGCTTTGGGTGTATTGGAGGATCGTGACCCTTCGCTGGTTAAGAGGGTCAGGTGTGAAGCCACTTTGCAGGTTTGTCCCCATGTCGAACCGGCTGGTATGGGCAGTGAGCTTAGGGAGGCCCTCTCCTTATTCACTCAGGTTCTGTCCAAGAGCCTTCCTGTTGCTTCCAGTGAGGCAGCGAGTGGTTTCCAGGTGCCCCTATGGCGCCGCCTCCCGGGATTGGAAACAGGCCGCTTTCTGATCCCTCTGGTGTTCCTACACCATGGGAGGCGTCAGCTGGTTTGCCCACGAGAGGCTATGTGTCTTCCGACTCCGGACAGGAGTCAGACATCCTTGATGTCAAGAGCCAGCAGTCTTCTGACTTGGGGGCAGCTCTTGACTTTGTGTTTGGGTTCCTTCCGGATCTCAAACCATCAAACCAGCCGACAGTGTCAGCCAGGCCGCGATCATCGGTTGTGCGCCTACAGCCTGTGGAGCAACCTGCTTCTGGGCGTCTTCGACCATGCCAGTCAATACAGGTGGTTGAAGCATTTTCAGCTTTGGACTCTAAACTGAGTTCCAAGGCTATGAAGGATCCGTTCTTTACCAGGGTTGACACCTTTCTGCCTCCGGTGCGTTATCGTTACTACGATCTCGCCAATCCATCAGTCTCCCAGACTTTGACGGTTTTTGGATCAGGACTTCAATTCCCTCGGGCTTTCCAAGCCCAAGTCTGCCGTCATTCCTATGACCACTCTGGAGTCCATGTTGGGCTGATCGGGAGGAATGCTGGATATGCTTTCTGTCTCCGATTACGTCGTCCTTGCCTTAGCTGCCTATCTGCCTCCAGATAGGTTTGACGATCTACAGGCTCCTTTGCGTGTGCTGTCCAAGGCGCTCATGCATCTTACTCACACGCATGCCTGTGATACAGCTATTTTGGAACTTGTTTGAAGGAACTCTGTGCTGGACACAGGCCGATCCCTTCCTGGGGCCAGCGCACTGCTCTTCGATCAGCTTCTTTGGCAGGACCGCTACTATTCCATGGGTTCCGTGTCGACGGTCCGGGATGATGTCCTACGTCATCCCAATGATCAGCTGCTGCTTCGTCAGCTTGATCAGCCTTCTAGGGGAGGCAAGGACCGTTCAAAGCCTAACAAGTACCCTTCTGCTTCCTCTGTGAAACAAAGGGCTGATCCTTCTGCCTCCACTTCTACTTCTTACTCACGGGGTAAGGGTAAGCATCGGCAGGCTAGAGGGAAGTCTCAGGATTCTTCATTCAGTAGAGGAGGTGGTTTCTCCTCTAGTGGGCCTCATTGGGCTTGAACTGAAGGTCCTCACCTCGATTTGTCCCAGGTTGAAGGAAGGATAGCAGAGTTCACATACTGTTGGGCCACCATCACATCCGATCCTTGGGTGTTAGATGTTGTTCGGTCCGGGCTGCGAATATCCTTCCGAAGACACCCCACTCTGTCCAGAGTCCCCCTTCCAACCACAGTTCTTTCAGACGTTTTACGTTGGGAGCTTTTGTCCCTGGAGATAGACAATCTCCTGGCCAAGGGGGCATTCGAGGTCATCAAGAACATTCGGTCAGTGGGGTTTTATTCCCACCTGTTCTTGGTGCCGAAGAAGGATGGCCGACTCTGACCGGTTATCGATCTGAGTATCCTGAACCAGTCTATCATTGCTCCCAAGTTCAGCATGGAGACTTTCAGGTCGGTTCACCATTCCATTCACCAGGGAGATTTCGCTTCCAGCATTGACCTGCGAGACACTTACTTTCATGTTCTGATTCATCGGGTGTCGTGGAAGTATCTCAGGTTTGCTTTTCTGGGGCAAGTTTACCAGTTGAAGGCCATGCCTTTCGGCCTCAACCTGGCTCCTTGGACCTTCACCCGACAGATGTCGCATGTGATAGCCTTCCATCGCACACAGTCCAGGGTGACTACTTCGGCATATCTAGTCGATCTCCTCCAGAGGCATTCCAATGCTGCCTTACTGGAGTTGGATGTCGACACTTTGTTGAGCTTGCTCACGTCGCTAGGATTCAGAGTCAACGAGGAGAAGTCGGGTCTGGTCCCTTCTCCATCATTTTGTCATCTGGGGATGGCATTCCGCACTCAGTTTAATACGGTGGCGGTTCCCCAGGCCAGGGCTGTGATTATCTCAGCTTTTGCTTTGACTTTGTCCCAGTCCACATCTGCGACAGCACGGGGTATTCTCCAGCTGCTTGGTCTCGCGGTTCGGTGACTGATCTCATTCCTCTAAGTCGGCTGCATGTCAGACCTCTCCAACACTTTCTGCTCAGTCGTTGGAGGCCGAATGTCGATTCTTTGGATCTGATGCTTCAGTTACCCGAATCTCTTCATCCTCACCTTCTCCACTGGACAAATGTTCTGTGGATCACGCAGGGTGTCCCGTTGGACTTACCCACGTCCGATCGCATTCTGACGGCAGATGCCAGCGATCTCGGATGGGGTGAGACGTTGGATCCTCTAGGTCTTTCCCTTCACGGGATGTGGGACCAGGATCGGGCATCACTACACATCAACCAGAAGAAGCTTCTTGCTCTTCTTCTGAGTTTCAGGCAGTGGATCCCTCACCTGTTGAATTATCAGGTCCTTCTGTTGTTCGACAATTCGACAGTGGTTGCTTCATTCGGAACCAGGGTGTCACGCACTCGGTTCCAATGTACGAATTGGCTTGGGATCTTCTACTGCTCGCTCAGGATGTCAACGCCGGGGTGGTTGTTTGTCACATTTCCGGTCGTCTGAGCATCCTAGCCGACACCCTGTCCTGACAGGGTAGGTTCTTTTCCACCGAGTGGATGCTCCACATGGCAGTGTTCCATCGATCTCTTTGCATCTCATTGGAACCATCAGGTGGACACTTTTGTGTCCCCATCTCCAGATGGTCTGGCTTTCGCCGTGGATGCTCTGGCCCTCCTTTGGGACGGTCTTGTCGGCTACGCCTTCCTGCCGGTTCCGATTCCGCCTCAGGTTCTAGCCCAGATATGAACCTGCAGTCGTCGAATCCTTTCGATCACACCCTTGTCACCTCGGTGGGTGTGGATCAATCTGCTCTGCTCTCTGTTAGCAGCAGTTCCGGCATGTCTCCCTCTACGTCGCAACTTTCTTTGCCAAAGTCGCCCGAGGAGGTTTCAAGTTGACCCGACTTCATTGTGCCTTCGCGCATGTCTTTTATCGGGTCCTGTCTCCTCCGTTATGTTTTTTAGAGACAAGCAGCGGAGTTGCTTCTCTTCAAGGAGGCACTCGCTCCATTGGTTTAGCCTCTGGCTAAGTTGAAGGTTTTTCTGTCGATGGTGTGCGATCACTCTGTTGCTTCTGTCACTCCTTCGATCACACCGCTTGCGGAGTTTCTGGTATATGTTTGTTTCTGGGGGTCTCCAGCAATATGTACAAGTCCATGCTTCAGTGACCTTTTTCATATGTGGTACCGCATTGTTTCGACTCTCATCCTTGCCTCTCCAAGCTTGTTCAACTCTTTTCCTTGAAAAGGCGTAGGACCTTGCAGTTTACTCCAAGATGGACACTTTCTTGGGCGCTGCTCTGCTTGGTGGGGGGCATTCGCACCTTTATCCTGGACGGATATGCGTTTTCTCACATGCCAGATCTCTCCTTCATCCTTTTCTCGATGGATTTGTCTTGCTATTCGTGCAGCTTCCACTCGGCTAGCTACTGGTGATTGTATTACCAATTGTTTTTTCTGCCACGAGGTGCGTGCATTGTCTTCCTCTTTTAATAACTCTGTCAAGTTGTCGCATGTTATACTGGCAGCCTACTGGAGAAATGCTACCTTCTTTTATCTGCGACAGTTGCAGGAGCCGACAGAGGACCTTTGACCTACGCGCCCTCTTTCTTTGGCTCAGGCTGTTGTCTATCCCAGCCATTCAGCTTTTTTTACAGGGTCAGTTCCAGCTCGGTGCTGTTACAGCCCTTTCTGTCTGTGCGTCACACTTCACCATACGCCTCACTCATCTTTCATTGTCTTTTACTAATGTTTGTGATGCTATGGTTTGATAGGCCTAGGGATCTCTTCCTCTGTCCACGGTTCCAGTGCAATTGAGTTATGTGTGGGTAGGTTATGTGATTCCCTCCATCCTATTGTCTATTCAGCCCGTAGTAAACAATTGCAAGGTAGGTTGATAAGAAATATAAATTTAATAGTAAATTTCCTTTCTTATTCGGGTAAGAATCCTTCCTGCCTGCTGATCACATAACTCCTGTGTTGGCAGAATCAAAAGAATGACGAATTGATGATGCACAGCGCATTGGTTAACGGAAGTCGTGGATTTGTACTAAGGAAGCGCGTCCCATACTGGGTGTACGCCGATGGTGCTCGGCCCAGTTTTGGCTTATTTTTTCGTGGTGTTTTTTACACCACTTTTCTTTCCCACATCTCTTGGGAAAGATTAAAATAGAGAATATTTTATCCAAGTTAGGGTCTTTCACTGTAGTGCAAGCCTGTAGTAAACAATTGCGGTAGGTATAATAAGAAAGGAAATTTACTATAAAATTCATATTTCTTGGGCACTTTGCTCATCATTTAGTTCTGAAAAAAATTTCCAACTGCACCAAATGGGAAGCTAAATTTGCAGAAGCAAAAGAAAAACTTTGAAATATCAAATATGAATAATTTTAGTATTGAATATATGTTGATTTGAAAGAATTACAAACAGTTTCTATCAAGAGAAAAAATTATGATCTAATTTGTGAAAATGTAGATTATAATGATGTGAATCTGAAACAGACCATAGGCAAATCTTCTGAAGGTGTGAAATTGCAAGGGTTGGTGGCTAGATACAACACAAAAATTTCAAATGGTTGGCTGAGTGGGAATGAACTAGGGCCCTGCAAAACACACATTTTCAGTTCAAAGCTAATCTCGAATTGAACTGAGTCTATTATTTGAAATTGAATTGAACCTCAAATCCAATATACACTTTTGGAAGTCCCAACTGATAAATTAGTCCAACTACATCATCAAGGCAAGCCTTCATCGAAGGCATGCCTTGATGATGTAGTTAGATTATTACCCAGTAAGGATTTTTGTCCAAAAAGAGAAACAGGTGTGAGAATTCTGTACTGGGCACTGAATGAGGCTAGCCACTAGCAACCCTGAGCCCATTGTCGATATTGCTTGGGAACTTTAAATTTGCTTTTAGCAGTGGTAGTGACTGGTGAAACTGGAATTAGCCAGGATGCCGGCATGGGTACAGACGCTTTTTATATTAATATAGTGGAAATTACACCCAGTCTTTATTTTCAATATTATTTCTGTACAATTTCTATCACAGCTATACATTTTGTAAGACGACTAAGATGACTGATACTAAGTGAAATTCCAGTGAAATGGTTTGTAGGAAAACAAATCGGGGCAACCATTTTCAAATTGAACTGAATACCAACTTAAGATTCGAAAGCAAATCGAATATCAAGCCTTTGCAGGGTCCAAGGATGAACTGTGTAATTCTTCTGTCAATCAACCATTCATGGTCAACACTAGGGCTTAAAATTCATAGGAGAATCAGAAGATGATTCTTGTAAAGAAAATAATTAGATAAACTTTGATTCCAGCAGAATGATTTGATTGTTGTCGTTGATTCTAAAAGGGCCCTTCACTCCTTGCCTCCTTCTGGTGGTTATTCCTGCCCGTGACAGGAAATCTCTTTCCAGTAAAGTGAGTCAAATTTGAGGATATTTTACCAAATTTTCCCCCATAAGTTGTATAAACTATTTAACCATTAATTTCTTGTATTTAATTAATTTTTCCTCAAATCTAGTCATGGCTGCTTCACAGCTGCCATGACCATATTTGATGAAAAATATTTTAAAATTAATCTGAGTTGAAGGCCTAAACAATTCTACCTAATTTTTGTTTGTTCCCTCTTAAGCCAATCGTTAATTAATTTTCGGTTTAGCATTATTTGCCTCATTTTGTTTTTTGGCCAAAATAATATCGCATTTTCTTTATTATTGACTCTGTAAATGGCTCACCTTTATACGGCCAGGAGAATACACCATTTCAGTTGTTTCTTCATCATCCATTGAAATGCCAGATTATTGCCTAATTTTTGCCAGATTACTATAGCTGGTCTGGTGTTATTAAGGCTATAATGTTGGCTAATGGTACATTTTATTATAGGCTGTTCTGTAACCCTGGCCATTGAAAGTTCTACTTTTTGAGGCAACCTACACATCCAAGGAAGCAGTGTGTAAGTCACAAATGATAAAATATGCATCTTGTGGAAAGGAATATATTATGCAATTTCCCAAACAGGAATATAATTAATAATTTATGATAACCTCACTCTGCATTTTGTTCTGATAACCTGGAATAATGCTAAACTGAAAATTAACTGACCATGGTCTAATAAGGTAACACTATGCCTTCGGAGCAGTGTTTCGGCAGCCAAGACTTAACTAGAAACCACTGCCAAGATTCAATAACTTCCATGAGCAAGATGACCAAATGCCTGTATGTTGGAACATATGTTTTACATGTACATGTAACTTGATGTAAGGTAAGAAACTCACATATTGGAACCAGAGGTGGACTGGCCACATGCTCCACTGGGAAAATTCCTGGTGGGCCCACTATTGGTTTCCCTCTGGGGCCCCCCCAAACTGATGGAGCGCAATACCTGTGGGTGCGAGAAATTTCGTGAAAATGACCAAAAGGCGAAATGGATCTGATTGCAAAGACAGGCAGTATATGGGCATCATGGCTTATCAACGCTCACCCCTGATCTTGAGTTGATGCTCATGTTGTGGTCATGATTAGCCATTGTGCAATAATATGTGACCTTAAACACCAATAAATAAATAAATAAATACTGCCTTTGTGGATTTAATGCCCACCCATAGAAAGTGACCAGTCCACAGCGACCCTGCTGTACATGTAATTCTTTTTATGCCCCCAGCCCCCCCCCCCCCCCCCCCCCGACTTAAGTCGGGTGGCATATAGTGATTGAAGTGTGCGTGTGTCTGTCCATGTGTGTGTGTGTCCGAGCCAATAACTCAAAAACTGTTATGGGCACAGTCATCAAACTTCACACAATTATAAAGGACCATGGGAGGATGTGTTACTCACCATAGCCGGGTTCGTACCTTCGAGGTCAAGGTTACATTTCAAGGTCTCACTAAAAATCAGTCAATATTCGTGTCTCAGCCATAACTCAGAAATGAATCATAGTTCAATTGTTAAACTTTTTACGAATGTTAAGGACAGTCAGAAGGTGTGTCATGTATAATAGTTTTCACCGCATCTGCAAGGTGAAGGTCACAAGAGGGGGGGGAGTGGGCATGTGTTACCTTAGTAACATTCTTCTTGTTTTATGTCAATGTTATTGCTAGAACTTATCAAGAAGTTTTATAGGCGTAATATCATGGAATTATTCATGGCTTTTATTACAAGAAGCTGTGGAAAAAATGAGCTGTGTGTGAAGCTTGGATCTGATGGATGGTTTAGGGGCTTGGGGTGAAATGGTACAAAAGCAACCAATTGTGTTCTGGACTTAAAATTGACTCCAACTCGCGAGAATCAGTTTTGATTCATCCAAACTTCTGCCTTGAGAATCAATTTTCAGTTCTTGAATAATTTACAATTTAAATGTACTATTATACCCTCAAGAGTACAACTAGCATATATTTCATTGTAACAAATAAACCTCATATTTATATATTTACTAGAATTTAAATTCCAATATTGGTGAGACTCTTCACGAAACCCTGTACCTAAAATGAAAGGCAGATGACATTTGCAAACAAAATTCTAGAATAATTTTTTTTTTTGCATAAAAGCCTAGCTTGTTCCAATGAGGGGTCATAAGCTATGTTTTCAGACTAAAAAATTAAAATTCAACAGTAATTTTCGTGAATTGCACTGTTGGTGTGGGCTGTTAACATTGGGTAAATGGTTAAAAAGGACATGTTGAGTACATGTTCCAAGATGCAGATTTTTGGTGGTCTTGCTATTGAAAATTACTCCACCTTGGCAGTGGTATCAAGTGAAATTATGTCTTCTAGTATACAGGTAGGCAAGCTTTTACTAGACACCACTGCAAAGTCAAAGTGTGATCTTAGTTATGGGGTGGGGGGGGGGGGTAACTATAAGTAGAATTCTCTTGCTTCTGTAAATTGGGAATATGAGCAACTGAAAATCCCATTTCACTTTGGGGAACCTTTTTTAAACTTACTTCAAACTTGCTGTGCTGAGCATATATGCATGCTGTAAAAATATTTTTAACAAATAAGCTATCTATCACAGGTGCTTCCCAGTGGGACCCCTTGGAAGTGAAGCAGTGCTTGTTTACTACATTAAATACCCTCTGTTGTACTGGTAAAATATGACCTGGACCATCTGATAACCAATGTCGGGGTGAAAGTCCTCTAAAATGGGCAACATGGGTATAAACTATTGACTGGACTTGACTTTATATCCATGATAGAGTTACAATAATAAATAAATAAATAAATAAATAGATTGCCATGATATTTCCTTGATAAACCAACTTGTGCCATGGTTTGTCATATTGTCAAAAATGCCATGACTGTTGCACAAGCTTGATTCTCCAGGATGTTAACCCTTTACCCAACGAATCACCCGCATTCGCCCACGTAATATGCAAATTGAGCAGTTGAAAAAATTAAATTTTTCAAAATATTTCAACAAAACCATATCATGTGACCCCTCATTGGAACGAGCTCATTGAGCTCATTCCAATGAGAGGTTACATGATATGGTTTTGTTGAAATTTTTTGAAAAATTTAAAAAAATTATATTTAAAATAATAAATTTTGATATCGTCTGCGTTGGGTAAAGGGTTAAAGACATTTTTAGTATCATTGACAAGAATTTAATGAGCATATTTCAAGAATCAGAGTTGATTATCCTTGTTTTTTTGCGAGAATCAATTCTGATTCTAGCATGAATGTTAAGT
This sequence comes from Pictodentalium vernedei, assembly GCA_031216915.1. Taxonomy (NCBI): domain Eukaryota; kingdom Metazoa; phylum Mollusca; class Scaphopoda; order Dentaliida; family Dentaliidae; genus Pictodentalium; species Pictodentalium vernedei. Next base: position 301,924,003 of record CM062292.1, on the reverse strand, counting down.
CCTGCTTACTTGTGTGCCAGAAATGGTTATTGATTGTTCTGCCAGAATATTGGTCCAATAATATGCATTGTATGTTTGTTGTATGCCTTGTCCTTGGAACTACACCTCTCAGATGTAGAGTATGAAAAGTTTCTTTACCATTTACCTAACGATTCAGTTGCATCCACTCACATAATTTTAAAATTGAGCAGTTGAAAAATAATTATTTTTAAGAAATATTTCAACAGAACCATATCATGTGCCTCCCTCATTGGAACGAGATCGACATTGAGCTCATTGCAATGAGGGGTCACAAGGTACAGATTTTTTTTAAAGTTTTGAAAAATTAGGGATTCGATCAATTTAGACTTGTTGATAGATTCATCACAGAGGAGACCATTTAATTGGATATCTCTTAACTGAATAACTCTGTTAATTGAATATAATTTCCAAACACAAAACTATTTACCATACCTCCAGTACAAATTTAACCTGTTAATTGAATATAGGTTATAGAGTAAACTCCTGTTAACTGAATAAAAATCTTCTAACCTGTTGATAAATTACCCTGACTCTCCTCAGGTTTCCTTTGTTAATAGACCTATTTGGCCTCAGTACAAGGCTTGAGAATAAGCAGTCTGACATTTGCAAAATGAGGTCCCCAGAGGGTGAGTTTGATGATGCTATCCCATACAGTGGGCCAATTTAGCCTCTGGGTACCTTTTTCTGTTTAGTTTTGAGACCCTTATTCAGAATGAGGTCCATAGTGGGTAAATTTAGTGATGCTACCCTTCTATGCAGGGTAGCATCACTAAATTCACCCTCTGGGGACCTCATTTTGCAGATGACAGTCTGCTTATTTTCTGGCTTGCTTAGTACATCCAATATAAGCATTTAATCTATTATATCTCATAGAGCTCTTTCAAACAAGATATAACAGAATAAATGCTAAGTTTATCAGTAGAATACAGGAAAGTGACACAATCTCTTTTAATTGAATACTCCTGTTAATTGAATAATTTTCAATGGCACAGTGGCTATTCAATTAACAGGGTTCCACAATACTTGTAGCATTATGGGAAAGATTTGCAGTTTGAAATTTTGATATTTCATCATCAGTGCACAAAGGGTTAATTTCCAAAGACCAATCCATTTATAAATGTGTGAAGAAGATATAATGTCTAGTTCTGTCACAGATACATGTATATTTTCGAATAGGCAACAACACTGATATTTGTTCTGTTTTTAGAGTTATAGTTGAGGCATCTGTTCCCAGCCAATTCGGCAATTCGGAATGCTACATGCACAGATAATAACAGAATTACTGATGATGAGGGAAAATTTTGATTCCTAAAGTCTGAAACGTTCCCTCATAGAAATCGGTGCATGTTAAGAGACACCACATCTAAAGAAAGGGAACTTGGATTAAACTTTGTGCATCATGAAAAGTAAAAGTACACTTCATTGCCCATTCTAGAAGGGAATTATATGCTTTGTGCACTTTGGTCAAAATGTAAATGGGGAGTGGGTGGGGGTAATGAGGGGGTGTAGCAGGGGAGGAGCAAAGGCTTGAAGAAAAGGAGGTGTGTGTGAGGATATTCAAAGCAGTGATTTTTAAATGTGGCATAAAGGGCATCAGAAAATTTTTATCCTTTTAACCACTGTGTGCAAAAGGTGCCAGTGGTTGTCCAAGAGCTGAATTTTTTTAGTTCATCCTGAGTACATTGTTTGCGCACATACTTTTCCCTGATATTCATCCAATTTTCCTGAAAATCACACTCAAGTTCCCTGAAAAAATGTTTTCGTTTTTTTTGTTTTTCTAAGGTTAGCATGTCTGGTTCTGTGTGATTTTTCATTAAAATCTTATTTTTTCTGTGCATTCATGCAAACAAAAATGTTAACCAATGATTTTGAATGATGTAAATCAAGGACTTTCTTGCAACTTATCTACAGTTTATGGGCATGATAATTACAAAATTATTTATGACTGTTATATTTGTTATTTATTTATTTATTGGTGTTTAAGGTTACATACTTATACACAATAGCTAATCATGACCGTGACAGCTTTACGGGTGGAGGAAGCTGGATTAGCCGGAGAGAACCACCGAAACTGTCAGCTCCTCAGCATTCTAACCCTGTTCAAGCTCCGCTTAAGTAGGGTTACAGTGGTTGAAGACATGTGCACCATCAGCATGCAGTACGCCTTAGTACATGGCATCATCAAGCCACCATGTAGGCAACCGGGATAAAGTGCCTCGCCCAAGGACACAACACGGGTCATCCCAGATATGGATCAAACTAGGGACCTCCAGTCCACTGAGCCACCACGCTCCCTATGACTGTTATAAGAGACAGAGAAAAAGAAAAAAACAGGCAGTGTTTGTGAAAGGGGTGGAGTTTTGGGGAAGGAATAATACAAAAGTGCAAAGGCCCTAAACTTGGCCACTAATTGCAAGAATCCATTTTGATTATTGTGAACTTCTGCTGCTAGAATCAGTATTCAGCTCTTGGATGATTTAGGATTGGGGTGTACTGATGTACCCTCAAGAGTGCAACCAGCATATATTTCATAACAAACAAACCTCATACATATTTACTGGATTTTAAGTCACAAAGTTCCCAATTCCAATTTTGGTGAGTTTATTTATTTATTTATTTATTTATTTATTTATTTATTTATTTATTTATTTGGGAGTGTGGTGGCTCAGTGGTAGACTGTTCGACTTCTATGCTAGAGATCCCGAGTTTGATCCCTGGCCAGGATGACAAAAGCAAAGCACTTTATCCCGGTTACCTGTGTGGGAGCACGATGACGCCATATACTAAGGCGCACTGCACATCGATGGTGCACATGTCTTCAGCCACTGTAACCCTGCTTGAGGGGAGCTTGAACAGAGTTAGAATGTTGAGCTGACAGTTGCTTGTTGATGCCAAGTGGTTCTCTGGGTATTCCGTCTTCCTCCACCCGTAAAACTGTCATGGTCATGATTAGCCATTGTGCACAAGGAAATGACCTTAAAGACCAATAAATAAATAAATGAATAATTTATTTATTTATTTATTTAACAGCTTTTTTGACAGCCGGGGTCAAATGAAGTTGGACAACTCTATGGGTGAAGAAAGCCAAAGTGCTCAGAGAGAACCACCAAGCAATAACAAGCAACTGTCAGACTTCCCAAACGTATTAACTTTACACAAGCAGAGTTAGCATTGGTTGAAGACAGGAGCACCATCGATGTGCAGTACACCTTTGTACACAGCTCCACCTCCATGTGACAACTGGGATTAAGTGCCTTGCCCAAAGACACAGTGCAGTTACACCTGGTGGGGATCGAACCATGGACCTCTCGGCTTGAAGTCCAATGCCGTAAACACTAAGCCATTGTGATCCCAGTTTCTTGTTTTAAATACAGATTAAAAACACCCATTCCAGTATACTGGCTTTTGGGAGTCTTGAGGATGGAAGTTATAGTCCCTTGGTAGGGGTATCTGTCAAGTTTTGGCTGTCTGTACAGGGAGCCAAGACTTGATTAAACACCACTGCCAAGTCAAAGTGTTACCTTTTTGAAGGAGAAAAAAAAATAAGTAGAATTCTCTAGGCTTTCAACGAACTTTTACAATCTATGACAAGAATCAAAAGAACATTCTGTATGAATCAAAGTTTATTCTCATTATCTATCTTGTGAGAACTGATTCTGATTCTCACATGAATTTTAAACCCTGGTGTTGACCATGAATGGTTGACTGACAGATGGATCACAAACCGATAGTATGGGCACTCCATGTTCCTAATTCAGGCATGAAGAACTTTTAAAAATTATGGCAGTGCTTAAATTGCCTGTATAAAAACAATTGGCATCAAATGAACAGAAAGTACTCAGTTCTACAAAAATCATTGGTACAAAAAGAGAATTTAGATAGCCTGTTTTGAATATGCATTGAATTGTATATAAGCTCAGTAGTATTCACTTAATTGGGTATTTCTTAATTGCATGAATAACTATGTAAATGTATATAACTTTCAAACACCATACAATTTACCACACCTTTAACCCTTTACCTACCATAACGGCCAAAACCGGCCAGCGCTATTCACAAGAATTACCATTCAATTTCCATAATTTTTTCATTTTTTGCATCAAAAACATAGCTTATGACCCCTCATTGGAACGAGCTCAAAGAGCCCATTCAAAAGCTATATATTTGAAGCAAAAATGATAAAAATTAGTTATTCAATAATTTTATTTCGAAGTGTCGTCTGCTTTTCATGATAGGTAAAGGGTTAATGCATTTATGCAAATAGAAATTTAAATCTATGAATAATGATGAGAGATGCTGAGTCAACAAATGCAACACAACAAAATCTCCTAAGTATAACTTACGGCTGGGTTGTCTGTTGAAATTCAAGTTACGCTGTCCTTTTTCTCTGAATTCTTTGTCCAGTCGTCATTGTGCTGCTCACATGTAGGCAACAGTATCATACCAAAGGAATGCATTATTATCAATCACATTTACACATTATACTACAACCATACAAACAGAAAACCAGTATGTGGTATGAACTCAAGGTAAATAAGAGCTGTACAATTAGAATTAAAAACACAAACTCAAACATATTAGTAATTAATTAATGAATCAAAATTAATAAATGTTAACACTGATGCTATACATATATTTATTCCTATTCTGTCAGTAGACCTTGAAATCATCCCGATTATTGAGAATTATTTTTAATTCTCACGACCTCCTGTTGCAAGAATCAATTTTCAATTCTGGAATAATTTAGAATTTGAGCATACTGTTATACTCTCGAGAGTGAAATTGCCGGGCTTGTATTTCATCTAAATTTGGGAGAATCCATGTGGATTCTCACAAAAATGGTTGCAAGAATCCATACCTGCTGTGAGTGCCCCAGGATCCCATGAGGCCACCATGGTTGAACCCTTGTTGTATCCTGATAACACATGTCAACCATGTACGCAACACAGCTTTTTGAAAACATCAACTGGATTTTTTTGAAAATAAACAATATTAACCAATAAAACATTACAAATATGGGTGTCATTGGAACCGGCTCGTTAAGCTGTTTCCAATGACAGCCATATTTGTAAATATTTATTGACAATATGGTAGGATAATTCAGGTCATGTTAGCCTTGTATTGGTTAATTTGCAGTAGCTGTGTTAGCAAAAGGGTTAATAGACTCAATGGGGGAGGGGTAAGTGGCTCAGTAGGTAGAGATGCAGGCCGCAAGACAAAAGGTCATCGGTTTGATTCTCACCTGCGGCAACCGGGTTGTGTCCTTGGGCAAGACACTTAATCCCAATTGCCCATGTGGGGGCATGCTGGCATTGTGTACTCAGGCGTACTGCACGTCGATGGTGTACTAGTCTTCAACCAATGCTAACCCTGCTTGTGTGGAGTTAGTATGTTGGGGAGTCTGACAGTGGCTCGCCATTGCTCAGTGATTCTCTCCAAGTACTCTGGCTTTCACCACTTGTAAAACTGTCTGACATGAGGTGACCTTGGCTGTTGAAAGTGTCATTAAACCCCAATATATAAATAAATAAATAGACTCAATTATTTTCATGCAAATCCTAAAAGAGGGTGCAGCAAGAATCAATATGGAATCTTGCTGGTTTTGTTTTGTGAATCTTTGTATGACTTCATTCTCGGATTCTCATCGAAATATAAGCCCTGAATTGGTCAGCACATCTTCAGTAGTAATAAACAGCTGTCATATTTATATAATTATTATATTTTAACCCTGAAAGTGAATATAGTTCCCATTTTGGTGATTCTCTTGTCTTACAAGCACATGTGGAACACATGTTCCAACATACAGGTTTTTGATGGTCTTAATAATGTAACTTACTGTATGTTGGCAGTGGTATCAAGTGGAGTCTTGGCTGCCAGTATCGCCAGCCAATACTTCATTAGACCCAACTGCCAAGGAAAGTGTTGCCATAGCATTACCTTGTTATGAGGGAGCCAAAAAACTTAAGTGGAATTCTCCAAGAATAAAAGACATGTTTTAGAATCTGTGATAAGAATGAAATGTGAATAAGTTTTAAGAACCCAAGTTGATTCTGATTGTTCTCCTTGCAAAAATCAGTTCCAGAACTTGCATGAATTTTAACTGGTAGAATGCTGGAAGCCCATATTTGGGCTCTACTCTGAAGTGATTCATATTCTTTGGATGTGATTCATATTATCTTTGTAGTGAAAATATTTAGTCTGTATGAATTTGCCTATAGGCACTTTCCCATAAATTGTAGCAAGACACAGAGTTGTGAGCAAATTTTGATGTCTAAAAATAATTTAGCCAGTGGCGTAGCCAGGGAGAGGTGAGGGAGAGGGCTGAGGGGGCACACACACACCCCAATTTCAGTCAGGCACCCCAGGTGATTTGGCCTAAGTTTTGATGTCTTTCACAACTTATAAATTATGCACACAAACAGGCTCAGAGTCAAAGAAATTGAGTTTTTTGTCCCAAATTTCAAATTTTTTCCCAGGGAATCCCCCTTTCCCCTTCAGCGATATGGTGTCCCCATCTCACAGTTACATGGCTCAGATGATGCTGCACATCCTATTCTGTATGCCCACCCCCTCCCCCTAGTAGTTAACGATCTGAATGTTGTGTCTACCCCCATTCATAAGGGATAGCCACTACATTCAGATCGCTAAACTAGTCCCCTACATATTACTCGTGCACCCCCCCCCCCCCCCCTCTGAGAGGGACCAGCCTAGGGGGGAATTTTAGGGAGACTTCAAGTCTCCCTCCAGAAAAAATAGGGTGACTGCAGAGTCATGTAGGGAGACTTCATAGGCAAGTTGAGAAAATTAAGAATATTCATATACCACCCCCGCTGCCCCTTCATGTTTTCATTTTATGGTCCTCCGTTAACGTACAAATAATCCAGGTCCAGTTGTCTATGATGCATCTGTGCCAGGTTAAAAAATCACAATGTAATTATTGACTGAAAATCCCCCACTGCTACCTTCTCCTTCATGACCCCTCACCTCTTCTTCGTGCCAATCCCCCATCACCCTCCTGTGGTTGCCTTTCAACAAAGTCTACTAAGCTAATAATTTCCTAAGTCTGAAAGTGTGAACAGGACCAGATGTAAGAAGGTTGCTTGGGAGGTACTTTGTTAGTTAATAAACAAAATACATTCTGGGGTCGAGTATTTTGTAAAAGAAATGTCATTCCGCATCATTTTTATGGCATTCCGGTGTCATTCCGCGTCATTTCATGTCATTCCGATGTTTAGGAGGACCCTTTTTCAAGATCGTCCACATGCACACTTGTGTCCTGTTCAAAGCTTTTCTTGACATCACTAAAGCTTTTTTTCATGTGTTTCAATTCTATTCGTGTTTTTCTGGGAATAGACAGCCCAACAGTTAACAGTCGTCAGCAAATCGAAATGAAAATAATGTGTTATAAAATACGTCCGTTGTGTATACATTTTCGGCATCCTAAGCGACGTAACCTACTTTCAAACTGGGTTGTTTTGTTGAGTCGCGTAAGTCACCTATTTTCGTTTCATAAGGGATTTATTCAGTGTTTGTGACATTGTCCTGATACAAGAACACTGGCTATTCAACTGTGAACTGTCCCTTATCGGCCAAATTAGTAATGAGTTGACTGGGGTTGGAAAAGCAGTTGATGATGATCAACCAATACCTCCTGCACATATGCCTCGGGGTTATGGTGGTGTTGCAATTCTTTGGAAACGTTCAATAGACAAATATATAAGGCCTCTACCAGAATGTAGTACTCGAATTCAGTGTGTTGAAGTAACTTCATCTGTTCCATATATTATAGTTTCAGTCTATATGCCCACTAAGTCGAGCTCGCAACGTGATGACTTTTTCGAGATTATTGATCAATTAAACGAGTTATTCTACAAATATAATATGACACATCAGTTTATAATCGGTGGTGATTTTAATGAAGATATTTCTAAGGGAAATAACTCTCCACGCACGAAGGCCTTGGAACAGTTTATGGTTGAATGCAATCTGTCTACCAACTTCAATGGCCCTACATTCGTTAATGTTTATGGAGTCCCAGTTACAGAAATTGATTATGTCTTCTACTCAAAGGATATAAAACGGTCGTATACGCAGATTTTTCAGGATTTCTCATCGAATACATCAGATCACTTACCAAACCTTATGCACATTCCGATTAATTTACAGGAATTAACCTGTGTTCAATCCAACCCAAAAAAGGGTAAAATTAACTGGAACAAAATCGATAAACCACGATACCAACGGTTCATCAGCAAACATATTAAGACATTTGTAAGCACTGTTAATAGTGCTAAAGACGTGGGACATGTAATTGATAATGCTTTAGACATTCTTGATAAAGCTGCTGGGGATGCCTTCCCTGCAAAACGAAGAAATCAAACAAAACCAAAGCTATCTGTATGGAACTCTGAAATTTCACATGCTCTCAAAGAGAGTCGTAAGGCATTTCGTCGTTGGTCTTCAGCTGGTAAGCCTACTGACATACATCATCCTCTATTACTTTCAAAAAAAGAAACTAGATATAACTACCGAACTCTAGTTCGTAAGGCGGTTGTAGCCAAAGATACTCTATTTAAAAATAAAATAATGAATGCTCGTGCTACTGACCGCAATCTCTTCTATAAGTTGATAAAGCACCAGAGGAAAAACGGTACCATCTTCCTGAATGATCTACACGTTAATGAGGACATTTTTCATAATGAAGATATTGTTAGTGGTTGGCATCTACATTTCAGTACACTAGCCACCTCAACAGATTGTCATGATTTTGATCATTCTTATTTTAAACTGTGTCAAAATGACTACGATCATATCAGTCTAGTAACATCGCAGACACCAGACTCACAGATTGTTGTTGATCCAGATACTGTCTATAAGGCCATGTGTAAGTTAAATAAAGGTAAAGCTGCTGATATCTATGGTTTAACAATTGAACATTTCATTTATGCTGGATATCATTTCTGTCATTTGATTACCGATCTCATCAACTTGATGTTTAGTTATAAGACTGTTCCTGACTTTCTGAAAATAGGTTTACTAAATCCGGTGTATAAAAAGTCTGCTTTTGATGTGGTGTCGAAGGAGATCTTATTAAGGAAAACCCATTTTTATGGTGTGGATGATACCGTATGGTCCATGATTGACAACCTGCATACTAACTGTTCTTCAGTAGTTAAATGGGAAAACTATACATCTGAACGGTTTAAGATCTGTCAAGGTGTTCGACAAGGTGGTATCCTAAGTGCCGATCTGTACAAATTATATGTTGAAGACCTATTACATATGTTCTCAAGATCTAGAATAGGTGCAAGCATTGGATCTATATCAGTAAATGCAACTGCCTGCGCCGATGATATCACGCTCATTAGTACAGACCCAAATGATCTACAAATTCTAGTGAACACTGCTCAGTATTATAGTTCATGTCATCGATATTTACTTCAACCAAAGAAAAGTGTGGTTGTTACGATTAATCCAGGTTCACAAACAAAAATCTCGGATAGTAGAACATGGACATTAAAAGGATCGGATATGCCGAATGTTGATAGTACAGTACATCTTGGAATTACAAGAGCAACAACTTTAGCAGGAACAGCAAAAAAAACAGACAGTCGAGTGTAATATTAAGAAGGCACGTAGAGCAAGTTACAGTCTGATGCCGATAGGTCTGCATGGTGTAAATGGACTGGATCCTCAGTCGTCGATACATCTATATAAGGTGTACATCTTGCCAGTGTTGCTATATGGCCTTGAGCTACTCTCTCTAGCTAAAAGAGAATTAAAAAAGATCGAAAATTTTCAGAAAAAATTTATTAAACAAATCCTATCCTTATCTTCGAATGTAGCTGATCCAGCTATATACATCCTAACAGGACTCCTACTGACACAAGCACAGATTGACATTAAAATGTTAACATTCTTCAATAGTATCTGCCTACAACCTGGAAATAGTATAGAGCGACAAATCGCAGAACGACAGATTGCAGTAAAAGATCTGAATAGTGCCAGTTGGTTTGTTGGTGTGAAAAAACTCTTGTACAAGTATGATTTACCATCCCCAACTAGTTTACTTCAAGAACCAAGGGATAAGAATCTATGGAAGAATATGGTAAAAGATGCAGTGTATGAGTATTGGTCTGATTCTATTATAACTGCTGCTAGTACATATAGCAGCTTATCTTACCTAAATTCAACAATATATCAACCTGGTATAGTACATAGCATTTTGTATATAAAGGGTAATCCATCAAGAGCAGTGCCACGGTTAGCTACTCGACTTAAATTGCTAACTGATACATATATCCTGCAACTACATCGTAGCAAGTTCAACCCTCAACAAATGGTCAGTACCTGTCAGCTGTGTAATGCCGAAGTAGAGGATCTAATACACTTTCTACTTAAGTGTCCAATACTGATGTCAGTAAGACAACCCACTCTTACCGCAATTGCTGAACTGTGTAAGAAGAATTTTATACTTGACTTCAAGAACCTTCCTGATGATGATAAACTGCAGATTCTTATGGACAATAGCTTTATTGAATGTGACATACTAACCCAGACAGCTTTAAACCACCTCATAAACAGTATGTGTTACAATCTTCATTGTGCCAGGTACAATCTACTGATTAAGTGCAATTCGACCTGAAACCATGGTTACTCACACAACTTTGTACAGATTTAGTATAATTTTAACGGTTTTTATGGTGGCGGGCATGTACAGACACTACAATTCTGCTTTTAACAAGAGACCCATCTCAACATTAGTGATGTTGACGTTGTCCTACCTGGACGCTGAGAAGAGGAGTAAGTAAGTAAGTTTCGACACTTGAAGCTCCGACTGGATCGCAACAAAATGGAAATAAAAAAATCCGCCAAAAGCGACAATGGACAATTGCTTGTCGTGTGATTTCAAATAAATGGACGTTTATTTGACGAATTAAAATGCCCATTTATCACACTCGAGCACATTCGATTTTTGAAAATACTCGTTTTCATGTAAACCTCGCATCACTCTGTTCAGCCTTTTCTCATTTTGGCCAATTTTTAGAGGGCGACTTGTAATCGCCCCGACTATTTTTCTAGGCGACTTTGGGCTTAGAAGGGCGACTTAATCGCCCTAGTCGCCCTCCCGGCTGGTCCCTGCCCCTCTCCCCTCTAACTTTGATATCCTGGCTACGTGCTTGAATTTAGCACTCTACTAGTTAAGCCCTGCTCACTTTTGTAAACAATATGGATATTACTGAATGCTCAGGTAGAAAATTAGACCAGTATTAGGTACTGTATATTTGTCTTGTCTTGTACTCAGACCTTTGCCTCACCACTCTGATGTACAGCATGACAACTTATTTAATTTTCAAGGACACATTAGTCCAAGAATATGTGAAGAAGATGTGTTGTATAGTGAGGTGATTTTTTCACTAAATCCTTGTAGTTATTGCGCATTCATGGGAACAAAAATGTAAACCAGTATTTGAATGATGGAAATCAATAATTTTGCTGCAGTTTTGTTGGATAAAAACTTGAAAAATGTGTAATTTCCCACTTCAGCCAAACTTTTGAACTTTTTACACTCAGTCATCAGCGGTTCTAATACTTTGAGTAATTTGTCAAATGAGTAATTTGTCAAAATGGCTAATCTAGATGTCTGTCTGGAATTAGCAAATGTGTCCTCTGTAGGATATGACATTTGCTACCAGGTTCAAATCCTGGAGACATCGTCAACCTATAGTCTGAAGACAAATTTAATATAATTTTTTTTTTTAAAGTCAGTGTTATTGATGGAGCTTATCAACAGTTTGATAGGAATAATAACCATCAAATTGTTCATGACTGTCAGAAGATGCTTTGAAAGATTAAAAAAAACAAGCATTGTGTGTGTGGTGGGTGTGGGGGGAGGAAGACTGAATGGATGAGTTGAAGGTTTGGGGTGAGAACGGTACAGAAGCAAATGTGTCCAGGTGCCAATACCATAAAATGTTTACAATTGTATTTTCTAGAATTGTATTTTCTACCTATTACTTTGATTGACTAAAATAAATCATTAGCATTTTGAAAGATATGAAATGAACCATTAGCATTTTCAAAGGTTTGGCAATTTGCCAGTTGGCAAATTGCCAAACCTTTGAAAATGCTAATGGTTCATTTCAACCCATTTAAAGTCACAACTTGAAAATACAATTCTAGAAAATGCAATTGTAAAAGTTTTATAGTGTTGGCCCCAGACCTTAAAATTGGCCTCTACTCATGGCAATCAGGTTTGATTCTCGTGAACGTCTGCTGTGAGAATCAATTTTCAGTTTGTGAATTATTTAGAATTAGAGAGTACATGCACTGTTTGACCCGCGAGAGTGTAACTAGCGCATATTCCACAGTAAAAAAGCTCATATTTCAATATTTACTAGAACTTAACCCTAAAGTAAGTATAATGTTGGTGAGGGTTTTTTTTTACCTTTACAGTGGATCCCACTTTACTGGATATCTCTTAACTGAATAACCCTGTTAATTGAATATTATTTTCCAACACAAGCCATTTACCATACCTTCGGTAAAAATTTGACCTGTTAATTGAATATAGGTTATAGAGTAAACTCCTGTTAATTGACTAAAAAATCTTGTAAACTGTTGAGAAATTATGCTTTCCTTTGTTTATAGACCTATTTGGCCTCAGTTCATCCAGTACATGCCTTTAATCTATTCTATCCCAGTCCGGGACAACCCACGTTGTGTCCTTGGGCAAAGCACTTTATCCTGGTTGCCTACATGGGGGCACGATGATGCCGTATATTAAGGCATACTGCATGTCGATGGTGCACATGTCTTCAACCACTGTAACCCTACTTGAGCGAAGCTTGAATTGAGCGGAGCTTGAACAGAGTTAGAATGTTGAGCTGATAGTTGCTCATCAATGCTCGGTGGTTCTCTCTGGGTACTCCGGCTTCCTCCACCCATCAAACTGTCACAGTCACGATTAGCCAAGGGGCATAAGTATGTGACCTTAAACACCAATAAATAAATAAATATAAATCTTTTATATCTTGTTTGACAGAGCTCGTGGAACCCTGTCAAATAAGATATAATAGAATAAATGCTAAGTTTATCTCTAGAATACAGGAAAGTGACACAATGTGACCTTAAACACCAATAAATAAATAAATAAATATAAATCCATTATATCTTGTTTGACAGAACTCATGGAGCCCTGTCAAATAAGATATAATAGAATAAATGCTAAGTTTATCTCTAGAATACAGGAAAGTGACAGGATCCCTGTTAATTGAATACTCCTGTCAACTGAATAATTTTTAATTGTAAAGTGGCCATTCAGTTAACAGGGTTCCACTGTACATAGAGAACACATGTTCCAACCAGACCTGTAATGAGATTTTGGTGAGCTGTCAGGGAGATTTCCATACTTGTCAGCAGAGTTGGGCAGTATTGGAATTTGGAGTTCGGTAACAGTTTCAGAATTTTTATAGGGGTATACCGCAGTATCAGTTCAGTATTTGGTATCTAACTTCACCGAGATTTAGTGATAGAGCCAAAGGGGAATTCACATCAGGAAAATGTAGAATACCTTCGTATACCATTCTACCATGGTGCTACAAATGCCGATGCCAATGAGCTCAACATTGGCATTTGTTTGCTAACATAAATCATATCTGCAGTAATTTTGTGACTTATTCCAAACGCACCTCAACCTCAGAAGGCCTATTTCAGGCTTTTCCAATCCCAGACCATGCCATCATTTGGAGTAACTACTGATTATAGACAAATCCCCTGGGCAGTGATTTCTAGTCAAGTCTTGACTGCCTTAACAGGTGCTTAAGATTTGACTAGAAATCAGTGGACAGGTTGTAGTCCAGTCAGATTTCATGCCAATTGCCCAGGCTCTTAAGGATTAACCAAATGGGAGTGAAAATCAGTCACTTCTTTCATGAAAATGAACCCTTCAAATGCTGTCAAGCCTCAACACGGCCTTGTAAATAGAGAATGTCGGACAATTGGAAAATATTGGTTTTGGTATTCAATGATTGGTTTGGTTGTTTTTCGGTATCCCCATGTTATCAGTGTCAGTTCAGTTTTTTTGGATATATTGCCCATTTCTACAGTACGTTAAGAGTGGATTATCAGAAAATCGCCCATAGAGTGGAGATTCAGCTCAAGCAATAATTGCAATTTTTTTGCAAAGCACAACAATAAGTTGCAACATTCCAGCCAATGGACCTCCGGGTTAAACCCGGAGGTCCATTGGATGAAACATTGTCTGTGTTTTTGTCCATAGGTACAAAGTGATACTTTGGGTGACAACTCCACTCGCAGGCGATTTCGTTACAATCCACTCTCCACATACAGTACATGTCAAGGATTTGTGTGTGCTGCCTGCAGATCAACAATTTACATTTCATGCATCCCACCCTTACTCCATCCAAATACAGTACTTTCAACACACAGGCTTTGGTGGTCTTTCTTGTTGAAGTTACAGTAACTTTGACAGTGGTATCTAGTGACATCTAGGCCACATGTACAGGAAATCAGAACTTTACTAGACCCCACCGATAAGGCAAATTGTTAACTCATTATGAGGGAGTTAAAAAATAAGTAGAAATCTGCAGGCCTTTTAGAATCGATGACAAAAATCCAATGAATATTTTGCAGGAATCGAAATTCATTCTCAATATTTGTTTTCCTTTAGAATTTTAAGCCATGATTGGACGATCAACATATGGATCTTAAACCCATAGTGGATAAACAATCCAAGTTCCAAATTCACTTTTGGCATGACGAAGTTGCCATAATTGTGGTGGTGTTCAAGTCACTTTTATGAACAACAGATGAACAGTTACAGGGAGTATTCAAATGCTCAGATTTCGTTGGGCATAACTAGGGGACCCCCCCCCCCCACCCTCCCCCAAATTGGCCCCAATAATTTTCCATTCGGGACATTTACTTGAGGACTGGAGATTAAGATATTATTTCTCCATTGCTAGTAATCGTGTAGTTTCTTAACCCGTTAATACCCTACGTAACGGTCAAAACCGACCATAGCTATTCACAGAAATCACCAATTAATTTTCATTATTTTTTGTCTCAAAACATAGGTTATGACCCCTCTTTGGAATGAGCTCTTTCCAAAGAGGGGTCATAACCTATGTTTTTGAGACAAAAAATGAAAAAAATGAGTTATTCAAGAATTTTGTTTGCAAGTGACGTCTGCTTTTCAGATAGGGTAAAGGGTTAAAATCTTAGATTTGATTCTTGGACTTTTATCACACACACAGACATCTGCAGTACCCGATTCAGGTTGTTGGGTGTGTGTGGGGGTGGGGGGGGGGGGGCTGACATAGTCAATTGGGTGTACCGATAAGGTACTTGTTTATTGAATAAAAAGTTGCGTCACGACTACAAAATGTGTATTTTATTTATCCACTTCTCGTCAGAACACCGAAGTTAAGCAACGTCGAGCCCGGTTAGTCCTTGGATATGTGACCGTCTGAGTGATCGATTCGGACTCTCGCGTTGTGCCCTTGGGCAAGGCACTTAACCCCGAGTGTCCACATGGGGGCACGATGACGCCGTGTAAAGTCGTACTGCGCGTCGATGGTGCGCATGTCTTCAACCAATCTTACCCTGCCTGTGCAGCAGTGCGGAGTTACTATGTTGGGGAGCTGGCAGCTGCTCGTCGTTGCTCGGTGGTTCTCTCCTGGTACTTCGGCTTCCCCCACCCGTAAAACTGTCACCGACACAATATGACCTTGGCTGTTAAAGTGTCGTTAAACCCTAATAAATAAATAAATAAATAAATAAATAAATAAATAAATAAATAAATAAATTTCTCCACTAATACATTTCCAAGAAGCCTTGGCTTTCTTAACTGTAATCCCCACTGACCAATTAGTAATATTCAAACTACATCATCAAGGCATGCCTTCGGTGAAGGCATGCCTTGATGATGTATTTGAAATATTAGTCAATTAGGACTTGAACCATCACAGTTGGAGCAAATCAGCTTTATATCCCACAATTGGTATCTTCGCGGCGCCCCGGGTACTGAAAGAGAATCTAGAGATAATCTGCTTTGTCTGTATTGACTTATAAGTAGGCCTACAGCGGAGTCCACTCGATTGGATGTTTCTCAATTGAATGACCCCGTTAATTCCATGTAACTTCCAAACACCATACCGTTTACCATACATTCAATGTGTTCCTGCAAACAAAAATGTACACCGATGAATTCTTAATAATTATCAGAGATAATTGAGTCAACAAATGCAACACAATAAAATCTCAAACGTTTTAATCAACGTTGGTTTGTCTGTGGAGACTCAAGTTATACTGTATTTTTTCTCGGAATTTTTTGTTCAATCTTCCTTTATTGTGTTCACATGTAAACAATAGTATCATACCAAAGGAATGCATTATTATTAATCACATTTACAAAGACGGGAAACTATAACCAAATAAGCAGAAAACCGGTGCGGCATGACCTCAAGGCTAATTAGTGCTGAACAGATAGAAGTGAAAGCAAACTAAAACAATATATCTTGAGCTATGCAAATTGAACTGAAAAAGCTCAAACAATATATCTCATTCGTGCCAATGGCTGCGAGTCTGTGGGGGATGTGGGGGGGGGGGGATTAGGTACATAGCGGCAGAGGCTGAGAACTCCCCCACCCAGGCCTGAAAATAAGCAGTCTGACATCTGCAGAATGAGGTCCCCAGAGGGTGAATTTCATGATGCTATCCCATACAGTGGGCCAATTTATCCTCGGGGCACCTCTTTCTGTTTAGTTTTGAGACCCTGATTCAGACTGAGGTTCACACAGGGTAAATTTAGTGATGCAGGGTAGCATAACTAAATTCACCCTCTGGGGGACTTAATTTTACAGATGACAGTCTGCTTATTTTCAGGCTTGCCCCCGCCGATTGCACAGCCTATTTACTGACCACTCTCCTTCATTACACCTTTTATTACACGCTTGTTCTATGATATCCACATCTTCAGCAACTCTAAACCGCGCGGAAAAAGAAAATCTACTCCGCACATATGTGCGGAACAGAAATCGTTGACGGACTATTTTTTACAAAGAAGCGAAATGTCACAGGAATTTGTCTTCAAATCGTGCATCGCAGTTACCATTTGAATCGCAAGCGATATTCCATTGCGTTCAATCTGCCAGTGGTAACACGGGTTCCCCTCCCAAATTTGTTTGTCCATAAAATGTGTTCTTTTTGGTAATAGTTGTCAAATGAATTGCTGAGTGTCCTTCTAATAATTATTTTTTTACAGACGTGAAGGCATGTAATAAACACAGAACGACACGCGTGTGTGCATGGGTTAATCGATATGGCACGAGTGCCAGTGCGGAAGGATAAAACGAGAGGTTGTCGATTAACTCCTTCACGCGTGTCTGTCGTTCTATGTGTATACGCCCCACCCCATTGGCATACTTAAAATGCGTTAGTGTATAGTGTCCACCTCACTGGTATACTTAAATACGTTATTATATATTGTCCACCCCACCCCCTTCGGCACACTTAAAATACGTTAGTATATGGTGTCCACCCCACCCGATTGGTACACTTAAATATGTTAGTGTCAAAACTCTAAAGTGTTATATTATAAAGTATGATACGTTGTAAGACTCTGGTTTTAATTCATAGGGCTCCAGAGTTAGGTGTCGTTTTTGATACCCTTGTCTCATTTCCCTTGGATGTTTCCGGCATTCCAGTGGATGAGACAGTTCAGCAAACAAACTGAAACTGTCCAGGTCGACGCTAGTTATGATTCCATCTCTGCGCCGAGAGACTGAAAGGGGAAGAGAGAGAGCGAGAGGGGGGGGGGGGGGGGGGGGTGTAATTCCAAACAAATTAAAGGGCTTCCACCTGTTCACAAGTTAACAACAGAACAAAATATGACCTATGAACTCATGAACAGGAGAGAGTGGAAAGAGAGAGAGAATTCCAAACAAATCAAAGGTTTTCCATATGTAAACAACAGAAGAATAATGCGGTACCTTTAAACTCATGAATGGGGAATTGAAAAAGGGGGAGAGTCGGGAAAGAGAGAATTCAAACTAACTACGGTGACAAAGACGGGTTAAAAGGCCGATTACTCTGTGAACCTTGTCGTTAATTCTGTAGCGAAACGCTCGTTTCGTTGTAGCGGTTTATTCATTTTCATCATCACCATGTTTTAAATGCTTATTCTCACTGGGAATGTCAGCTGGATGGAATACAACTACCGTTAAAACTAACTTTGTCAGGTCAATAGTCTTTAAAGAGTACAACGTCAAGTTTCATGTTTCAACACAAGTAAACTAATTATACCTAATATACCATTATTTCACTCTCACTGCTACGTATCAATCGTTGGTCTGTTGGGTAGAGCGCTTGACTTAGACAAGAAGGTCCTAGGTTCAATTCCCGATACCGACACGTGAAAAAAAATTCAGGCTGATAAAGTTTAGGTTTTCAAAACCCTTACTGAAAAACTGTGATTGCAGGTTTGTCCACCCCATTGGGCGAGATCACAATAAAGAACAGAAATGGAATTGAAACGTGTATTTCCAATATTCAATCTCGTCGCGTGACGACCATAAAGTTCCATGTTCCACTGGAACACTAGCCCCAACCCTTCCACTGGAACACTAGCCCTAACCCTTCCACTGGAAGATAGAACCAAAGTTATGGTTCTCACGCGACGTAAAAGGCCTTACAATGAATGAGAAGGAATTCGGAAGAACTCAAAAAACGAATGATTGACAAAAACCTTCACAATTTTTGTCAGCTGAGTGAACTTTAAAGGGTATAAAGTGAAGTTTTGTGTTTGACACTAGTTAATAATCTTCAGATAATTATTAGACATAATTTTATAAGTGATTCCTTGGTCCAGGGGATAAAGCGTTTGGCTCGGAAAAAGAAGGCCCCGGGTTCAATCCTTGCTTTCGCTATTTGAAAAAAAACGGAAATATAAATGAGGCATGAAACTTTAATTTAAAACCCAGGTCACAGGTCATTCTTCACGTTTCGAAAATTCAAACTCATAATATATATATATATATATATAAATATATATTCCCCAAAAGAGAGATAGATCGGAAAAACCTAAGAAGAAAATTTCTTCGTATCCGAACAGACTTTAAACACCCAAACAGTATCCATTAAGCTTCACCATTCCCTAATATCTCCCCCAAATGACAAATGTGAACTCTTAAAAATTGTGAGATTTGTGTCCATAAAATACATCTAAACTCATGTTATTCTCAAAGTTTCAAATTAAAATCATTCTGTTGGGTCAGTCCATCCGAAATAAGGTGTTCAGGGTATTGAGCAGTACCGGAAGCATTACATCATTTTCAGCCTCGATTTGGTTAATGGATTGCGCAATATTTTCCACGATTGTGCAATAATCGAATATTGTGTCTTTCTTGAAATATATCATTTCGTTTTAAAATAGACTCGCCCAAAAGGGTGATCAGGTAAAACTGAAATTGCTGGTCTGTCCACCCTGTTGGTCGAGGTCACGTCTTTTGTCTTCTCAGCTATAAACTCACCCAGTGGGGTAGAGAGGTGTGAAATCACAGAGTTAACCTGACCACCATTTTTGGCGAGTCTATTTTAAACCGAAATGATCTTTTTCAAAAAGACCACCGTTTTCTAAATATTCGAAATATTGCACAATCGTGGAAAATATTGCGCAATCGGTTAACCAAATCGAGGCTGAAAATGATGTAATGCTTCCGGTAGTGCTAAATACTCTGAACACCCTCTTTCAGAATGGACTGGCCCAATGTAACTATTCCAGTGGAAGAGTTTGATTTTAAGTGCAAAAATAAACAAATAAAATAAAATTATGAGATTATATGATATTTTTGGGCCTAATAGACACGTTTTTAAGACTTTGTTTGGATACGTGTAGAAGTATTTTTAATATTTTCCTTTTTTTCTGTGAGGCATATTTTGATAATTTGGTTTGAATATTTGAAATCCTCGACACAATTTGAACCATTGTAAAGTATGTTTTTGTTTATTTTAATTTTTTGAATGCAACAAGTATTCAAAATTTACGGTGTAGATTTAGCCAAGTTACCCATTCCGTTTTTGTTAAACGTCTCGACCTGGATTTGAACTCGGGGCCATCTTCATTGGAACCAACCAACTAAACCTCTAGGCCACGAACACTGTCTATTTAATCCGTGATAAATAATACTCCGATGCTTGCTTGTAAACTGTGTACTAAATTTTACATTCTACAAATCGTATTTAACAAACAAAGCAATACACGTTTTGCTCCAACACTCGAGTTCTGTCAGAACTGAAAAGTCGCAAAGGAGTAACATTTATCATTTTGGGAACATATAGTTGAATGCTGAAGCTTCATGGGCATTGTTCAGAGTACGGATACGAGGGAGGTGCTTTTGTTTGCGAACTCTCCCGAATCCTATGTCGATATCGTCAGCTTGAATGTTCGAAATACATTGCTCAGGTCAAATTTTTACGAAATACGCCTAACAGCGTGAATTATGACAAGGGTTATAAAGGGCATACGTTTCTATTTTTCCACATGCCGGTGCCTGGAACTGAACCTGTGACCTTCTGCACTCAAATCAAAGAAAATACCCACAGACCAAGGACGTTCATGCTCATCTTCTGTGAAATAATTATCTGCTGGTAACTTAACTAGTGTCTGAACTTGTGTCTGAACATTTAAAAACAACAGATATTCCAATAAGGATCATTATACCTCCGAATTGTATTAAGAAGGATGACTGAACAGTGAATGTGTGAGGTGGACTAATCAATATTTTCAACGTGCAGCCTCAAGGCACGTTGAAAATATTCATTAGTCTACCCCTAGATAATGATTATGGACTCTTCCATCCGATGTCATTGAACTGAAACGTGAGATACCATCCTTAAAGGTTAAAACTTGACACACACTTTCCTAAGATCATTTACCCGACAAAATAGCATCACATATTTCCTTCTCGTTGGAACGTTTCCAAATAGCGTATAAAACACGCCGAAGAAAAAAATGTTCACTGTAGTAGATTGGTACCGAACTCCCAAACTCCAGCTCGCGAAGCAAACGTGTTTCCCATTGCGCCATCGAATTAACGGTATCGTTTGTGAGGTAGTCCACTCATGGCTTACGGCATTGGCCCTCAAACCGAGAGGTTCACGGTTCGATTCCCTCCAGGGGTAACTGCGTCGCGTCCCTGGGCAAGGCACGTAGTTCGAATTGTCCACGCGTGGGCACGGTGGCGCTGTGTACTAAGACGTGCTGCATGCTGCTCGTGCATCTGTCTTCAACCAAAAACAAACCCTGCTTGTGTGGAGTAAGTACGCCTGGGAGTCTGACAGTTGCTCGGTGATTCTCTCCGGGTACTCCGACTACATTCACCCATAAAACTGTCCGACACGAGGTGACTCATGCTGTCGAAAGTGTCGTCAAACACCAATAAATAAAGAATAGTCGGCTATTGTTTGTAATTCGGTCAAGTTTTGATGAGTTAACATAAGAAGGATCGCGATCGAAGCGTCCGTGTTCAATTTAGTGTAGTTTGCTGAACCCTCTCATCCTGAATTTTGCCCCGACCTCCGAAAGAGGATTCGGGAGTATCTAGTGGAGACTGCCGTCCGTCTATCCGTACAAACGTTTTTGATGTAATTTCAAAGCCACCGGCCGGATTTGGATCTCAATTGGTATGCTGGTAGACCTGCATGGTGTAACGGATATGCACAATACCTTCAAGGCTAATTCGAACATGCTTATGGCTCTGGGACAGTAGCCCACCCACGTTTTGCGTAGGCCTTGTTCAATTAGGCGCCCCACCCCCACACACAACATACATTTCTTGTAATTCCATTTTTTTCCACAGGGACCGATGCCAAGGAACGCGATATTTTCTGCGATGGCACAGTCATATACAACCATGACCATATCGTAGACAAAACTGTTCCCACGCATATATCTACAGCTCCTGTGGGACTCTCCTGTGAGCTATTGTAAGCTGACCTCCAGAGACGCTGGAAGTATGAGGGAGCAGCTGCCCTCCCTGCCTTCGGACCACGGGGCGAGTGGAGCCAGGCAATGCCCTTCCCAGGTGGTTCATCGCTAATTTTTATGTTCAATGATTTATTCTCGAAGTAAAGCTAAAATACATCCCAGATACGTTCTAGGACTGAGCTTTCAAAATTCAATGGAGTGTGTGTGTGTGAAGAGGTGTCTCCTCCCGATGGGAGTGGGCTTCTCTCAAACTCCCTCGTCTCGATCCTTTGGCCTAGGAGATATGCATGCTTCGCCATGTCATGGCTGAGTTGCTAGTGAGAGTAAATGCCCTTTTCCTGGGATTTGACATACACACACCCACACTGAAGTGCTTCAGGAGCCCCTCTTGAATTCCTTTTTTTTTTTAAATGTGAATGAGTCAAAATAAAATAGCATCAATATCCTATCTAGAGTACTTTATGCAAAGAAGCTACCGGATGGTCACATCGACTTTCCATTTTCCATATGGCTGGGGAGGTGGGTGCTAGTAAACGACGAAGAGAATGGGACACACCTACGCGCGTGAGATGATGATTCGCAACATGACCCTGGTCTGGAATGAGTCAGTTCATCACCCATATTACCAGAACCCACCCAGGGACCTATTTTCTGCATAGACGCCATCATGCGACATAACGCTACACAATGTAGATCCTAGCCTCATCTTTCGGGTCACCAAATTGTCTCAGTGGCCGCCATCGATGCCACCATATATCTATGGGAAAGGCCATCTTGGAGGTTGTTAACAGGGACTTCTGGAGTATCGTCGTATGTATGTGGGAGTGGTCAGCTAGCTGTTAGGGAGTTGTGGGTGACACATCTGTACTTTCGTTAATTGCAACCGCCTTAGAATTGTGTGTGATGAATGTTGTGTGAGATAATGAATGTGCACTCTAAAATCACTGGGTTAAAAATTAACCCAAATCAGCAGGGCTGAGTGATTATGAACAAAATTGGGTTCATATTCACTCAAGCCAGTTGATTTGGGTTAATTTTTAAACAAACTGATTTTAGAGTGTGTGTTTGTTTATATATCCAGCTCTTTTGATATGAAAAATCCAGCCTGACCCGGCCGTCGGACCGTTGAGACGTTCGTTGACCGTTTGGTTTCTAGATGATATCGTGAGTTTGAGGTCAAATTTTGTTTGGGCTAGTTGTGATTCGATTGAAAACAGACCGAAAATCTGACAAAAATTAGGGACATGCATTTGGTCACGTTAATACATTTATCGAACAATTCCGTTACATAAAGCCCGTTTCCCTCATTTTTCAGTTTAAATTGGGGTCGGAATCCAAATTGTGTCAAAATTTTGAATTTCATATTTTAATGTGTAATAACAATGCACATATGTGATAGTTCAGTGTTCACCGGAAGTTGAATCCGTCTGATACGGAATCGGAAAAGGGGGCCGATACAAACGTTTTTTCCGAGTTTTTGGGTGCAAATTAAAATGATTGTTAGATAAAACATAATTCCAAAACTTGTTTTAGTGTTGATAGTATAATATACTTTTTATTGTCAATTTGAATATATTTCTCCTTTGAACCCTGGTGGTATCTTCCATGTGTCAGTTCATTGGCAGCAATTGGAAGATTTCACATTCGTTATTTGGGGATAGACCAATTAATATTTTCGAGCTCGTTCCAATGAGGGGTCATAACCTATGTTTTTGAGACAAAAAATGAAAAAATAATGAAAATTAATTGTTGATTTTTGAGAATCGCGCTGGCGGGTTTTGCCGTTACGTTGGGGAAAGAGTTAATGGATATTTCAAAGCTTCTGCAAGCTGGACGGCGGGAATTGATGAAAGGGGAAACAATACAGAGATAGAAAAGTCCGAGTTCATTGTAAATCTTTTTGTTTCTTTACTTTGGAGCCTGATGATAAGAGTGACGCTCATTAACCCTTTACCAAACATGAAATGCAGACGACACTTGCAAACAAAATTACTGAATAATTACTGTTTTCGTTTTTTGCGTTAAAAACATAGCTTATGACCCCTCATTGAAACAATCTGAACAAGCTCGTTCCAATGAGGGGGTCACAGCCCATGTTTTTGACGCAAAAAATGAAAAAATAATGAAAACTGAATGGCAGTTTTAATGAATAGCGCTGACCGGTCTGGGCCGTTACATTAGGTAAAGGGGTAATCTACTTTGGACATGTCACTAAAGCTTCTTTATCAAGTGTTTAGATCTTGAGTTTATGTTGGGATAGACAGTCTTCACACTTAAATAGAATAGTCTAAAACACCCATAAAGTGAAGCTTCTACTCAGGTGTTAACGTATTCTGTAAAAGGCTGCGACGATTAATCGCGAAAGGCTAATATCGCGATACATTGCTCGCGTTGCAACACATGTCACTGTTCACTGTATTTTGCAAAAAAAATAATGTCAAACAAAATAATGTCTTGAATTTTGAAAGCTGATGTAGTAAAACCCTGTTTTGTATGCCGCCTGTTATAAGTATAGGATTAGAAGGAAAATACAGTTAACAAAGACTTTGAAACACCTATACCCCCCCCCCCCCCCCACCACCACCCACCCACCACACTCTATTTTGCTGAAGATAAAAAGTTCGCAGAGCTCCGTCAAACAAGAGGTAAGGGATTAAATTATTTATTTATTTATTTATTTATTTATTTATTTATTTATTTATTTATTTATTTATTTATTTATTTATTTATTTATTTATTTTTAAGGTTATTTTCTGCATCTATGGCTATATGATGGCCGCAACATAGGTGTGAAGTCAAGTTTTGCCAATAGTTTATGCCTACTTCAGAAGACACCAATCCCATACATGCACTGGTTCCTGGTCCTCTTTAAGAGTAAAGCAGAACTTGTTTACCACAATAAATAAGCACTGTTCGACTTTCCGGTGTTCCTACTTTAATTTGTGATAATGTCCTATTAGGAGCATATCATTGCAGCGCCAATTCTGTACCAAAAATTAACATATACTGCAGTATTTCAGTAATAATAATAATAATAATAATAATAATAATAATAATAATAATAATAATAATAATAATAATGATAATAATAATAATGCAATGTTATCGTCTAGAATCCACCTCAGTGCTCACTGACTTACATTATTACCCCGTATCCGTGAAGTCAGCAAGCAGTTAGCAATTCGAAATGTGAAGTCAGCAAGCAGTTAGCAGTTAGCAATTCGAAATGTGAAGTCAGCAAGCAGTTAGCAATTCGAAATGTGAAGTCAGAAAGCAGTTAGAAGTTAGCAATTCAAAATGTGAAGTCAGAAAGCAGTTAGCAGTTAGCAATTCAAAATGTCAAGTCGCGGATATTAGATGTGTCTTGGCGATTCACCCAGAGGACGTTTCGTACCTAGACAGTTCGTACCAACAATACTTTTTGTAAACCTGAGAAGGACTGTGAGGCAGAGGGATTTGCCTTCCCCGCTTGTTCTTTCGGTACTCAGAAAAAAGTCAGTAAGCAGTTAGCAATTCATAATGTCAAGCCAGAAGCAGTTAGCAATTCGAAATGTAAACTCAGAATGCAGTTAGCATTTAGCAGTTCGAAGTGTGAAGTCAGAAAAAACAGTTAGCAGTTAGCAATTCAAAATGTCAAGTCACGGATATTAGATGTTGTCAAGTCGCGGATATTAGATGTGTCTTGACGATTCGCCGTTTCGTACCTAGACATTGTGTACCAACAATACTTTTTGTAAACCTGAGAAGGACTGTAAGACAGAGGGATTTGCCTTCCCCGCTTGTTCTTTCGGTACTCAGAAAAAAGTCAGCAAGTAGTTAGAAATTCAGAATGTTAAGTCAGAAACCAGTTAGCAATTCGAAATGTGAACTCAGAAAGCAGTTAGCAGTTAGCAATTCGAAGTGTGAAATCAGAAAAACAGTTAGCAGTTAGCAATTCAAAATGTCAAGTCACGGGTATTAGATGTTGTCAAGTCGCGGATATTAGATGTGTCTTGACGATTCGCCCAGAGGACGTTTCGTACCTAGACAGTTCGTACCAACAATATTTTTTGTAAACCTGAGAAGGACTGTGAGGCAGAGGGATTTGCCTTCCCGCTTGTTCTTTCGGTACTCAGAAAAAGTCAGAAAGCAGTTAGCAATTCGAAATGTGAACTCAGAAAGAAGTTAGCAGTTAACAATTCGAAGTGTGAAGTTAGAAAGCAGTTAGCAGTTAGCAATTCAAAATGTCAAGTCACGAATATTAGATGTTGTCAAGTCGCGGATATTAGATGTGTCTTGACGATTCGCCCAGAGGACGTTTCGCACCTAGACAGTTCGTACCAACAATACATTTTATAAATCTGAGAAGGACTGTGAGACTGAGGGATTTGCCTTTCCCGCTTGTTCTTTCGGTACTCAGACAAAAAGTCAGTAAGCAGTTAGCAATTCAGAATGTCAAGTCAGAAAGCAGTTAGCAATTCGAAATATGAACTCGGAAAGCAGTTAGCAGTTAGCAATTCGAAGTGTGAAGTCAGAAAGCAGTTAGCAGTTAGCAGTTCAAAATGTCAAGTCACGGATATTAGATGTTTCTTGACGTTCCGACCAGAGGACGTTTCGTGCAAAGACATTTCGTACCGACAATACTTTTTGTGAACCCGAGAAGGACTGTGCGTGATTTGCCTTCCTTCCTTTGTACCTAGGCCGTTTCGTACCCAGGACGTTATCCACGATGAAGTAAGCAAGCTGTACGAGAATATGTTTTGTTAACCAGCACCTGCCGCTTACCTCGCTTGCTTCTGTTGGTCCTAAAAAGCCAGTAATCAGTTGTCATTTAGCGATTCAGAATGTGAAGTCAGCGAACAGTTCGCAATCTGAAATATGATGTCAGCAAGCAGTTAGCGGTTAGTAATTCGAGATGTGAAGTCATCAAGACGTTCACGGTTAGCAATTCGAAATGTCGTAGATATTGAATGCTTCAAGACATTTCACACACAAGGCGTTTCGTAAATTTGTGATCAATCCGGATCCGAATCTGTGGTCGTTTCGTGCAGGAGACTGGACGTTGTTTACCCACATGTTGGTAGGAGGGGGTGTACCAACTGTTGAAAACACAGCACACAAAAGGTACAGATCACAGAGTATGAATTTGCAAAGATGAAATGGAATAAAATCGGTAATCGGAAAGGCTGTACGGATTACAAGCCTTCTTACTTTTAACTCTTCCCAGCAAAGTGGGGAAAAGCTCGTAGAAATACCCCTGAATAAACCTGCCAAGGTTAAAGTAACGGTTTACGGTCACAATAAAACCACACAAACATGGATATCGTCAGAACCGACTCGCCAAGTCATTTCTGATGATATCCATGTTTCTATGGTTTAACTGAAATATGTCATTGAAACACTGAGAATTTGGGGGAAATATGAAAAGTTACCACACTGTCTGGCAATGCATTCCAGTCGCGGATCGTTTGAGGTACATTTGAATATTTATAAGTGCCAGTGTTGCACGTAATTAGTTTTACTAATTCAGAGTTAGTGTGGCGTTATCTACATTTGTTCAATTTCAGTATTTTGTGGGATGGAAAGGCTACCAGGTCATCCATAATGTAGTGAAAAAAAAGTCAACTCGTTGGTCTCGACGACGCTCCTATGATGGTTTCCAGTTGAGTTTTTTTTATCAGGCTTGAGACACCACTCCTCTAATGTAGTCGTTACAAACGAATCTCACTATCCGTCGCCGAACACATTCAATTCTATTGATATTTTTTATAGGTATGAGTTGTCCTAGAGTCTTGGACTTGCTGTAAGATGTGGTTATTTAGTGTGTGGTTGCATGCTGATGGTTCTTTTTCCTGCTGATTGACAAAAAATAACATTTTGGTTCAGTTTTATCCCACAATTGTTCGCCCATTTTGTTAATGATTTCAGATCCATTCGAAGTTCAAGATGATCTTGCAATGATTTTATTTGCCGATATACTAGCAGGCAATCGTCCACGAATATTCGTGCTTGTGATGTAATACCTCTGGGTAGATTGTTTATATAAGATTACTGAAGTAGACCAACGTCGAGCTCGGTTAATTAGTCTGTGGATGGGCGTCCATTTACAAATTCATTCGGATTTCCGCGCTGTGTCCTTGGACAAGACACTTCATCACGATTGCCCACATGAGGGCACGGTGACGCCGTGTGTTGAGACATTCTGCATTCCGAGGTGCACATTTTGAACCAATCTTACTCTGTGCTGTGTAGTGCGTAATACTAATATGCGGTGCATAGTATGGTCTGATGTTATGACGTTGAGAGCTAGCAGGTGCTCGTCGTTGTTTGATGGTTCTGGTTCTGGATAGTCTTGCTTTTTCCGCCAATAAACCTGTCACTGACACAACATGACCCTGGCTGTTAAAGTGCCGTTAAATACCAATCAATGAATAAAAACAAATCGTTCATGTAGCACAAAAATAGTAAAGCTCCAAGAACTGTCTCTTGTAGGACTCCAAATTCAACTCGGCAAGAAGATGAGGTCACCCCTCAACAATCACTCTATGTGCCCGTTCCATGGGGAAAAAAGAACCAGTTCAGGATTTTACCACGTATGCCATAATTGTCATGGAGAAGTTTTAGATGGGGAGCCGTGCCGAAAGCTTTAATAGAGTACAAAATTGCCATTATTATGTCTATTTGTTGTTGTTGTTGTTGTGTTTGTCATTCATTTTCACATCGAAGATGGTGATGATCATTTAGCTTTGGCAAGAGTTGCCGTTTCTGTAACTGTGTTGTGGTGAAATGGGGATGTTGTACTTTTCCAGATGATCAAAGATATGGCGACAAATGGTATGTTGTAATGTTTTACAACAAACATTTGTAAATGATACCGGTCAATAGTCGCGTGCCTCATGGGGATTTCCTTTCGTAAATTTTTGTGAAATGTTGACATTCGTCCAGCCCGAGGGCAGGGTGTGGGTGGAAAGACACCCTCCTGAAGATAAGATGAATAGCAGGAGCCGATTCCTTAAAAACACTGCCGAAGAATGTGGTTAAGAATAATGTCTAGGCCGCCGGCATTTTTAACATTGAATTTATTCAGTAGTTTTTTAACACCCCAGGTTATAATTTAGATATGTGTGAGTAGGTATAAAAGGCCGATGTACGACCACTTGTACATGTACGTGTACAAACATACGCACACGATGCGTTCACCAACGTGGAATTCAGTGTTAAATCACACGCTTGTTCACAAAAACTGTACATGGTCTTGAATCGGCTCATGTACAGTCAGTGACTCCTAGATAGCGCTTTTAGCGTTCAAATACTCGTGGTGAACGCATCATGTGCGTATGTTGTACATCTTCAGTTGTATCTTGTACGTAATTTTTGGTCTACGTTCGCATCGCAGATCAGACCCATCGATCCATCGTCGGCAAACGCGATCGAAAGCAAAAGATTCTGGGTCATCATCAAAAACAAGTTTTTGCAACTCTAGACCAGCGGTCCAGAATCGGCAATTGCGTTGGTACAGATGGTTCAGAACTCTCCCTTGTTTTTGAGGCGGTCACGTTTTTGATTGATATAAATATAGGGGAGAAAAAAAATATAAATAAATAGTTATTTAGAAAAATAAATATATCAAATCGAATAGATAATAAAAAAAAAATACGTAAATCATGAGCGATTCTCAGACTATTAGAGCGAGGTTTCTTTTAAACATGCTGATGAGAGCATACGCAATCTGCGTGAACGAAGAACTACGTCCCATCTTGTTAGAACGATGCGTCGGATGTCGGGATCATCTAGACTTCGATCACGAGGATCATTCGTGTCTGACGATGGAAAGGGAAGATATGGTCGTCATGTATTTCGAACCGGCGTTCGAACGCGTTAAATTCAACGATGTGATCACGTTTTGGAAGAGATTAGTCTTCTGTAAGAATCGAGACAGGCCCACAGATTCGGAAGAACTGAAATTGGCGCATAGAAGTTTGACTTTAGAAGACAAGGGTTGCATCAAGAAATTATTGCTGAACGAAGCATACGTCTAGGTTTTGTTTTTCGTTGATATAAAAATAAGGGAGAGTAGAAAATAAAATAAATACACACATAAATTTTTTTATATCTAGTATTAGAAAGAAAGAAAGAAAGAAAGAAAGAAAGAAAGAAAGAAAGAAAGAAAGAAAGAAAGAAAGAAAAAAAACACAAAAAAAAATGAGAACCAGAAATAAATTGTATCCGACGTTAGTGGACGACGAGGACGAGAAGCCGAACGGCGTTTTGCCGACGGCGCCGTCGCTAGAAGAAAGAGAAAGAGGAGAGAGGTATCGCATCGATCAAATCAGTAGAATCCAATTGTATCTGACTCGAGAGAGAGATTCTCGTCGTTCCCTCAAGAAGAAGTATTCGCGTTTCGTGAAATTCGTCAACGCGATC
Source organism: Pictodentalium vernedei (assembly GCA_031216915.1). Taxonomy (NCBI): domain Eukaryota; kingdom Metazoa; phylum Mollusca; class Scaphopoda; order Dentaliida; family Dentaliidae; genus Pictodentalium; species Pictodentalium vernedei. The sequence continues at coordinate 301,893,570 of CM062292.1, read as the reverse complement.
GACACGTCACTCATCACGATTTCCATGGGTTTACACGCGGCCGGCATCGGATTGTTGTCGACCGCGGTCAGCATTCCGATCGTGTTGACCATAGAAGGAGTGGCTCTCGCCGCCGGATTGTTTAGCACGCTCGGAAACTTTCTGAGGAGGAAATTATATCTGAAGGCGAGGAAACACGACAAGATTCGCATCTTGGCCGACTCCAAGATCGACACGATATCCGAAATGATCTCTATGGCGTTGAAAGACGGAAGGATATCGGACGGTGAATACTTCGCGATATTGAGCGAGAAAACGAAATACGATGCCATGAAAGAAGCTGTGAGAATCAAGACTCGTCAGATCATCAAGGAAGAGATGAAGGATTCTCTCGTGGAAAAGGGGAGGAGAGAGGCTAGGGAGGAATTCAGTAAGATGATTGAACTCAAGAGCAGCGATTGAAAAAAAAAATATATATATATAATAAGAACAGAATTTAAAAAAAAAAAATATATTAAATTTATGAATTACAGACAACTTGAACCAAAGACAACTCGGACCAAGACAACTCGGACCACTTTTGAAGACAACTCGGACCAACTTTGAAGACAACTCGGACCAACTTTAAAGACAACTCGGACCAACTTTGAAGACAAGTTGGCCCAATTTTCAGGACAACTCGGACCACTTTTGAAGACAACTCGGACCAACTTTCAGGACAACTCGGCCCAACTTTTGAAGAAGTCGACCCAAGTTTCAAGACAAGTCGGACCAATTTTCTAGGCAACTTAGACTGACTCGGTGAATAATTCCGACCTAAATAGTGGACAAACGAAGATTCGGGGTTGATGGGGAAAGACACAGAACAACCAGTCACGGTTTAAACGATTTACTAAAAACTGAGACATGATAATCAAAGACATGAATAAATGAATGAATAAAACTTCACATAAAAAACAATGTCCAGCACATATTTTAACAAACTATATGTACAATATATATGTATTGGTATTTAAAGTCACAATTCTTCAAATTTAAGTCCGTATGAACATCAGCATTATTATCTGAATGATATATATACATTCACCCTTTACCTAACGCTTGTAGCAGACGACACTCGTAACGCGTTTTTTTTTTTTTTGCTTCATAAACATAGGTTATGAAACCTTATTGGAACGGACGTGATTCGCTCATTCCAATGAAGGATCATAATCTATGTTTTGGAAACAAAAAAAACTGAAAAAAACTATATGGCTGCACCAATCAGTGAATTAACTCAGGGTTGTCAATTTTCACCTGTAATTACATTGAATATAATCCCATGACGGAGTCTCTATTGTTATATTTGAGGTCTTTATTCAACACACAGATTATACACAACTTGCTCCTTTTAATGACAAATTTAAAAATTTTTACACGCCGGGTGGAACCATGTTCGACCCGGGACACATGTGCTTGACAAGATGTATCCAAATTAGTGAACTTTGGTCACTTGGGGGGTGGGAGGGGGCGAGTGGGGATGATTCTGGACGGACTGTTGCCTTACACTCTGTACAGTCATCAGCCATGATTGAATGACTAATTTCTCGAAACGAACATAATATATAGAAAAGCTAGTGCCTAAAACAACATGTCGGTAATCTTTTGAGCCGCCTGTTGAAAAGACGAGCTAGTACAAGCAACAAACTTTCACACATTATTTCCGTGTGATTACTTGTTTAGCTGCAATGCAAACATTCATCACATATCAAAGTTTGTGGTGAGAAGCATTTTCATTTTACAGAATAACTTCAAAGACAACAGAAGCCGCACTGAAAAGTGTTGCGTCACTTCTATTGAAGTCTTTGAGACCATATTTAATTATTTTCGACATCATTCTTTTCTTCACAGTTGGTCCGACCTGTCTTATAGACATTACAACTTATCTTGAAAGTTGGTCCGAGTTGTCTCCAAAAGTGGTCCGAGTTGTCTTGAAAGTTGGGCCGACTTGTCTTGAAAGTTGGTTCGAGTTGTCTTCAAAAGTGGTCCGAGTTGTCTTGAAAGTTGGGCCGACTTGTCTTGAAAGTTGGTCCGAGTTGTCTTCAAAGTTGGTCCGAGTTGTCTTCAAAAGTGGTCTGACTTGTCTTGGTCCGAGTTGTCTTTGGTCCGAGTTGTCCTGATCCCAAATTTATATATAAAATAAAAAAAACGAAATTAATTTAAATAACTCTTCAAAAAAATGTATTGTGTAAAGTGTAAGAGAGTTACCGAGACGAGTAATTCTAGAGAAGTGCGAACTAAAGACGACAGACGGATGCTTCGCGGAATTTGCGACGTGTGTGGTTCTATCAAGACTAGATTCGTCAAACACAAGAACGCGAGCAAAGGTAAAGGCATCGTGAATAAAATGATCAACAATCTACCTTTCGAAATGCTTCTGCCCGGTCACAGTTTCACGGGACCAGGAACGAAATTGAACAAGAGACTCAACGCCGATCTGACACCCAAATCTTGGAGCAAACCCGTGAATAGGGTGGACGCGGCCGCGTACAATCACGATCTGTGCTACGCCGGACATCCCGACACCAAGACTCGCAACGACGTCTGCGACAAAAACATGTTGGCGAGATTGAGAGGCATATCGAATCCGACCAGGAGAGAGAAGATGGAACGTTCGCTGGTCGGCAATCTGATCGGTGCGAAACGTCGATTCGGATGGGGTGTTCAAAAAAAAAAAGCGCATCTGAAAAGAAGAAGAAGAAACAATTATTGACGAGCGAATTGGCCGAGGAGTTACACAAACCCATAGTGCGTAAATTTCGAAAGAGAAGGGTGATCGTGAAGGGTCTGGACGACATTTGGTCTGCCGACTTGGACGACATGAGATCGTTTTCGAGGTGGAACGAGGGCGTCAAATATCTATTGACGGTCATCGACGTGTTTTCCAAATATGGTTGGATCAGAGCTTTGAATAATAAATCGGGACCTTGTATCGCCGAGGCTCTGAAGAGCGTGTTCGACTCGTCTTCTCGAAAACCGAGTAAATTGTGGGTGGACAAGGGAAAGGAATTCTACAACAAGGACGTTCGTCGATTGGTAGACCTCTACTCGATCGAAAACGAAGAGAAAGCCAGCGTGGTGGAACGTTGGAATCGAACGATGAAGGAAAAGATGCACAGATACTTCACGGCGAATTCGACCAAGAAATACATATACGCTCTGAATGGTCTGGTCAAAGATTACAACAACACCCGACACAGATCGATCAAGATGACTCCCGCGGAAGCTAGCAATCCTCGAAACGAAAAACGGGTCTACGCGAATCTATATCCCGAGAGATCTAAGATCGGGAAGAAGTCTAGAACGCCGAAATTTGCGGTCGGCGATCGAGTTAGAATCCACGCTTATAAGAAGCACTTCGAAAAGGGTTATACTCCTCGATGGACCTCGAAAATCTTCGTGATCATCAAAATATTTCACACCGATCCGGTGACTTACGAGATCGAAGCTTTGGATGGAGAAGAGATCATTGGAAAGTTTTACGAACAACAATTACAGAAGACGAAGTTTTGATGAAGAACACAAAATTTTTTTTTATTTACTCTCTTTAACATTTTCTTGTTTACACACATATATATATATATAAGAGAGAAAAAAAATAAATAATAATAAAAAATAATTAAAAACTATTTTTAGATAAAGAAAAGCAAGTGAATTAATAAACAAAAACAAACTAAAAATCCTTTAAAATGACAAATATACTAGATATAGCACAAAGCATAGTGAAAGATGAAAGTATTCAAGAATATGAGGTTCACGAATACGAACCGGTAACCGGAACGAGTTTGAACAATGCGGGAGAGATAAGAATCAACGTTGAAACTCAAGATCTATTCGTACATCCTAGCGAGAGTTACATAGTGGTGCAGGGACGTCTCACTAAGGAAGATGGGAGTGACTACGCCGACGACGACACGGTCACTCTTGCCAATAATGGCATCATGCATCTATTCAGTAACATAAAATACATGCTATCCGGATAAGAGATAGAATCTGTTTTTCATCCCGGTCAGGCCACCATGATGTTCGGACTCTTGACGTATCCTGATGATTTTTCGAAATCCAGAGGACTTAATCAGTTGTGGGTGAAAGACACCGTAGGTCCTGCTAGCGCAGATGCCGCTGCGATATTCAACTACGTCGTCAAGACGTCCAGACCTAAAGGAACGTTTTCGTTCAGGATACCTTTGAAACACATCTTCGGATTCGCGGACGATTACAACAAGGTCATGTACGAATTCAAACACAATCTGACGTTGATTCGAAAAGGAAACGACGACGCAATAGTGAGACTCACCGCGACCGATGCGGGTAAGATAACTCTACACAAGATATCGTGGTTCGTTCCGCACGTGGAGCCTTCGATGGATGAGAAAACGCATCTCTACGAGATCATACAATCCAAGAGTAAATTACCCGTGGGATTTTGAATGAGACAGTGCGACACTGCTAGCATTCCTCCCTCCACGAATCACTTCGATTGGAGATTGACGGTGAAATCCGCTTCCGAGAGACCGCGTTTCATCGTGGTTGCGTTTCAGACCGATAGGGACGGGTCTCAGGAAAAGAATGCGTCGCTGTTCGATCACTGCAATTTGAGAAACATGCAAGTGTTTCTGAACGCCACGAGATATCCGGCAATCGATTACAATGCGTCATTCAACAAGAACGATTTTTCCAGACTTTATGGCGACGCCGCTGATTTTAGAAAGAAGTATCACGGTCTAGACGAATTGATGAGCAACCCCAACATATCTCCCGGCGAATACAAGTCAATGTATCCCATGTTCGAGTTTGACATCAGTAAACAGAGTGAACGACTCAAGAGTAGCGTGTTAGACATTCAGATCAAGATGCAATTCGATAGGAACGTGCCAAGAAAAAATGAAGCCTTCGCCCTGGTCCTGTCGGACAGAGAATTACAATTCGAATCGGACGGAAATAAGATGTCGATCATTCGATGAGAGACGAGTGTGTGAAAAAAAAAAATTAATAAACGTTAAAAATGCGGATGTAAGATTAATTAAAAAACCAAAATCTCGAAAACAAAATGAATGTTTCTGACACGAAAACAACAAATCATCTGTTCACTTCAGATTACTACGATGTTAAAATGAAATACTTGGAAAAATGGATTCAAATTGAAAATGAAGAACGTAACACAAAAAAAGGATGGAATAGTTGTGATTTTGACGAATATCGTTTAAAAGAAAAGGAAGAGTTTGATCTCATAAGATCTAACGAAGAAATTATAAAAAATACGATTTTAAAATGTCGCAAATGTAAGAAACGTCAAATAAAAATCGAATCTCAACAAACTAGATCTGGTGATGAACCAACAACCGTATTCGCAAAGTGTATAAATTGTAATCATAAATGGATAGAAAATTAAAAAAAAAAAAACTAATGAGATATAGAGAACATCTCTCTATATCTCATTAGTTTTTTTTTTTTTGTTTTTAATAATCACACATTATTTTTTTTTTTTTTTTTTTTTAATTCATTATTTTCCACGCGTTCACTGTTTGTTCAAAGGATCCAGTTCGATCAGTAGACTCACCACGGAAGTGGCGGCTTCGGAATTATTGGTTTTCGTGACGAAATTAATCCTGTCTCGGCGTTCACTTTGAGAGGCATGCCGAACGTGCTAACATTTGCGTGTTGATTCTCAGTCTTTTCGACGCTGTATCTCTTATCGCTCTCCACACCATTCACCATGAGATTGACGACCGCTCTGTTATTCAAATCCGAGGAAGCCAGACTCATTCGAAGGATTTCACCTCCCAGCGGCATGGGATATCCCACCTGACCGTGTTTCGATCCGCTACCTCCATTTCCGAAAGACCACTCGGCTTTTCCCTCCTCTAAGGCGTCGGACTCTTCGGCCCACACAGTGATCAATTGTCTGCCATATTTGACTTTCTCCACCACCGAAATCAGGGTGTAGGCGTCCGTCATGTGCATGGGTTCCGGTAGATTCGTGAGCGCGTGTCCACCCATGTCTAGTTTACCTTCCATGATGTCGCCCTTTCTCCAGACCGAGTTGTCGTCCATGTACTTCCTGCTTACCACGCTGGAATCAAATTCGGGATCATGATTGAGACCGAATAAATTGTGACCGTTCATGTTGATGCCACCCTCCATGGTTCTGCCAGATTCTTTGTTCAGGTAGAGATCATCCACTTGCGATTCTAGGTATTCTTGTGATTGTAACACGGAAGAATCCACATAGCCCTTGTTGACTGTGGTTGAGTCCGCATCCGTGTTGTCGATCTTCAACAGATTCAATATCTTGTGGAATCCTGCATTCAGATCCGATTTCACTTCACGTCCGTCAGACTTTCTCTGTTCCAGATCTACGTAGTGTTTGGTCGCCACGTCCTTGGGATTCGTGGGAGTGGCCACGTTCGTTATCTTGTAAGAATTGGCATTCAATTCCGAGTGCATCGTTTTCGTGATGTATCTATTTCTCAGGTGTTCGCTGAATCTCGCGTGAGAGTCGTCCGCGTATTTCTTGGTGGCGGCATCGGTGAGATCTATGGGATTCGCGACATTCACCAAACGTTTGGATTTCAGATCGAGATCGTCGGTCATGGTTTTATCCATGTAATTATCCAGCAGGATTCGTTCAAAATCGGCGTTCCCCCTGTTGACGTATTTTTTAGTCGCAGCATCTGCGAGATCTATCAGCTCGGGAAGATTGTAGAGCTTCTTATCGTTCATGTTCAAAGGTTCTTCTCGAGGTTCGTATCTCTGAACATAACGCTCGTCCAAGTTGGCAACGTCGTAACCATCGTCGACTTCGAACGTCTTCCTCTTCTTTCTCAGGTTGACTTTTTCGTCGTCACTTCTACCAAATTTATCGACTGTCATGTTGTTGTGGCATTTTTTTTTTTTTGTTGTTGTTGTTTAGAAAAAATGTGTTCAAAATGCAGTTTATTAAAAAATGAACTATGTTATTTTATTTTTCGTTTTTTATTCGATTAAAATTTTTTTAAAATAATTTTTTATCTTTATATATATACTATAAAAAAAAAATCTCTCTCTAATGTAAGTCATTGAGAATGTCTTGAAATTCATCTCCTTCAGACCATCTCTTGAGAACGTAGAGACACAGGTGACCGCAAAACACTTGATCTGGTGATTGCACTTGATCTGTGTTGTAAAGAACCATCGATTTGTTGAAATAGTTCTTTATTTCTTTCGGCGGTGAGATTCCGTAGCTGTCGAAATAATAATTCTTCTTCTTCCCGTTCTTGAACCACGCCACCCAGTGAGTGCCTTCACCTGATGAATCGTCTAGATTTAAAATTCCGCATTCCGATTGTCGAGGTCTTCTCTTCAGCAAGGCATCTCTGGAAAACACACCTAGAAAATCTTCGATTTTCAAATCTTTTGCCACATTCAACAGATCGATGTTGGATAGGGGTTCGTTGGGTAAGACGACACCTTCTACGGATATCTTTATTTTCTTATTCACAGATGCGTATATATTTTTTTTTTTATTTATTTTATTATAATTCACTAAAAATGACGTTATTGTTTTTCTATTTTTTTTCTTTTTCTTTTTAAACTAACTCTATCGACTTCCATAATCTTGAATCCGTCAAATTCCTTGACTTCTATAATCTTGGATTCATCTAATTCTTCTTGATTTTCTGGAATCCTATCATCTACAATCATATCTGGAATCTTATCATCCGCAAGCGCATCTAGAATCCATTCATCCCCATTCATATCGTCTAAAATTAGATCCAAAGTCCAATGTCCGAGTGCCAAAGTGCTTATTTTATCATCTAATATGAATCTCTTGTCGTCGTCGGCCGTCAGCGAAATCTTGTTGACTATTTCGGTATACAGGTCGTGATTTTTGCTTCGAATCGATTTCATAGTCTTATACACCGGACCACTTCCTAACAGACAATCTTTATACTCTTGGAAAGAGATGTTTTTCTTCACCACGCACGCTTTAACTCCTTTGCACTTCTTGATCTCTTCATCATCTTCTAGACGATAAGCATACAGTTTGGGTCTCAAGCCCACGAATTCGATGATCTGTTTACCGCCGCTCTCGTCCTTAAATTTACCCAACACCTTCTTGTTGTCGTTCGATTGAATGTTGGACGGGTGATCGACGGGATAATTGCTCGTGTCGAACCAATCGGCCATGTCCGGAGATATGTCTCGGTAGACGTCTTTTGTCTCTATCTCGTAAACTAAACTGTCTGTGTCGGTGAACAGTAGTTTGGCTTTGTCGCCAAATTTTCGTTTGACGTAATCGTAGTGAAACTCGTACATCAATCGCTTGCTGACATCTAAGATGATTGGTCCGAGATAATACGGTTTGTCGAACTTCAGGTGCGTCTTTTGCATGTGAACGGCCACTAGATTTTTGCCGAATATGGTTAGGTGTTTGTAATTGGGTTTCGCCACTAATTTTTTAGCTCTTTTCTCAGACGTGATGAGTCGAACGTCGGTTCTCTTCCTGATGTTTTCCATCGATTTGCCGTACACGCAGTTGTTCATGAGTTTGAAGAAATCTTTTTTGAAATCGTTCTCGGCTCGGGTTCTGAGATTCGTGTTGAGATCGATGTATTTTTTCATCCAAGGCTCTTCGTTGAAACGAATGATGTGATGTATGTCGACTAATTTCATCCCGTAATCGACGTACTGTTTCAAATTCTCGCTGTAGACGACGTAGTTACGTTTGTTAAATAAATTGGGAATGAGTTTTTCCTCGTCTCCTTCGTTCGGTTCCATTCGTTCGGGAGCCAGCGGATAATCATTGTGTGGATCGTGTAATTCTTCCGGATAGTTCAAATCGACTTCTAAAATGCAAGGATAGTCTCTCCATTTTTGCATCTCTTCCGGTTCCTTCACCCATTCGAAATTTCCAATCGGTAAAGGGTGACTCATAGCCCAACCGTACAGATTATTGGCATTCCAATACTGCATGTATTTAGTCGACCGTTTCGAATCGAAACCTTCTTTCATGTAGGGATTGTTAGCCTCAGAATGTCTGTTAGAGATCATCAAGACGCCACCTCTCGCAGCCCTTTTGAACATGAGCAACATGTCCACATCAGATAATAATTCCAATTGAACTTCGGTGGTCTTCAACAGAGCGTCCCACGCCAGACCGGGTGCGGTGAAATACCAAGCGGGATCCAGATCATAATTTCGACGACAGACGTCTCGAAAATTTTCGAACACGTCTGCCAAGAGCAGAACGTCGGTCTTCAGATAGAGATCGTGATAATCTCTCATGGTTTTCATATCGAATGATTTCCACACGTTTTTGGCATGTTCCTAATTCTCATCGGAAATGTCGGATTCGTATAATTTCGAATAAAAATCATCTTTCGAAGGTAGTGCGGTGTCTTCGAATCTCTTTAGATCGTTCATGTAATCGTAAGGATAGACTCCTTTCCTCAACATGACGTCTACTCGTTCTCCGAAATGTTTGCTCATGATTTTAAATTTATCCTTGCTCATGTTATCGACTAATTTTTCCAGAGCAGTCGACATGAATTTAAAAGTGTCGATGAAACGTATGCATCTACGAATGGATTTCGTTTTTTCTTTCAACGTATTTCAGTTGATTACTCTTTTCCTCTCCATGAGCTTCCATTTCGTGAAGGAAATGTATCTTTCTTCGCTGTTCGCGATGCAATTTAATTTTTCGTGTGAGGTGCCGAGATTTTTCACGAACAGATGACAGTCGTAACCCGAGAGATTGTGAAACATCACCGGATAGAAAGCGGCGTCTCGATATTTTAAATTACACTTGCTCTGAGCCAGACCGCGATACAGACCCATGTAATGATTGTGGTCTCTGACCTTCTTATTTTCCTCCGAATTCTCGTCGAATGATTGTCTGCATATGTGACATTTGGTGGCTCTGTTATTTTCGTCCTGCTGCTCTCGCGTGATGATCATTTTCGCCAGAGTTTTGAATTTGTCGTATAACATTTGAATTTTCGATTCTAACTCTTCCACGAACGTTTGAGCCACGTCGTCGTCTTCGCGCTGTTTCGTGTAGGTGAAGGGACCCATGTCGTGTTGCGAGTCGAAAGCGCATTTCACGTAAATGCAATAGCCCGAAGGTATGTGTTTTTGATATCTTTCGACGTAACTTTGAAGAGCGTTGTGTTGACAGGAACTCATTTTCGCGGTGAAACATTCGAAATCGGCGTACACGACGAATGGTACTTTTAACCTTCTGTTGTGATTTTCAAACTTCACGATGGTGTTGGGTTTGGGCATTTCGACGGCGACACCTTGATTATCGTTGCAATATTCCTGATGTTTCGCTAACGATTTTTCGGTCTTAAACATGTTCATGCAGTTGCAACATAAATATATCTTATGTCCATGATTATTATTTTGTCTCGACAGTAATCGGCTCGGATGTTTAACCCAACAATAATGACGATTGTCACCATTCGAAATCGATAATAAAATAATCGTCTTTTCTCTTCTGCGATACGAAGTCCGTCTGAGAGGATAGATCTTTTGATTTTCGTCGTCGTATCCCAGGACGTTCACCGCTACGGTGGGATTTTGAACCTCGAAACGTTTGTCTTGAATCTGAAGTGCATCACTCGTTTTCATTTTAGTTTTTCCTTTCTTTTCTTTGGAAACTTGATGTTTTTCAACGGCTTTTCATTTAGTTGTCTTCTTATTTTTCACAACCAGTACATCTTTTGACGTCGTTGCTATCGACATTTCGTTTGCCTTTCTAACGTTTCGCAAATATTCTTGTATGACTTCAATTTTTTTTTATTTAGTTCTATGCTTTCTGAAATCTGAAATTTGTAATAGATTACAAATCTCGTTTAACTGAGGTATGGTTTTCTCATTTAAATTTACCATTGTTTTATCTGTTTGCTTCATTTGTAAGAATATTTTTTTTTTGAATTTTGTATTAAATAATTTGTTAAAAAAGTTTTGCTTTTTTTTACTCTATATATATAATAGAAAAAAAAAAAAAAAAAAAAAGTTAAATTTTAAAATTCAATTTTTTTTAATACAAAATTTAAAATAAACATTATTTGTAAGAATTCATAAAAAACCAAATAATCGATCATGACAACAACACCTAAAAGATGTGAATTGAAATTGAAATGAGACGAAAAGTATGAGAAATCCAGTTTTAATATCTATACATTACAACCACACGATCCCATCGAATTGAATGAGGACGAGATGGTGGACTTAGAGCGCTACTACCACAAATATCGAATGTGTTTGAAAGTGGATGAAGCCGCGCTCGATTTGTTTTACGAGTACCAAAGCAAACTGTTGATTAATATCATCGTCGCTGAAGACAGAGAATTTGACAGGGGTGATTTATTGTTGTCCTATGGAAGTTACATATATCCAATAATCTCACCCGAACTCGTGAAGAAATCGGGTGGTGAGAGCGCATTCGCCTATGAAAAAAAACTCAAAAGAGCAAAGATGAACATTCACACCATTTTCGTATGTGGAAAAATGACGAATGTCAACTTGCTAATAAAGGACCTGGAAATATAAACAATAGAGAAATTGAAATTAAAAAAATTTAACTTTTTATATATATATATAAAGAGAAAAAAACTTTTACTAAAAAAATTTTTACATTAAAGAAAATTAAAAATTAAAAAAACAACTTTTTTATATATATATAAAAAGCAAAAAAAAATAACAAACTTTTTTTTTTAACAAATTATTATTTAAATACAAAATTTAAAATATACATTATTTGCAAGAATTCGTAAAACAAAAAAAACAAATAATCAATCATGAAGACAACAACACCTAAAAGATGCGAATTGAAATTGAAACGAGTCGAAACGTATAAGAAATTTGGTCATAAAATCTATAGATTACAACGACATGATCCCATCGAATTGAACGATGTCGAGACAAAGGGCTTAGAGCACAAATACGAGAAATATAAGATGCCTCTGAAATTGAACGAAGCCGCGCTCGATTTGATTTATGAGTACCAAAGCGATCTGCAGAACATCGTCATCGCCAAAGATAGAGAATTCGACAAGGACGATTTGTCGTTGCCCTATGGAAATTACATATTTCCAAACATCTCATTCGAACTCGTGAAGAAATTGGGTGGTGAGAGCGAGTTGACCGATGTAAAAAAACTCAAAAGAGTAAAGATAAACATTCAACACGTTTTCGAAAAAGGAGTAGACACGAGCGTCAACATGCTAATAACGGACTTGGAAATATAAACAAGAGAGTGATTGATTTTTAGCGAAGAAAAAATGAAAAAAAAAAAAGTAATGAGATCTCATTTACTTTTTTTTTTTCCTTCTTCTTCACTATCATCATGATATATTATAATAACGTTTCCTTTTCTCTCAAATTTCAGCGTTGATTCTTCTTCTTTTCCTTTTTTTCTTTTTCTTTGTGATGTGATACGTTCATGGTAACATTTTTGTTTATCCGAATCATAATTATGAACGAATGTTGCACATCTCTTGGTAACACTCTCTTCAGAAGGTAGTGGTGACCGTGGAAAGCATCGTCTCATTCCCAACTGTATTCCCACGCTTTATCTATCTCTTTCCTTAGATATCCATCATTAGCATCTAACCATTTTTTTATTTCTTCGCTCTCTGGCTCGCGATGTTCATCATTATCGTCAAATTGTTTCTCCACCTTTTCATCCAGGTGATAAATTTGTTTCTCCACCTTTTCACCCATTTTAAATATATTATTTTATACTTTCTATGATTTTATATATTTTATATAATTTTATATTTATAATAACATATGCAAAATCGGTATGTTCTTAAATGGCGAATTCTCACTGAGCAACAAACCCTTGCCGTATCGCTCGACGTTCCGTCCACTCTTCAGAAAGAGACCGTTTCCTCTCAGAGAGTTGCCACCTCTAACAGGTTCTAGATACAATCCTTTACCGCTGTCGTCTACGTGAACGTGACACACGGCTCCTCTCTTTTTCAAAAACAGTCCGTCGCCACCCATTAATTTCTCAACTCCCGAACTAGTGAGTCCCGTGAGAGCTCCCATGCCGAGAGTCTTTCCGAGAAAGGGTAGCACCTTTGCGGCGAAGGGCAATGCTTTTGCAGCGATTCCTGCCAATAGCGGTAGGAAACCGCCTTTCATTCTCAAATTGTATCTCAATTGAGCGGGACACAATCTCACCGCCAACCCTCTTCCATCGCGAATCGCTTTCTCCATCCTTTTGATTTGACTTCTGGTCCAGGCGATCGAATCTTGTCCGCCTCTTGTCAGATCTTCGTGAGTGAATTTGAATCTCACCGCCTCACCTCGAGTTGTTAAGGCTCTCTTAAATTTCTTCCTCTGTCCTGCGGATATGTTCACGTTTTTAACCACGTATTGTGCCATAATTCTGTTTGTTTTTTTTAAATATATTTACTTCAGTTGTTTCTTGTTTAATAATTATATTAAAATAATTTTGTAAAAATTAATATTACCGTTTATTTTATTTTTGTTATCTATATATATAATTTTTTTTTTTTTTTTTTTGCTTTTTATATTTCTCTTATGTGAAATCGTTTCGTCACTCTCTCTCCGCGAAGATCTAACAGTTCACCATTTTGATCCGTCAACGTGGTTTTGAGACTATACAACGTGTCTAAAATCACTGGTAGATAAACTAAATTTCGAGGTCGCTCCACGATCTTATAACCCGGCGACACATTTGGAAAGAAGGAATAGATCGTCGGCTGAGCGCTACCATTCACGTAGCTTCCGGCAATCACGTCCACGTTCACCAGAATTCTATTGACAGTGAGAATGTCGACCGTATTTTCAGATGCCGCGTGGCCTCGATACATCTTTCGATCGAATCCCAACATCTTGCCTATAGAATCGTCCGTGTTGAAATCCACACGAAAATTATCTTCCAAATCCAACATCATCTGTAAGGTATTAGGATTGGGAGCGAGTCTGATCTTGTTGCTTCCCTTTCCATCCATCTTCATTCGCGTCTGAATGTAATGGTTCAAATCGTCTATGTCGTAACTCCCTTTGGGAATTCGAATCTCCAACCAATCCACTCCATCGGAATACTTGAACGAGTTATTATTTTCGGTGACGTTGGGAAAGGAATAATAAGTCTCCAGATTCACCAATGCCATCTCGTAACTTTTCTCTCTGTTCAATTCGATGGAAGGTTCGAATTTCGTAGCAAATCGAGTCGAATCGCCACTCACCATGATTTAAATGGATTGTTTCGCAGCCGTATTCTCGGCTATCCATTCTAACAATTCTCCATGTTCGAACATTATATCTTAATTTTATTTATTTTTTTTTTATTCAAAACTAATTATTTGAAGATTTATTATTTTTCTAATTTTTTATTTTTTCACGCTCTATCTTATTATTATCACCATCGGGAACATAAAACTTGTCGAATCCGCACCGATATTTTCCGCGATTAAATTCACTCGTCAAATCGATCACGACGAAATTGTAAAGTCCACCATCCCAAACCCTCTTGCAGAATCTCCTGAATTCGACAGCGCTCATGTCGTTTGCGACGTGATCACCGTAGATGTGATTGAGATTCTTGAGATCTTGGCGAAAGAGACATAGAAAATTAGCGTTCTCCCTTACCGTCTGTCTGGGCAATCGAAAATAATTCTGCGACAGGTAGAAACAGTCCACGTTGCTGTGTCGACCCCTAACGTAATACGATTCGCATCGGTTCTGTCTCTCCAAAAGCAGATCGTCGAAAATCATGAGATTCTTATCTTCCGATTTCAGTTCCCTAGGATCCGGAACGTCGCTAGCGTTCTCATAAAATCGACACTCGACGTTCAAAGATGCATTTCTCTTCGTCAGCTCCATTGCCGCGCCGTCCAAAATGGCTGAGAGCGGATCTCCACACTTGTCAAATTCATCCCTACTGTCAAAGATTCTGGCTATGACGTCCTTGGGCAATCTGCGATCCATGCACTCTCGAAGCAATCTGTATTCGGGTTGAAACAAGCTCTTGCCAAACACGAACAATCTGTCATAATCCAACCAGTCGGGTCGGGACAACAGATTCATCAACAGATTGGTCTTTCCACAATTCGATTTTCCCACTATCAAACCTCTTATGCTCTTGGGAAAGTACTCGTTATTCGACCTCTTGGTCGCGTCGTCGTTCCAAGACATATCTTTAATGTTCATCTTTTGTTTTATTTTTTTTTTTTGTCTGTTATTTTAGATTCTTTTCAAACACAAATTTTTTATGTTTTTTTCAAAATCTGTTTTTAATGTTGTTATTATTATTATTTGTTTTATATCGCACCGTTGTGAGTTCTCTTCAATCCGGATCCACTCGTCATTTTGGCTAAATCTTGTATGGGCACCACGGCATCCTTAAAATCTTTCCAACTTTTCGGCGTTCGCTCTAACGCAGCTCGCTTCGCCGGTGGACTGATCAACTTGTCGATCAACGCGTCAGCTGCCCTCTTGCCAGCCACAGAAGCTATCCTACCACTGGCTTTGGAAGTGGCTTTCTTACCAGCATCCAAAGCCGTCTTCTTACCGACCTCAAACGCGGTTGATGCGAGTTTTCTACCCGCATTGCTCGTGAACGCTCGCATTATAGAATCGACGATGCCAGAACCACCTTGAACGTAAGTCCTGACGTATCCCCTGTTCTTTATCACCAACATATTTTATTTTTATGATATATTTTGTGTTTTGTTTTTTTTTCACTGGTAAATCGTTTTATCGTTTTTTAAATACTTTTATTATTCTAGTGTAAGAATTTTACTGTTTTATTTTTGTTTGTTTGTTTGTTTGTTTGTTTGTTTCTCTCTCTCTACTTATTATTATATTCACATCAATCCTTCAATTCGTTCATCAGCCTTTTATACTGGTTTTTATTCAAAACCTTCTGTCTCAACAATTCGTCAGATATGGCAACTATCTGATTATCTAATTCCGTGTTACCAGCCCGTCTGCTCCCCATCAACAAACTCAATCTCTGAGACAGAGCGTCGGGATCGCTCGGAAGAAAAGTGCTTTTCACCCCTTTGCCAGTCACCGATTCGATGAACTTCTTGTTCATCTCCCATATGGGTTTCACCACTTTCGTCCACTTGTAACCTCTGTTGGCTTTGAGTCTCGTCTCTCTGGCATCGTTATTTCTCTTCATGGCGTGGGTCTGAACTAGAATGTTGCCGTAATTGTCGAAATCCTGTTCCATGTAATCTTCGGGCTTATCAAAAAGGAGCAATCGCTGCAGACCATCAGTTACTTTATATTTATTCGAACCCACGATCAATTCATCATCATCCATTTCCACTTCAGTGCTGCCCACGAATTTCCTACCGCTCGAATCCTCGCGAATTCCATACAACAGATCTCTCTTACCGCCACCATCATCATCGGATGATGCGATGCTATCAGTGGTGATAGTCGAAGCTGTATCATTGCTCTCACTCACGTCAGTTTCGATTCTCGTGGGAACGTAATCTGGTGTAGATTGAACGGAATATCGATTTCCAAAACTAGGAGGCAATGAACCCATTCTCAAAGAACTATCCTTTATAGGTCTCAATTCTTCGACTATCTCCGTCCTGCTTCGCTCTTGACCCTCCGTCACGGGTTTAAATATTTTTGTGGCTTCGCGTCTGAGGTCCATCCCACCGAGACGTCTGCTCCTATCAGCTGACTGAATCGCCTTCTTAGCACGTAAATACCTGGCTAAAATTCGATCGCGGCATCTAGGATCCATCTGGAAAAACATCTTTCGTTTTAATTGTTTTTATTTATTTATTTCAAAATTAAATGTTTAATTATATTTTTATGTTTTTGTGTTTTAACTCTTTCCATCTTAATATAATATATAATAATCTGAAAAAAAAATCACATCTCAAACTGACTGTGTTAATTGATGTTTAAAAAATACGTTTAAACAGTACATGACAAACCGGTTTCTGATTTAACGCATTTTTTGACAGCGGTGTTTACATTTTGTCAAAAGATCTTCATTCATTCACACATCAATTCATCGAGTGTCGAATTAAGAGAGAATCCTTTTTTTGATGACTGTTAAACAGTTTTCAACACACAATGGAAAACTGATTTTAACAAATCTCTCTCCGATTGCTATCGTGAATATATTAAAAATTTTACCACTCGAAACCTAACTGAGCAGAAAATGCGTTTTAAACATTCCGATAAGTGTTTCTTGACTTTATTCAACGAACGCTTAACAGGGTTTGCAAATTTCCAACACACCGACGACAACAACACTCTTCGTTCAGATCGAGTTTTATTACGAGAATCGAGCGATCAGATCGCTCGATCAGCTGAGTGTTTTTTTTTTGAGAATTTCTCATAGTGGAGGAATTCTAAAAAAAAACCCAAAACTCAATTTTTATCCATCCCATCAACAGAAAACATCAATGTCTATAATACAGACTATATATTCACAATCGACTCTCTTTGAACAAAAAAACCTCATTCACTCATTACGATAACGTGTGTTAGTTGTTTACTTCAGGAAGACATGACTGGGTTTGCAAATTTCCAACACACAGACACTCTTCGTTCAGATCAAGTTTTATTACGAGAATCGAGCGATCAGATCGCTCGATCAGCTGAGTGGTTTTTTTTTTGAGAATTTCTCATAGTGGAGGAATTCTCAAAAAAAACCCAAAACTCAATTTTTATCCATCCCATCAACAGAAAACATCAATGTCTATAATACAGACTATATATTCACAATCGACTCTTTTTGAACAAAAAAACCTCACCACAGCCTCAAAACAATTGCAGGTTCTGAACCATCTGTACCAACGCAATTGCCGATTCTGGACTGCTGGTCTAGAGTTGCAAAAACTGTTTTTTGATGATGACCCAGAATCTTTTGCTTTCGATCGCGTTCGCCGACGATGGATCGATGGGTCTGATCTGCGATGCGAACGCAGACCAAAAATTACGTACAAGATACAACTGAAGATGTACAACATACGCACATGATGCGTTCACCATGAGTATTTGAACGCTAAAAGCGCGATCTAGGAGTCACTGACTGTACATGAGCCGATTCAAGACCATGTACAGTTTTTGTGAACAAGCGTGTGATTTAACACTGAATTCCACGTTGGTGAACGCATCGTGTGCGTATGTTTGTACACGTACATGTACAAGTGGTCGTACATCGGCCTTTTATACCTACTTGTGTGGAAAACGAATTTTATTTAATTTTGGTTGAGATGAGTTTGGAACTTCTCTTGAAAACACAGATTTGAAGTGAACCTTCTTGCGTCTAATTCTTTACTCGGGGAAGCGTAGAAAAGCTGCTATAATGGCTCCAAATAAACCCCCGAAGTATGCACTCGACAGTAACTGTTTACTACCCTAATGAAAATGCACAAACATGGATATCGTCAGAATTTGCTCGCCATGCCATTTCTGATGCTATCCAGGTGTTATGGTTTTATTGAAATATGTCGTTTAAACATTCATAAGTTGGAGAAATAGAACAGAAAAATTCAATTTTTATTAAAGATGTGTCAGGTATAGTGTCCGGTGGGGTTCGACACATTTTTTTTCGTAAAATTTCAAAAGTAGTAGGATGGGAACGAGAACCCGCTGAGCTTTTTGTGAACCTGAGAGGCACTGTTGGGTGGAGTGACTTGCCAACCTCACTCACTTCTGTCGATACTCAGAAAAAAAGTCAGTGAGCAGTGAACAATTCAGAATGTGAAGGCAGCTAGCAGTTTGCAATTCAAAATGTGGAGTCAGCAAGCAGTTAGCAGTCGAGCTGTGAAGTCATCAAGGCGTTTCGAGTTAGCAATTAGCAGTTCGAAATATGAAGTCAGCAAGCAGTTAGCAGTTCGAAATGTCGCAAAGACGTTTGTTTGAAGTTCGCAATTCGGAATGTGAAGTCATGGGTGTTGATGTTTTCTAGACGTTTTGTGCACAGGGCGTTCCGTGCCAAGGCATTTTGCACCCACAGTTGGCGTTTTTCACCCGAAGTCGTGGTCGCTCCCAGTTCAATGTCACTGTTGTTTTGTGTACGCGAGTGGCCGTTTCGCATCATTATCTTGGGGCGGGGAGAGCGAAACGTTGAGAACATGACACATGGAACGTCCAGATCACTAGGTACCAAACAACCAAAGGTGAAATGGAATAATATCGTTAATTCCATGGGTTTTGCTGAGTATTCAGCCTCCTTACTTTTAACCCTTTACCTAGCAAAGCAAAAAGAAAGTGGCTAGAAATAACTCCCACCCCGACCCGAGGTCCAAAGTAACAGAATTTCGGTCAGAGATGGAATAAAATCGTTTTTCAGGGGGAAGGATTGTGTAGAGTAAAGAGCCTCCTCACTTGTAACTCTTTATCCAACAGTCAGGAAATTGTCGTCTTTTCTTTTTGTGAACCTGAGAGGGTCTGTGGAAGCGGAGACTAGTGACATTCACGATAAGCGATAAGAGCAAAAACAGCAGGCACTGGGTGATTTATCGCAGTATATTATCAAAATTATTTGTCAATTTATATCAGCTTGGCTGTCGATTACGTTTTTAAGTGTATGTGTGAAGTGTATCTATTGATGTAAGTTCAAAAGGACGTGCAGCCGTAATCTACAGTACACGCCAGGGGGATAAATCGGAAATTCGATCGCAATTGCGCAGAAGGGGGTTGATAATCTGCTGTGTGCGAATGCGACCGAGTTTGATGATCTTCTCTGTGCGAATGAGATCGAGATTCCGATTCCGCATCGATAAAAAGGTCTATTCGTTTCGGCGCCATTACCGGGTTATTCGTCTGTGTGAAACACACAGACTATTGTTTTTGCACGGTTTCTTTTTCTTTTTTTTTTTCTTCTTTTTTTTTTTTTTTTTTCTTCTTCCTCTTCTTCTTCTTCTTCTGCTCCTGTCTTCTGTCTTGTCATCACTTTTTTGTCCGCAAGATAACTCGAAAACGAATAGCCCTATCTCGTTGATTTTTGGCATGCTGATAGACAGCCACAAGTTCTCGCCACCTATGTTTTTCAGATTCCTGGGGTATCAGGGGTGTCTGTAGGGGTGTTTTGAAAGTGGGTCGCGCCCATATCTCAGGCGAGGTATGACCTACAGACCTGGGACCAACACCAAATGAGTCGACATTCAATGGAGGTTCAAAATATGGTCAAGGTCATGGAGGTCATCTAGGGGTCATTGAGTGCATTTTTCAGAATTGCTGGAAATCACATTTTTTGACCCCCTAAAGTATTCCTGACGTACACACATACATTTTGATGTAAAAAAAGTGGGCGTGGCCAAAATTTTTGAAAGTGGGTCACGCTCATATCTCAAGCATGGTATGACGTATGGACCTGGGACCAACACCAAATGAGTCGACACTCAATGGAGATTCAAAATATGGGTCAAGGTCACGGAGGTCACCTGGGGTCATTAAGTGCATTTTTCATAATTGCTAGAAATCACATTTTTTGACCCCCTAAAGCATTCCTGACGTACACACATGTATTTTGAAGTATAAAAAGTGGGCGTGGCCAAAATTTTTGAAAGTGGGTCACGCTCATATCTCAAGCATGGTATGACATATGGACCTGGGACCAACACCAAATGAGTCGACACTCGATGGAGATTCAGAATATGGGTCAAGGTCACCTAGGGTCATTAAGTGCATTTTTCATAATTGCTAGAAATCACATTTTTTGACCCCCTAAAGCATTCCTGACATACACACATGCATTTTGACGTAAAACAGTGGGCGTGGCCAAAATTTTTGAAAGTGGGTCACGCTCATATCTCAAGCATGGTATGACGTATGGACCTGGGACCAACACCAAATGAGTCGACACTCGATGGAGATTCAAAATATTGGTCAAGGTCACGGAGGTCACCTAGGGGTCATTAAGTGCATTTTTCATAATTGCTAGAAATCACATTTTTTGACCCCCTAAAGCATTCCTGACGTACACACATGTATTTTGAAGTAAAAAAAGTGGGCGTGGCCAAAATTTTGAAAGTGGGTCACGCTCATATCTCAAGCATGGTATGACATATGGACCTGGGACCAACACCAAATGAGTCGACACTCGATGGAGATTCAGAATATGGGTCAAGGTTATGGAGGTCACCTAAGGGTCATTAAGTGCATTTTTCATAATTGCTAGAAATCACATTTTTTGACACCCTAAAGCATTCCTGACATACACAGATGCATTTTGACGTAAAAAAAAGTGGGCGTGGCCAAAATTTTTGAAAGTGAGTCACGCTCATATCTCAAGCATGGTATGACATATGGACCTGGGACCAACACCAAATGAGTCGACACTCAATGGAGATTCCAAATATGGGTCAAGGTCACCGAGGTCACTCAGGGGTCAATGAGTGCATTTTTCATAATTGCTGGAAATCACATTTTTTTACCTCCAAATGCTTCCCCAAAATTCAGACATGCATTTTTTCATGAAAAAAGTGGGTGTGGCCAAAATTTTTGAAAGTGGGTCACGCTCATATCTCAAGCATGGTGTGATGCATGGACCTGGAGCCAACACTAAATAAGTTGACACTTGATGGAGGTTCAAAAATGTGGGTCAAGGTCACGGAGGTCACCTGGGGTCATTGAGTGTATATTTTCAGATTTTTTGGAAATCACATGTTTTGACTCTCTAAAGCATTCCTGAAGTCCATACATCCATTTTTATGTAAAAAGTTGGTGTGGCCAAAATTTGTGAAAGTGGGTCATGCTCATATTTCAAGCATGGTATGATGTATAGATCTGGGACCAATAACAAACGAGTCGACACTCGATGGAGATTCAAAATTTGGGCCAAGGTCGAACAGGAGTAACGAGGGCTATTACCAGAATTGCTGGAAATCATATTTTTGAACCTCCTTGTCCCTTTGAATGCTGTGAAGATATATACCTGTTCTGGTTTCTTGGAAAAAATTATCTGATTTTTGAATGAATATCTATAAATACTGTCATTGAAAACCTATTTCTTATTTCTTTAAAACTATTTATCCCCAAAATAAGCCTCTAAAGTATTCCCATTACATTCATAGAGGGGCACGGTGGCTAAGCAGTTAGAGGTGCAGGCTGCAAGCCGAGAGGTTTTCAGTTCGAATCCTATCTGCAGCAAGTGCCTTGTGTCTTTGGGCAAAAACACTTCACCCCCATTGCCCACATAATGGCATAGTGATGATGTGTACTAAGACATACTGCATGTCGATGATACACTTGCACTAACCCTGCTTGTGTGGAGTTAGCATGTTGGGGAGCCAGACAGTTGCTTGTTGTTGTTGTTTGGTGGTTCTCTGTGTTCTCTGGTTTAATGCATCCGTAAAAACTGTACGACACGAGGCGGCCTAGCTGTTGAAGTGTTGTTAAACTCCAATAAATTAATAACATTCATAGAATGTCTTCTATGCACTGTTTGTCAACATGATAACCCAAATACAGTCAATCCTATCTCAATGTTTTGGTATACTGATAGACTGCCTGCCATTGGTACTTGGTCATCTATGATTTGGAGGCATGTGGGGCCTTCGGGCTCTAGATGTTAAAAATATGTTTACAACATTTACTGGGAAATGAGTTAGCTGAAGCAGTAACCCTTATCTAAAACAGAAATCTCCAAAGAGAAAGCTGAGATAGAATTCTTTGTTACATTGAACAGCACTGTATATTTATGTTGTATCATGTTACAAAACTTCAGTCTCAATCATTGAAGAGAGAGAGAAACCTTCACTTTTCAAAGCATTTTTTTAAAAAATCTATTTATTCTCAATCATAACTTAGGATTGAGAGGTTTTGGGATGGAGTGGTGTGTGGCTTTCTCGAAACACCTATCACAGTTACAAAGTAATAAAATGGAATATTTGAATGGTCAGATTTTAACCCTCTTAATACTTCGATGTGAAGAAAAAAATATCTTTAATATAACTCATGGCTACAGAATGTTTTTCGCTTTCTTTTCTGAAACATTTAATTCTATGTGGAATGGGACACCTTTTCAGTGTGCTTTCCAAACTAAGGGATTCTTAACCCTTTAGCCAACATAACGGCAAAAAACCGGTCAGCTTTATACACAGAAATGTCTATTCGGTTTTAATTACTTTTTCATTTTTGCTTGAAAAACATAGCTTATGGCCCTTCATTGGAATGAGCTCATTTTTTAAAGGATTATTTATTTATTGGTGTTTAATGTCACATATTTCTGCACAGTGGTTTACCATGACCAGGACAGTTTTACGGGTGGAGGAAGCCAGAGTACCTGGGGAGAACCTCCGGGCAACAGCGAGCAACTATCAGATTCTCCACATACTAACTCCACACAAGCAGGGTTAGCATTGGTTGAAGACAGGTGCACAATCGATGTGCAGTACGCTTTAATACACATCGCCACCATGCACCCACGTGGGCAATGGGGTGAAGTGTCTTGCCCAAGGACAGAGTGAGGACCCCTCGACTTGCAGCCTGCACCTCTGCCAACTCAGCCACTGCGCCCCCATTTAACCCTTTACCCAACGCAGACGATAGCAAAATTTATTATTTCAAATATCATTTTTTTCAAAATTTTCCATACAATTTCTACAAAACCATATCATGGGACCCCTCGTTGGAACTAATATTTTTTCAACTTCTCAATTTGCATATTACGCGGGCGGATGCGGCCGATTCGTTGGGTAAAGGGTTAAAGGATTAAAATGGGATATTTAAAGCAAATATTTTAACCCTCTGAAGATCTTAATATGGGGGCACGGTGGCGCTGTGTACTAAAGCGTACTGCACTTCGATGGTGCACCTCTCTTCGAAAAAAATCATTGAGAATAATGAAAACCGTTTCCATTCTCACAGTGTTGTTCTAAACACACATGTATATAGATGGGACCTCGGTATTTTGACAATGCCAATAAGTCTTCAGACAGGCTTTCGGGGGGGGGGGGGGGGGGGGTCTTCAAGGCCTTTCAACGTCTACATTCCAACATTACTGAACCTTTTTACTTGCAATATATTTTCCAGAGGTACCATGCATGCACTTCATCATTGGCTTGCTAATATGAACATTTGCCATCATCTACAAAATATGGCAGATCCGGAGTTGGCGGAGCCAATATTTATAAAGTAGTTTATACTCATACTTCAGGTTTGGTATGACCTATAGTAATAGTACCTGCACCAAATGAGTTGAACCTTGCTGGAGGTTCAAAATGTGGTCCACCTCTATGCGGTCAAGAGAGGTTATTAAATGCATACTTTTTTCGACCTATTAGGAATTTCATTTTATACCAGTTAATGTAGTTCTGAAGATTATATATGTATCTCAGCATTCAAACAAATGGCAGCGGCAGTAATGTCCATTTCTTATTCCTTGATCGAACCCTATAAATGGTGTGCACATATATGCCTTTTCGGATTTCTTAGAAAAATTGTTCTGATTCCTGTATGAATATTTTCTCTATGAAAGAATTTCACAAAAAGCAGTAGGGAGAAAGCTGTGACTGTCACATACAATAACATGATCTATTTATTTAATCTCATTGTACAGAATTAATTCCCAAACAAAGTTAATATAAAAACAAACAACTTGATCATGAAGAATTCCGGTGTACATGTAATTGTAAAACCATACTGGAGATTCGTTATTGAAACCTATCACAATACTGTCAGGATGCCGGTAAAATATGCAATACTGACATAGTTGACTGTACTGTTAACTGTGTTAGTGCTATGACTGTTTAAAATTAATTTATTAGAGAAGTTCTAGTTTTATGTATGCCTTGTTTATGTCACTAGATGGTCTTTTATGAGCAGGCTTTCAAATGAGCTCTTGGGTTTTTTAAGGTTTTTATGACAATATCTCCGACATAGAGTCTATGCACCCTTTGTCAGCGCGACAACTCAAATACGGATCGTCCTATCTCGATGCATTTTGGCATGCAGGTTAACAATAACCAGTTTGCACTCATCTATGTTTTTTTCACCCGTTCCATCTGAATGACAGATGACAGATCTGAAGTTGGTGGAGCCATTATTTCAAAGTGGGTTGCGCTCATTCTTCAGTGTAGATGTAGACATGGGACTACACCGACTGAGTTAAAAGGTGCTGGAGATTCAATATACGGTCCACCTGAATGAGGTCATCAAGTGCATATTATTCAGAAAGACTGGGAAATGCATTTACACCTTAATGTATTTCTAAAGTTTATGAATGTATTTCATCACTCAAATTAGTGGGCAAAGCCAAAATTGTCCATTTCTGATTCGTGTATCGAACCCTTTGAATGCTGGTCACATATATGCCTTTTCTGGTTTCTTATAAAAATTGTTCTGATTCCTGTATGAATATCTGTAAATACTGTTAACGAAAACCCATTTCTGATTTGTTAAAAAATATTTTACACCAGAAGATAAGCCTCCATAAATTCTCTTTCTGTAGAGTTTATTCCTGATACTTTAACCCTTTTCACACAGACTTGAATTTACTGGATGCAGTAAATTCTGTTTCTCTAGTTGTTTTTACTGTTTTATATTTATACAAAAACATGGCCTATTTTCGAAATCTCCGTTGACGCCTCACGAGTACTCAAATGACGACAATTAAAGAATAAAACATAGTTTGGATCAATAAACTCTGCCCAAATGTAAAGAAATACGCGTACTATCGATTGCAGCCGGTAATATGGGCGAAAGCTTGATACATATTCCTAATTTCGAGTTTTGAGTTCCCATAAAACCTTGATGGGAACATTTTCTATAGGATTGAATGGGAAGAATCTGAACGGAGAGTGGTAGCCACTACGTTCGGATCGCTGACCTAATGCGGGGTAAGATTGGTTGAACATATTTTAACATATGCGTGCGGCACGTCTCAGCACACGTTATTGTACCCCTCTATTCTGTATTAGAACAATCAAATCAGCACATCAAGGCACTTTGTATCATTACCGACCTAACTTCTACCTTATTTTGCCTGCAAAAAGCGTGGAATTAGGGAAACATATATGGTGAAATTTTAAAAAATTTTCCAACTGCATCTTCGCCCCTCCACCCCCCCCCCCCCACCCCACCTCCAAAAACATTATTCCTTCGGTAATCGAATACTAAAATCGAACTTATATATGAGGGGGAAATTCCCATGAATGATCCTACAACACCACTTTAGCAGCTTACACCAAGGGAAATGAAAAACATCTACAAACATTTACCTATTCACCGGATTCATTCGGTCCCCGGGGATTGTGTTCGATATCTGTCCCATCTTCCACGTAGGACTCAATGCAGTGAAAAGACGTATGAATCTAGACGGGTGTCATCCCGTTAGTTGTTTTTAATTTATTTCAGTTTGAATATGCTTAACTGGTAGAGTGCTGGGAGCCCATATTTGGGCTTTATTCTGAAGTGCAGGTACTGCAACTTAAAGGCTTCAAATTCAGCGGCTGTGCTTCATATTATCTTTGAAGTGATGTTATTTATTCTATTAAGATTTGCCTTGTTACAATTTATAGGAGAGTGCCCACAGGCACTCTCCTATAAATTGTAACAAGGCAAAGACATGTTAACAAATTTTGGTGGTTGAAAATAATTTAGCACTCTACCAGTTAAATAATGTGGCCGGTTCCGTGACTCGGTTGTAGTTTTATGAGAGACCACTCGGACTCACAAAATGTAGTTTTCCTTGAAATGATCGAGAGTTATTCTTTTGGTTTACCGAGATAATCAATTATTTTGGTGGTTTTGCCACATAAGGTTTTTGCTCATCATGTACGTATATCATGGCGTTCCCGGTGTGGAGGTGCAACGTCTAGGTTCGAAGAAACTGCGTCTTTTGGGGTCTGAAATTCGAAAGTTTCTCATAACCGACCACTCGCCCGCCCAAACCTTGATTGAACGATTCGGACTTCAGAGTTCGGTCCTAGGATAAGGCACTTCACCCAATTACCCGCATGGAGGCACGATGATGCTGTGAGCTGAGGTGCACCACATGACGATTTGCAGTATCTCCAGCTCCAGCTTATCTGGCCCCACCTGCTTCAATTATTTTTTGTGGGTTGACAGTCACTTCGAAAAGGTGACTTTCAGTCTGGGCCGTGATCTTAAAAAAAACAGCGTGGACAATGCGTCATACGTTCAGTCCGAGAAAAAAAAACTCTCGCAGTCTTGCACCATCGATGCCCAGGTTTTCCCTGAGCATTGATAAATTGACAGTCTCAACGAGATAGTGCCTATTGGGCACCCAACCAAAACGAACGACCAATTACCAGTACTTTTTCCGATGTGGCCCATTGGCTGAAGGAGATCGTACGCTTTGGAATACCATGTTTATATTACGCATAACAGCCTGTACTAACAGCTTACATATTTCTGGAGACTATTGACCACTTACCATATGAGCGTAGGCCTACAAATCTCAAAACAGTAAATATATAAGGGGACACCAATTGTTGGCTTGGGCATGAGTTGTAAGGGTTGGCCTGTGCGGGTACATTGTTGGTCCTAGTATTTGCTTTAAAAATCGACATAGCCTTACACCCCCACTCTTTGATACTATAGGTCTGAGCAAGTGTGTATACTGAATCGCTAAGGCCCAACGGTGAACGCACATGCCCATTCCAGCATGAGGTTTAGCGCACTGGGTCAGTGTTTTGTTACAATGAAGGTTCCTATTCCATGAAACTATAAAGTGGTCACTGACACTTGAAAACTACAGAAGGTGGCTGAATGAGAAAGGGGAGTTAAACATTTTTCTCTTAGTGCGTTAGGGCAAAGCTATTTACTCCTGTGTATCTTTCCCTCTCCGTTGGTTCACCATCCCACCACCTTTCACCTCGATATCATGAGTAATGGCTGTTACACAAGAGGTCAAAGATATAACATATTATTCAAAAGGCTATAATTACATGTACATAACGCCTATAGTGATGATCAGACCAAGCAACGTTCTATTCCAGTAACACTGCCATGTTGAAACAACAGCATTACACATGTTCATCAGATATGAGTTGCTGTGGTCAAGCTGTGAGGATTTGAAGTTGTTAAGGGAAGGTAGAAATTATTTTAAAAACATGACAAGAGGACCACAAATCAACAAGTCGAGTTTCGACATTAAAATAAAAAAGCAAATTATCTGTCGCAACCGTGTCTTCCAATCCTATAGTGTACCTCTGGTAACCCCCGGTGTAACTTTTGTAAAGATACACAAAATAGAACCAAATAAAGTTATTGCCCAGGAATCAATTCATCAATTCACTTATAGTAACAATGACCTTGGTCTAAGGTAATCAGACCCCCCCCCCCCCCCCCCCTGCCCAATCAATAGGAGTCTTGCCATCCTACACAGTACCATCTTGGTGTAAGTTTGGAAAAGATATCTGAAACGGGAGCAAAGTTATTGCACGGAAACCAATTCGTCAAAATCGTTGCGATTATAGTAAGAGTGACTTTGACCTTGGAACACAGCCCCATCTTATCGGATGGCCAAGGGTGTAAGTTTTCGAAGATGCATGAAATGAAACTTTCATTGCCTAGAAACCAATTCGGTAAAAATATTTTTCATTGCAGCAGGGATGCAGGGATCTTGACCTTGGGCACTAAATCCTAAAATTATTAAGTGTCTCCCCTTCACACAGGCTAGCATGTGGTGATAGTCTTTTGAAGATACTTGAAATAGAACTAAAGCTATTGCCCAGAAACCAATTCGTCATCATTTATTTATTTATTGGTTTTTAAAGTCATATACTTCTGCACAATGGCTAATCATGCCCGCAACACAAGTGTAAACTCAAATTAAGCCAATCATTTACACCGATGTTGCCCATTTTAGGGGACTTCTACCCCAAGCATTGGTTACTGGGTCCTATTCTACCAGCAAAACAGGGCTTGTTTACCATAGTAAACAAGCACTGCTTCACTTCCTGGGATCCCCACGGGGAAACCAATTCGTCAAAAAATATTTATCGTAACAGTGGCCTTGGCAGTGGTGCCAGATCCCCAAAACAATAGGTGTCTTCCGTCTGGGGTAAGATACAAAATCATAAAGTGTCTTCCACTTCTGTGGGGTTACCTTTGGCGTAAGTTTGCCGAAGATTCATAAAGCGTTATTACACGGAATCATATCCTATCCGTCGAAATTAGTTTATATATATTAACAGTGGTTTTGACCTTAAGGCATTGAATCCCCAAATCCATAGTTGTTTTACCGTCCTAAATCTAGTTTAAGTTTGTTAGATGTATATGAAATGGAGCTCAAGTCATTTCCTGGAATACAATTCGTCAAAAAATCTATTTATAATAACACGGACCTTGTTCTCCAGTCACCAGGCCCCTAAATCAAAAGGTGCCTTCCTTAATCATAGGCGAACATTTGGTGTAAATTTGACTGAGGTGCGTCGAATAGAATTAAAGTTATTTCTCGAAAACCACTGGTTTATTCCGGCTCCCTCTCGCCGCCCACCCGCCACTTTATCAAACTATAATTGGAGTCTGTCTTCGTAAAAACGCCACTAAAAAGAGAAATATCAAAAAAGGTATGATTTCCCAAACATGTTCAGAAAAAATTGATTCCCATTGGGTATTTGTTCCCTCGTCTTGGTTTATTAGCAGACTTGCCTTCAGTCTGAACCATCACGAGGTAGCTAAATAAACCGAGGTTGTTACGTAAATTTCAAAGACATGAAAATGATATAATCAATGAGAAAGGCATATCTCCTATACAAAATCCTCCGACCCACAGTCCCCTTCAGGTTCACAAGAAAAATTGTTGGTACGAAATATCTTTGTACGACACGTGCCGTGGACGAACGTCTAGAAACATCTAAAATCCACGACTCGACATTTTGAATTGCTAACTGCTAACTGTAAACTGCTTGTTGACTTCACAGTTTGAATTGCTAACTGATAACTGCTTTCTGACATAACATTTTGAATTGCTAACTGCTTTCTGGCTTGACATTCTGAATTGCTGACTGCTTACTGACTTTTTCTGAGTACCAACAGAACAAGCGCCCCAAAGTCCCTTTAAAGTTCACAGAAATATTTCGGTACAAATGTCTTCCTACGACACGTCTCGTCGACGAAACGTCTAGAAACATCTACTATACGTGTCTTCACATTTTGAATTGCTAACTGCTTTCTGACTTCATACTTCGAATTGCTAACTGCTAACTGCTTTCTGACTTCTCATTTTGAATCGCTAACTGCTTTCTGACTTGACATTCTAAATTGCCAACCGTTTACTGACTTTTTCTGAGTATCGACAGGACAAGCGGGGAAGGCAAATCCCTCTGCCTCAAAGTCCTTCTCGGTTTGACAAAAAGTATTGCTGGTACGAAATGTCTTGGTACGAAACGTCCTCTGGACGAAACGTCAAGAAACATATAATATCCGCGACTTGACATTTTGAATTGCTAACTGCTTTCTGGCTGCACACTTCGAATTTCTAACTGCTTTCTGACCTCACATTTCGAATTGGTAACTGCTTTCTGACAGGACATTCTGAATTGTTAACTGTTTGCTGACTCCACAATTCGAACTGCTAACTGCTCACTGCTTTCTGACTTCACATTTCAAATTGCTAACTGCTTTCTGACTTCACATTCTGAATTGCTAACTGCTTACTGACTGTTTTCTGAGTACCGAAAGAACAAGTAGGGAAGGCAAATCCCTCTGTCTCACAGTCCTTCTCAGGTTTACAAAAAGTTTTGCTGGTACGAAATGTCTAGGTACGAAACGTCCTCAGGGCGAATCATCAAGACACATCTGATATCCGCGACTTGACATTTTGAATTGCTAACTGCGAACTGTTTACCGAGTTTTTTTGTGTACCGACAGAACAAGCGGGGAAGGGAAATATCTCTGACTCACAGTCCTACTTGGGTTGACAAAAAGTAGTGTTGGTATAGAATGTCCTGGTAACAAAACGTCCTTTGGACAAAACCTCAAGAAAATCTCTCATCCACGACTTGACATTTTGAATTGTTAACTGCTAACTGCTTTCTGACTTCACACTTCGAATTGCTAACTGTTAACTGCTTTCTGAGTTCACATTTCGAATTGCTAACTGCTTTCTGACTTAACATACTGAATTGCTAACTGCTTACAGACTTTTTTTCTGAGTACCGAAAGAACAAGCGGGGAAGGCAAATCTCTCTGTCTCACAGTCCTTCTCAGGTATACAAAAAGTATTGTTGGTACGAACTGTCTAGGTACGAAACGTCATCTGGGCGTATCGTCAAGATACCTCTAATATCCGCGACTTGACAACACCTAATATTCGTGACTTGACATTTTGAATTGCTAACTGCTAACTGCTTTCTGACTTCATACTTCGAATTGCTAACTGCTAACTGCGTTCTGAGTTCACATTTCGAATTGCTAACTGCTTTCTGACTTGACATTCTGAATTGCTAACTGCTTACTGACTGTTTTCTGAGTACCGAAAGAACAAGCGGGGAAGGCAAATCCCTCTGTCTCACAGTCCTTCTCAGGTTTACAAAAAGTTTTGTTGATACGAAATGTCTAGGTACGAAACGTCCTCTGGGCGAATCTTCAAGACACATCTAATATCCGCGACCTGACATTTTGAATTGCTAACTGCTAACTGCTATCTGCTTGCTGACTTCACATTTCGAATTGCTAACTGCTTGCTGACTTCACATTTCGAATTGCTAACTGCTAACTGCTTGCTTACGTCACGGACCCCCTTACATTTCAAGTCTTCGGGCTAACCAAAATAGTAGACGACACTTTAAAAAAATATTTTTGCCCCCAAAACATAACTTACGACCCCTCATTGGAATGGCGATTTATGTAAATGTCTTTGGTTGTTACGCTGTGTAAACGGTTAAGCGACTGTATGAGAAAATAAAATATAAAAAAGACAAAATAAAAGCCCACACGAAAAATTATAAATATAGACAATAGCCCAAAATTATTTTTAGTTTTATCTTTTTGGAAGTACACATTTTGGCCTTGGAATTATATAACAAAATTGTTCATTGGACGATTTTTTATATTATTTTTGGTTACATTTATCCAATATTATGCGATAATGACGCACAAATAACACAAAACAAGGACGCATACACGGGCAGGTTAAAGTAACAATAGCACATCAATAGAAACAATTGAAAATGAATGACAGTGTAGGGAAGCACAGATACATAAATGTTTTCAACTCGATAAGCGGCCGATTGGAAATAATGATTGATGTCTGTTCACCGCAATTTCCTGGAAAGCTTCATGTTTCCAGCTAACTAACCCTCTGCACTGTGATGATCAAATAGACAATTTCAGGTAGCAATATTCTCCCCAATATAACTTGGAACTTAACCAATCCGATCTTGTTTCACAGATGAGCTCTGTCAAATAAGAATGAATTGCTTAAATTCCCAATTGCATTATGGGAAAATGAGCCGCTTGAAATTTTGATATTTCGGCATCAGGGTTCAATGGAAGTCCTCACCCAAGTTTAAACTGGATAACATTTTGGGGTACTACAGATCGGTCAATATTCTCAACTAACAGCATTAAAGCCATCGATTGAAAATAATGACTGAGCGACTTACTGTATGTCTAAAATCAAATTTGACAAAAATATGTTATAGAGTAAAATATTAAAATGAGGTACTGACAAAAAAAAATCAAATGAAAACTCAAAATATATTAAATATAGAACAGAAGAAAAAAATGAAATATTGACAAACAGAAACAACGAATGATTTCGCACACAAAAATCGAGGTCTCATAGCCCTTTAACACATAGTTGTGGGCTTATGTCGACCTATGTTATTTATTGGGCTTTTGTCTTGAGGGCTTTCCTCTTGATTTCTTTTGTGTAGAGGGGTTGTGTTCAAAACTCCCAAAAACATAAGTTTGTGTACATAGGAACCGCAGGGTAAATTCATGCCATGATCGGGGAAACACGAGTCACGCCCACCCAATATTTGAAGATGACTGTGGGCTTTACTAGGAATTCAATCATATATCTAGGTTATGTTGAAGGTTTCTGATGTAATGGTTAGAAGACTTCATGCAGTTCTTTGATCACAAAAGTGTAAATATTGTTTCCACTAGGTTTCAAGTGGGTGGTGGAACGGTCGAAATTAAATTTCCCCTTTTCTCACTATGGCACTGTAGAATCACACCCATGGGAAATAAGTGTTAGAACATTGAATATGAGATGCTATTTTCGTTTGTTTGTCGTCATTCGGCCTTGATTTTGTAATAGTTATTTCCATGAAAGCCTTTGACATAGTGCCGCATGACAAATTATTACATAAGCTACATGAATATGGCGTAAGAGGAAATATTTAGGAATTGAATCATGACTGTTCGAAATCCACGAGGTGATGAAACAAAGTGATCACGTGCAAATTTGCGCGTGATCAATTTGTTTCATCACCTCGTCGATTTCGAACAGTCATGATTCAATTCTTATATTTACTCCCTTCATAAAACATAATTATTTTCTGTCCGGACAGGAAATCGAGTTGGCTTATCTACGAGGCACCGCTGTGGCTCACCATAGTTCGGTCCAGTTCTATTTCTAAAAAAGAAACAAAACAACATAGCTTCTGATACAGAATAGTTCCCGTAAACTGTCAATATAGTGCCTAAAATACAGCTCACACTCGAGTTGGGGAAATCGTCTATTTTTCCAAGAATACTAGTTGATCATCTGATTTGTCCTATGTATACCAGTCGATCATGTGACACTTGGACATCGCACATTGATATTACGCACTACATCCGATTTTCCAGAGTCTATATTTACATTCTGTAATTTCTGTTCAAGTTCTATAAATAGACGATTTCCCCAACTCGAGTGTGAGCTGTATTTTAGGCACTATATTGACAGTTTACGGGAACTATTCTGTATCAGAAGCTATGTTGTTTTGTTTCTTTTTTAGAAATAGAACTGGACCGAACTATGGTGAGCCACAGCGGTGCCTCGTAGATAAGCCAACTCGATTTCCTGTCCGGACAGAAAATAATTATGTTTTATGAAGGGAGTAAATATAAGAATTGAATCATGACTGTTCGAAACATACAGTCTTGGCTCACAGCTTTCCACACAAGAAGACCAATGAAAATCGTGGAAGAAGTGGAGAGTTCAAGCTAAAAACAAGTCGATTCGAGAGAACCACAAGGAATAGTACTAGGACCTCTTGTATTACTATGCCACATAAACGGTCTTCCAGACACGGTAACATGATCAGACTAATCGCGGACGATTGCCTCCTTTATCGAATAATAAAAACATTTAAAAGTCATGTCAAACTACAACAAGATCAGGAAAACCTAGAGAAATGACGTATAGATACATACACAGAAATTTCGGCCGAATTTTCAAAGTGTATCGCGATCCGATCGCGATCTGATGAAGAAGAATACCACTTTTATGATGACGGTGTTGTATTCTTTAGATTTACATGATTTCATTTATAAGCCAACAGGCTTTGTTTATTTGGATCTGTCTGGTTATAAGTAATAGTAGGGCATTTACTGGTATTCGCAAAGAAATTGTAACAGAACAATAACATATGCATAACTTCTGACAACTAATTTTTTTACCACTTTGCAACTTTCACATAACATATAGAAACCTAAAATGGTCTCCAATATAGGGCTACACACTGTAAATGCCCCAGATTCGCTCTTAGAGCAGTGAATCTAGCTACCATTTTCTTGGGGGTGGGGGGGGGGGGGGGGTAGTCCTACCTAGGACACTCCGGCTGTAACAACCGGAGACTTCTAGTTCAGAATAGGGAAGGCCACCACCTCCTCCCCACAACACAGCCTTCCAAATATCATGTTTGTCCCCCCCCCCCCCCTCAAAAGAAAAACAGGCAAGGGTTCCCCCTATTATAGAGCCCTGGCTACGCACCTTGTACACTACCTCAACCGCAAACGAAATTTCCGAAGTGCATTACAAAATTTAAACAAGCAGATGTCCAGGATGGCTCCACCTAGCATTATCTACGCCCGATTTCTACTAAATTCCTACTTTAGAGGCCTAATAACGCTCACCAATAGAAGACACTCACTCTCCTGACGACCCAGCTTTTGACACTTTGTGGTTTACCCGCGGGGGGTGGGGGGGGGGGATATACTATTACGGAAACGTTCACTTACCCATCCCCTCCTGTCGGATATGCTAGCTTCGGACATGGAATTACTGCATACTTTCGAAGTTTTACCTACATTGGGAATCAGGAGTACCTACTTACGGTCGTTCAATTTTTCAAAGCAATATAGTTTTAGCCCAGCCGTCACGACACACATTGCTTCAGCACATAATCTGAGCAGAGGCGCAAGAGAAACAACCCCGAATCACTGTTTTTTTCTCTATGTGCGGGATTAAAGGAGACTGGTGAGGGGATACATTTCTTAACTGCACATACAATAGTTTGTATAAATTCCTCATGTGGGCGGATGATGACTGATGTACGCGAGTGTTAATGGGGACATCAATGGAGAGCAATGACGGTATAATTCATTCATTTGAATATATTATTTTACTTAACACAGTAGATGCGGAAGATTTACAAGGCAGTTTCCATTTAATTTTCATAGTCCCTATAGTCATTGTCTCCGCAGTGGAAATCATATCTGGATCCGAGCTTCCTCTAGACATGGATGCTTGCACAAAATGAGAAGGAGAGCATCTGCAAGTATGTCCTTCACAAATTTTGTCAGACTCTTAATATAACGACCAATGTACAAGTGTACTACAGCTGTCTCTCAAAACACAACCAGCTGGTGAAATATCCGAACATTTCCTTTCGGACTAGACGAGTGGATGGGGAGAAGTAAATTAATTTACCCTCATCCGAATCTCATTAAAACGCTCATACTGTAATACCCTTTCATAAACATTTTCTCTGATCAGTGGCCCCCAACCAACGAGAGCACTCTCAAGTTGCTTACAACTTATACTCCTCTTGTGCGTTTCCCTGTTCGTGCCTTTTATAGTTATCTCGCCCCTTGCCTTTGGCATCTTTATCTTTCGAAGTTACGCGCATTATCCGATCCTTTCTGAAGTGCATTATCAATAGATATTGGCACGTTTTTTATGATGCATGGCTCCACCCCCCCCCCCCCCCCACCGCCCCTTCCCCATTGGAACAAGCTCGTTGAGATCCAACGAGGACTCATTAGCTATAGTTTCCAGAAAAAAATTAATTATGACATTAAAAATTAAATTGATATATTTGTTTATAAGACAAGCGATTTATGTTAATGCGTTAGGTAAAGGTTTAAGGAAAAAGAAAGCTGCAATTCATTTTCAATATGTATTTACGTTTCCATCTTAGACTATGATCAATCGACAAAGGACTCGACTCGCCATGCGAAGGCTCACAAGCCACAGGGTTGGGGTTAAGGCGTCGGAAAGACCAGGGATGCCCGTAGACTGAAAGGGCAAGGGTGCAAGCTAACTTTGGAGAGCGACCTGGACAGAAGGTCAGAATGTTCCAGTCGAATATATGTGGTACCGCGGCCTCTAGATCACGTTCATGCTTAATTTGACTTCATACTGAATATGTTTTCCCTGGTTTTTGACACGGTGCTTGCGTGTCATGGCTGATGGACTAGCTGCATTGGCAGGAAATAACATCCTAATCACTGTGCTGAGCAGAAGACAGGCAGAAAAAGTTGAGCTAATGATATGGACAATATTACATCCACATGAAAGGGCATGGACCCCTATACCCCATTCAAGGACAATAGACGACAACCCCCGTGCGCCCACCCCTATCCCCCACTCAGGCGCCCCTGGTATCAACCGCCCCGGCCTCACAATATTCAGGTGTGCGATTGGAGCTGAAGATATCTTACAGAAATGCAACAACATGAAGTGCAGAAAAAGTGGTTTCTCATAATTTTCGCCGTGCTTTAAAACTAACACCGCCAACATTGACTTCACCGACACCACTGCGCAAACTGCAACCTAATATAGTCGATTATAATTTTGACGCAACGACTTGCGTCAAAATAATCATCATTGGTTGCGTGTTCATTTTTGACAATACTGGATGCTAAAGAACCCCAGGTACAGGAGACCGGATGTTGATCGTGTCGAGATGTGTTTGCGTGCAAGAAGACAAGGTGCACACATCACATCCAGAACATGGGCGCACGAGCTAGATGATGTGCCGAGATCTGCGTGTGTGCTAATGCACAGCGTGCGCATAACACACGCAAACAGGGCACGCGGACATACGGTTATTTGAGGATACTTACGGCATGGTGATGCACTATTGAATGTTTCATATTGAGGGTAGGTATCCGAGGATAGTTATCCGAGTGTAGAAGGTAGCAATTAAATCCGGATACTTAAATTGCGAAAGGTCGAAACCCATTCATCCCTCCCAGGAAGTCACAGTATTGGGACGGAGACAAAATGCTTCCTGCCAATCCCATAATTCCAATCAAGTTCTGCAGCAACCGGGCCAAATGAACTCTGATGTAATTGTCAGTTTAGAAATTAGTTCTTAATTCACAAGATTTGTGATAAAATTGTCTTTGTTTTATTTCTGGCATGCAACGCAATCAATATACATGTATTTTTGGTGTGTGCAGACTAAGAACAGTGCCATATTGCCAATTATCTCTAACTCATTTAGTTTCCAGAAAGGCTAACAGGTTCAACATAATCACTGCAATTTGCACACAATTATCAGTCACAGAGCACAGACACTGCTTCAAAAGACAGATTGTTAAATAACCCAAGCGCAAGATAATGTGAACTTACAACACGGGATACTGTTTCTAATGTGTGTTCCAGCATATTTTTGTTAAACAAAATTCGCTGCCTGCTCCACGAAACACATTGTTTATTGGGGTTTTAACAACACTTTCAACAGTCAGGGTAACATCGTGTCGGACAGATTCACGGATTGAGGAAGCCTGAGAGCCCGGAGAGAACCACAGAGCAGAGGGGAGCAACTGTCAGATTCCCCAGTTTACTAACTCCACTAAGATTTAACAGCGGTTGAAGGCAAGTGCATCGTAGACGTGTGATGCACCTTAGCACACAGCGCCACCGTGCCCTGACGTGACCACGAAACGCATTCATTCACATGGAATACTCCCCAGAAGAGAGCTCTGAGAGCAGAGTTTAACAGAATGTATTGGAGTATACTTCTGATACGTCTGAGGTCAAACCTAGTTGCATATGAACAAACTGGGGCGGTAAAAAATCTACAGAGGTCAAAATGGACCTACCCCATACGCCCCTGGTATCATCTAGAGGTGTAAATATAATTATTAAAGAAGCTCTCACAAAACTGAGATACAGCATTGGGGTGTCCGGGCGCTGAAAAGCACCTCCTCAAACTCGATCCTTATTTATACATAGGAATAGAGAAAAAACTGGCTGACAGTACGTCAGTATTAGCACCACTTGCATATTTAGTTTGCATTTCCCATCATCTTAATATATTAACAGCAAATCACCATTTCGAATCTTAAGTTGCAATTCGGTTCGATTCGAATCGGTAGCACGATTCGTTTCCATTCGAATCTTTTCACTGGAATATAGTTTGGCATCAGTCATCTTTCTCGTCTCACAATACGTATAGTTCTGGTGGAAATTGTACATAAATAATATTGAAAATAAAGACTGAGTATAGTTTCCTCTATCTAAACAGAAACAACATCTGCACCCATACCACCAGCCATGCTAATTCTAGTCTCTGGATACTACCACTGTTGAAAGAAAATTTTCCAGGCAATATCAGCGATGAGCTGTTGCTAGCGGCTAGCCCTATAATGCAGTGCCTAGTATTGATGATTTCTCACCCCCGTTTCTGTTTTTTGAACTATAATCCTTACTGGGTAATATTCCAACTACATTACCAAGGCATGCCTTCGACGAAGGCATGCCTTGGTGATGTAGTTGGAATATTTTTATCAGTTGGGACTTGAGCCATCACTGTCGGAACAAATCAGATTTTACAGCACCCCCTCCCCAGTTGGTCATCTTCTGATATTTATTTATTAATTATTTATTGGTGTTTAAGGTCACATATTTCTGCACAATGGCTAACCATGACCGTGACAGTTTTACGGGTGGAGGAAGCCGGAGTACCCGGAGAGAACCACCGAGCAACGGCGAGCAACTGTCAGCTCCCCAACATACCAACTCCACACAAGAAGGGTTAGCAATGGTTGAAGACAGGTGCACCATCGACGTGCAGTACGCCTTAGTATACAGCGTCACCGTGCCCGCGCGTGGGCAATGGGTGTGAAGTGTCCATCTTCTGATTCTATTCGAGATTCGATTCGAATTCGAATAATAGACCCGATTCGATTCGAAGCGAAAATTGATGATTCGCAGGTCCCTATAACAGTAACTGGTTTAGGTTATCAATTGGAATGTCATTTCATCACTTGTGACATCGTGTTCACACTTATTCAGTATGCATCTGTTTCAGAAATATACTTCCATTGACGCCCTTGGATATTTGAAATTTGCTAGTTAAAAGAATGCCCTCACGTAACCCCAAGAACACTGGTAATTTAATAGAAACCTGTTCAGTAATACTATTTTGCATTTGTAGGACAGAAATTTTCACTAATTATATCTTGTTTGACAGAGCTCGCCGAAATCTACCCAACAGGATATAGGTGTTAAGCTCCATTATGAGAATGTTTTGCTGCTGAAACTGTTTATTGTTCGACTCGCGTTACAGATAGTTAACTCCAAAATAATATGTTGGAATTCGTCCCAAACATTTCTAGATAACTGCATTTAAAGCCAAGTTTCAATTGTCTTTTTATCAGAGGAGCATGACCCAGTATCCCACCTGGCACTCTGATTGACTCATGGGCACCCAAATAATAACATGTATGCCCACGCGCACAGGAAAGAGAAGAACCTTAGCACTGATGATATAGTTTAGCTGATTTCAGCTTATTTGTGAACAAAATACCTATAAATTCAGGCCGGCGCACAAGTTGGGCGAACGGCCGTTTCTTTTTACTGTATGCCTCAGTAAAATTGGGGCGAACGATTTTTTGTTAGCCAATATTATTAGACCTCAGACTCCCACAAAAAGTGATAACGTGTCCATGAATTGCCCTTGGTATTCATCTGCTATCTCTAACAGAAAAAAACGATTTTTTTAATGACGAAGAAACTTAGCGCCCTTTGATTTTGTTGATGTATTAAAACACAACACAGCCCAAAATATTAGTCTAATTTGCTGACATCGCCATCTCGACTAGCCAGTTGCTTTGCAGGCCCATTGACATAATTATATTTGTAACAATAATGACAGAAATGCCGTTTGGGGCTTCTATGGGCTTAATTGGGACCTCTGGGTGTACATTAATCCTCCAAGGCCTAATTCGAACCTTGGAAAAGAAACTTACTGCCGCGACAGAACAGGTGCCGAAGCAGTAGTCTCTGGTGAAAATCAAAGTGAATTTTCAATACCTTGGTAGTTGCTTCTAGGCAAGTCTTGGCTGTCTATAGAGACAGCCAAGACGTTTCTAAAAACAATTGCAAAGCCGCAGGTGTAGCCTCTCAAAGTATTTCAAGAAGGTATAAAATATCCAGTCCTTTAAGAGTTAAATAGCTTCTCATACAAATACACAAAAAGCATAACAAAGAAACCAAACTATCTGTTATGCCCTCTAGTGTGGTAACATTCATGTAAGTCGAGGACATCGGTTACCCCTGTTAATTTGGTGGGATTTAAAGTCCCGACAACATTTCGGTCGAGCGTTTGAAACTCCTGAAATAATCACCTGTATGATGAGTTTCTCATATCTGCCATTGCACGGAAAATGGTGTATATTTTAGTAATTTTGGCCACATTTCCTGCTCCTTCGGGAAGAAAATGCATGGTTTCTGGAAGACGCGTGGCCTTAACAATTACGGTAACCTCTTCTCGGGTTGCTATAATTCTATTTTACAGGCCTTCTGAAGTTATTACGAAAATGTACGATGTTCGTCCTTGGCGATCTCTTGGAGAACAAAAACAACACAACATGTCAGTCAATTAATAATTTGACCGCATATCATGTTATTGCTTGAAGAAACACATTTTTACATCTTTCATAACATGATAATTCTAGGTACTTTCAGTTAATTGATGATTCCACTCCCTCGGAAAAAGCATAGAGACACTTCTGAAAAATGAAAATCTGGAGAAGGGCCATAAATATGGTCTCATCAAGAAGAGCCCAAATAGTGACGGGGACTTCCTTTGAACAAACTTGAATCGTTGTCATTGAAGGACGTTGGAAGGTTATCCCTCAATGATTATTTGTGGCAGGCTTTATTTGATTTGGGACTAATTGCTTCTGAAAAAGCGGAAATGCAAACATTAACAAATGATGGAACCAGGTCCAGAGACGACAGATGATGTGAGGGCAATAGCCCACAGCGACTTTCAGTCAGGTGGGTTAAAATACTGAAAAAATGAGAATTTAGGAATTTTGTT
This sequence comes from Pictodentalium vernedei, assembly GCA_031216915.1. Lineage (NCBI taxonomy): Eukaryota > Metazoa > Mollusca > Scaphopoda > Dentaliida > Dentaliidae > Pictodentalium > Pictodentalium vernedei. Next base: position 301,852,135 of record CM062292.1, on the reverse strand, counting down.
TGATAAAGAACAGAAAAAAATAGAGGAAATGTGGAAACCACTTTAAAAAGAATACGGACGGAATATTAGCCGGACGAACGACACACTGGATTTCATATTATACGTCTGCATGGGGTGGAGAACTTGCTTCAAAACAGACGACAAAACAGAAACTCTCTCTCGCACAACCTTACCTAATTTTGACATTTTTACCGAGTTGAAAAACACCAGTAATTCACATTACCGGCAAACCCCGAAATTCCCTCAGCCACACAAAGCAGATCTCACAGAACCTTGGTCAGATGCGGTGGAAATTCAATGAACATGGAGGGGAACAAATTTCCAAGAAGTTCGACTCTTTACTTTATTAGTGTTTAAGGTCACAGCCAGTATCGGTGACTATCATGACCACAACATAGTTATGAAGTCAAGTTTAGCCAATCATTTATACCTATGCTGCCCACTTTAGAGGGCTTCCCACCCCAGGCATCAGTTACCGTGTCCTATTTTACAGTAAACAAACGCCGCTCTACTTCCCGGTATTCCCACAGAGGTGGTTCAGCTGTTCGGCACTCTTGGAGAAAATTTGAAATATAGACCCACAGACATGCCATTTCATCGATTCCCAGTTCTTGCGATTGAATCTGTTAAACGGTGTTTTGGGCAAGGTCAGCTGGCGACGTCATTTCGTGTCACGCAACGCATTTTAACATTATGCCAGTAAATGTATGAATGCCTGCGGCCTCTCTTTTTGGTGTGCATGCCAAGGTCTGCTTGTGGTTAGGGCTAGTTCTTCTCCAACGATCTTCCGACTCGAAGGCTAGCCTTCGGGTTGGAAGATGGTTGAAGAAGAAACAGACCGAACCGGTCATTTATTTCAGTGAGAATCTGGAGATCACATTTCGGTAATATCCCCACAAAACAAAACAGTCATAAATTCAGGATTCATACTCACACCAATGAACAAATTTAGACATTTGCTTGTTTCATTTCTCCAAATATTAACTGGCAAACAAAGTTTAAAACATGTCATAACCAAATTGGCATGCATTTCGTTCATTTAATTATCACACAGTTGACCCAAAATACCCCTAAGCCTGGCCATACAATTATGTTATATCAGAATACGAGATTGTCGCCATTGTCACAGTGTGAGTCTCGGCTCTGGGGGAAATATCATTCGCGATATTGAGGCTTCATTCCGAGACACAAGAAATAGTATCATCCATTGGGGTGACTGATCCGATGTATCCGTCTTCTCTTAGACATGGGTCTCTGGTGGACTCCATGGCCGAAAATTGTAGTAATCGAGAACTGTAGTTTGGAAAAGCATAAGAAGCCAGGAGTGATTTGAATGAAGCTCAACAGGGCGATTTCCTCATAATTCATCAAGAGTCATTCCAATATGATGGGGAAAACCTCAGTGCCATCCTTAGGCATTTCTATAACATCATTGCATCGGGGCTCTTAAACTTCGAAGGCCTATGTACGGCTTTGACAAAATTGGTGGTCTCCGAACAGGTACTTAACCACACACTCAATAAATCCAGCCGACAATAGTCAAATTACCTTGCAGTGGTTTCTAGACAAGATTTGCAGAGTCAGTCAAGACTTGGTTGAAGGTCGTTGCTACACTCTAAAACCAGTTCGGTTAAAAACCAACCCAAATCAAGTGGGTTGAGTGAATATGAAAGTCATTGCTACACTCTAAAATCAGTTGGCTTAAAAATCAACCAAAATTAACAGGGTGGAGTAAATATGAACCCAATTGGTTGGAAGTGGAAGTTTGTCACACCCACCAGTCAGAAAAACTGCCGTCTTTATTTTGGACATGTCGGGCAATACCCAAGCCCCATGTCAGAGAGCTGAGACCCCTGTCGGTGAGGAAATTCCTGGCGCTACCCCATCGACTCACAGGAGTTGGTGGAGAACAAAGGCTGGAAGATTTCCCAGGCCCTTAACTGTTAAATTGACCAGGCCTGGAAATAAGCAATCGGTCATTTGCAGAATGAGGTCCCCAAAGGGGGAATGTATTGATGCCATCCCATTATATGGACTAATTTATCCTCTGGGTACCTCTTTCTGTTTAGGCCTGAGACCTTGATTCAGACTGATGTTCACTGAGGGTAAATCTAATGATGCTACTCTGCCATGCAGGGTATCGTCACCAAATTCACCCTCTGGGGACCTCACTCTGCAGATGACAGTTTGCTCATTTACAGGCAGGTGTGTGACCATGGCGCGTAATGTGTGAGCGTATACTAATGTCCTTCAGTTTATCGAGGACCTTCTTTTAGGTGGGCATTTCACGCTACTCTTATTTTCAAATCAGACCGGTCGTTGAGGGAGAATGTGATCGCCCGCCTCAGAACTAAATACCAGGGAATACAAAAGATTCTCAGAAAATGAGGCCGAGATGTTGCTGTTGATTTAACCCACAAATCCTCAGATTAATTTTTCGATAATTACTTCCAATATACACGTACACACAGCTGCAGGTTGCCTACATTTAGCCTACCGATTGAGTTCTCAAGGAAGAACGCACTCGGGGGAAACCCTTTCAAACCAATACATAAGTGGCAGTTGGTGTGTATGGGGTCCTAATAGTTAACCCTCGATTACTGGAATGATATCGTTTTGTGTTCACTAACAGTGAGATGGGTCAGTCTAATATCAATATACAGGGAGGATAAAATAATAACTGCCCTGCCGTCTGCAACCGTCTGGCTGCAGATTGCGGTTGTTAGTTTATCATCAATGCTCCGTGAAAAGACCTCTTATAATAAGACAAAAATGGGAGGAACTTATGCCTTGGACCGAAAAAGCGGTCTTACGAGTTCGAAGGGTTAAGGGTTGGGTCCGCGTCTCTGTTAAAGGAAGGGGTGTGAAATAACAAAAACGAAAGTTATAAAGTTTTGATGACTGATATTTGTTGAGATAGTTTCATGTCAGTACATACCGATATATTAATATGTACACATATATGGCTACATATATACAAACAAAAATTGAACAAACTTAACACCATAAATTTACAAATAGTCAATTAAAATTTACAAATCAGTGAATCATTCAAACAGTGCGGATTTTCCAAAACATTGCAGATGGAAAATGAGTTAAAGGGACGTAAAATACAGTTCAGCTAGAACCAACAAGTGATATCTTGTCAAGGTGCAGGGTAAGACCATTGTCATGTTGACAAAAATGGTTACGGAAATATACGCAATTTAACGAATCCATCTTTTCCCTAAAATTCAACCAGTTTTATTCTTTAATCAAAATGGCCGAGAACAGTCAGGACACTTCTCACCGGAAGGAATTCTGGGAACTCGTTCCAAAGAGAAGAGAATACTTTTTCATGATTTGAGGTTAAGAATGAATTACCATTCAGTTCTGATTGAGTATTATCGAGATTGTCAGTTGCATTCTGAAACTATCATGTGGTGGTGTATTATTGCCAAGAAACCGAAACTTTTATCTATATTTCATCTTGCCGCAGAAAGTTAGTATCTTGCTGCAAGTCAAGCCTGGAAATAAGCAACCTGTCATTTGCAGAATGAGGCCCCCAGAGGGTGAATTTGCTGATGCTATCCCATACAGTGGGCCAATTTATCCACTGGTACCTCTTTCTCTTTAGGCCTGAGACTTTGGTTCAGATTGAGGTTCACAGAGGATAAATTTAGAGATGTTACCCTGCTGTGCGGGGCAGCATCACCAAATTCACCCTCTGGGGACCTTATTCTGCAGATGACAGTCTGCTTATTTCCAACAAGTTAGTGTCTTACTGCAACAAGTCAGTTATCTCCCTGCAGCTAGCACGTTAGCTTGTTAGTATTTTGCTGCCACAACTTGGTTAACTTGCTATCTTCCTGCAGTTGAGTATTATCGTGCTACAGCAAGACAGTAGGTTATGTTATTATGTTGCTTGATAAAGATAACTAACCTGATGCAGAAAGAAAACTAGCTTCTTGCAGCATGATAATACACAGAACGGCACACGGGTGTGAATGGGTTAATCGATATGGCACGAGTGCCAGCTCGTAAGGATAGAATGCGAGGCCGCGATGGCACAAGTGACATACAGATTAACTCATTCAAACACACGTGTCGTTCTGTGTTTATTATACTATCAACAAAAACAACACATTTTATCGCCAACCAAATTTGCAAGGGGTACCCCTGCTACTATTTCGTCCCCCGAGTTCCAATGTGTTCTATGTGCCTACTGGCACATAGAACACATTGGAACTCAGGATACGATTTTCAGCTATCGCTAGCGATTCAAATTGCAATTGCGTTGCACGATTTGTAGAAAACGCCAGTGAAATTTCGCTTCTATTTAAAACTAGTCCGTCAACGATTTCCGTTCCACACATATGTGCGGAACAGATTTTCATTTCCCGCATGGTTTAGTGTTGGTATAGATGAGGATTTCATAGTACCGGCGTGTAATAAATAACCTGCTGCATCAAGGCAACTTGCTGCAGCAGGATACCAACTTGCTGAAGCAAGAACACTAACTCAATGCAAGAAGATACTGAGGAAAAAGCTAACTTGCTGCAGAAAGATGCTAACATGCTGCATCAAGCTACTAACTTGCTGCAGCAATGTAATTAACATGCTGCAGAAAGATCCTACCCTTGCTGCAGCAAGTTGGAATATAGATACAGTTTCTTATTTCTTGTCGCCAATAGGCCACCGTGCTATGGTATCGCGATGAAGGAAGAGCTTGGTGCTAACTTTGAATAAAGTATGTTTATCTCTTGTCCTTTTCGGTTGGTAATCTCGTCCTTTTCCACAATCAAAAAATAGCACGTCTAGCACGATAGACGAACACCTGTGTTACTTTTGGAGTTTTCCACAAAACCCCCGAAAGAACTAACTTGACAATCTCGCGTCAATTTTACAAATAAAATATCAAAATGTTTTCGTGAAAGTGAGCAACTATCAGAACTGTGCCTATTCCTGCGCAGCAATAAAGTTACCACTTCGAACGAGGCATTTTTCTGTCTTGCTAAATCTTGAGGTGCCAGACGTGAAGAAAATTGAACTCCAAGTTTCGAGCGCTTCAAGGGGATTTCCTGGCATATACATATATATATATGTACCTATTAACTGCCTAGTTAGGGTGTTTGAGTAAATTTCAAAACAGTTTTAGCCTATTCAACACCGAGATCCTGAATGGCATCGCCCTGAAGAAAAAAAACCTTACAGCAAGGAAGACGAATCTATTGCGTATTCATTGGGAGGTTCAGTTAATCCTGCAGCCCTGCATGTGCCTGCCTGCCTGCCTGCCTGTGACGGGTTAGCAAGAGACTCCTACAGTTACTCCCCAGTGCACGGTGGTTCTCTCAGTGTACCCCGGATTCCTCCACCCATAAAACTATCCGATACGATATGACCCTGGCTGTTGAAACGGTCGTTAAATCCCAACGATATACGAAAATTGTGTAATGGAACAATTAATATTTACAACGCGCTGCCCAAAGGCTACACGTTGAAAACATTAATTGAGCGCACCCCCCCCCCCCCGCCATCCCCACCCCACGCACACACATGATAACGAATATAAAGGATGTTACTGCACTAACGTGGAAAATGCCAAGAGTGTTCAAATGATTAATACACAGATAATCGCCATTGAAATTTTGTTCTTCTGTTCCTTTGCATTCAGACCATAAGCTTATTACCGTTAAGTGAATGAGCTCGTTTCATCCTGTTAACTGGTCATGGGTTATAGACCAGGTTGACTGAAGTAATTGATAGTAGGCACCAAGCTTGGAAATAAGCAGACTGTCATCTGCTGCATTAGGTCCCCAGAGGGTGAAATCGGTGATGCTACCCTGCACGGCAGGGTAGCATTACCAAATTTATCTTCTGCCAACCTCAATCTGAATCAAAGTCTCAAGCCTGAACAGAAAGAGGTACCCAGAGAAAACATTTTGGAAGTCCAGCCCACTTTTCGGGATAGCATCAGCAAATTCATCCTTTGTGGACCTCATTCTGCAAATGACAGATTGCTTAGCCACTACGTTCTGACTGCCAAGTAATGGACTTGAGATGATGAAAAAGCTTTTCGAGTGACTAGAGAAAGTATTTGTTACTGTAGTCTGTAACCAGGGTCATGTAGAGAGAGAGAGAGAGGTCTCTGTACAATTTTCTTGCCGATCGATCACATTCTAGTTGAAATAGTAACCTGGTGACACTCAACTTACTCAACTGGGAAAGCATTAAATCACGCAATCATTTTATGAACACAGACGATTCCCCTGGAGACTCTCCTTGAATGGAAGCCATCTGGTGACGCAAACGATCACTTCACATCCGCACTGCACACCCGATGAATTACAAAGATAAAACCTCGACGTTATGGGAAGCATTTAAGTTATTCGATTCGCTGATTTTCTTTTTAAATTTAGGTACATGAGCAACTTATTATATGCACCTGGAAATTGATTTGGTAAGTGCAGAAGCGACGATCAGATGAGAGTACTGTGACTAATACTATAAAACTTTTGCAATTGTATTTCCTAGAATTGTATTTTCTACTCATTATTATAACTGACTAAAATGAATCATTAGCATTTTAAAAGTTATGGAAATTTGCCAACTGTTAAATTGCCACATATTTGAAAATGCTAATGGTTCTTTTCAACCCATTTAAAGTCGTAACTAAAAAATACAATTATAGAAAATACAATTGTAAAAGTTCTATAGTACTAGGCACTAAAGATGATATTTGTGTCTTAACGAAAACCGGCAAGTAAGCCCGGGTAACTGTCCCTTTGGTAATTGGGCTTTATTTGGAAATTATACTGTGAAAATACTTTATAACAGCCTGACATTGAAATAAAAATCTCATATTTATGAAAAGAATGAACCTGTAGTGTTCTTTTGGGGGTTTTTTTAACAAAAGTAATTCGCAACAGAGCTCCAGGTTAGATGTGGTAGGAGTTTAAGTGTATTTGTTGTCGGCAAAAATACTTTTGAAATAATATTTCGGCGCACGATATAAGTAGTGCATTTTGAAAACCTTCTTTATGATCGAGGACATGAGGGAAAAATACAATACTTTTTACAAAAAGAACGCAGATTTATTTTATTACAGGTGCCGACCATAGGCCGAGGAGAGGAAAAAAGAATGATATTTCATAACACTTTTTTCATCGATTTTTTACAGAATCTTAGATTCGATCGAAGAATATTATCAATTATCATATGACTCGTCCGTTTTGTTCACTTTAAAACATTTGATATTTTGCTTTCATATTAATCAGTGATAAATAAAGCCTTCCGTCGATTTCATTGGTCAGTTTCAAAACTAGACAATTTGATTGGCTGAACAAAATACAACTGGGCCATATTTTTATAATTTGCATAATTGGGATTGAAAGATTTCATTGGTCAATTTCAAATATGGACAGTTTGATTGGCTGAACAAAATACAACTGGGTCACATTTGCATAATTTGAGTAGGAGGAATTTACGTTATCTGTCCTATTTAGGTTGAGTTATATTGCATTAACCCTTTACCTAACATAACGACCAAAACCGGCTAGTGCTTTTTACGAACAATTTTGTATCATTTTTTGCTTCCAAAACATAGGTTATGACCCTTCATTGGAACGAGCGCATCGCGCTCGTTCCAATGAGGGGTCATAACCTATGGTTTGGAAGCAAAAAATGAAAATTTTTAGTTATATGATGATGTTTTTTCCAAGTGTCGTCTGCAACACACGTTAGGTAAAGGGTTAAAAAGTCATACTAAGTCGTTAGTTTGCGCATATGTGTGTCATATGATAAATAGAATATGAAATAAGTGTTTTTCTCATATGATATTTATGAAACTCGTCCGAATTTTCCGTTTGGGGCTCGTCAGAGGCTCGTCCAAACGGAAAATTCTTAGACTCGTTTCATAAATATCATATGAGAAAAACACTTATTTCATATCCTCTGTATATCATATTTTGACTTCTAATCTGGTGCGCAGCACATTTGTTGAAAACAGATGATCTTTCAAGGCGACGCTGTTCTGCAACGGGGAAGAAATTTCTGGAAAATTTTATACTATGTTTAGCAAACGTTTCCCGGCGACAAAATGCGCATTGCAAACAAAAAGGTCGAAAGGTACATGTATAGGACCTTTTACCCTTTACCTTATCAATCAACCACACCCGTCCCATATAATATATAAATTGAGCAGTTGCCAAAAAATATTTTTCAAAAATTCTAATAAAACCATATCATGTGACCCAGCATTGGAACGATTTCGACGAGCTCATTCCAAAGAGAGGGTCACATGATATGGTTCTGATTATTTTTTTTTTCAATTTGAAAAGAAAGAAATTAAAATGAGAAATTTTGATATCTGTGGGTTGGAAAAATGGTTAAACAATAATCTTATCTGAAGCTTTGATAAAATTATTCAAAATACATTTGTTTTGTTAAAACCTTTGGGGTCAAGCCATAAAACAAGTTTTACGTTCTTTAAAATCACTTTTAATTTTCATGAAAATTAATTAGAATAAAAAACCCATTTGTTTAGGTATCGGAAATGAGCTTCCGAGATGACAATTGCCGTTCCAGTAAAACCTGATAGCCTTTAGGACCGACGACATCCCGTACAGGTAAAGAGCGACTTTAAACAAAAGAAAATTTGTTTAATCCAAACGGATCCTTCAGAAATTTCTTGTTTAAAGCTCTGATTTAGGTAAAGGGGTTAAAACATCGTTTTACGAGGTAAATGCTTGCAGATGAATGTGGCACATACACTCTGAAAGATTAGATCGGTGCAGAATTGAAATAGACTTACAACTGGCCATTGTTTGTAATAGTGTTTGACTTTGTTTTAGAAACAAATCGTGTAAAAAAGCTAACAGAACGTGTAACAAAAAACAAAAACATAACCATACAAGTCAACACACACAGAACAAGAACAATACGTGGTGATGGTAGTTTATCTCCACAACACACACGCAGTGTGAAGTTTCCACCCAGGCAGCGAAACATATCCTCTTGGAGAGCATGAGAAGTTGAAAAAATCTTCGCTAATGAACCACAGATGCGTCAACTGGGCAATGGGCCACATGCTCAGTCAGTTTTCTCCGAATGTCCTAAAACGAGTAACAGACACCGAAACAGTCTGTTGACTTGCCCAAACTGAGTATATAAATAACATTCTGCTGTCGAGTTGTTCCCGCCTTGGATCACCATAAACGATCCTGGCCGTACTTAAAAAAGCAGAAATGTTGTTACCCATTGGAACCCTGGTGGTATCTCCCATGTCAGTTCAATGGCAACAATTGGAAAAAAGTCTATGTTCATTATTTGAGGACAGAGCAATTAATATTTTCAACGTGCAGCCTTGGGTTGCACTTTGAAAATACTGATTGATCCACGCCACATATTCGCTTAGCAGCCATTCAACTTAATAAAGTTATGGCCTATCATGTTTCTGTATCGAAAACGGTCTCTGGTGTAAATGGTTGACTTATGTTTCAAATAAGAGCTTGTAAGGACAAAATTAACCCTACCAAGTGTGTTCCCGAAAGTCATCTCTCTTTATAATACTGCCTACTGCAAATTGACGACTTTCTTCTGTATTTGTACGTAGGGCATATACTAATTTAACCCTGCAGCCCTCTAGGGTTGTTTGTTGTTCATTTTATGTCGTCCATTGCTTTTGTTTTTTTGTTTTGAAGGTTTCTACCGGCACGTAAGTATATCGGCTCTTTGGAAAATCTTCACTACCGGTCAACCAATCCATCCCCGATATGCCCTGGGATGTTTCGAGGTCTAATCCGACCCTAATGCCAAGAGACCGCAAACCTGAACGCAGAGGTCCATTTCATTAAACAATGTTAGAGTTTTTCATGCTTTTTCGCAAAATTAGGTGTAAACTTCCATCTGCGTGGGTTTAGTGGTGATTCACACAACACTAACTGTAAGCTGAGTAAACTTGTGAGTCTAGCAGCCAAAGATCCAGCGTACCCATAGGGATCATCACACAGTACGGCCGCCGTGGACTGGTCACTTTTCACGGGGTAAGCAGTGTTTCCACGGACGCAATAATATTAAAATTGCAGACACTAATTATAGCAATAATCATCAATTTTTAATTAATGAAGCACCGGGTACATCGTTAATTCAAATATTGTCGATTATGATATGTTATTACCTGGTAAACGCATGCGTGGACATCAGTGCACAAGCGTGGATTACGTCCAGTCCACGGCTACTGTACTTTACTGAAGTCCAGGTATGTTTAAGGAAATCAATGGGGATGATGAAACAGTTGAAAATATAGTTGAGAGCTACCAATAATTCTCATCGGAGCAGCTACCGTTTTAAACCTCGAATCCGAGGAAGGATCAATAAGGCTTGGATTGAAGTAGTTCTCAGCTCAGCACACAACGATTGGATCAGTACTACCCAGACAAGACCCCGAAGCTACGAAAAAGTAAGAAGCACAGGCAAAGTGTCAGCCAATGGATACCTCTGGGTTCAACCCGAAGGTGCATTGACTGAAACTTTTCTAGTGTCGTCAATGCTTTTTTTCACGGAGATTACTGCCTAAATGGAAGATCCACTCCGCGGGTATTTTAGAGGCATAACACTTTTTACATATAGTAGATTGTTTACTAATTGGTCAACCGTTCACTTGCGAGAATCCCTGGAAGTGGTTCAATGCTTGTTTATTGTAAAACTTCTTGTTTTACTGGTAAATAGGACTAACGACTGGGTTGTTGTCCTCTTGAGAGTGCAGCATAAGCATAAACGATTAGCTAAACCCGACTTTACTTGTCTTGCGGTCATGATGTAGGCATAGATGCCGAAAGTGACCTTACACACCAATAAATAAACTATACATATTCAACGGTTATCATGAGAGATACTGTAGAAAAGTTATGATACACCTCGTGGTGTTGTATCTCATGCAATCAAATTTTCAGTAAACTGATCATTGTTTGTTTATTGGAATTTGAGATTTATCACTTTTGGCATCTCTCCTTGCATGGAAAGTAAATTCATTAATAAAGTTAACTACTAGCACACTGGTAGTGCAACAGAATTTTCTCTTGTTTAACCCTTTACCCAACGTAATGGCCAAAACCGGCAAGCGCTATTCTCTAAAATCGCCAATTAATTTTCATAATTTTTTCATTTTTTTGTCTCAAAAACATAGGTTATGACCCCTCGTTGGAACGAGCTCGTCGAGCTCGTTCCAATGACGGGTCATAACCTATGTTTTTGAGACAAAAAAAGAAAAAAGTTAGTTATTCAAGATTTTTTTTTTTTACAAGTGTCGTCTGCTTTTCAAGTTAGGTAAAGGGTTAACTATGAATTTAACCAATTATATCTTGCTTGACAGAGCTCACTGAGCTCTGTCAAATAAGATATATTTGGTGAAATATCAAACTGCATTATGGGAAATATTCGCTGCTGAAAACTTTGTCATTTTGACATCAGAGCGCACAGGGTTACGATTGGGCTTCAAGATCGCTTTCATTTCAGCATCTTCGGCTATCGTTCCTATTAATGCTGCCCGCTTTTGAGCACCCTCGTATCAGACATTGATTTCGATATTATGGGGTCCTATAGAACCACCAGAGTAGAATTTGTCGATTCTAGAAGATAAGAAAGGAAAACTTATCAACTTCATGCGGACGTGCGAGATGTTATATCGTTTAAAGATAAATATACCAACGCGGTCCTTAAAATTTGTCCAGATATTCGGGAGAATCGGTTTTGAATCTCGCAAACGCCTGCTACGAGAATCAATTTTCAGTTTTTAAAATAATTTAGAATTTGAGAATATTGTTATTCTCTCTTGTACAAGCATTAAATATTCCATAGTAAATTAAAACTCATATTTTTTATTTATTAAAGTTTAAGCCTTAAGAGCCTACAGTACAGTCACCGAGGACTGTTCGTAATCCACGCGTGGGCAGTTATGTTGCGTTTACCAGGTAATAAAAATCATCATCAGCAAAATTTTAATTAATGAAGTACTGGGTTATACCCGGTGATACATTGAGTAAATGTTTGATGATTATTCCTATAATTAGTGTCTGGAATGTAATATTATTGCGTCCGTGGAAATATTACCCACCCGTGGAAAGTGACCAGTCCATGGCGGCCGTACTGTAGTTTCAATTTTAATAACTTTCTTGTCTTACAAGTTCCAACATACATTCTTGGTGGTCTTGCCGACATTAAGTTACTTGGCAGTGGTTTCTAGTGAAGTCTTGTCTGCTTGCACATCAGGCATCCAAGACTTCAGTAGACTCCACTGCCAAGTCAAATTGTTACCTTATTATGAGGGAACAAAAAGTAAGTACAATTCCCCAGGCCTTCAACCCTTTACCCAACGAATCGGCCGCATCCGCCCGCGTAATATGCGAATTCAGCAGTTGAAAAAATATTATTTTTCAAAAAATTTCAACAAAACCATATCATGTGACCCCTCGTTGGAACGAGCTCGTCGAGCTCGTTCCAACGAGGGTTCACATGATATGGTTTTGTTGAAAGTTTTTGAAAAATTTCAAAAAATGATATTTAAAATAATAAATTTTGATATCGTCTGCGTTGGGTAAAGGGAACTTCCAGGATCTATGAAAAGAATGAAATAAACATTTACCGAGAATCAAAGTTGATTTTCGTTCATTTCCGTGCGAGAACTGATTCCGATTCTTGGATGAATTTTGAGCCCAAAGTTTTTAACCCTCACAACTTTACTCAATTACTGCAAGACAACAATAAAACACGAGACGTTCAGTGTACCAAAAGGCTGTGGTCAACACGAGAACTGCAATTTTCTAAGTCTGCGTAACAAAGTAATGATTCAATGGGTTACAAAAAGTCTACCCGTCTCGTAATGAATCATAGTTGGACAGGAATTAAACTGAGTGCGATTTTGTAGTTCAACCATATTTATATTTTCTTTTATTAATTCACGGTTTTAAGCATTCCCACGCAGACCTTCCAGTTCCTTGAGTTTATTTGTTGGTGTTTAAGATCACATATTTTTGCGCAATGGCTAATCGTGACCACAACATGGAAATAAAGTCAAGTTTAGTCAATCGTTTCTACCCATGTTGCCCATTTTCTAGGACTTTCACCCCAGGCCTTGGTGACTAGGTTCTATTTTACCAGTAAAACAGAGCTTGTTTACCACAGTAAACAAGCACTGCACCACTTCTCGGGGTTCCCATTGGGGGGGGGGGGGGGGGGGGCTTGAGTGGATCTGGAGTCAGTAAATATTCATGTTAGATTGGAAATCTAGGAAAGATTTCCATTCCATTATTCTCTTGGTTGGAAAAATAGTTCCAAGAAAACTGTCCAGCGAGTTTTTTCACAAATGAAAGTGTCAATGACACTGTAGCTCAACTTGACAAACTTGAACTTGGTAAGTTATAAGTGAAATGGCAAAACTGAAGATCATTGGTTCCAATCTTATTTGGTGAAATTTCAACATAACAGCATTGTGTGTGCACAACATCAGAGTAATCCATGCATTTTTAAATGTAAACTATAAGACTGGTTAAAGGAAGAATGTTGTTACACAAATGCAGTTAAGTTCAGAGGTTATTGTAAATGGCAACTATTTTCACAGAAATGAATTCTAATCAATAGCTCTTATCTAAAGGTATCGCCTAATGAGCCTCGTGATAACGAAAATAATTTTTTAAAGGAAATGAAAAAAACTCAAGAGCTCACATCTGGAGGTCACCCCGAACACACATACCAAGTTTCAAAGTGATCCGATCATAAATGTGCCCAAAAGGGTGTGTCAAAGGGAAATATTGATGCATAACTGCACTAAGTTTTTACTAAGTTCATCAGAGGTTGTTGCCAATGGCAACGATTTTTGACGGAAATGGAAGAAAATCAATAGCTCCCATCTAGAGGTCACCCCAAACAAGTACACCAAGTTTCAAAGTGATCCGGTCAACAATGTGCACTGCAGACTGCGCCAAAGGGAAATATTGATGCATAACTACACGAAGTTCATCGAAGGTCGTTGCCAGCGGCAACATTTTCTGACAGAAATTGAAGAAAATCAATAACTCCCATCTAAAGGTAACCCCCAAACAAACATACTAAGTTTCAAACCATTCTGATCCTAAATGTGCTCTGTTGGGCGTTCCAAAAGAATATATTGATGCCTGACTAAACTAAGTTCAAAGGCCGTTGCCACCGGCAACATGTTTTGACGGAAATGGAAGAAAATCAATATCTCCCATCTCGAGGTCACCCCAAACAAGCATACCAAGTTTCAAAGCGATCCGCTAATAAATGTGCCCTGCAGGGTGTGCCAAAGGGAAATTTTGATGCATAACTGCACTAAGTTCATCAACGGTCGTTGCCAGCGGCAACATTTCTTGGCGGATATCGACGAAAATCGATAGCTTCCATCTAGAGGTAATACCAAACAAGCATGCCAGGTTTCAAACCGATCTGATAATAAATGTGCCCTGTAGGGCATGCCAAAGGAATATATTGATGCCTGACTAAACTAAGTTCAAAGGTCGTTGCCAGCGGCAACATTTTTTGACGGAGATGGAAGAAAATCGATAGCTCCCATCTAGAGCTCACCCCAAACAAGCATCCCAGGTTTCAAAGCAATCCGATCATAAATGTGCCCTGTAGGGTGTGCCAAAGGGAAATATTGAGGTCTGACTAAACTAAGTTCTAAGAACTTTGCCAGCGGCAAGATTTTTTGACGGAAATTGAAGAAAATCGAAACACCCATCTAGAGGTCACCAAGCATACCAAATTTCAAAGCGATCTGATCATACATGCGACCTGTGAGGTATGCCAAAGGAAATTGCCTACGAGAAGTGGTGGCAATAGCTCAGCTTGACTTTGTCAAGTTGGGCTAAAAATGATGTGTATCTGATCTTGGGCGTGACAGAAGAATACTTTGTGAGAGTAAACAACTTATTTCAACATTATCGTACACCAAAAGTGATTTAGTATTTATCCACCTGATGGGTGGGCATGCACGCATACACTTATTTACTCACCCAATAGAGAAAGGAAGATCCCACAAGCACTGACCACCGGATAGTCTACCCGGTGGTCGTAGTCTACCTGGTGATCAGTGAACTGCATATTCTTTTTTTGAATCCTCAAGTATTTGTTCTTTTGGCATGAGGGCGTTTTTTATCCACTAAAGCTTAGATCAGATAGAGATGTGCGGTGTCGGGATTTTTTAGCTCGGTCTTGGTTTCGGTATTTCTAGGGACGGGGTACACTATGGTATCAGTTCGGTATTCGGTACCTGACTTGACTGAGATTTGCTGATAGTACCAAAGCGGAATCCACGTCAGGAAGATACTGAATAAGTTGTTCTTGTATCATTCTACCACAGCGCCACAAATTCCACCGCAAATGAGCCCAACAACAGTTGGCATTCTGTTGCCAACATAAATCATATCTACGGTAATTTTGTGGCTTGTGCCATCACACCTTAACCTTCAGGGGCCTATTTCAGACTTTTTTGCGATCTTAGACCGCGTGCCATTAATGTGCCATCATTAGAACTCCCGCTGACAATACATAAATCAAGAGAGCAGTGGTTTCTGGTCAAGTCTTGGCTGCCTGTAAAGGCAGCCAAGACTTGACTAGAAACCACAACTGGACATGTACAGGTTGTAGCCAGTGGGAATTCAGGACAATTTCCCAGGAGCTTAACGTTAACAAATCTTAAGGAAAATTAGTCATTTCGTTCGTGAAAATGAACCCTTCAACTGCCATCAAGCCTCAACAAGGCCTTAAAAGTAGCGAATGATGGAAAAATATGAAAATTTAGAGAGTTTTGATATTCAATGATGGGTTCGGTTCGGTTTGATTTTTCGATATCCCCATGATATCGGTTCGGTTTTTCGGTGTATTGCCCATCTTTGTCAGCGGAAATTCCTATTTTGGTATATAGATTATAAAACAATTATATTTGACCAAAAAACAAATGGTCATCTAAGAGCATCTATCTTTTATTTTTTCGAGGTTACATGGAAGACCATATCCCTGTGACTTCATAAAAAATAAAATGCCATAATTCCAGTGAGCTAAAAATGAAATCTGCTGTATTCTCACATCCTTGCTGTCCTAGCAAGTAAGAAAACTGGTGGATGGCCCCAACTGAGATAGCATATCTCTTTGATTGTACTGATTCAATTTTTGGACTAGTTTGATCGATGGGGGTTTATTTACACTTTTTGAACGCTTAACCCACTGGAACGACAAACAGCATCTTGGTACACTTTACGACTATCCATGACTGAAATTAAAAGGCACTTTCTTGATGCAATAATTTTAATTGATCACATAAATAATGTTCAAATTCCAAACCAGAGACGAAATGTGCGATCTGAATGTGTACAACTAAAGCACGGCCAATATCACTCCGTTTTGCGTGCGATGACAAAAGAAAGGTCGAAATGAGTTTCAGGAAAATCGTGAAAAAGGACATCGCTTTTTCATTTACTACACTTTAAAATCAGTTGGGTGAAAAATCAACCCATATCAACTGGGTTGCGTGAATATGAACCCAATTGGGTTCATATTCACTCAACCCAATTGACTTGGTTTAATTTTTAAGCCAACTGATTTTTGAGTGCACTATTACCACTTTCTACGATAATTCATATGTTATAGTTTCCCTTCGCTAACAATATTAGTTGCTGACACCGAGAAGGGACAAAATTATTTTATTTTTCCTACACCGGTTATGCCATCATTGATGTTACAGGATTTAATCCCAGGCTTTTATGGGATTGAATTTCTGCCCCATGTTCAATGTGTATAAGGCAGTAAAATTCCCATTTGAACTCCCCGCGTTTTCTCCAATCAATTAATAATCCAATAGTCCAGGTCCTGAATATACTATATGCATACATTTAGACTCTCAACGGCCCGGAGTATGTTTTAACAGGGCTTACAATATGGGGAGTTGCCAGTGCTGATCTAAGACCTCAATTCAATGGACCTCAATAGATCTGTGGTGCCTGACGAATTGTCAAGCACCACCGATTGTTTTAGGTTCCAGGAATTATGACGTATTCATTAATTGATGGGTGTTCATGGTCATTTTCAGCATCTTTGGCTATCTTATGACCGCAACATGGGTATGAAGTCAAGTTTAGTCAATCATTTATATCTATGCTCCCCACTTTAGAAGACTACCACCCCGGGCGTTGTTTCAGGGTTCTATTTTACTACTAAAGCAGAACTTGTGTACGGCAGTAAACACTGCTCCCCTTCAGGAGTATCGACGGGGAGAATTATGACACAGTTTGTTCTAACTTCATGGCCTTGGGTGACCCTTATGGATCCTCGCCCTTCCAGAAAGACCCTTTCTTAATTTCCGTATATTAAACCCAGTTTTAGAATGCTCAGTATCAATGATAGGGCGACCAATAAAGGAAAAGCACGATTATATACACTTTTTTCGACTGGAAGATCATATGTCCATTTACAGGATCGGAGAGACATTTCAGACTCAATCGATAACTACATGTTGAATGTACAGTGCTGACACAGTGCGTATACATTCAGATAGCAAAATATTCCGTCTTGATATGGTATCTCTGAGTTTAATAATTCTCCTCTACTTCTGAGGTCAATAGCACAAATAATGGAATTTTCTAATCCCAAATAAAAAATACCTCCATTTTAAACCCGAACTTTGCCAACAGGTCAATGCCTCGTCGACGTTCAAATCCGTTAACAGAATGCATCAGACAATATCATAACCTTTAAGTGGACATCATCAGCTGACGGTTGTAGTCTAACCACAAGACAACTATGTTCGTCATACTCTTTTCACCCTTGATAATGAGTAACATAGATCTTTTTCGTTTCCTGCAACCTTCTTTGTGGATCTCTTTACTCCAGAGCTGTAGAGACTGGGCGAACGAAGTTCACACGAGAATAACCAACATC
Source organism: Pictodentalium vernedei (assembly GCA_031216915.1). Classification (NCBI taxonomy): domain Eukaryota; kingdom Metazoa; phylum Mollusca; class Scaphopoda; order Dentaliida; family Dentaliidae; genus Pictodentalium; species Pictodentalium vernedei. Next base: position 301,834,207 of record CM062292.1, on the reverse strand, counting down.
CTCCTGGGAAAGTGTTCAGGAGAGCGACGGGCCTCATAGTGTAACAGTCATTTCACCATGGTGAGCAACCATGTACCAAAGACTTTTCTTTGAGGTGCTATAAGAGTAAGGAAAATGAATTCACTATGAATTCTCAAGTCTTATATTTCATAAATGTATATTACATACACACATATTTTACACCAAAATGAAGATTGTGATGCAAAGAACATGAAAAATATATGCATTCAACTCACAGAGTTTACAGCAGGAACCAATGGTTTCTGTACGTCTGCTACCTCATTCGTACCAGAACTGATAATCAAATAATATTTCAGAACAAATCGTAGGCCAAGGAAATCAAAATTCTTCGAAACGCAGCGACAGAGCTGCGTGGGGTAAATTCCATAACTTTCGACTTCGTTTTTGTTTTCCATTTATTTATGTTTAGATGAAGGTCAAAGGGGTCGAAAAAGCACCGATAAGCAACACTGTCTAAAATAAAATGATGAGACCGATCACTTCACACTGTCGACTGTCGTTAAATGAACACTCCTCAGTTGTCGCATTACTTACAAGGTATCATGACACCTGTTTGAATTTCCTGGAATTACGCGATTATTTTTCGATTAACTTTCGCGGTATCACGTGATATACACACGTCCGTCGGCCGTGGGATCCTTCTTCAATAAAACTGCAGACAGTGCTGGTCTTTCCCTAAACGCAGTCCTGTAGCTGCATCTTGAAGTATTTTGAATGCCTAGCCTTTTTCTTGGATATCTGAAGCACATTTGGCCACGGGTTGTTCTCGTGAAATACTATTTTATTATCAATTCTGGTACGAATACGGTAGCAGACTTCCAGGAAACAGTGATGCCTGCTGTCAAGTCTGAGATGAATGCATAAAAATTATATTGTTCGTGTTCTATACAACCTGCATTTTGATGTATGATTTGTGTGTTTTTAATTTGAATTTATGCTGCCCACTTCAGAGGACTTCAACCCCAGACATCAATTACCGGGTCTTTTCATAGGTGGGAATTTCAAAATAAACTAATTTTCCTTACTTACAAAGCACCTTTATACCATTTGTTGGGAGCTGTTAACCGTCAAAGCTCTTTATCTGACAAACTAAATTAACATACAAAAGAACCCTGTACAAAATAGTCGAATTATCGTGACAGTGGTTTCTAGTCAAATCTTGGCTGCCTCTAACAGCCAAGACTTGGCCAGAATCACTGCTAATCTACTATACTCACAAGATGCGGTGTAGCAGAGTCTGGAAAATTATTCGGGACCTTAAGGATTAAACGAAAAATCGGTATATTTCCCTTATTGTGCAAATGCGGTTTTTGAATCCCTCGGTTTACCGTGATTTTCTAGGTGAGCATTTGCCTCTCCCCTTCCTTGTTTTCAAGTCAGGTGGCCTTTATGAAGGCAAGGACGGTCGCCCTCTTGAAAACTACAAGTCTGTTAAAAGGGCTCCCCTCGGAAGAGTAAGGTAACCTTTTGTCGGGTAGCATCGGCACAGGTCTGGTATAACACCTGGCGCTTATTAAATTTCCATAAAGTGACCATCCTCAGAACTACAAAATACACCAGCCATTTCCACTGGACAGTACACTCTTAAAAGAGCATACTACTGAATGAATTTAATCCAGTCGGATATGCAGGGTTGACGAGTTATCCTTTCACGAATATGAATCTGGACAACAGAATCTAAAGCAGCAATTTTCTCTTTCAAACCACAAGTAGTAACGCTCCATCGCAAACGTGCTCGATAAGCTCATTTCAATGAGGGGTCATCACCAAATGGTTTGTGAAAGGAAAGAATTTAAATTGAGACGAGTTGGTCGAATCCAGATGACCTTTCAACAAATGTCGAAAGACTGGTGTAATCATTGATGTAATCGTTGATGGATATAGTGGATACAAAATGTGTATGTGGTTAGCAACAATCTATCCTGCTTCGTGCAGCATCTGTCGTGCTAACTTATTGGTTACAAACACTATAATATGCTCTATGTTCTTAGTTTTCACCACGCTGTGACACGTTACATCGCTTAAGCGGCCCTTGAAATTATAAAATAATTGTTACAACACTTACGCCGTAGCCTGGTAGTCTTATCAGCATACTGCAACGTTTTTTTCCAAGGTACTCAGATGTGTTTATCCAAAGGCTGATGAAAGCGCTTTGTCAACAAGTTAATTACTCATGAGGGGAGCTGCATCTTACGACTAAGCAACAATAAGCTTAGTACTATAATTTTCACAAAGAAGCTTCGTTCGATACACCTCCCCACAGGAAGGAATAACGATTGGAGGTTTCGACAGGACTCGGGAATACTTTGCTATTTCTTACATCAAACATAATACACCAATTATGATAGATAAGACCTCCAAATTAACGTGTGGTTGCCATGGAAAAGCTAACGTGTGGCTGCCATGAAAGTTCTACCCACACGCTTTGTTGTAGGCCACAGTGGCTAATTTCGAGAGCTGCTAAACCGGTTGAGTGTTAGAAGGCAGGGCTCTATTGAAAAGTGACATGGCTCAAGTCACTTTAGATGGGCTAGTTTGTTTGCATTAGTTCGTTTTGCTCAGCAGTAGAAAAAATGTTTATACAGAAGTATTTTGTTACAATTTACTGGAGAATGCCTATAGGCACGCTGCAATAAATTGAAACAAAATAATTATTTATGAACAATATGTGCTGAACAAGGCTCCGCTTGTTGGTTGCATGATACCTAGGAATAATATACTCTTGATACAAATTACCTTTGGAAAATTATTATTCATTATTTCACCAGTTAAATACTGAAATTTAAAATTTAATTTAAAACTAATAGGTTGGTAAAATATTTCAGTTCATTGAACTGCGGGCAATTAGACCCTTTTAAATTTTTATTTTCGCATCTACTGCATCACTCGCATCGAGTGCTTTTTGTGCGAGGGATTGAGAAGCGGTCAATGCCTGCGAGCGACAACCCAACTTTATCATTTCCATCCTGTTAACACTTACAAATGACCACAACGCGTGTTAGGGAGATCAACAATGTCCACCCTGGAGGGATACACGTTCACCTAATGATATAGAACAACGAAACCGTTAGCCGGTTTTTAGCGTTCATCACCTGTTCACGTTCAACAGCACTTCTATTCGACACGGGCAGGAAGTAATGAACTGTCTTGAATAGCACGACCCCCAGCCTTTGGCGAAACTGATCTGTATTGAGCTCGGGTCAAAAGGCCCGTCCAAAAGCTGGGGGTCCCGCAAGTCGTTAAATAACTCCGCTTTGTCGTAGTCATAAATTTTGATTGAATATCCCAACGGAACTTTGTGCACTAGAAACGTCCTGGAGTTCGGCAAATCCAGCGTGGGTGAGTACACGAAGAACGGATACTGAGAACGGTTATATGCCCACACCCCGTCCTCTTCCTTACTCAGAGTCAGCCCGAAGCCGATTTTCTCTCGTGTCCTTCGCACGTGTTCGTCTACAGCATCCGTCTGTTGTAGAACACTCAAGCACATCCCGTCGCCGTGAGGTAGATCTTGAAATACGTTAATGCTGGGGTTGGATACTGTGAGCAGACGACCGACGCGCTCTCTGTGTTCCCAATAGGCAATACTGCACCAATGAGGGCCACTGCAGCCGCTCGTGTCATCTGAAAAAAAAATTGAAGGCAATGATTATATGTTTCAAATTCAGTGGGGTAAGACAAATTGAGGATGGGTGTTCAGTGGCAGTGGAACTGGAATGAAAGTGTATGTGAGTGTGTGCTGGAATGGAAGAACATTTTTTTGTTTTCTAAGTTTTGCCACGAAAACCTAGCTTTGACTCCTTATTGGAACGGGCTCATTGAGCTCGTTCCAATGAAGAGCCATAAACTATTTTTGGAAATAAAAATTTTCGAAAACATTTTTTTTTTGTTATTCAACAATTATTTTGGCAAGTGTCGTCTGCTGTGCGTGCTCGGCAAATGGTTCAATTATAATCTATTAGATAAATGGGGAGTGTGTAATTATGTGATTCCTAGATTCAGCCAGCTAGAAATTCAAGCTTTGATTATCTCCCCTGATATCCAATACAACTAGAAATTTTCCGTCTCGTGGATGGTGCTTCTCGTGCTGTGACGGGTGGGACCGCTAGTAATAAAAAAAGTCGATTAAAAAACCTTCGTGGGTTTTATGTTTATTCATCAAAAGAAGGGGGAACATATATGTCCCCAACCGGCCGTTTGCGCCGCCACTGGAGGGGGAGGGGTGTTAATGAATAGAAGTATTATAACAGGTCGGATTATGACAAAAACTAATGTGACTCTTCCAGAACCAAGCTGGTGTGTGTTGCAACTAAAAACTTGTAGAAAGTGTAGTGCAAGTACTTCCTGAAGGTCAATAACATAATGATCAGTGTTTCATTCAAGACCACTACCAGCATGATCATTGTTTTATTCAAGACCACTACCAGCGAGAGCTCAAACCACCACCCCACCTACCCCACCCAACCCCCGCAGTCGCACGATACAGTGGGTAGATCTATATATACCCTTGCATAAGCTACATAGGTTGGTGCGTGTATAGCCACTTAATGAATTTGCTCATTCCATATAGAAATTTCAATTCAAGAGGAGAAACTTTATAACTGTGCATGTATATGTCTTTTTGCTTCTGATAATGTCAAAATATTCAACTGAATGTGGTTTAACAAATCGTCCCCTGAGTTCCAATGGGTTCTATATGTGCCTACTGGCACATAGAACACATTGGAACTCAGGGGACGAAATATTGGAGGTGCCCACGAATATAATACAGTTCGAATAATACAAGAGACAAAACTCTTCACCAGCTCATTTAGAATTTTCATGCATACAGTACCAGCTGAAATAAGTAAAGGCAAACCACATGCAAATTTCATTTCATCTTTAATAATTCCAAGCTTTGACATCATTTCTAAGGAGAGTCTCTAAGGATTTATTACAAAGAAAACTGCAATAGAAATTGAATTGTCTTCAGAATACTCTACATCCCTTTTCGGCTGAAGAAAGTTCTGAAGTGAATTTTGAAACAAAGGATTCTGATGAGACACGATTTGATATGAAATTTCTGAACCGAGTTTACTAAGATTGATCCAAGCCGAGATTTACTGAGGCTCAGGTCGATTTTGTGAAGGTGGTTCAGAAGTTTTATGTCATGTCATGTGAATTTTAGATTCTTTTTATCACAAAATGTGTAATTTAACCCCTTCAACTATCGTAACCATTGAAACCGACCAGCGATGTTCACAATACTCACCATTCACAGTTAGTTTTTAGTCTGTGTTTTGTCGCGAAAAAATAGCTTATGACCTCCCTGAATGGAACGAGCTCGTCGATCTCGTTTCAAAGAGGAACCATAAGCTATGTTTTCGCGGCAAAAAATGATTTATTTTTTGTTTGTTTTTGTTTGTTATGTAGAAATGTTTTTGGCAAATGTCGTCTGTCAGTTGTATCAGGTAAACAGTTTCTGAAATATAAGTGAAAATTAATTCAATTCTACTTTCGACACTAACTCAGCTATGTAGTATAGTCCGTCGAAATCAAGCCTTATTTCCGGCTCTGGTTTCTGTGGAAATTTAACACTGGCGGCTCCGCCAAAGCTCCGTGTAATTATTTTTTGTTTGTTTTTGTTTGTTATGTAGAAATGTTTTTGGCAAATGTCGTCTGTCATTTGTATCAGGTAAACAGTTTCTGAAATATAAGTGAAAATTAATTCAATTCTACTTTCGACACTAACTCAGCTATGTAGTATAGTCCGTAGAAATCAAGCCTTATTTCCGGCTCTGGTTTCTGTGGAAATTTAACACTGGCGGCTCCGCCAAAGCTCCGTGTAATTATTTTTTGTTTGTTTTTGTTTGTTATGTAGAAATGTTTTTGGAAAATGTCGTCTGTCATTTGTATCAGGTAAACAGTTTCTGAAATATAAGTGAAAATTAATTCAATTCTACTTTCGACACTAACTCAGCTATGTAGTATAGTCCGTAGAAATGAAGCCTTATTTCCGGCTCTGGCTTCTGTGGAAATTTAAAACTGGCGGCTCCGCCAAAGCTCCGTGTAACTCGACCTGATACATACGTGCTATACTACTCACCTACAATATTGCGGCGTCGACGTTAACGTCTGACGTCACGCGTTTATTAGACGTATTGTGAACGATATTTCCGTAATGGGCTACTCGGTGTTGATTATGTGAGAAAATATGATCATACAAAATATGCCGGTCTGCATTGTATATATCGAGCCGAAGTGTTGTCATACTGTCAAAAACACCTTTTTTCACTTTTGAAAAATATACAATTATAAAATAGGTGTTTTTTGCTTTGAATGAAGAATTTTAATCTCGTCACTGGAGTTAATATTGCCATTATGGAGTTAAATATCAGGATTGTGATAATTGTTGGTTGAGTCATCGGAGTAATGTCACCTTTCTTCATGAGCGCTGAATAAGTTTTACTTCAACAAATGTCGAAGAAAAGCGCATTTTCTGCACCAACAATCTCGTTTTATCGAGGAAAGGACAAAACGAATTATCTTCAACAGCATGTCATTAACTGTGGAGAACAAAACTGCTGGAGTGTTGAAACAGATATGATCATAAAACGTTACCACTCTTGAACCCCCCAACAGTCAGAATCGGAATTCGTTTCAAGTAAACATCAAGCTGATTTTCTAAAATCAGTTGGGTTAAAATCAACCTAAATCAACTGGGTTGAGTGAATATGAACCCAAAAGGGTTCATATTCACTCAACCCAGTTGATTTGGGTCGATTTTTAACCCAGCAGATTTTCGAGTGTATAGGTGGTGTGGATTACCTTTAACACCGGCAATCATTCAAGATTTCTAAAACAAAGCTCTTGAATATCCAGCCGAGCAGCATTTCAACTGGTATAAAACATTTCTATCAAATGTCACAAATCGGGTGACGAAATGTCGCTCTGTGACGAGAGTTGTGTACGTGTGTGTAGGTGTAGGTGTGAGTTAGCAATGGCCGACAATCGAGGACGTTTTTCGCTCTAAAAAACCTTTTGAATGTGGACTACTGAACGTCCCCGTTTCCCACGCGCCACCTTTGTTTTAGGCTTAGAATTGTGTTGAAAACGCCAAAGCTAAAGCGGTACAATGGACGCACATCCCTCCCGTTGAAATAGAAAGACATACCTGACAACATACACAGACAAATGAGGACCTTCTAGTTTGGCATGTGCCTCCGCTGGGACATGCAGACAAACGAGGGTGTATGTGTGCGGGTGTGTGTGTGTGAGAGAGAGAGAGGGACAGAGAGAGAGAGGGAGAGAGAGAGAGAGAAGTGGGTTAAATAGAACTAACATGTCTGCCCACCACAAACGGGTGTGCTTTCATTTTGGTTCACAATCAGTGTCATAGGTCTTTCAAAAGCGGGCAGAGAGCTTACGATAAACTTGCATTTAAAATAAAGCAATACTTGCTTAGTGCGCTCGATCAACTGTGGGTCATAACCTACATGTATGTTTCGTTGGAAAAGTATGGACTACTACTTGGGAATTACCTCTTTAACTGCTAAGTAGTTTCTTGCATTTCTCATAAAATCAAGTCATGGCTGCTGGGGATTTGATGAAAATTCAATAGGGTATAGCTATAAAGAAATCCTAGAAAACAGGACGACTCCTATTTATAGGGGTATATTTTGCTAAAAGAGCCAGGACTCTATCTTCACAGGGTTCAGCGGCATAGCCAGAGGATGGGGGATTGATGCACCCCCCTCCCCCCCCCCCCCCTCCCAACCACACTTCTCCTAGAAAATGTTAACCTAATACGTCTTGGGTAATTCTTCTAAAGTTATGCCTTAACTTTTTGGGCACTTACTACATAAGCATTTAGAAAAGTACTCACGATGCTCCAATTGGCACGAAAAGTTAATTTGTGTCCCCAGGGAAGACCCTGGACCTCGACTACAGGGATACACATGCTTCAACCCAACACGAGATGAAATGAAGTGGAGGGAAAAAAACTATTTGTTTAAAGTTGAAACGAGGTTATATATATTTCAGCTGCCAATATTATAATTATTGCGCCCCCTCCCCACCCCCTCCACACTTCATTTAGCCTGAAAGTCTTCTTCGAATTCTCATAAAATCAAGCCATAGATACTGTTATCTATTATTTCTTGATTGGAGCGCAGTGGTTCGGTGGCTACGACACTGAACTTTAAACCGAAAGGTCCGCGGTTCGATCCCCACCAGGGACAAATGCGTTGTGTCCTTGGGCAAGGCATTTAATCCCGATTGCCCACATGGGGGCATAGTTGCGCTGTGTACTAACGTGTTCTGCACGTCGATGGTGTACTTGTCTTCGACCAATACTAACCCTGTTTGTGCGGAGTAAGTACGTTGGAAGTCTGACAGTTGATCGCAATGGCTTGATTCGATGAAAATCCAACAGGCCTGGCATCAAGAAATCATAGAAAACATCACTAGTCCTATTTGCAGGGCTATATTTTGTAAACAAGAGCCAGAATTTAACCATCACTAGGTTATCAGGAAAGTCGCCATCGGCAGGAAAAGTGTTAATAATGATACGGTAATCAAAAGCGTGAGGTAAAGGGTTACTCCATTCTAAACAACAGATATGATCATAAGGTTATTTGATACGCCTCCCATTGTCAGATATTCTGACGCCATTCGTATACCTAATACACTTCCGAGTTCGGCTCGACGTTGGACTCCCATGAGTGCCGCAACAAACATTACGCTCCTCTACAGCCTGCCTGGCACCACTGTCAATTTACATCAAGTGCTCTGGCTAATGAAATATTGGCACAGTGGGACTGAAACACTGCGAGACGAGGATTTATGGCCTCGAGTATACAACAAAACGCATCGCGTCAAATATCGTGCATGCATAAACAACATTCTCATGAATAGTTCAGGCTTTCTTCTTTCGATGGTATATTAGAGGACATTTCTCCGTTTTCATAGTACATTTCTGCATTTTCAAATACGCATTCACGTAATGCAAGTCTAACACGTACCGTGTTCACTGTGTAATTCACTTAATAGGTGGGTACGCACCCAAAGAACCAATTACTGAGTCATACCCTCTCGAGTGGTAGGCTAGGTGGGTTATTTGACCTGGGCTTCAAACTTGGACAGGTATACTTGGTATTTCCAGGGTGTATTAGGTTTCAGGAAGCAAGACTATAACCGGATACCCGTTGCGAACTGTGATTAAGTGTAGCGACCGATGTGTTATACCTTTTTGGTAGGTTTATGGTCACCCAAAGATAAATACCGCATGTCTACCATATAAGCCTGCTGGAGATCGTATTTCAGGTTGTGCATAAGGTACGGATCCTCTTAGGGAGTTTTTCCTTTTTTTACTACGCACGGAATTCTTTTATTTGTTGTCCTATGAAAATATTTCAAGTAGAGCCTCCACCCCCACCCCCCTTATCGGAAAACGTCATTACTTTAGTATGCTTCCGTAATCAAGTATATTGTTCCAGTAGTCAAGGTTCGGGATATTCTGTAGTGAACCCAATCAATGTCCAAGAATTTAACAGGTGAGTTTTTTCAGCATTTATATTTCTTTCAGCCCCAAGATCCTTGTTATATGAAAATATTTCAAGTAGAGCCTCCACCCCACCCCCTTATCGGAAAACGTCATTACTATAGTATGCTTCAGTAATCAAGTATACTGTTCCAGTAGTCAAGGCTTGAGGTATTCTGTAGTGAACCCAATCAATGTCCAAGAATTTAACAGGTGAGTTTTTCAGCATTTTTATTTCTTTCAGCTCCAAGACCCCCCAAACACACCCAAACACGAACCAAACGCCACCAACAGTGACCACCCCCAAACCTAGGGACTAAGTCTAATTAACGTCGACTTTGTTGTACAGCAAGTCACAGCAGAGTATTTATTTACTTTTTCATTTATTAACCCTTTGAACTCTAATGGTATATTCCATGCCAGTTCAATGGCGGCAATTAGAAGAGTCCATATTCATTATTTGGGGTAGAACAATCAATATTTTCAACGTGCACGTTGAAAATATTGATTGGTCTACCCCACACATTTACTGAACAGCCATCCTATTTAATGACGTTATGGCGTATCATGATGCTGGCCGGAAAAACGGCCGCTAGGGTTAAAGGGTTAATAACGACACTTTCGACAGCCAGGATCTTCTCCTGTCGAACAGTTTTATGGATGGGGAAGACGGAGTATCCGGAGAGAACGACCGAGGAGCGGAGAGCAACTGTCAGTCGCCCTAACGTACTAACTCCGCACAAACATGTTGTACATTGAAGGCAAGTGTACCATCGGCGTGCAGTATGCCTCAGTACACGGTGCTACCATGTCCCACGTGGGCAATCGGGATTAAGTGCCTTGCCCAATAGCACAACGCGGTTACACCAGGCCAGGATCGAACCGTGGACCTTTCGGTTTGAAGTCCAATACTCTAACCACTGAGCAACCGTAACGACATACAGTTATCACTGTTAAAATTTCTTAAATGAAAATTCTCTAATAATATCTTTATCGCAACGGCCCGCATCGTTCAGGCTGCGTAATATAAGAGCCCTCGCAGTTTTGAAAAGATCACATTGCAGTCATGTTTAACCTTCACCTAACGTGATGGTAATTACGGAACAAATCCGGCCAACGCAATTCACAAAAATCGCCATTCAATTTGTATTTTTTTCGATTTTAGTCTCGTAAACAAAGCTTATGACTCCTCCTTGAGCTCGTTCCAGTAAGGGGCCATAAGCTTGTTTTGAAGGCTAGAAATGAAACTTCAGTTCTTCCGTAATTAAACTTTTTAATGTGTCATCCACTAGTTGTGTAATGCAAATGAGTAATTCAGAAGCTGATTGAATCGTTATTTTTTATTCATTTGGGTTTAACGACACTTCCGACAGCCAGACTCACCTCGCGTCGGACAGTTTTACGGGTGGAGGAAGCCGGAGTGCCCAGAGAGGACCACTGAGCAACGGCGTTAAAATGTCAGACACCCCAACGTACTAACTCCACACAAGCAGGGTTAGCAGTGGTTGAAGGCAAGTGCACCATCGACATGCAGTACGACTTAGCACACAACGCCACCGTGCCTCCACGTGCGCAATCGGGATTACCCCTTTACCTAACGAATCGCCCGCATCCACCCGCGTAATATGCAAATTCAGCAGTTGAAAAAATATTATTTTTCAAACAATTTCAACAAAACCATATCGTGTGACCCCTCGTTGGAACGAGCTCGTCGAGCTCGTTCCAACGACGGGTCACATGATATGGTTTTTGTTGAAATTTTTTGAAATATTTAAAAAAATAAAATTTTGATATCGTCTGCGTTGGGTAAAGGGTTAAGTGCCTTGCCCAGGGGCACAACGCAGTTTTTCTGGGCGGGGATCAAACCGTGGACCTTCCGATTTGAAGTCCAACTCCGTAATCACTGAGCCACCGCACTCCCGATCGAATCGTTGGAAGGATAAAAAAAAAGTCTTTCTGTTTTTAATTTTCTCATTTCTCATTTATTATATTAATTTAATGCACACATCCTTGATCCCCCAGAAATGAAGTAAGGAGTTCAGACTACATGAAAAAGACGATGACAGTTAAATTGGAATAGAACTGTTAAGTAAAATGTGATTTACAACCACCACTCCTAAACTTGGTAAACATATCCATTCCCTTTATCAAAGGTAGGTCATCACAATGTCGACTTTAGTTTTATCTGTACCACCACACCGATCAGATAGGTTAGGGTACGTTGCTGTTAATTACAATAAAGCTAACGTTCTTCGATGTGCCTTGGTTAACCGCAGCACATTGCAATGTTTCACCAGAATCAATCCTGGCGTTTAAATATCGTGTCTTCAATAAAATGATTCACGCGTCATTTTAGCCGTGTACCCCCTAAAATGATGTTTGGCACATAGGCTAATTTGGAAAGTCATTTCCAGAAGCGATTGTAAGGAATGTTCGATGATACCCATTTATTTATTAATTTATTTATTTATTTATTGCTGTTTTAAGGTCACATATTTCTGCACAATGCTAATCATGACCACGACCGTTTTACGGGTGGAGTAAGCCGGAGAATTCGGAGAGAACCACCGAGCAAGGGCGAGCAACTGTCAGCTATCCAACATACTAACTCCACAGAAGCAGGGTTAGCATTGGTTGAAGACAAGTGCACTATCGACGTGCAGTACGCCTTAGTACACACCGCCACCGTGCCCCTACGTGGGCAATAGGGGTGAAGTGTTTTGCCCGGGGACACAACGCAGTTGCCGCAGGTGAGATTCGAACCGAGGACCTCTCAGCTTGCAGCCTGCATCTTTACCTACTGGGTCACCGCGCCTCCACGAACGCAATAACATTAGATTCCAAACAATATTATAGGAATAATAATCAAAAATTTAATTAATGAATCAACGGGTACAACCTTATTATTTTACTTATTTTAAATATTTTTTAAATTTTTTCAAAAAATTTCTACAAAACCATATCATGTGACCCCTCTTTGGAACGAGCTCGTTCCAAAGAGGGGGCACATGATATGGTTTTGTTGAAATTTTTCGAAAAATAATATTTTTTCAGCTGCTGAATTTGCATATTACGCGGGCGGATGCGGGCGATTCGTTGGGTAAAGGGTTAATGCACAATTGGTGTCCTGAACTGAGTGGTCATAAGACCTCAGAAAACTAATGGTTTTCTGAGGCCTCATGGCTACTCAGTTCAGGACATCTACTGTGAAATACATGTTTGTTCGAGGAGGGACTGAGATTGGGAAATTTGAGATTGAACATTAGGAAATACCATGCCCGAATGTCATTGGAAAAATGTCTTATATTCAGCTCTTCTTGACACCAACGGGTACATCAATACCACCAGAAAATGTTTGTTTAATGAATAATCAAAAATGAAGCTGCAGTTTTATGATTATGCCTCGCAGTCCCACCAATTGTTAAAATCTTGACGTTTGCCATTTGAAATAAATACTATTGACTGGAATATCTGTAACTGGAGTACAAAAATGATACCCGTATATATTTGTGAAAACACGAACATCGTATTACATCAAAGGTAGTCTGCGCGCAAATTCCACGGAAAGTGGGTAAACAAAGAGCCCCTAACAGCGTCGAATTCCTAACAAAATTAGACTGGTGACCTGAGATCTTGCTGTGCGAATGTTATGAATATGTGTTCAATGGATATTTTGGTCATCAACCACCAAGTTTTCTTTCACACAAAAATTCACAATTTTATGAGTAAATCACCGATGAGGAAAAGAGAGACGCAAATGAATGCTTAAGAGTCGTCAGATCAAGAGCTACATTTTGAGTCTTCGGGAGCTCGGTGGATCACTGGTTATCGCATTTGACTTTAATTTACTCTTTGAATCCCGATGGTATCTCCCATGTCAGTTCATTGGTAGTAATTGGAAGAGTCCATATTCATTATTTAGGGATGGACCAATAAATAGTTTCAACGTGCAGCCTTGTGGCTGCACGTTGACAATATTAATTGGTCTACCCCTCACATTCACTTAGCGCAGCCACCCCACGTAATGACATGATGACGTATCATGTTCCCAGGCAGAAAATGCGGCCTCTCGGGTTCGAAGAGTTAATGATAGAAAGGTCGACGGTTTGCTCCTGACCTGCGATATCTGCATTGAGTCTTCGGGAAAGACGATGAATCCCGATTCCCCATGCCGCGGCACAATGGCACTGTGTACTACGGCTTACTGCTCATTGAGGTGATTCTCTCTGGGTACACCGACTTCCTCTACCCCTGTAACTGTCAGACATGATATACCCTGGCTGTTGAAAGTGTTGTTAAACACCAAAACACAAACAAACAAACGAGTATTAGCGGGGGAGTGGATGAGGCATGGTTGCGGACCCCAAAGCACAACTCGGGTGTCCTTTTTTTATTCTTTCAAGACTCAACCTCTCCAATCACCCACTCCAGCCACACACACTTCGCCATCTTCATCCCATCCCAGCGCTGATTTTTTCCCGGGACTATCAACGAAAGACAAATTCGTAAAAAATGCTTATGTGGATAACCTGCAAGTTATTTTTATCAGTACTGTAGGAGCACATATCCCACTGACTGCTATTCTGTATATGTACCACATCAGCCAGAACAAGACAGAAAGATATGGCAATAGTGCGTTTTCAATTTTACACAGATAAATAATATATTTCATCATTATTAATATAATAGACTTCGGACGTCGAGATATCATCCCCCATGCCCTCTTCGCAAAAGCCGCGTCTATTGATCATTGTAAAACTGTTTACACGGCGAACCTGGACAATCAGACTCCAAGTCGCTATCGCAGGAATGCAATCATTCAAGCCCCCACATCAAAGTTGAAATGTACAACAGCCTGTTCCCCCTAAGCGTATTGGACCAATCCAACTGGCTCCAGTATATAAAGCGAGTCTGTGTGATCTGACAGGCTGTATCAAAGTTACATATCTCAGACAAGGAGAGACGCCTTGGGGTTATAGCTTGCTTATTGTGTTATTTGGAGTAGAAACCGCCACTACAAACAATGAACTTCGTCTCGCTTTACATTTAAACACTTCGTGGAGACGTGCATTCTCGTGGACCCAATAATTTATTTTTTCATAATTATAGTCGTCCGAGCACCGCGAAAACCCGAACATTGTTCGAAAAGCTTCCGTGACGTCATTACGTATCTGGACGTAGAGGCATATATATATATATATATATATATATATATATATATATATATATATATATATATATATATATAATGTCATAGATGTCATTTAACCAGAAAAATTGGTAGAAGATTAACAGCTTCAATGTCGGGAATCTGTTAGCAGATAGATTACAAAATTATTTTTGGGTGCGGAAACTTGTTCACGTGTCATTGCCTTGCCTTAAAATTTCGGACAGAATGCATTTTTTTTTAAAGCTTATTTGTTTTACAAGGATTGGCGAAAAAGTTATGCAGCTTATATTAACGCCTCTTCTTGGCCCAATGGCGCAGGTGTGGGATGACCTTCGTGCCCGCATCTTCGTGGCCTCTCGCTTCTCGAATATTACAAAGTGATCTTTACCCTCCCACGGAGTGTGTGACTTTCCACACAGAGGGGAGCCATTTTACGTCCCCACCCGATAGAACAGTACGCTGTGATAGGATCAACCCCACAATTGATGCTGACAGAGAGTGTTCGGACATTTCGAGAACTTTCCTCGGCCGAGGATTGATCCCGGGACTTATCCCCTCGGCCACCACGCTCTCAGTGTCTGTAGAAGGCTCCAGACATTCTGCCATAAATTGTAGCAAGGTCAAGGTATGCAGACGAAATAATTCCACTGGACTATTTCTGAAAGTCAAAATATAGTCAACAATAATAATATTATTATAATGAAAGTGTCAATCACACTAGCTTATCTTCATTTTAAGCGGAATTTGTGAGATAAATGTCATAATTACCTACCTTCCATGTGGGAACCCCAGGAAATGAAGCACTGCTTGTTTACTGTGGTAAACAAGCTCTGTTTACTTGTGAAATATGACCCGGTTACAAATGTTTGGGGTGGAAGACTTGGTCTCATTGATTAACTGAAACTGACTTTCCATGTTTCAGTTGTGCAGACATATGTGACCATAAACACAAATAAATGAATAAATAACTCGTGTTGTTTTTAAGTAAATTGTATCATAATTGTTGACCTGTCAGTTCAAACAATAGTTATTTGAAAATAAAAGGCTGCCCGGTCACACGTCCCCCGAAAAAAGTGTGCAATTCGAGGTATTTGAGAAAAAAATTGAATTTTCGAAATCGAAAAAGGGGACATAACTCCGGCAAACAATATCGGACCAAACCCTGATTTGAAATGAGCCTGTATTTTATGTTGATACACCTGCGTACCAAATTTTATTTGATTCGGTCAACAACAACTAAAGTTATCATCGGGAAACAAAAAATAATGATGTTTTGACATCGAAAAAGGGGGATAATTCTGTCAAAAATTGCCAGACCGCACTCCGATTCGCACCTGCCCTGTATGCTATGTTGATACATATACATACCAAATGTCATTACATTTAGCCAACTATAACTAAAGTTATCACGGGGAAACCAAAAAAAACAATTAATTTTCAAAGTCAAAAAAGGGGCATAGTTCTGGCAAAAGTAGGCGGACCGCACCCCGATTCGAACCTGACCTGCATTTTATGTTGATACACCTACATACCAAATTCCATTTCATTTAGCCAACTATAACTAGAGTTGTCATCGGGAAATAGTACCCCCGAAAAGAATTTTTCGTGGGACAATTATGTTATATGTATACAATGCATAAAATAAATGTCACAAAGGCAAAAAGTAAATATAACAAATCAAGATACACCAGTTTACGCCCTGGCTTTTGTCTTTTCGGGGTTAGTAACCAACCTGAAATACCTGATCGAACAATGGACCGAGTGTACTGACTATATTCGAGTCCGTGAGTTCTACTGATTGAACAAAAGACAGAGTGTCAGTCAGTTACCAACATAGCTGTCGGTATACATGAATTTGAACAACCTGCCAACATGCTGTAACACCTCGCCGCTATGTGGGTCTCAGTCAATCAGGGCACGCTGCACTTTGTTTAAATCCATGAATACCTCCGGCCACGTTGGCAACAATTACATACAATATAACAAATATAACGATGGTCAAATTGCAGAGGAAAGGAGGGATTCGACAGTGCCCCTCCATTCTTCAGCAATCTGACAATCGTTATTGACCGTTTGTTATCTGTCAGAAACAGTTCTTGGCAACCAAGCGTAACGAAATATGACAGTCTTGTCTAGTCATCACATCGTACTAACAATCCTGT
The DNA here is from genome assembly GCA_031216915.1 of Pictodentalium vernedei. Classification (NCBI taxonomy): domain Eukaryota; kingdom Metazoa; phylum Mollusca; class Scaphopoda; order Dentaliida; family Dentaliidae; genus Pictodentalium; species Pictodentalium vernedei. The sequence continues at coordinate 301,817,334 of CM062292.1, read as the reverse complement.
CAAGTTTCAAGAAAAATCATCCATCAATACAACCTATATAGAGTGTACTGAAAAAATCCAAGATTACAGCCGTGGCACCCATTGTGTCGAGACGGACGTAACAACATCTCATCTACTCCTCATAATAAGTCAGCCGGCTGAGTTTGAAGAAAATTGATTCATAAATGCGACGGCAGGGTGTTCTAAAAAATCTGTGATGCCCGTATTTGTGACCAACGGTTACCAAAATATGACATTCTCATATACTTGTCACACTAAGTCAACTGCCAAAATGCTAGAACATGGATGCATAAATGCGACCCGTAGCCCGTGGTGAAGAAATCCAAAATCGCTACTGTGGAGGCCATTGCTAGAGGCCGACCGTGACCATAATACGACGTTCTACTCTAGGTGTGAGCTGAACATGCATATGAACTGTGGTGGTGAACCAGCTGGACGCTCGGAAAAGAACTGTAGGTTGTAGCTCGTGCTAAACGAATGGACAGTGTTATGAAGAAATCCATGGCAGTCAAAACGGGCATTTTCTCACCTGTCGGTTTATAAATGCAACCAGTAGCTTGTTTGAAAAATTCAAGGTGGTTGCTGTGGCGGCTAACCGTGACCATAATGGGACGTTCTCGGCTGGACATGAACCAGAACATGCATATGAAATTTGGTACTGATTGAAATAGAACTGCGGGTTTGCCCCTACTGAACGAAGTGTGGACTCACAGACTAGCAGAATATTACACGTACTCAACAGGCAATAGCTAATATTGCCTTCGGCAAATTTACCTAACAATCGCAGGGATTCATTCCATATAGAACACTGAATAAAGTTTAAGAAAACTAAAACTTATGGCCAGAATCGAGATCGAGAGAAATGTCAACAAACGAATGAACAGATGAACAACCGACACAGTGTCATATGCGGACCCATTGTCACTTTTCAAAAAAAAAGAGAGGGATATAATTATTAACATGAATGTGCCAAATACAATTCCAGTATTTTTTTCAGAATCAATGTTTTTTGTCCAACAACAAACTATTTTACTAAAACAAGTCAATATGTAATACCATGCCACAGATATAAAGGGGTGACCCGTTTTCAGCATTTTTCATTCTGCCCACTGCGGTTGAACCTCGCTGTTGAAGTCGCAACAGTTAGTGTCTCGTTGGAGTGGTGGTATTTCTCACAGGCAAACGTGTTAGACATGGAAGATATACCCCAAAAAAATTCTGTCCATGGACAAGAAACCAACGAAGCAATTAACAGACTTATTTGTGGATCCCTCCACCCCCTCCCCCCGGAGAAAATAAAGGGAAATAACACATATATTATTTATGATTTACTTATTGGTGTTTAAGGTCATACTTCTGCGCGACGACTAATCGTGGCCACAACAAGGAGATAATTTACAGTTTAGTCAATCGTCTACACCCATGTTTCCCATTTTAGAGGTCTTCCACCACAAGACGTGACTGAGTCCTATGTCACCAGTAAACAGAACATGTTCACCACAGTAAACAAGCACTGCTTCACGTCAAGGGGTTCTCACGGGGGGACACAGAAACATATAGTCACTTGCAGAAAACGAAGAATAAAACTGAGATTTCACACTTCAGAATTAATATTCCGAAATTTCATAACATTTAGTTTGATTTTCAATGACTCACTAAAATAACGCAACACTTTTTTCTAGGTTTTCTAGGCCTTGATTTTAAATACACAAATCAGAAAAATGTAAACCAAGCCATTGAACACTACAGATTAAAGATGACTTCGTAGCTTTTGTAACCATACGCGCTGCAAAGATTACCAGGTTTTTCCATTATTCAGCAAAAATAGAGCCCCGCGGACATCACTGTAATTTGGCTATTGACAAAGCTATCTCACTATTGTGTATGCATTATGTATAATAATTTTAGTCAAGAGGGGAAATGTTAAATTTTGTCAAAGACCTCGTATTTATTCATCGTACGAAAGTACCTTTGATGGTTTCAAACAGCGAATTACGCCAATGTTTACAGAGATCTCGCCGTAAACCAGAGCGGAGATCGTTGTGTAGCAAACGATTTTAACCCACTCACTGCAAGTGTGGCAGGATAAGCCTACAACAATCTCTGAGTTGTGTTAGACTACACAGTTCTCAGTCCATATACACTGCAAAAAATATAGGTTCTCTTTAGAACCAAAGCTGGTTCTAATCTTGTCACTGAAGTGGAACCAGTTCTGTTTAAAAAGTATTTATTTCAAATCAAATACATTTATGAAGATTAACATTAAATATTAACAGAATGAAACATAAATTGTAGGGGGTTCAGCCGTAAGTTTAGAGCTTATACGAGGTTGTCTCAAATCATTATTAAGCAAAGGAGATATGAACAGTTGGTATATCGAACCAGTTTTGGTTCTATGCAGAACCAAAACTGGTTCGATATGCCAACTGTTCATATCTCCTTTGTTTCAAAACGTTTGGCGACTGCGTTGAATAAGCTCCAAGTTTAGTTCTGAATCTACTTCAGTTCATGTAATATTCTGTTAAAATTGAATGCTAATCTTGGTAAATTTATTTGATTTGAAATAAATACTGTTTAAACAGAGCTGGTTCCATCTCAGGGACAAGATTAGAACCAGATTTGGTTCTAAAGAGAACCTATATTTTTTGCAGTGTATATCGAGTTCCTCATCATTTCTCGAAGCTTCCATCACGTAACTTCGTAGCTACGGATTCCGTGTAAGCATAAGGACGGCCCTATGAATCGCAGATTCCCTGCCGAATCGAATCAGGCAGAGCATTTCGAATTGCATAGTGTCTAACTGCTAGAGATGGGCGGTATTGGCATTTTTAGTTCGCTATTGGTCTCTGTATTTTTAGGGGGGTATACCTCGGTATCGGTTCGGTATTCGATATCTGACTTGACTGAGATTTGCTGATAGTACCAAAGAGGAATTCTCATCAGGAAAAACAGAATAAGTTTTTGTAGTATCATTCTACCACAACGCGAAAAATGACACCGCCAATGAGCTCAACAGTGGCATTCTTTTACGACAACAAATCATATCTAGAGTAATTTTGTGACTTGGCCGAAACACAACTTAATGTTTAAAGGCCTATTTCAGGCTTTTGCGATCTCAAAGCATGTGCCCCGACCTTCCATCTTCAGTAGGTCCCATGCCATCTTCGGGAGGTCCTGCTGAAAAGAGACAAAATACCTGGACAATGATTTCTAGTCATGTCTTGGCTGCCATGACTGGCAATCAAGACTTGACTGGAAATCACAGCTAAGCAATTGGACATGTACAAGTTGTAGTCTAGTGGTACAGGTGCCCAGTCCATTAAGGGTTAACAAAACAGAATAGAAAATCAGTCACTTCTTTCGTGAAGATGATCTTTTCAACTAGAGGTTATCAAGCCTAAATAGGGATGTGTAAATAGCGAATGTAGGAAAATTTGAAAATTCAGGCGGTTTCGGTATTTAACGATTGGTAAAAAGCGGAATAATTAAAAACGGAATCAAAGTAGTTTCCAACGCGGAACCTACTTAAATACTTCTTCTATCATCAGGTCTCCTATACTGGAGACCCGATGATAAAGGACGAGTTCAAGAGGAGAAAACACTTGGAGAGATTTTGGCAACATATCGGCGATTCGAAAATTTCTGAATAAGCGAAACTTGACACGAATCGAGTCTTATTGTCGGGGTGATATGATATCGAATTGAATTACAAAGCCTCACATTGTCCTGAGCAGAAGTATAGCATTTATGATCATTTGTTGTTATTCAATTCTTAAAGGGCGACAATCTTGCAATTTGGGGGGGTTAAAATTAACCAACTCAAATTGAGAAACAATATTGTGCACTTTGTCATCAGGACTGGAATGTTACCGTCACAAATTTATATTTTTCAGTTGCACAGGAAAAATGAAATACAAATTCCTTACAATTATTATGTGTGCTATTGTCCAACAAGAGTAAAATTCTCAAGACAATTGATATTGGAAATATATATTTTGTCGAGTAATTCGCATTTTAAACAGTAAAAATGCTCAGTATTCTTTTTTGAGCTGTTTCGGATTCCGTACATTTTAAATTGCTCCAGGTTGGTTTTGATACTTTTTGTATATTGTTTCAGTGATCAAGAAGCGTTTCAGGTGTGTCTTTTCGCCCCTGGATGTTTAGGTGACACAAACTTAGAAGCAGTTGGGGCACAAGAACTGTGGGGTTGTATAATAAACATTGAGAAAGCGTTCGTGGACACGTGACCATGGTGGCGTTAAACGATCCGTGGCCGGCGTTCACAGCCAAGCTCACGTTATTCAAAAGTCATATTTACCCCCAGGCGCCAAATGTCTACGTGAATCACTTGGCTGCTAGTTGCAAAATGTCTGCTCAGATATTTGTACAAATATATGAGCGTGTAAGGAACGCAAAATAACTTGAGTTCCCTACTTTTCGCACGTACTCTTGTTCTCGTTTGAAAGTGTGCGTTATTCCATCAATATATGATAGAGAACAAAAACGATACCTGCATAAAATCCGGAACGCAAGTACTCCAGCGTAGTAAGGAAGAGATAGATAGTCTCAGATATTAACCCTTTACCTAACGTAACGGTCAAAACCGGCCAGCGCTATTCTCAAAAATCGCCAATTAATTTTCATTATTTTTTTCATTTTTTGTCTCAAAAACATAGGTTATGACCCCTCGTTGGAACGAGCTCGTCGAGCTCGTTCCAACGAGGGGTCATAACCTATGTTTTTGAGACAAAAAATGAAAAAAATTAGTTATTCAAGAATTATTTTTGCAAGTGTCGTGTGCTTTTCAGGTTAGGTAAAGGGCTAAGCCCATAATGAAAGCTAACCAGAGTTCCATTCGAAATGCTTCAACATTTCTGTCTTTGGAACGGGTGGGGGGGGGGGTGGATAATGTTCGTGCGGTTGCACAGTGGATGTTTCATTTATAAATTCTCATGTGTAGAAACGATGGAAAAAAAACGAAGAGGCAGTAAATTCTACTAAAACGCCAGCGTACTTCAACAAACTTTCAAGTGAGAAACTTGTTTCCGTGTTCAAAAAAGACCAGGAAATCTATTTATTACACTCATGTTCTATGAAATTCCCATCTACAGCAACACTAAACCATGTGTAAAATGAAAATCTGTTCCGCACACATGTGCGGGACGGAAATCGTTGACGGACTATTTTTATAAAGAAGTGGAATTTCACTGGAATTTTCTACAAATCGTGCACCACACTTACAATGTGAAACGCTAGCGATGGCTAAAATAGTAACAGGGTTCCCCTCGCAAATTTGTTTGTCGATAAAATGGGTTCTTTTTGTTGATAGTACTGTTGCCGAGTGTCCTTCTAATAATTGCATCTTATAGACGTGAAGGCGTGTAATAAACACAGAACGACACACGCGAGTGAATCGTTTAATCAATATGGCACTTGTGCCATCGCGTTAGGATAAAACTCGAGGCCCGTGGCATCTCATTCTATCCTTCCGCGCTGGCACTCGTGCCAAATCGATTAACCCATTCACACACGCGTGTCGTTCTGTGTATTTATTAACTAATTGCTATTTTTCCTAGACACAAAAACTCCATGCACAAACCATCAACTCTGCGCGTGGGGACCTGTGTTTGCGATAGAAAGTTAACCCAACTGATCGCACAAAATCCGGAGCTACACTCGCAAAGAATGGGCATGTGTGAGCGAAGCCCTTGCTTACCTGAATGGTAATTCAAGGAGATGGCTTAACGTGCCGAAAGCGCACAGGGGAGGTACTGGGACAGAATATCTATTTTCAACCCTTTTGTCGATAGATTTATATTGCGTGGGAAACCTGAATTGGCGTGGGCTCTCTTTTCCTTTGTCTTTGAAGCTGTCTGGGTTAGTTGGCGGTAGTTGTAACTGTTGAGTTTGAAGTTGGAGTGTGATTTGGAGGAGCTGTCTTCTCCTTCTCTTTTGGGGTATCTGTGGTTAGCCGTCTAGGCTCCTTTTCTACCATGCTGGTTAGCTGTCTTACTCTGTCCATAGTGTCCATTTGTGAACGGTTCCGGCGTTACCTCTCCATGGTCAATAAAAAGCAGGAAGCGGGGAGAAAGCAACTTACATTTCCACCTCAGCCCCCGCAGGTCGTTGCACATCCACCGTCTCCACAGGAGGAGTCGGCAGAATAGATTCATCTGTTGGAATAGGGGGGGGGGGGGGGAGTGGTAGTTGTTTCTCTTTCTTTTCCTCGCCTTAGGTCTCTTTTTCTACTGGATATCCTCAAAGCTCCAGGTGTCCCGACGCTTTGATGACGGGCTCTTCTGTTTCTTCTTACCCTTTTTCTCTTCCTCGGGGGGTTGGTCCTCACTCAATCTGGGTAAGGGCCAGTGTGAGCGGCTCTTACCTTTCCCTGAATGAAGTGGTTGCTATTCTTTCGTCTCGATGTTCATATGCATAGCCGTCAAACACGTTTAGGCAGAAACGTTCTCTTTTGACCTTTGTCTAATACGATCAAGGAGACAATACTTGATAAAACTTTCTTGAATTGCAGAACATATTTTTATTCTTTATATCAAAAACATAACTGCCAGATGGGCTTATTCCAATGAGGTTTTATAATAAGCTGTTTTGTAGACACAAACTGAGAAATATTAAAATTTAAATGAAACTTTTTGTGAATTGCGGTTGCTCGATATGGCCGCTGTGTCAGGCAAACAGTCATATAAAGGTATAGAATAGAACAAAAAAAAAACAGATGAGTAATTATCTGGATGAAAAATCCACTCTGTTTTAGTAATTGGAGCTGAAACGGTCAAGGGGTTTTCTTGATCGATTAATCATGTGGATTAACCCTGGTTAACCGATTAATCACCTGTCCAAATAGATATCTGAATAATTGCCATACCGTTGATGATTTACAGCATGAACCCTTTACCCAACGTAACAAACAAAACCGACTAGGCCAAAATACAAAAATCTCCATTCAAATTTATTATGTTTTCAATTTTTGTGTCAAAAACATAGCTTATGACCCCTCATTGGAACGAGCTGAACGAGCGCGTTCCAATGAGGGGTCATAAGCTATGTTTTTGAGATAAAAATTGAACATTTTTAGTAATTTATTAATTTATTTCGCAATTGTCGCCTTCTACCTGCAATGGGTAAAGGGCTGAGAATGACAATTTCCAGCTACTGATACAGTATAATGATCATGCAAGTGAACAAGTATGCCAGCAGGTAACTGGCATGCTTTACTCTGTCTCATATAATTGATGTGAGCCAGTACGAATACCGTAGTTCAAAAGTAACGGTTAATTACTATTTTGATCGACCAAGACGTTGATCATTGATTAATCGATTAATCGGTTAACCGTATCAGCTCTATTAGTTATGATCCACTATCAGCGTTATATATGTGACCAAATTAGTTTTGATAAGTTGTACTCAATTTCGAGTAGCGCCATAAGGCGATAGTAAATGTACGTCACAAAAAAATCAAGAAAGTCGATAATCAAGTTCTTCAATATATGCAGAGATTAAAAGATGCAAACATTACAGATTGCGTTTGGAAGACATGAGTAAATAATTGGATTTGTATGGACAGCAAACAAGAGATAAAACAATCTCTTTCTCAATCAACCAACTTCAAGCTGTGTATTTTGCATTTACTTCATTCAAAAACCAAATTCCCATGCCATGCTCCATTTGGTGTTGACTGTGAGGGACCAAAAGAAACATTAAATTCTGTATTTACTACACTGATAGTCAAACAGTTGGGAAGCATTTGGAGACAAGCTCTCTTGGGTCGCAATATCAATGGAAGTTTAGAAGAGTTTAACCTTCAGTCATGCATTTGGTTTGGTTGCAGAGATTACGACCCTGTCTCATGAGCAAAAAGCTTAGACGTGGTTGCCTGAAAGGACACATGTTTCAGGTATTGTCTGAAGACATAAGAAGTACCTACAAACTGTTTAAATCACATTTCTGGACGCGGATGTCGCCGGTGAAGAAGGTGCAAAAATACTAATATTCCAACTACATCAAGGCATGCCTTCGACGAAGGCATGCTTTGGTGATGTAGTTCGAATATTCAGGGCTTATACTTCATCTAAATTTGGGTGAATCCATTTGGATTCTCGCGAAAATGGTTGCGAGAATCCATACTGGCTATGAGTGCCCCAGGATCCCAGCAGGCCACCACGGTTAACACATGTTAACGCTTTAGCCAACACAGCTTTTAATTTTTAAAACATAAACTGAATTTGATAATATTTTAAATAATAAACAGTATTTACCAATAAAACCTTACAAATATGAGCCGGTTCTAATGGCAGCCATATTTGTACAATTTTATTGACAAAGTGTCAAGATATTTCAGGTCATGTTCGCCTTGTATTGGGTAATTTGCTGCTGCTATTTTAGGTAAAGTGTTAAATTGACTCAATTCTTTCACGCAAATCCTAGCAGAGGTGCATCGAGAATCAACATGGATTCTCGCTGGCTTTGTTGCGCGAATCTTTGCATGAATCGATTCTCACAATTTCGCAGATACTCGTCGAAATTTCAGCCCTGAGATTATATTAGTCAGTCGAGACTTCAGCCACCACAGTCGGAACAAATCAGGTTTACACCCTGACCCCCACAATCGGCCATCTTCGCTAAGTCCCTACTCGTGTCCCCAACGTACAAACACCGCGCAATCAGGGTTGACATTGGCTGGAGGCAAGTGCACCATCGACGTGCAGTAGGACTCAGTACACAACGCCACCGTGCAATTGGGAAATTGGGACCAAGTGCCTTGCACACGGACAGTGGCGGCGCCAGAGTTACAAAAGTGAGGGGGTACAGTTGGGGATTGTGCAGCGCCGAGCTGGGGTGGGTTTCGGGGGGTCCTCTCCCTAAGTTGAGAACTTTTTTTAACTGTTTTGCAACAAAATCATGCGAATATGGATATCATTGGAACCGGCTAAACAAGCCGGTTCCAATGATATTCATATTTGCATGATTTCATTGAGTTATACCTTTGATAATTTTCTAAAATGTTAAATTTTATTTATTTTTTAAAATTGCTGTAGGCTGAATTCCAAACGGATGCCTTGCACGCTCTCGATTCTAGCATTCGTCGAATACTCTTAAACGCTATGTTTCAGTTCGTTTAAACGCGGCATGCCTTGCTGCAATTTGGACCCTCGACTCTTGTTTGTTGTTTGCAGCTAGCGTGTGTGGGGGGGGGGGGGTGGCCGGGGGGTAGGGGAAACATAATTTCAAAACTTCTCTGATTTAGTGCACTTGGGAATATGAGATTAAACATACCGACCATTACACCGCAACGTTCAATACAACACAAATTAAAATGACAGTATTGTTTTACTACGCTTGGCGAAAAAACTGGAGGGGTAAGTACCCCCACATACCCATCCATGGCGACGACACTGCCCACGGATACAACGCAGATAACGATGAATCGTGAACCTTTCGGTTTGAAGTCCAATTCTCTAACCACTGAGCCACGACGCTCTCCAGAGTCGCATATTTGGCTTATCCAAATAGTCAGTCGATCCCCATCTTATCGTAGAAAGAAGGAACAGAGACGTCAACAAAGATGAATCGAATCGAAGGGGAGATATCGATTTTCTGATCGACACACGCAAAGGAAAAACAACCGCAGTCAGATCACCGAAATGAAACTGATGGATATGAGGAGAAAGCATTGATTTTGAAGTTTGTCGACAAGCTAGAATTTTAGGAGCCACATCAAGGTTGATGAAGCATGTTCCAGAGTTCAGTCCTAGCACGTGTGCGTCTGTTTAATTGTGGAGGGTGTGTACGTAGTCGCTTTCACCACACACACAAATCAAGGTCGCCTCCGTTCTCACAAGAGCAGAAATGCGTTACGATGTGAAAAATATAACAATACCAAAAAAGAAATTTCTTCCAGTTTCTACAAGATAAATAAGTAATGGACTGATTGGTATGGCCAGAAACCCCTCTCCCACCCTCACACCCAAACACGGTGCTAGAAATGCCATTCCATAGCCTTGTGTCACTAGAGGCTGTCAAGCATTAGACACGATGTGAATGATGCAATAAAGTCATAATTAACAATTATCTTCTACTCTGTTTGCAATTTTGACGCCGTGTGATGCCTTTAACGGCCACGCCGTCGAGCAAAGACATTACTTAATTGAATCGATGCCAATGTTCTGGGTAAAACATACAATCGTTGCGTCAAATTATAATGAAAGATATCATTTTCAAGTTGGATAATACAAGATTCATTGTCTTAAGGATTATGCTAATTCGAGGACTTTCAGGGATCCATTCAAGCATTTTCAATGACCGTTTAGACAGTGTAAGAGGCTATACCAAGCCGGCGGGGACTTATACTGACGTTTAAGCCTTTACCAAACACGAAAGGCAGACGAAACATGCAAATAAAATTCCCGAATAACGAATTGTTGCGTCAAAAACATAGCTTATGACACCTAACTGGAACGAGCTCGACAAACTGGTTCCAATGAGGGTCATAACTTATGTTTTAAAACAAAAACTGAAAATTAAAAAAAATATGAAAATTGAATGGCGATTTTTGTGAATAGCACTGGCCAGTTTTGCCGTTACGTTAGGTAAGGGGTTAAATAATATCCATTTTCCAATTCACAGTTTATGTTATTATTGTGTAATCTCTGGGGTTTTTTGTACTTTTTATATTGTTTGTTTGGAAATAAAATATTGTCAATCAAATAATAAAGAACAAGAAGAGTCGCATAACACGAGCAGTAGTTTTAGTCAAGGGAATTCAGGCAGACGACACTTGACTCGAACAAATGCTAGGCCTTAAAACCCTTTACCCAACGCAGACGATATCAAAATTTATTACTTTAAATATCATTTTTTTTAATTTTTCAAAAAATTTCAACAAAACCATATCATGTGACCCCTCATTGGAACGAGCTCAATGAGCTCGTTCCAATGAGGGGTCACATGATATGGTTTTGTTGAAATATTTTGAAAAATAAATTTTTTTCAACTGCTTAATTTGCATATTACGCGGGCGGATGTGGGCGATTCGTTAGGTAAAGGGTTAACTCTTGGTGTCCATTAACGTCTAACAACTTATCTCTGATTTCCCAGCCTTGTACTATCCTTCCGGGATGAGAATGCCACGCTACAACAAGTTCGATGAAATCAGTAAAAAATTTGACATTTTTGGAGCAAATTTCTGGAATACCGAATGAACCTATTGATTGAGAGAAACTTTATTACTGTAAATATGCATGAAAATTGTCTTTTTCATGCAATTTTATATAAATAAATTGACAGCATTTTTGGGAATGAACTTCGCTGAAAGCAGCAAATTTGCTGAAATTTCCCGTCCCTGATCCTTAATGAAAGTGTCAATGACACTGCATCTCAACTTGTCCAAGAAGGGACTGAACTAAATAGAAAGCTCCTGTAATGATAAGTTACTCAATCAAGTTTCTTAAAAAACACATCACACCAAAGCTACATTTGAAACCTGAAAAAGATTGGGTGAGGGATGCAACCTGTAGGGTGTACTAATGGATTTGTTGACAATTTATATACCAAATCCAAGATGGCTGATGGTGGCCATGTTTTTTCAACGAAATTCAGAAAAAAATGATAGCTCCCATGTAGACATCACACTAAAGCCACATATGAAATTTGAAAAAAAATTGAGTGAGAGATGTGGCCTGTAGTGTATGCTAATGGAATTGTTCACAATTTATATGTCAAATCCAAGATGGCTACTGATGGCCATGTTTTTCAACAAAATTCAGAAAAATTTGATAGCCTCCATTTAGATATGACAGCAAAACTACATATGAAATTTAAAAAGAAATCCGGTGAGAAAGGTGGCCTGCAGGGTGTGCTAATGGACTTGTTGACAATTTACGTGATAAATCCAAGATGGCTGCCAGCAGCCATCTTGGATTTATCACGTAAATTGTCAACAAGTATGGCTGCTGGCAGCCATGTTTTCAACGAAATTCAGACAAATTTGATAGCGCCCATCGAGACATCACACCAAACCTACATATAAAATTTGAAAAGGATTGGGTGAGAGATGCGGCCTGTAGGGTATGCCAATGGAATTGATGAAAATATATGTGACAAATTTAAGATGGCCATATTTTTCCACGAAATTCAAAAAAATTCAATAGCTCCCATTTAGACATTGTCCTAAAGCCACACATGAAATTAGGAACCAGTCAGGTGAGAGATGCGGCCTGTAGGCAGGGGTGGCGCAAGGGATTTCTCGACAGGGGGCTGACCTCTCTCTCCGACAGGGGGGGGGGGGGGGGGGGCTATAACATTTGACCTCCCAAACGAAGGAAAATGAGTGAAAATTGGTAAATTGGAGAACCAAAATAGAAGCAAATTGAGTATGTTTGTTGATTATTTAACCCTTTACCTAACCTGAAAAGCAGACGACACTTGCAAAAATAATTCTTGAATAACTAATTTTTTTCATTTTTTGTCTTAAAAACATAGGTTATGATCCCTCGTTGGAACGAGCTCGACGAGTTCGTTCCAACGAGGGGTCATAACCTATGTTTTTGAGAAAAAAAATGAAAATTAATTGGCGATTTTTGAGAATAGCACTGGCCGGTTTTGGCCGTTACCTTAGGTAAAGGGTTAAAGTAAACATATTATAATAAGGTCGGGAAATATTTCATCTATAAAGCCAGTTTGACGAACGACATTAAGGAATTTCGTGAGAATCACTATTCTCTATCAAAGTTCCAGTGCTGCACGGGTTTGAGACTGACAAGACGAGATATCTACATTCGATTGTCGGAAATTTCTCGTGAAGTCCGGTTTACGAGACTCTCCGACGGACTGACTAAAACATCTTCGACGGGGGGGGGGGGGGGGGGGGGAGGGGGGAGGGGGGCTTCACCTCTCCGACAGGGGCGCCACCACTGCCTGTATGGTATGCCAATGGAATTATTGACAATTTATGTGCCAAATCCAAGATGGATGCTGAGGGCCATGTTTTTCAAATTCGAAAAAAATTGATAGCTCACATCTAGACATCACACCAAAGCTACATATGAAATTTGAAACTGATCAAGTAAGAGGTGAGGCCTGTAGGGTGTGCCAATGGAATTGTTGATAATTTATATACCAAATCTAAGATGGCCGCTGGCGGCCACGTTTTTCAACGAAATTCGAAAAAAATCTATAACTCCCATCTGGGCATAGCCTCAAAGCCACGTATGAAGGGTGTGCTAAAGGAATTGTGGACGGACGTACGGACCGACGACGGATCACAACCCATCCCAATAGCTCATACTTGACGTTGTCAAGTTGAGCTAAAATCAATACCTTTCGAGGCCAATGCACAAATTCCCCTTTTTTAGGGCCAAGAAACCACATTTCCCAATTCAATGACTTTCAGGATTTTCAAGAACCACGATGAACATATTCAACACAAACGCTCAAATTAAGAGCATCGCACTGTTTCGAAACAGCAAACTGAGATACAATATCTTCAATTATAACTTTTACGTATCGCCCACATAGCGACCAGAGTGTAGGAGACTTAAATCTGTTCCGCCGTGATCGGTGCATAACTGGTGCCCTTCCCAACATAATACTGGGTTAAGACAGAAAACGGTAATGAATACTGAAAGCGGATTTATCTACAGGAGACGGAGATAATGAAGTGTGGAGCCAGAGAGACTTAACACTAAATACGCAGCTATGTACTTCAATGTATACCGGATAATAAACAAAATACAGTCTTGAATCTTACCAGCGTCTAGCCAAGTGTTTTGACTAGGGGCAATAATCGCCGATTTAGTATTAAACATGAAGTCGTGAGAACGAAATCCGATAAAATTCGCTTGGACTTCTCAATTATTATTTTCTTACTTCCTCACAAAATATACGCCACTTGCTGCACAGAACGAATACAGGAAAAAATTTTGGAGTTCCATTACTGAGTTTTAACCCTTTTTTCAACATTAGCAGATGACACCAAATATTTCATTATTGCCTAAATAACCATAGCTCTGACTCCCCCCCCCCCCCCCTCCCCCGCCCCCCAGTGGCGTAACAGTAGTATTGGGGGCCCTTAGGCCATATACTGTTATTATTCAGCACATTATAATGTTATATTCTAGCACACTGACTGGGTACAAACATTTTATTCAGTATAAAATCCACCAGGCCCAGACAAGCTTGAGAATTTCTAGTGGTGGTTTGCGGTTACAGTATGACCGTCGTGGACTGGTCACTTTCCACGGGTGGACAATATTTCCGCGAACGCAATACTATTCGAATCCAAACACTAATTATAGGGGTAGTTGTCAAAATTTAATTAATGAAGCACCGGGTGCGACCCGGTGCTTCATTAATTAAAAATTTTCCTGATGGTGATTTTCGTTCGTCCTTTCGTTTGTTTACTCTATTCGTTCCTTCGTTAGTTGGTCAGCACCTTAACCGAGGAGTCATGTTGGTATTGGTTGCTTTCGGATACTGCTTCGATGGTTTGATATAACAACTTGTACAGAATGCATCCGCATTTGTAAACGAATTAAAATTAAATTTGTTTCGTCATTTGAACTACTGCCTCATGTTGTCATGTGCCACGTACACAACCCCGTAATTGGTCTCAGAGAATACTGACCGATTCTTTATGCAAGCTGGAATTGAAGCACCCAACAACCTTAATGCTTCAACTACAGCACTGCTTTGAGACCCTTAATGATCTTTTCATAAATGTTGGAATTGTTGGGGGGCCCCTAAAAAACGTGTAATTGTTGGGGGCCCTTGGGAGATGCCCTAACCTCGTTGTATGGGCGTTACGCCACTGCTCCCCTCACTAGAATGATCTCGACATCCTCTTTCCGACGAGAGACTATGTGCTCTGGTTTGGAGGCACAATTTTTAAAAGAAATAAAATTTGAATGCAGATGTTTGTAAATAGTTCTGGTGACTTTGTGAACCATTGTTCCCACAGTTGGACTCCCCAGTCGGGATAAAAATTGAAAATTGCAGTTGGTAGTTGAGTATTTTCACAATAATTCTCGTGTCAAGGTTGCTGATTATGAAGTGTCGTCGGTTACTGAGATCTGCCCTTTCAGGCGGCTGATAGGTTCGCGCCTTGAAAACCTCGTACACAAAAACCGTGGTAGTTCTGAAGCACGTTCATCACACACTGGTACATTTTTGGCCCGGCTTGTTTATTTGTTTGTTTACAGTGGTTTAACCCTTTACCCAACGAAGACGATATCAAAATTTATTATTTTAAATATCATTTTTTCAAATTTTTCAAAAAATTTCAACAAAACCATATCATGTGACCCCTTGTTGGAACGAGCTCGACGAGCTCGTTCCAACGAGGGGTCACATGATATGGTTTTGTTAACACTGTTCGAAAAATAATATTTTTTCAACTGCTGAATTTGCATATTACGCGGGAGGATGCGGGCAATTCGTTGGATAAAGGGTTAAAGTCACTTTCAGAATTTATTACGATAACAACAACACTAGTATAAAGTCAAAGACAAGGCTATTTATTTATTTATTAGTGTTTAAGGTCACATATTTCTGCACAGTGACTAACCGTAACCACAACATTGGGATAAACTCAAGTTTAGTCAATCGTTTATATCCATGAAGCCCATTTTAGAGAATTTACACCCCAAGCAATGGTGGCTGGGTCTTATTTTACCAGTAAAGCAGAGCTTGTTTGCCACAGGCAACAAACGCTTCTCCACATCCAGGGATTCCCAAGGAGGAAAGACAAAGTTAGCGAACCGTGTGTAAAATTATTTTGCCCAATTTAGAGGACATGCACTCTGGCGGTTGGTTACGGGGTCATTTTTGTACGATTAAAGGAAAAACTTGTCCACCAGGCTTACCAATTTGATATGGATACAGTGGTTTGGGTTTGGCGCCCAAATCTCCTGTAAGATCAGTTTGTTGCGAGAACTATTTCTAATCCCATCTTAACACTATCAGTCTGTATTCAGCTGTTTCATTACTTGCTTCATTACGATCAACAATTAACGGTATCACGATATGAGCTTCATATCGCCCATTGAGTGGAACAATGTGCAGTGGTTTCATCTTGATGACTCGATTCGATTTCAGTTGCACCAGTTCGAAAATATTCGAACCGTCGAAATATTATCACAATCATACAGATTGTCTCCCTTGAACCCTTCTTCTATCATCGGATCTTCTGAACAAGAGACCTGATGATAAACAAAAAATGCAAGGCAGAGCTTACATTTCGACAAGAATCCGAGAATCGATTCTCGCAAAGGTTCGCGCAACAAACCCAGTGAGAATCCATGTTGATTCTCGCTGCACTTCTGCTAGAATTCGTGCTAAAAGAATTGAGTCAATTTAAAACTTTCCCCAACATAGCCGCCTCAAATTAACCAATACAAGGCTAACATGAACTGAAATATCCTGACACTTTGTCAATAAAATTGAACAAATATGGGGTAATGGCTGTCATTTGAACCAGCTCAATGAGCAGGTTCCAATGACATTCGTATTTGCAAGGTTTATTTTTCTTTAAATTATCAAATTCAGTTTAGGCTTTAAAAATTAAAAAACTGTATTGGATAAAGGGTTAACATGTGTTATCAGTATACCACAGGGGTCCAACTATGGTGGCCTCATGGGATCACTCGTAGCAAGTATGGATTCTCGCAAGCATTTTCGCGAGAATCCATTTATTGATTCTCCCAAATTTAGAAGAAATAAAAGCCCTACAAAGAGGCTCTACTTTTGATTCTGTTCCGGAAGATTCCGCTTTTTTGATTGATTTGATGCGATACGTTTGTGAGTGGATACTTTACAGTATTTACGGTTGTAATTTGGTGCCATTCGCAGTCCACATAGACGGCATTTCGACATGCCCAGCAGTCTAGTCTGCCACTGACTGGTCAGACGCAAAAAAGCAGCGTTATTTCGGTTCGAAAAATCAAAATTTTCTTCCATTGGGCCGAACTGTGGGCGGCCTGATGAGTCCGAGGACCCTTTGGGGCAACCATTTTCGAAATCAGCGACAAAGATGATACAAAGATTCCATCGAAGATACCCTCTACGTGGACTGCCATTGATTGCTCAAATCTAAGGAAGCAGCGTTCTTTCGGTTCGAAAAATCAAACATTTTCCGGGTCCGAGGCCCCTCCTTGGTACGTTTCCCGGCAACTTTTTTTTGGCACACCTGGGAGCCTTTGTTTCAATACTGAATTTAGCGGAGCACAAAAGCAATGATGACCTCAACAGGTAATGCTGAAAAACAATTCGCAGTTCTGACCCAAAGTTATTCTGGTGCAAGTTTCGCGCCCGCCAGGAATATCTGCATAATTATGTTTGCCGAAGACAAACTAACTCAAATGTTAGCATCCATCAAGGGTAAAGCCAGTTGGAGAAAGTGTTTACAAAATTAATATGTTCTCTTTCCAAAACTTATTTTATGGTCTTTCTTCGAGATACCGAGCAAGTTATATGAGGGATTTATAACATACGTTAAAATACCTCCAGTAATGAGATCACTGAGTCACCTTCGGTGATAAAAATGGATATATAACCAAACACTACATGCGTTTTAGAGAGATGAAGACTGAAGCAAGCGTAATTTACATGAATAATAAGCACGGTATTTTCGAACCCCTCGCCCATCTTTATTTTCTAGTGGGTGTGCGTGGGGTGGGGAAGTAGATATTTATTTCTAGTGGTGGTTTGGGTGTAAGTTAAGACCAGCGGCTCGGATGGGGGTGGGGGTACCACACAAGTACACTTTCTTTTCTTAAAGATTTACATTAACCTTATAGCTCGTGTCACCGATGCCTAAAATCCATAAAACAGATTTATGTTCTCACCTCCTGACATTCCTTAGGCCATTTTGTTATAGCTGTGATTTCACGTCACAAGCACAAAAGCCTTAAAATAGGTGGGAGGCACACGATTTATTTATTTATTTATTGGTGTTTAAGGTCATATATTTCTGCACAACGGCTAATCGTGATCGCAGAAGGCACACTATTAATTCTTTACCCAACTCGAACAGTAGACGATACTTGAAAAAAAATTTCTTGAATGGCTAAAAATTTTCATTTTTGTCTCAAAAAAATGGCTTATGGTCTCCTTTGAAACGAGCTCGTTGAGTTCGTTCCAATGAGGGGTCATAAGCTATGTTTTTGAGACAAAAAATGAAAAGATAATAAAATTTGAATGGTGATTTCTGTGAATACCGCTGGTCGTATATGTCCGTTACGCTGGGCAAGGGTTAATCTAGCACGAGGTGAAATGAAATTGGGAGAACGTATTTTTCTGCCGCTAAAACTTGTTACATAACTTTTTCAGTCAACTATTTTGTCAGGTAAGTTGATGTAACCCTTTCAGAATTTCTAAAGCAAATGGAAGATCCAGTTTCCGTCGTGAGGAACCAAAAATACTGCATCCTATTTATATATTTTTTTCGCTAACGCTTTACATAACGTAACGAAAAAAAAAACGGCCGATGTATAATTCACAAAAATCGTCATTCATTTTCCATTTTTTTTTTAATTTTGGCCTCAAAAGTATAGTTTATGACCCCATATCGGAACGAGCTATGTTTTTGAGGCAAAAAAGGGAGAAACTTTTTAACTGATTCCGAACATTTTTTTGCATGTGAAGATCCTCTCCTGTACTAGTTAGGTAAAGGCACTGTTATTATATGAAGTTATACACCATTGGAAAGGGCTCAGAGCTCTTTCCAACAGTTCGTTTCATAGCCTAATAACACTTTGTTGTCCTTTATGGTCACTTTTCCGAATTTGTGGAATTTCATGCCGTCTTATCGTGGCCGCAAAGAACACAAGTTTCGTCGTCATTTTACAGTACCCAGATCATAAAAAAGCTTACAGTGAATTTCCATCGGATCCCGACTCAGTCGCGATCCGATTGAATTTCTCTGTCCACTTTCCTCCCCACAGTACCGTAAAATTACGGCTATCGAAAAGAAGTGGGTTAACGTTGAACCTGAGGTGCTAATTTCGTTTGTTATTCTTAATTTTGATTTGATTTCGCAACATTTTATTTATGAAATCTCTACGCACCTTTTGAATTTTAAAATGGAGCCGATGCAGCGTCAGAAACACGTTTCAATTGTTCTATCACGTTAAACCTTTACCCAACGCACACGATATCAAAATTTATTATTTTTATTATTGTTTTTTTTTTTTTTTTTTTTCAAAAAAGTGTCAACAAAACCATATCATGTGAGCCCTTCAATGGAACGAGCTCGACGAGCTCGTTCCAATGAGGGTCACATGATATAGATTTCTTGAAATTTTTTTAAAATATTTTTTTTTTCAACTGCTTAATTTGTAAATTACGCGAACCAATGCTGCCGATTCGTATGTTGAAGGGTTAAGTTGAGCGACAACGGTAATTTTTCATATAAACAAGACAGGCAGCATATGGAACAGCCTGGTTCAAGACCACATGAAGACTCGTTTGTTGTGGTTCTTTGATGGGTTTTGCTTCCGCTCGGAACCAAATGTGGCGCGGATTTCTCTTAAGTGTATCTGATGTATTTGACATACACTTGTCCAAAATATTTCGTGACATTCCATCTCGTGAAATTTTCTACTCAAGGTTATTAGGAGGCCGACGGTCTTCTGGGGTTATATTATTTTCTCCTGACATTACAGTACAAAATGCGACGAGGCGACATCTGTTACCGTCACCGGGTACAAATACTCTAATAAAGCAGACGTGGCTGTGTTTAGCTCAAGCACTTGTTGCCAAACATCAAAACATGCACGGTGGGCGACTGAACAGTGTGGGCTAAAAGCAGAGGGCGGACGGCATGGTCCGATCACTTTTCCAGATCAGCTATCCCCCACCCCCTCGCACACAACACGCACACACCCACTGTGATACACACACCTTTGGTGAATAGAAAATGCCGGAGGGGGGGGGGGGGGTATTAATCGCCATTTTTCTTATTTTATTGTGATTTAACAGTTTGCCTTACATGAATAAACTTGTCGAAAACATTCTGTAAACTAAAAAATATCTTATTTCGCCTCTAGAACAGAAGCCTGAGACACCTCCCCTCACTGATAGGATCTCAACAAGCCCTTTCCAAAAAAGGTTCATTGGCGATGTGTTTGAGGTAAAAACCAAAACTGGAAACAAAAATAATTACCCCTCCACAAGAATGCTTTCTACGCTTTCATTTTAATTTCGCAGACACTTCGATCAAATGACTGGTGGGCCTACTGGTTCTAACTCGAAGGTCGTGTTCAACTGTACTCTTGGCAAACAAGTCGACTTCGCATTCATTCAACAGTTTTCCCGTCGATAAACTCCGGGAGGCGAACGCGAACGGCGAATGTACAGATTGACAATTCCACCGGAAACTACAGTACCGCATTTCTTTGCATTGTTCTCCGAGTAAACAATTTTAAAATTCCTTCACTATCGAACCGTTGAATGGGCACGAAAATAGGTCATCCTGGTTGCGCTTTTTTTCGGAGCTTTGCCATCCCTCTTGTTTCGGATGGGGAAATTTTATAGCTTTTGTGTTTGCTCTCGACGCTGAGCGTTTTCAAACGGAGTGATTTTTTTGTCGTGCGGTTTCCTTTCATTGAAATTATTACGAGAATGTCAATGACATTATCTGATGGAACATACGGTTGCGCACAAAACCTCAAGTCATCTTGATATCTTTATATTGTATGGCCTATTTGTCAACCAAATTATAAATTCCATTAACCGTTTACCCAACGCAGACGATACCAAAATTTATTATTTTAAATATCATTTTTTTAAAAATTTCAAAAATGTCAACAAAACCATATCATGTGACCCCTCATTGGAACGAGCTCGACGAGCTCGTTCCAAAGAGGGGTCACATGATATGGTTTTGTTGAAATTTTTTGAAAAATAATATTTTTTCAGCTGCTGAATTTGCTTATTACGCGGGCGGATGCGGCCGATTCTTTGGGTAAAGGGCTTAACCGTTTTCGGAAAACCCCTCCTTCGGGCACTGCTTTTATAAAATTTCTAAATTAAAACGTGTATGTTTGTTAGATTAACATTGCACACGTCTCTCCAGAACGACGTAAGTTGACACAGTCTAACTTTTGGGTCTGTGTGAAGGTAGTTCGGCAATCTGAACGTAGAAGTTTCCCTCTGCTTTCAAATGCCACCCATTCGAAATTAATAGGTCACCAGTCAGCCGTTTTTCACTGGGCTACCTACATTCACTAGCGGATTCTAGGTTTGTGGAGGGGCATTTCAATCATGGGTCAAGGCGTGAGGCATCATCATAGAGGTGAGTTACGAGCTAGCATGAGATGGAGTATTCCATTCTTGTCGGCAGGGTCGGGGGTCTCTGGGGACAAATGTTGGCCTCCGGTGGCTTCTTGCACATGGTCAAATGTTTTTCAGCCAAAATAATCCCGCAGTTTTGTACAGACTTAATTTTTTGAAAAGGGGAAAACAATTTATAGCGGCTCAAATGAACCCCGCCGCGGGGCTATCGTTGTAATGCATGGGGTACAGTATTATCTTTGATATCACATGGATATCCACTATCTGATGTAGTGGATGTCCGTGTGTTATCGAGGATAATACCGTGTCCCCCTGGTCTCGGTTCGTTCTTCACCAGTCGTTTGCAGCAGCGTTGTACTAGACTAGCAAAGTTGATTATGTCTACCACAGCAAACATGCACTGGTCAACTTCTTGAGTTTCGACCTGGTTGTACAGTACTGAGTTCTGATCGACACTAACTCCGCAGAATGGATTTTCCGTCCAGCCTATATTTGTAATTTCTTACAAAAGAACACACACAAGAAGCTTAAAAAATCTTCAACACATGCACCGCTGTGAAGCACTTTTTCCCTGCAAGTGCTGTAACTATGAACACGCTGGTTCAAATCAGGATCGAAGTTTGTCGGGGAGCCAGATGGGGCGACTCGCACCCATATAAACTCACCAGTTGGGAAATTGCTATTGCGACAATTGCCGCCGGTCGGAAAGTTACTCTATTCCCTCTATTAAGAATTTCAACTCGGCCATCATTTCTTTGAAGGCTTCAATCTCTCAACAAATAAAAAAAAAAAAATTAAAAAGGTAACTGTAATTTTATAAAGATTATCCTTCATTTTTTTATCTACTGGTATTGTAACAAAGACATGAGGAATATGCGATATGCACATATGTGCATAACAAAAATAAGACGACAAAAATGGGCAAGATAGCTCCAGATGGCATTGTTTTGCCTGATTTCTACAAAATGTTCCGGGGGGATACTCCTTAATTATCACCCCCAGGAATGAAAGACACTTTTCCTCCAAACCACCCACTCACCCACCCACCCATTGTTTTGCACTACTCGGTATTCCAGCGGTCCGCCATGCTGGAACCCCTGTAGGAAAAAGTTACCTCTCCTTCCCTTCGTTTTGGACGTCCCAGCTGAAGCGCAGATCCATTTCGGAGTTTCCCTATCGCGCTTGCGTTACTATGACGCACCATATTTACAACTGGGGTACACTGCAAAAAATATAGGTTCGCTTTAGACCAAAACTGGTTCTAATCTTGTTCCTGAGATGGAACCAGTTCTGTTTAAACAGTATTTATTTCAAATCAAATAAATTTACCAAGATTAGCATTCAATTTTAACAGAATATTACATGAACTGAAGTAGATTCAGCAGTAAACTTGGAGCTTATTCAACGCAGTCGCCAAACATTTTGAAACAAAGGAGATATAAACAGTTGGCATATCGAACCAGTTTTGGTTCTGTACAGAACCAAAACTGGTTCGATATGCCAACTGTTCACATCTCCTTTGCTTAATAATGATTTGAGACAACCTCGTATAAGCTCTAAACTTACGGCCGAAACCCCCTCAATTTATGTTTAATTCTGTTAATATTTAATGTTAATCTTTATAAATTTATTTGATTTGAAATAAATACTGTTTAAACAGAACTGGTTCCATCTCAGGGACAAGATTAGAACCAGTTTTGGTTCTAAAGAGAACCTATATTTTTTGCAGTGTAGGCACCATATTTACAACTGGGGTAGGCTGTTTATCGCACACCTAAAATATCAGCACTACGATATATATACTACTTTTATGATACATTGCAGGCCTACCTGGTTCCTAAGCCCAGGTAGGTTTTGGGTGTTGCGTAGAAATTATGAGATATATCACATTATTTACCGACAGACTGTAATCTAGCGATTTGACTGGCTGACAGGTACGATGTAATAATACCCTCACCCACTTGAAATATTTACACATTGGTTTAGCCCGCTGTAAAACCATGAATATGCAGGCAAGGTGATTTTTTTTAAAACCCTAAGAATAATTTATGATAATGGCATATGTATTAAAATTAACATTGCTGTTCATTGACAAAAAATAATCAAAATAATACATTTAATTTTGTGTTATTCATGACACAAACTCAAATCACTAATCGAACTATATTTTAATGTGGAGTTATCAATTTTCTTTTTTCTCTTTCAAAATGCCATTTGGACAGAATTTGTTGGATTTCTTCTGCTGTTTTGTCACACTTTAAAATGTCTGAGCATCTATTTATACCTCATCATTGGCAAGGTACTCACTGATTATTACGAAGAGCATATTATTGACCAATTCATTTATCTTTGATACATCTCATCATGAAAAGAACTATAGATATAACCCATTATATTTTGTTTGTCAGATCTCGCACAGCTCTGTCAAATAAAACATAATAGATTGTTTTCCTATTTTACAGAATTATAAATTTTCTTCAATGTGAAGGAACTCAGTGAGAAAATAAATTCATTATCCATGTATATTCCAGAGTATGGAAATTGACACTCGTTTAAAAACTGATACACCCTTCGGCTGCCCCTCAGGGTGTATCAGTTTTCAAACAATTGTAAATTTCCATATACCCTGGAATATACATGGATATATAATATTGCTGATATTTTGGAGCCCGAACAGGAAGTCCCGAGGAGAATCGTATAGTGTTGGAGACCGGATGTAAAATAGGCACATCGACCTTGCTGCCTTGAACTGGGTGGATGCAACGTTTTGATTTCATTAATAAATTTCAACTTCCTGGCTGTGCTACCCCTTATTTCAGAATGTGTCCTGGGGCCACTATTATAGAACTTTTACAATTCTATTTTCTAGAATTGTATTTTCTTGTTATGACTTCAAATGGGTTGAAATAAACCATCAGCATTTTCAAAGATGTGGCAATTTGCCAGTTGGCAAATTGCCATATATTTTAAAATGCTAATGATTTATTTTAGTCAGTTATATTGAAATGAACCATTAGCATTTTCAAAGATGTGACAATTGGCAAATTACCATATCTTTTAAAATGCTACGATTTATTTTAGTTAGTTACATTAATTGGTAGCAAATACAATTCTAGAAAATACAATTGTAAAAGTTTTGTAGTGTTGGCTCCTGGCTTGCAGAGCAGCGTAAATTTTTCGGTGGCAATTTTAGCTCCCCTAACAGCGAACTTATTAAATTTATGTGCACTATATTTACTCGCCTTATTTTGGTAGACATGAAGCACTGCCTGGACCCTTGTTCAAATTTACCTTTCCTGTCTACAACTGTATACATTTTGTGGTACTATACTAGTAATACAAGTAGTTTCGTTCAATGCAATTTGTCAAGTGGTGCTTTGTTTCTCTCTCTACCTGTTCTACAATGTTAAGCGTCGGTATCCTCTACTACCACTTATACTGAATGGGCTGAAGTGATCTCTTTCCTAATAGCCGATATATCTCCGAACTACAACGAATCATTTCCGGAAAATGCCGAAAACTATCCTATCACCTTGGGTGGGTAATGAAATTGGAAACCAAACAGTGCAAATAGGGCTGACCGAAGTGCATTTCAGCACGTAGAACAAAAATGAAAGCGTAAAATGGCGTTCATGCAGGAAACTTGAAAAAAGAAACACTTAGAAGTGCACATTGCTCATGGTATTCTGCAGTGTTAATTATATAATAATTAAACACGCACGCTTTCAGTCACATAAGCTCTATACAACGCTTGCATAGCGTACAACATTGACTTGAAACATCACCACAAAAAATCTCCAAAACACTAACATGGTACGTTTATTTAATAATTGCTTCGTTTGGAGAGCATACCCTGGGCTCCAGCACCATACAGTGTGTCTTGGAATTTTAATTCTTT
Source organism: Pictodentalium vernedei (assembly GCA_031216915.1). Lineage (NCBI taxonomy): Eukaryota > Metazoa > Mollusca > Scaphopoda > Dentaliida > Dentaliidae > Pictodentalium > Pictodentalium vernedei. The sequence goes on along the minus strand of CM062292.1, from coordinate 301,792,133 downwards.
CTGTCTTTTTTTTTTAATTGACACGGGAAAGAGACCGGTGCAGAAATCAAAGATCCAAATGTCTTCAAAGATTCATATATTTGATTCCCGGGATCAACACTAAAAAAGTAACAATTGGGCTGCAGCATCAACGCGGTGATTCGCCACGTGACAATCCAGTGTGTAGACATCCGCCTCAGCATTCACCTCTCAGTTCAAGGTCTCCATATAATGGCAATCCACAGTTCCTCATCTGTTTCAAAAGATGATAATTTAACACACTAATTTATTTGCGAGTCGCGTGTAATTTGTTTGCCCGATTACTTCAGCATTCAATAGGTATGTACATGTTTAGTTGGATATAATGAACAAGGGGTGCCTGTACTTTTTCCAGCAACCCTATCCCCTTTCCGGGTAATCACTCTCTGTATTTCTTAGGAGCCTCAATTTGGAGGATAGCGATTATAGAAGTCTAACCTGTCGTTATTTTCCAGAAACGCAAACATATGGAATACTTCAACTTTTACCTTCAACTTTTCCAACTGGTATGATTATATGCCGCAGTGTGCCACGCTGCTAGAAAGGGCTTAACGAGTCATTTCCAATGATTCGAAAGGCGTTCCAGACCTCAGCATTTCACTAGGAACGTAAAATGGCAAATACAAATGGCACTAGAAACATTTACATCTGAATGCAGGCCTTACGCTAGCCTAATATGGGAACATCACAGACTTGCCAAGTCAGTTGCCGTTCAGCCCCATTAATGACATTTTTTGACCTGTCTTCAAAACGTTGGAAATTCAATGCCCAATCGGAGGCGCAATCCCCCCCCCCCCCCCCCCCCCATTCAAGCCACTCCACGTCTCTGTCCAGACTGTATTATGGAGAATGACCCACACCCAAAGTACACAGACACTTAAATCTGACATGATTTCACGCGTGATAATCCTATGATGAGGCTAGAAGTCGCCCCCAGTGCTTCAGTGTACAAGTTGATCATGGTTCTTTAGAGTTTACTTTTTGCAAGCGTATGTAGTGGCATCCGTAACAGAAAATCTCGGCATTTTCTTTTTTGTTTGCGACTGGCTCTTGAAACCAACGAGTGCTAAACGATGGGTGAGAGGGAGTGGAGAGCTAAACGATAGGTGAGAGGGATGGTTGGGGGTACATAATTATGCTGGTTGGTTATTGGTAGAGTTATCCAATCTATTTTACACACAACTAATTTTGTTTCAAGCTAACATTAGTGTACAATGTTTAAGCTGGTGCATTAGCTACGACCCGTTGACTTAAGTTGCATTGTGTTGACTGGGTGCCTCGAGCGGTTTTCCCCCGTTGACCTTGATCTAGCAAACAAAAAAGAAAATGCCGAGATTTTCTGTTACGGACGCCACCACATACGCTTGCAAAAAGTAAACTCTAAAGAAGCATGATCAACTTGTACACTGAAGCACTGGGGGCGACTTCTAGCCTTTGTCATGTAAAGGCCATACAAAATGGGATATTTAACAATTCAGCCATTCACGGCTCTGTATAAACAGTGCATGTATTGAGAGATTGTAGTCAATTAATGTATGTCATTTTAACGAGAATACAAATTTCTATGAATGCACTTCATTGAAAGTATTGTTGAAACATAAATACGGGTGTCCTAATAGATACAAAGCTGTGTTAAGTAGTCTACCAGTCTCTGGTTGCATAGAAAACATAATTTGCGTCCAGAAAATGCATTGAAATTCAGGACAAAAGCGTCAGCATACAATTGAGAGTCCCGGCGCCTGCAATGATATCATCCCATCTGCAATTTCGCTAAAGACCCGCTGTCGTAGACAAAACGTGTGTTGTATTCATATTCTAAATTAACCCTTAGAATGTCAAGAAATATCGATTAGCCAAGCTGCTATAATGTCGATTACAGTCCAGGTAAAGTGAATGTTGACGAAAAACCAGAAGAGTTCCGTTGATTGAGACTTTTTCTGGGAGCCAATTATTTGCAACAGAAAGCGGAGTAGGGAAAAACAATTATTATTATAATTAGATTATTATTATTATTATTATTATTATTATCTATTGCTGTTTAAGGTCACATATTTCTGTACAATTGCCAATCGTGATCGCAACATGGAGATAAAGTCAAGTTTAGTCAATCGTTTATACCCATGTTGCCCATTTTAGAGAACTCCCACTCCAAGCATTGGTGACTGGGTCCTATTTTATCAGTAAAACAGAGCTTGTTTACCACAGTAAACATGCACGGCTTCACTTCCCGGAAAAAATGAATTGGGGTCCAAATGTTAGGTAAACTATGTAAAAGATGAATGGTAATCTGGCAAGAAGTTTGGGACTTTGGGCACATTAGCAACCGCCATCAGCAGAAAGCCATTTGACCGAACGCTAAAACTTAATAGTTTTCTGTGTGATAACAAGACTGCCGTGCCCCATTACCTTTTAAACACAGCAGAAAAGTACCATTAAAATTGGTAAACTGTCTTGTAACAAACTGCTGATCTTGTCATCGTAAATAATACGATAGCATCCACAACCTTTACTGTTCAAAATGTAACCATACGAAATACTGATATTTTCTCGATCGGTTCGCGACACAAAAACACACCAGCTGGTCGCGATTTCATTAAAGAAATATTGCGAAATCCAGACCAATTCAAGAACCACAAACGAATGTTGTTTCTCATACTCAATTTTCTCACATTTCTGTTCCGAGGGGTGAAATATTACAGAGTTGCGTGAAAAAATTATAGAGAATTTCGATCGGATCGCGACAGAGTCACGATCCGGTTCCAGTTCTCTATCCGTTTTGTGACCACAGTCCTGTAATAGATGGGTGCTCATATTCAGTGGAACAAACTCATTCCTTTAGAACTAAATCACGCAACATTTCTATCCTGGAAGGCAAATGGAGTCCCTCTAGCTGTGGAAATTAAATGACCACTCATGGAGGGGCGCAATTGCATTCCGGAGGTGGACTCACACCCCCATTCAAGATGCCCCCACCCCCCCCCCCCCTCAAAAAAAAAAAAACAAAAAAAAACACACAGACACTTGGATCTGGCATGATTTCACGCGTGATAATCCTATGATCATGAGTATGGGTTCTGAAAATAAAAACCTTGTTGTGACATTGGAGAATCTGCGTATCGAGTTTATTTAAATCTTAAACTTTTCAGTGAGAGACGTTGATTGTACAAACGGGGTTAGTTAGTTTCCTGTTTGTCGTCTGAATTGTGAACGATGTGACTAACGTGGCGACAGACGCACAGACACTCGGCGCTTCAGCCCAGTCCAAACTGGAGTGGTCTTTATTCTACTTGATGCCAGCGACGATAATCTTGCAGACACGACATAATTCACATTGTTTCGCGGACTATAAAAGGCCGGTCCACTGTCTCGCAAAATAGGTAGGGCAGTATGAAATCGAATTCGAATTTGAAAAGGTGATTTTCATCGCTCTGTAACACGATCTTTCGAAATTATGCTTCTTTCAAAAACATGATGTACGAGCATCAATTATTGAAGCAAAATTTTGAAAGGAGTGTTGAAGCAATTGTTAAAATGTTAGTTCACTTTTGAAAATAGCGCAGAAACCGAATCAGAGGTACAGTTAGGGAACTGAGAGAGTGGATTTCTATAAAGGCACCCTCGGGAGAGAGGTTTGTACTCGGATTGCAAAACGAATTCTCGAAAACGAGGACTTGTAGTTTTGAAGATCAAAAGAGGCCGACCAGGGGTTTAGGGAGAATTTCGAACTTGAGGAGGGGGGTGGGGGGGGGGGGGGGGACAAAGAAGTGCATACACACGTTGATAGATATCAGCAAATTATCAAAACTCTCTCATCCCTGTGCCTCAGAAAAATCAAACCTTGACTTGCATGTAAGCGCAATCTCCCACTCAACCCTACAACGGTACGAAAATGTCTCAAAATTTCAAGGTCCATTTTGATTAAAATTTGACAAACAATAGTTTAAAATCGAGCTAGGTAGTGTATAGTTATAAAAGGGTGTAAAAATCGACTGATTCCAAAATCCAAACAGTCGTTTAAACTTCAAAGGCTATGGACGTAGATGAAAAGGCGCAACACATTGGCGGACGTACAGGCTGAAAACTGTATACAGCTAACGCCCCATACGTTTCGGGGTGGCAAGCGCTCGGTCCATCAGTCTAATTCTGTCAGCAAGTCGACGCCATTGTGACCCGGAATCAGTCTACATAATAACACTTTGGCCGGCCGCTGATTTGTCTCATGTTGCTCTCAAATAGGTCATCGCCTACGTTTGAATTGACTCGTCTGGAATATTTCAGTTGATTGGAAAAGCGTACCTACGGTTCGCTTTTCTGACCAACTGATATATATATATATATTCCGTACGACAGAATCTGAAAAATTTCTTTAAGTTCCTTTTCTGTGAATCAAAGCTAGGAATATTGTTCAAGCGAGACTTGATTCGATGGACATGGACATTATGATGACATCACAATCAGAAATGAAGACTCACTACAGGCGTGGTGTTATGAATACGCCGGGTAGTTCAACAAAATGTGTTAATATCTCGATGTTTTCAGGGGAATTGAATACTTATTGATTGAAATATCTATAACTGTGGCAGGAAAGAATACCTATATATCTTTGTAATGAAAGGCACATCAAATTACCTCAACGGTCGTCTGCGCGCAAATTTCCTCAAAAAGCGAGAAAACAAACAGCCCATGATAGCGTCGAATTCCGAAGAGAATTGGACTGGTGACCCGAGAGCTTAGTTTCGGGGCAAGCATTCGGGTCACCAGTCTGATTCTATAAGAAATTCGTCGGCATTATGACCTGGGAAAAGTGTAGCTCTCAAATAGATCATCGTCTATGTTTAGATTAACTCGTCTGGAATTTTTCAGTTGGTTGGGAAAGCGAACCTACGATTCGCTTTCCCAACCGATATATTCCGGAAGATTGAATCTAAAACATTTCATAAAGATTAATTTTCTTTGCATCCAAGTTAGAAATGTTGCTTAACTGGTAGAGTGCTGGAAGCCCATATTTGGGCTTTACTCTGAAGTGTGGGTACCATAACTTAAAGGACCATATTTAGAGAATATGCTTCATGTTATCTTTGAACTGAAATTATTTTAACTGTATGGATTTTCCATGTTACAATTTATGGGAGAGTGCCTGTAGGCACTCTCCCATAAATCGTAACAAGGCAAAGACACGTGATCAAAGTTAAATAATTTAGCACTCTACCAGTTAATGGAGACTTCGATGGACATTTTGATGGCATTACAATCAGAAATGAAGACTGACAACAGACGTAGTTTTATGATCACGTCGGGTAGTTCCAAACATTATGTTAGTATCTCGATGATTTCAAGGGAGGTAAATACTTATTGATTGGAATATCTATAACTGCAGCGGGAAAGAATACCTGTACATCTTTGTTAATAAAGGCACAGTAAACTACATCAACGGTCGTCTGTGCGCAAATTTTCACAAAACGTGGGTAAACAAACGTCCCATAACAGCGTCGAATTCCGAATAGAATTATACCGGTGGCCTGAGAGTTTGTCTTCGTAAGTATAAAAGAAATGTTTCGACAGTTAAAAGGTGCCTTATTTCGCTTGGAGAGCAGGATGTTACCTGATGCACTACTTGTCTTCTTCGAGTATCCACTTGGGCCTTACTTTTCAACAACACGAGAGATCACTGATTTAAACCTTCGGATAAACAACTTGTTTACTTCCAGGACAGCAGGTCGCTCTCGAGGCAGTAGGAGACGCTCAGTTTTCATTATACCATTATGAATTTGGCATTCAATGCGTTTTTAGAATAAGCCAGAATATATTTTCAATCTACAGCCCTGATGGTACAGGTTAACTGTATTACTGACTTGCCCTACAAATTAATATGGGTTCTATTAAAACAAGTCATCAAACTATTAAATGCTGGGGACACCATTGTGAAACATTAGGAATGATGTGGTTAAGGAACGGAGGGTATTCGGTTCACCTTTTATACCAACAAAAAGCAAGTTAATTAATAAAAGTAATTCAGATAAAAGTGAATGGAGTTTGATAATTCATTTGCAAAGTACAGTTTTTTATAGGGTGTGATACAGCTGTGCTCATATCAGACTTGTTGCTTTGCAGGCCGTGTAAGGTTATTTTGCCTACGGGCAAGCTGATTGTGGTGCCGGTGGAAACGGAATGGGAAGTCCCCCTCACTTTTTCAGATCCACAATCTCCCCCATCCTTTTATGCATAAAAAGAAATTAATCAACAATTATGAAATTATTATTATTATTATTTAACACACAATTTCAAAATGAATTGCGGTCTGCTCTTGCGAAACAAATTCTGAAATAAATGAAAAGATTAAATTTGTTGCTTCCAAAACATAGCTTACCACGTCCTCATTGGAACGAACTCAACGAACTCATTTTAACCTTTCGGACCCGAAAGGCCGCCTTTGTTGTTCAGGCTCGTGAGTACGACCTGAATTCATAAAGTAGATAGTTGCCCAGTGAATTTGTGTGGTAGACCAATCACAATTTTTAACGTGCAGTCCCAAGGCTGCGCGTTGAAAATATTCATTGATCTTCTTCCCCCAAGTAACAAATATAGAACCAGCTGATGGCTGTGAACTGGCATTTATAACTTTCCAAAGTGTGATTTACTGGGATTTCCGGGTTTGATTATAAACGATAACTTCACAAGTGAATTATGCAATCAACAATTGTGTCATGTATCCGTGCGCGCAAACGAAGACACTTTGCCGTGGGTGTAAAGGGGACTTCATTGGGTTTTTTTGCTTTTTTAACCCTTTACCTAACATGAAAAGCAGACGACACTTGCAAAAAAAATTTTGAATAAATATTTTTTTCATTTTTTATCTCAAAAACATAGGTTATGACCCCTCATTGGAACGAGCTCGACGAGCTCGTTCCAATGAGGGGTCATAACATATGTTTTAGAGACAAAAAAAAAAAGAAAAAATAATGAAAATTAATTGGCGATTTTTGAGAATAGCGCTGGCCGGTTTTGGTCGTTACGTTAGGTAAAGCGTTAAATAAATTAACTGGATATTTTTTAGCACAGTGCTGGCCAGTTTTAGTCGTTACGTTAGGTACAGGGTTAAATAATATAATTATCGTTAATAATGAAAAGTAATAAACAGAGTGATCGCTTGACTGGACTGGTTACGTGAAATAATTCATTCGAGGCGAGGGACTATATTGTAAAACACTCGTGTGCATTTGCGCACTCATGTTTGTACAACGTCCCTCACCTCTCATGAATTATTTCACGTAACCAGTCCAGTCAAACGATTACTCTCTATGCATTATACCATCAGAGTTCAAAGAGCTACATCTATGTTCTCATTGTTCTGGAGGGAAAAACTGAAAAGAGACTCAGTGATCACTATACCCCCACCCCTCTTTCGTTTTAGTTCTGCTGCCACTCAGCTCATGTGGACGTATTTAAACAAGATGCCCCAAGGGGTCTTAATCACTCACCTGATAAAGTGGTTCAAAGAAGATAACATTCGGTTAGACATGGTACATCAACATTACAGAGGAATGAAGTCATGAAATTATTCATAACTCTAGTGTCCATGTCAGATGATTATTATCATAGGTCGTCCTGGCTGCTTCCAATTATATCAGCTGTAGAACAGCACTGCCAAACTTCCAAGGGTTATTACGTCACTGCAGTTTGAAATGCAAATTTTATGGAAAAAACCCACTTAGGAATGGATTTGAACAAACTTGGACCTCCCCCCCCCCCCCCCCACACACACACACACACTGCCTATACCCCTCCCCTCCCCCGAAGACAGCCCAACTTTTAAAGTAGAGACTGAATCTGATCTTCCCAGAGATGTTGTATACCCAATATGAAAAGATTCTGATAGGTGGATCTGGAGAAAATTTTTTTGAAGAAAGTCCCTCATATTGCATTAAGTTAAAATTCAGGCTCCCATCAGGAGCCCAAATATTAACACAGGGACTCGATTTGAACAAACTGAATCTGCCCCCTGCCTATCCCCCTCCCCTCCCCCCGAAGAGTGCCCAAATTTTAAGGCAGGACTGAATCTGATCCCAGAGATGTTGTACACCAAATATGAAAGGATTCTGACAGGTGGATCTGAAGAAGAACATTTTTGAAGAAATTTCCTCATATTGCACAAAGTTAAACTTTGGGCGCCAATAGAGAGCGCTGGTGGATCTGAAGAAGAAGATTTTTAAAGAAATTTCCTCATATTGTACTAAGTTAATATTTGGGCCCTCATGGCAAGCCCAAATATTATCTGAGAGACCTGATGCGAACAAATTTGAATCTGACCCTCGTAGCAATGATGTTTACCAAATATTAAAATATTCTGACCAGTGGTTCTGAAGAAGATTTTTAAATACCACATTCCGAATTTCGTTTAAATCGGACCATCGGTTCAGAAAATAGAAATTTGGGGCGGGGCCAAAAATCTTGCCCCTCCCATTACGAAGGCAAATATTGCTTCACGAACTTCGTTTGAACAAACTTGATTCTGCACCCCAGAAGAAAGCTACATATCAAATATCAGGTCATTGCACCCACTGGTTCGTGAGAAGATGTTTCTAGAATTTTGGAGCATTTTCCCCCACTCGCTCTCTAAGGAGTGTGACAACTTTATTTGAACAAAAATAAATTTACATATGATAAGTACCATGCATATCAAATTTGGTTCAATTTAGCCTAGGGGTGTAGGGGGAGAATTCGATAGTGTAAAGTTCACGACGGACGGACGACGGACAAAAAGTGATCACTTGAGCTCCCCTTGACTTTCAGTCAAGTAAGCTAAAAAATCTCCATGGACTTTTGTTCACGTGAGGACGTACATAAAGCTGTTCAGTCATATATCGTTTCATCTAAAACCACTGGTCATAATGTTTAATGTTTTTGTACCATTCTAAATCTTTGCATCTCAGCTACTGACTTACAATTTTGATTTACCTCTGACGTCCATGTGCTTTTGGTGAATATTCGGGAGAAGTAACATCGCCCATAACAATCTGCGTTATAATTATTTTCTCAAAATATATCAAACATTAAATGATTGTGTACAATGGGCGTCTCGTTTGCCAGGGAGTGATCCCAATCGTATATCTTCCAGTCAGTTGATGATGAACATTCGCAGGGCTTATATTTCGCCGAGAATCCGAGAATCGATTCACGCAAAGATTCGCGTAACAAAACCAGCAAGAATCCATGTAGATTCTCGCTGCACCTTTGCTAGGATTCGTATGAAAAAAAACTGAGTCAATTTAACCCTTTACCTAACACAGCGGCAGTAAATTAACCAATACAAGATCAACATGACCTGAAATATCCAGACATTTTGTCAATAAAATTGTGCAAATATGGATGCCATTGGAACCAGCTCAACGAGCTGGTTCCAATGACATCCATATTTACAGGGTTTTATTGGTAAATATTGTTTATTTTTAATTTTTTTTTATCAAATTCAGTTTATGTTTTCAAAATTAAGAATCCGAGTTGTTTAAAGGGTTAACATGTGTTATCAGTATAAAACAGGGGTTAAGCCATGGTGGTCTCATTGAATTCTGGGACAGTCATAGCAGAAATGGATTCTTGCAGTCATTTTCGCGAGAATCCAAATGGATTCTCACAAATTTAGATGAAATATAAGCCCTGATTCGTGGGCCAATGAACAAAAAATATAATAAAATCCAGGTTGATTGCGTTTATTTGATTGTACGGGGTAATCTTCAAAATTACTGAACCGTTCTCCTTCTTATTTGGCATGCAACGTTCTGCACACTTCCGCGGGTGTCTGTCAACTTTCATTCCGACTGGACGTCTCAAGGATGGGCAGTCAGCTGATCGGTGCGAGTAGGGGGCAAGGGGGCTCAGTAGATAGAGGTGTAGTTCAGCGATCTGAACGTAGTGCCTACCCCTCTACGTAGAGGGGTAGCCACTACGTTCAGATCGCTGAACTAGTAGAGGTGCAGACTGCAAGCCGAGAGGTGAAAGGTTCGAATCCCACCTGCGGCAACCGCGTTGTGTCCTTGGGCAAGACACTTCACCCCCCATTGCCCTTTCGAATCGAGTTGTTTTTCAAATATTGAATATTCGCACGACATTAACTAGATTGCGTGTCAATAGTACGCTTGACATAAGAAAATTACTACTCGCCCTGTCTAAAAAATTACAAAAAAACTATTCAGACTGGTGGTATACAAATTTGGCAAATTCATCTAAATTTTCGTTCTACAGTAATATCAAAAAATGTTTCCAGCCAGAAGATTATCTCGCAGTAGAAAAGAACAGCGCCATACGACAGTCCTTCACAAAATTAAGAATTAGCGCCCATAGATTGTCCATCGAAACTGGTAGGCACAAAAGACCACCGGTTCCCTCAGATCAAAGGTTTTGTCCGTTTTGCAAGGACAAGGTGGAGGATGAGATACATTTCCTGTTTGAATGTCCGTTATATAGCATGGAACGGGGAGCACTCTTACGGGAAGTGAATCACATCATTCCAGACAGCGCAAGTATGAGCTACCAGGAGATATCCAAAATACTAATTGGGGAGTTCAACTATGACATAACCCCACTAGTTATGCGTTACGTCCATAAAATCCAAACACAGAGACAAGACACAAGTGAATCTGTCCACAAAACTGCGTTGAAACGAAACTGATATTTCCAATTTTTTTTTTTCTGTTTGTTTGTTTGTTTTGTATCATTCATGTTTTCATATTTGAATATGTTTTACTATATGTTTCATGTCATATACCCATGTTTGGGAATGAACGACAATAAATAAATAATAAATAAATAAATAGTGAATATAGAAGTCTGTCCACATACCAATTGCATCTCAGACAAAGAGTAGTGTCATTCCATTAATTAGTCTTTTTTAGAATTCATCATTTGCCCATTGACCAGTAACTGTTAAAAATACCTGAAGCATAATATTAACTTAATTTTGCCACGAATGATTGTCCAACATTTACTAAGGCCGTCTTATACAAAGAGATGCAATAAAAAACCGAACTGACCAAAAGGTATCCCTACGGCTCGATTATTCGAACAGAAGACAGGAAGGGATTACATCACAGCACAGAGGTTGTTTCAATTATTCAGTGAGAAGCAACGTTCCATGTACGATGTTCATTAACTGGTCCTTACGCAATAACACCATTTTTGCACAGTCAATTTACTCTGGATATAATTGGCGGCACGAAACCTTATTCTTGCAGCATGTGCCGGAAGCATGTTCAAAGTGTTTCTCCCTCTTCAGGGGCCAGTTTTATTGTATTGTAATTTGCGCCAGTAAATTATAACAGATTGTATCAGTCAGCCAGACTCAAAGAACTTTACGGCTAACTTTGATTGACCATCATGACCATTAACAGTTATAGCATTATGTAACTGAACAGCCATCTCTCGCGTCAGCAAAGTGATTATTATATTTTCACGGTCACTTTTCACTCGACTGACTGTGAAGACTGTTATTATGTAATATAACACGTACAATGGAGGTAAAAATGATCGTAACGGCAATAACCTTCCAACGATATTCATAAAATCCAAATTTAAGCCTCTTTGATTTTTTGTCAATATTTCACTGAAAAATGTAGCTTTAATACGACCTTTCAAGTACTTGCAAGCTAGTTACGTTTTGAAAAACGCATCTCTAAAAGGCGAAATCTCATCGTCTAAGTTGAAAAAGAAAAAAAATTGGAACTCCAAATTTTAACAAAATCCTTGTTGCGAGACGAAATGGTCACATTTTCGGCTCCAATTGTATCTTTGTTAATGTTCAATTAAGGACACTTGTAAAAGAAAGTCAGACACGAAACACGAAAATTTGAAAGGCCACTCAACGTTTATAAATACTTGGACCAAGGGCATGTAAATAGATACCTATATATGTTCACTATGATAAATGACTTACCTGTATATGACTGTCTGTGATGAGGTGGAGTCATACCAGTCTCTGTTGAATTTGGTATTTCCAAGCCCAGCCGTTCTGTAAAGATGGAGGAAAACAGACCTTTAAAATATTATGTAAGCCTTTCTTTTTGGAAACATAGTCAACTCTTACCTTACACAACAAGGAAAAACACTTACAGTACGACCGCCGCGGACTGGTCACTTTCCGCGGGCGGGCAACATTTCCACGGACGCAATCTTATGCGGTTGCCGAACGAAATGTTTTTTGCGCGCCGAAGGCGCGCAGGGACGATTTAGGGAGCAAGCCCCTTTCGACCCTCATTGGCTGTTTGTTTTTGTAGGACGTCGAGGCGTGGTAGAGGAGGAAAAGGAAGGAGGGAGGAGGCCTACCCCCTCTTGGGATTTTTGTGGCTCTTTTTCTTAGGTGGCGGTTGGCTTGGTGATATGGCTGGCGGTGGTGTAGAGTTTAGTGGCTGGATTGTGTCTAGTGTCTTTTTTCAATTTTCCCTGGACTCGCGGCTTTCGGCGACGGCTTGTTTCCCCAACTCAAGTTCTCGTTTGGCCAACTCTAATGCTCTCCTTATCCTTGGGTCTTTGATGGTGACTGCAGACTGAGGTGGCTGTATTCCTGTGATTGGCTCACCCGGGCTGTCCGGTTGAGAAGGAAGTGGGGAGTGAGGGGTGGGAGGTGGTGAAAAAGCAACCTCCGGAGGTTCCTCCTCAGTGTCCACCAGACGTTCCTCATCCAACAGTACCGGCTCAGGAGCTGGCAGTTGGTTGGGTGTACTAGTGGGAGTAGGAGGGGAACTGGCAGCTGCCTCCAGGACCTCCATCCTCTCCTCACCTCTTTCTTCCTATTCCGGAAGGCCTCCAGGCGCAGGGCGCTCCTGCGCTTGGTCGAAGGGCTCTTCTTTTTCTTCCTCTCACTCTTTTCAGGGCCTCCGTGCCTCTTCGGGTGAGGACCAGTGGGAGAGGGAATCCTCTCTCCAAAGGTACTACCTCTCCCCGAAGAGGGTGGTGTGTTGTTCTCTTCAATGATGAAATCCAAGGTCAGTTGGACGCTCTTGCCTTTTTCCTGGATAGTCCAGGAGATAAGGCAAGAGACGCCCAGAGCTGATATGGCTTTCTCTAGTCTAGCTGGTATTTCCATGTCAGTCGAGATGCTCACGCTCTGAAGTCAGAAGAGTGAATGGTGATGGTGCGCAATCTTATTAGATTCCAATCTCTAATTATAGGAATAATCATCAAAAATTTAACTAGAGGGGTGTCATTTGTGTGCAAAGCACACTATAGTATATCCCCGCATTCGCATTTGTGATTATTGTCGGGGCCGAATCAAAAATCCAAAACCTTTATGCACATCTACAGACCCTATTGATTAACATGAACACACTTTCAGTGTTTCAAATTGAAACCCCTAGAAGTTTTTCTCCAGAAACCATTCCTCTAACGACAAAAATGGTGCCCCTTGCGCCCCTCGGGGCCGAATCAAAAATCCCAAACCTTTATGCACATCTACAGACCCTATTGATTAACATGAACACACTTTTAGTGTTTCGAATTGAACCCCTAGGAGTTTTTCTCCGGAAACCATTCCTCTAACGACAAAAATGGAGCCCCTTGTGCCCCTCGAGGCCGAATCAAAAATCCAAAACCTTTATGCACATCTACAGACCCTACTAATGAATATGAACACACTTTCAGTGTTTCGAATTGAAACTCCTAGCAGTTTTTCGCCGGAAGCCATTCCTCTAACGACAAAAATGGTGCCCCTTGCACCCCTCGGGGCCGAATCAAAAATCCAAAACCTTTATGCACATCTACAGACCCTATGAATGAACATGAACACACTTTCAATGTTTTGAACTGAAACCCCTAGGAGTTTTTCGCGGGAAACCATTCCTCTAACGACAAAAGTGGTGCCCCTTACGCCCCCGAGGGCCGAATCAAAAATCCAAAACCTTTATGCACATCTACAGACCCTATTGATTAACATGAACACACTTTTAGTGTTTCGAATTGAAACCCCTAGGAGTTTTTCTCCGGAAACCATTCCTCTAACGACAAAAATGGTGCCCCTTGCGCCCCTCGGGGGGGGGGGGGGCGAATCAAAAATCCAAAACCTTTATGCACATCTACAGACCCTACTAATGAACATGAACACACTTTCAGTGTTTCGAATTGAAACTCCTAGCAGTTTTTCGCCGGAAACCATTCCTCTAACGACAAAAGTGGTGCCCCTTACGCCCCCGAGGGCCGAATCAAAAATCCAAAACCTTTATGCACATCTACAGACCCTATGAATGAACATGAACACACTTTCAATGTTTCGAATTGAAACCCCTAGGAGTTTTTCGCCGGAAACCATTCCTCTAACGACAAAAGTGGTACCCCTTACGAACCCGTGGGCCGAATCAAAAATCCAAAACCTTTATGCACATCTACAGGCCCTATGAATGAACATGAACACACTTTCAATGTTTCGAATTGAAACCCCTAGGAGTTTTTCGCCGGAAACCATTCACGGACGGACGGACGGACGGACGGACGGACGGACGGAGACAACCAATATATCCCCGCATTTTTTCAAATGCGGGGATAATTAATGACGCACCGGGTTGTACCCGGTGCTTCATTGATTAAACTTTTGTCGATCATGATTTTTATTACCTGGTAAACTCATGCGTGAACATCACGCGTGGATTACGACCATTCCGCGGCGACTGTACTGTACAAAAATATTTCTGAACAAGAGCAACGCGAAGCGTGGCATATGCCCCCGACTGCGGTGTCCTAACGCCATGGCGGCTATATTGAATTGGCTAGTTGGACCAAAATCGAAAAGAAGCATTGCCTAGTCATCCACAAGTAATCCCTAAAATTATGATTTGAATAAGCGGTTATTTAGTTATTGGGCGGAAAGAAAACGTTAACGGACGCACATGGTGGAAACATAATGCCCCCGAGAGGGTCGGGGACATAAAAACTAAATAGTTTCATTGTAAAGCACCGGAGTCCTCACTGGAACGAGGTCAACGTTCAGGGACGTAGAAAGCATTTCGAATGGGAGTGGGATGGGTTCTGGTCTGGGGGTGGGTGTTACGACCATAGAGGTGCACCCACAAACTGATATATATCAGTGATCGCCCGTGTACCTTGGACGGGTAATATGGCTAATACAATACAGAAAATTATGGTTAGGACTAATGCACCTCTTAAGTTGGGAATACTGCACATCCTGGGCTCCATATTGGTGTCCGAGCAAGAAGGGGAATTCGTTAAATATAGAGCCCAAAATGTACACTGTTCTCGAGTTGAAATGTCATGGAAATGCCAAATCATGCGAGGGAATCTTTAATCCCATCTTAACCCTTTACGCAACGTGATGGCCACAACCGGCCAGCGCTATTCACAAAAATCGCCAATTAATTTTCATTTTTTGACTCAAGAACATAGGTTATGACCCCTCTTTGGAACGAGCTTGTCGAGCTCGTTCCAAAGAGGGGTCACAACCTATGTTTTTGAGACAAAAAATGAAAAAAATTAGTTATTCAAAAATTTTGTTTGCAAGCATCGTCTGCTTTTAGGTTAGGTAAATGGTTAAGAGTAAAGCGTGAGTCTGGGCGCCTCCTCTTTCAATAGGACTGCAATGACGGGAACCAAAAAAGAGAAAAACGGTTTTTCGCTGACTGCAGCGGAGTCGTCATGGATCCTCTGATGATAGCTCGTGTTTATGGTGTAAAGATAAAGATATATCGATAATTTTTAATTAAAATAATTAAATAAATAAATAAATAAATAAATAAATAAATAAATAAATAAATAATATGTTTTATATTCTCATGGATAATAAATAAATAAATAAATACTCCATAGGCAAACCTTCACATCAACCTGGATCAACATTAGCACAGCTGTTCGTATTTTGACCAGCTGTCACCGTGTCACATCAAAATTGAATTCTTGGTATTTGTATTTATACATGTTGTTCACCTGCGACACTAGGTTTATTTCAGATTCATCTGACTAAAATTGATCGCAAGGAATGGGTCAAATTGATTATTCTGTTGAGGGTTCAGTGACTCCATTAGCATTTTTGGATTTGCATGTATCCTGTATTGCAGTTGGAAGAAGTAGAATACCTCGTTCGGTTCGACATGTATACCGAGACAAACGTAATACGTACAGGTTGGAACAAGAGTTAATTGAAAAACTGAGTAGGTTTCGGTTTTCTCAAAAAACCAAGACGAACTTGACCGCAAACCAAACCGCACCAAAATGACCGCAAACCAAACCGCACCAAAATATCAAACCTGCACAGCACCAGTTCGAACATAAACTCATTGGTTGTAACTTTGACGTAACGATACGTTACATCAAAATTGTACTCCGTGAATGTAATTTTCATCTTTGAAATGCCACAGTGGACTCAGTCTCGCCCAAACCCTAAAAATGTTCGTCTGCAGGGTTATAACTAAGAAGGCATGTAGAGCTATAACAACCCCCCCCCCCCCCCCCCCCCCCCCCCCCATCAGTCCTCCATCCCCAATACTTTTTCCAGCTGGGCCATGTTCTTCTTGATCGGATGGAATCTTTAGATCTCGATTCGCTCTTGCCAGTAATCCTTACCGGACGAGATTTGATATTTGAACTTCTATCACATCCAGAGTGCGTCATACAAAGGAAAGTCAGTAGGTCTATTGGGGGCCCAGCATCACCAATTTGGGCTACGACACTTGCTGATTAAATATGAACTTGGGACGTCCAAGCATTCCGAACACTATATGTATTTATCCACGAGTAAATTTCACAGAACATTGATTTTTTTAACCTTCATCCCCAATGACTAATAAATCAGGCCTGGCATTTTCAGGAGAGCGATTTATTGGCTCGCCTACAGCTTGCTTTAAAAAAAATTAAGGAGGGCGAAAACTAGCCCTCCTGACCTTAGAAAATAATGATTAACATAACCGCCTATTCCTAAAACCCACATCTTTTCAGACCTATGCTATGTTAGTGGTCTCTGTAAGACGGCCACACTACCCCTCCCACGCCTCCGGACCTTGCCGAGGCCCGGAGGTTTGGGAGGGGCAGTGTAGTCGTCTCACAGAGACTACCTTGTTATAGCAGCACCAAATAAAATGTACAAGGCCCACTGGGCAGAATTCATTAATAGTAAAACTTCATTTTGCCACATTTAGCTTTTGTAAGCTTGAGGGGAGCTAATCGCTCGCCTAGAGCATGCGAGATGGGGGGGGGGGGGGGGTGCCAGGTCTGCTAATATTCTAACTACATCATCAAGGACATGGAATACGCTTTCCACGAAGCATTCCTTGGTGATGTACTTAGAATATTTAATCAGCCCAGACAACTTGAGTCAACATATACAGTGGGGACAAATCTGACAAATTAGGTTTGCACCCCAATGTCGGACTGAAGCAAACACTCAGACAAACATCGATCAATGCCAAACGATTCCATCACTTTATTAGGTGTTTTAATTCGTATCAGGAATGCCATCGAGACTGAGTATTTAAGCCTCCTTTATTTTCTATTAGGCAAATATACTGAAATATGTTTGACGAGTTAAAAAAAAAAAGCCTTAAAGGCCGTCATCCTCAATTTGGGAGGGGGGGGGGGGGGCAAAGTGGGATGTTGCACATAAATATGGGCATTATGTACGTATAAATGTGAGGAAAGTGGCCAGAGAATTGCGACCGGATAGCGACCCATTCGCTATCCGGTCGATATTCTCTGTTCGATTTTGTGAATTGTGATCAGAGTGCTCTTTTGGTTAATGGTGAGTTAACCATCACTCGGTCCATAATTATCTCTCATAAAGCATTTGGCGGTAGCGGTTGGAAAATATTTTTACCTATCACATGTAACAGTTGGCTGAACTGTGGGAACCTCCGGCCGTTGCCCCCTCCTCCTCCCACTAACTTTCTGAAGGGAATCGGAGGAGCGGGTAACGACCGGAGGGTCCAAGTTAGGACTAATGTCACATGTACATATTCGTAAACATGTTGAGGCGTGGTCTTGGGGTGATTAGTTTAGTTATGGTTTCTGCTCCACAACAGGGTGGAATTACGAATACCAGTTTCACAAATCCATAGGAGCCTTTGGTTACGCCGGACTGTATACTCTTCAATCGCCTGTCTCTGTAGTCATTATTCAATCAAACGCTGTCTTCTGATAATAAAGCACAAAAGATTGAACAAATGAAGTGTGTGCGGGGGTGGGGGTAGGGGTGGATGAAAATGGGGGCACTGGTGATTTTAATTCGCTGTCCAAAAAGAAAGGCAGATCTGTGCGGCAATCAGTTATGGAGACACTCCCTCTGGATTGCTTCTCATCTTTCATTCACATTTTGCCATTTAGGAGGTATAATTACAAAAGCTGCTTCTCTTATGAGATCGAATCACGAAAAACAAATAGCAATTGAGAATTCAGTGGGGTTGGGGGTGGGGGGGGTGTTAATGTGTGTGTGACTCACCACCCCCACCCTGTACCAAATAAGTTTTCCTGTCAGCACAGTTTCGTTAACTTTCTTGTAGATTGGCGTTTAAAAGATAGTTTCGTCCTGGCTAGACTTTATACCCGGTGCTTCACTGATTAAATTTTTAATGATTATTTCTATAATTGGTGTCTGGAATGTAATATTATTGCGTCCGCGGGAAAATTACCCACCCGTGGAAAGTGACCAGTCCACGGCGGCCGTACTGTTCGGTACGTGTTAATTTGCTGGGCCACGACCACTACGTGGATGTTTCATTTATCCTCAAATAAATTTCAAATAAGTCTTGAGTGTTTAGGTATAATCTCAGATGTTCATTTATTTATTTATTGGTGTTTAAGGTCACATATTTCTGCACAATGGCTAATCGTAAATCGTGACCACAACATGGAGATAAAGATCTGTCAACTGTTTATACCCATGTTGCCCATTTTGGAGACTCCCACTGTGTCCTATTTTACCAGTAAAACAGAGTTTGTTTACCACAGTAAACAAGCACTGCCTCACTTCCCGGGGTTCCCACGTGGGATAATCTCAGATGAGTAATATTCCAACCACATCATCAAGGCACGCCTTCGTTCAACAAATGAATGCCGTGATGACGTGATTGAAATATTTTATCACTCGGGAATTGAGATGAGCCATCACATTCGGGAGAAATCAGACCCCCCCCCCCCCCCCCCCCCCTCAATCGGTCATCTTTGTAAGGTTTCGCATCTGTTCTACAGGACATTCTACAGTGGTGTGGATATAAATTAAATGCGCACAGAGTATCTTAACTTGATCGCGAATTGGTAGCGACTCGTTCAAGGGTGTCGGAAGCGGGGGGGGGGGGGGGGCAGCTGCCCCTTGCCCTGAAACTGGGGGAAAGGGAGTCAAGGCGTACCTTCTTCGTGGAAGTGCACCAGAGGAAAAGATTATACTTTCCGGAAACTGTTACAGAGAAACTCCCCAGTATTCGTTTCTAGGGGTGTATCAGGTATAAAGGCGAAGTTGGGTCGATAATCATCAAACAAAGAAGCTACACAACCGACAGGGTGATCTCTAAAGCTTTATATCGTCCCTTGAGTGGAACACGGCGGCATCTGCAGTTCTTTAGCAGTGCAGATAGCTCCCTGTTCCTCTCAGGGGACGATATAGATTTTAATATCAATACTATTGAGTGTCGCATTACAATTTAAGGTACGCTGTGAACTCACGGTCTTAACTCATACCCAGAGTCGTGTGCCCTTTTTGGATCCCCCCCCCCCCTGCCCTCTGGTGCTTCGGGCACCCTTGGCCCCGGTTGAAATTCTCGGTTCGCTTTTTTATTTGTAATGGAGTACAGCACGGATTGCATTTTATCGGGGCTGTTCAGTCCAGGCCCGAGATCAGCTCTGAGAGTGCTTCTGTCGGGGCTGTTTTTCCAACCCCGACAAAAATTTAAAACAAAACTAAACTATTACGGCATGTTTACAAAAATCAGCCCCGAGTAGGCCCCGACCCTCTAATCTCGGCGACTTATTTCAGGCCTCGACCATTTATCAAAATGCAAACCCTGGTACAGGAGTCAATTCTATAAAAAACTTCTACAACTGTATTTTCTAGAATTGTATTTGCTACTTATTAATATAACTGACTAAAATAAATCATTAGCATTTTAAAAGGTATGGCAATTTGCCAACTGGCAAATTGATACATCTCTAAAAATGCTAATGGTTCATTTCAACCCATTTAAAGTCATAACTAGAAAATACAATTCTAGAAAATACAATTATAAAAATTCTATAATATTGGCCCCAGCACGCATTCTGAAATAAGGTAGGAATAGCCCAGGATATTTAAATTTATTAATGACATCAAAGCACTGCATCCATCCAGTTCAAGGCATCAATCCTTGCGACATCTCAAAAATTGCCCACTCCTGACATAAAAGGTGCAAAAACTCAGCCCTCCAGATCAGACACAGTTGTACCACGTTTAAAACTGGTCCAACACTTTATTGCAGCTGAACTGTATGCTGTCAGTAGTACAGTCTGGCCCCACATGTTTGACGACTTTGCAAAGGGAAGCGAATGGCCAATAATTTTGTATGTAACTGGATGAAACGTATTAAAAAGCTACATTACCTGATATTTTTACCCGTTCGAAGTGGTTTGGAATCGGCATATCTGAATCTGTGGTATAAACAAAAAAATCAAATAATAATGCGTTATGTTCAGTGCAATTCGGCGGCGAACTGGGAGAAAATGCCAAACATTTCTGTGTAGTTATCAACGAGAGTCGGCTATAAACTGCTCGGCGCCACTCTGTTAATTGTATGTCTGTGCGTTATAGAGGCGAGTCGCCGCGATAGAGATCTCAGCGTTATTTCCAGCCGGTTTTTACTTAGCTTCTCGCTCTGTTCAAATATTTTATATCTCGAAACATCGTGATCAAATTAAAAGTTCCGCCAACGGATTCACCGAATGTTTTAATTGAAATAAATGCTATTTGTTAGGGTCTCCTGTTCGTGATGATGTTTTAATCTGAGTTTGATCGACAGCGTGCAAGCCCGCTGCGCTGGCGTTCATCCCCAACAGTTTTGAGTCGCCATAAAACGTAATAATGTCAAAAATATGATAGACACAAATCCCTTGGCTACTGGCAATTTAATGATTGAATACAAGTAGATATTTTTCCTCGCTTCTGAATTTCGCTCCATTTTCGACTCCGTCATAAAGACGAGTTCCACCACCAGGCTGGCATTCTTAAAAATGCAGGAGGGCTACAAATCGCTTTCCTCACATGGACTAAGGGAGCGATTAGCTCTCCTCAAGCTTACTTACATAAGCTAAAAGTGGCAAAATAAATTGTACCATTAATGAATTCTGCCTAATGGGCTTTGTACATTTTACTTGGTGCTGCTAATAAGGTAGTCTCTGTGAGACGGCTACACTGCCCCTCCCACACCTCAGGGCCTTAGCAAGGCCCGGGGTGTGGGAGGAGCAGTCTGGTCATCTTGAAGAGACCACTAACATAGTAGAGATCTGAAAACCTGTGGGTTTTAGGAACAGGCTGTTGTGGTAATCATTATTTTCTAAGGCTATGAGGGCTATTTTTCGCCCTCCTCAATTTTTTAAGGCGAGCGGTAGGCGAGCGAATAGATCGCTCTCCTGAAAATGCCAGGCCTGCATCATGCTGTTGAAGGATCGTCTCATTGTCCAACCCAACATGGTCACAGGAATGTAGAGATGGGCAATATAGCGAAAAACCGAACCGATATCATGGGGATACCAAAAAATAGAATCGAATCAGTCACTGAATACCGAAACCGTCTGAATTTTCAATTTTTCCTACATTCGTTATTTGTGAGCCCCTGTTGTTGCTTGAAAACAGTTGAAAGGTTCATTTTCATGAAAGAAGGGACTGATTTTCTTTTCAGCTTTGTTAACCCTCAATGGCCTGAGCAAATGTCCAGAATTCTCACTAGACTATAACCTGTATATGACCAGTTGCTTAGCGGTGATTACTAGTTAAGTCTTGGATGTCTTAACCCTTTACCTAACGTGAAAAGCAGACGACACTTGCAAAAAAAATTCTTGAATAACTAATTTTTTTCATTTTTTGTCTCAAAAACATAGGTTATGACCCCTCGTTGGAACGAGCTCGACGCGATCGTTCCAACGAGGGGTCATAACCTATGTTTTTGAGACAAAAAATGAAAAAAATAGTGAAAATTAATTGGCGATTTTTGAGAATAGCGCTGGCCGGTTTTGGCCGTTACGTTGGGTAAAGGGTTAACAGGCAATCAAGACCTGACTAGAAATCACTGACTGTTTTGTCTATTGTCAGCAAAACCTCCTAAAGATGGCATGGTCAGGTCACGTGGCCACATGCTCGGAGATCGCAAAAGCCTGAAAAATAGTTCTTTAAACATTAAGGTGCGTTTAGAACAAGTCACAAAATTACTGTAGATGTGATTTGTGGTCGTAAAAGAATGCCATTGTTGCGCTCATTGGCAGTGTCATTTATAGCGTTGTGATAGAATGATACTACAACAACTTATTCTGTTTTCCTGATGTGAATTCCTCTTTGGTGCTATTAGCAATTGCTAAATCTCAGTCAAGTCAGATACCGAATACCGAGCCTATACCTAGGTATACCCCCCCCCCCCTCCCCCCCCCCCAAAAAAAAATAAATAAAAAATAAAAAATACCGAGACCGATACCGAACTCAAAATTCCAATACCGCCCATCTCTATTCACTGTCCAACCCAACAGGCTCACGGGAAAGCCACCGTTTTACCGAATAGGCTCACAACGCCGATTGTGTTTGCCCCTGCTCGTGAATTTCGATCGAAAGCCTGTTGGCCTATGAGATGATCCTTCAACAACATTATTAATTATTTATTTATTAGTGTTTAAGGTCACTTTCTGCACCTATGACTATCTTACGACCGCCACACACAAAAGAAGTCAAGTTTAGCCAATCCTGTAGACCTATGCTGCCCACTTTTGAGGACTTCCACCCCAAGGTATTGGTTCCAGGTTTTATTTTACCAGCAAAGCAGAACTTGTTTTCCACAGTAAACTAGCACCACTCCACTTCCCGGGTTCCCACGAGGAATTCAACACCATGATAGAAATCGGATTATGTTCGCAAAACACAAGGCGACTGCGGACTTAATTGACTTGCAGACACAATCAACTTGTGTTTTGCGGACGTAAATGTACAGTACACTCGACGTGGAC
Source organism: Pictodentalium vernedei (assembly GCA_031216915.1). Taxonomy (NCBI): domain Eukaryota; kingdom Metazoa; phylum Mollusca; class Scaphopoda; order Dentaliida; family Dentaliidae; genus Pictodentalium; species Pictodentalium vernedei. The sequence goes on along the minus strand of CM062292.1, from coordinate 301,768,961 downwards.
TGGTCGTAATCCGCGCGTAGGCAGTGATGTCCACATATACGTTTACCAAGTAATAAAAATCATTAGCAGCAAAATTTTAATTAATGAAGCACGGGATTGTACCTGGTGCGTCATTAATTAAATTTTTGATGATTATTTCTATAATTAGTGTTTGGAGTCTAATATTATTGCGCCCGTGGAGATATTGCCCACCCGTGACAAGTGACCAGCCCATGGCGCCTGTACTGTATACAAGCAGACAGAATTTCGATAGCAATCAAGATCCAGTTGAAATTATCTTTTTTCCCCACAGCGCTATAGAAGCTCGCCTGTCGAAAAAGTTATGTAAATGCACAGAACGACACACACGTGTGAATGTTTTAATCGATATGGCACAAGTGCCAGCGCGGAAGGATAGAACGATAGGCCACAGGCCTCGAGTTTTATCCTTCCGCGATGGCACAAGTGTCATATCAATTAACCCATTCACACGCGTGTGTCGGTTCGGTGTTTGTTACACGTCATCACGTCTATAAAAACAATTATTAGAAGGACACTCAGCAATTCATTTGACAACTGTCAACAAAAAAGAACACATTTTATCGCCAACCAAATTTGCGAGGAGAACCCGTATTACTGTTTCGTCCCTTGAATTCCAATGTGTTCTGTGTGCCTACTGGCACACAGAACACATTGGAACTCAGGGGACGATTTTTATCGCCAGTGATTGAAATTGTAATTGCGTTGCACGATTTGAAGAAAATTCCAGCGAAAATTCGCTTCTATTTAAAAATAGTCCGTCAACGATTTCCGTTCCGCACATATGTGCGGAACAGATTTTCATTTTCCGCATGGTTTAGTGTTGCTGTAAATGGGGATTACATAGAATAGGCGTGTAATAAAGAACAGTGATTTTGAGATATATTCGTTTGTTTTTCCTTATTCGGTCTTCATTTCACGATACTTTATTTATGAAATCTCGTCCCACTTGTGTATACAGTACGGCCTTCGTGGACTGGTCACTTTCCACGGGTGGGCAATATTTCCACGGACGCAATAATATGCGATTCCCAACACTAATTGCATATTCCTGGTCTGTAGGAATAATCATCAAAACTTTAATTAATGAAGCATCGGGTACAACACGGTGCATCATTAATTAAAATTTTGCTGATGATGATTTGTATTACCTGGTAAACGCATGCGCGGATATCACTGCCCACGCGTGGATTACGACTGGTCCATGGCGGCTGTACTGTATGAGGGTCACAACCCGATCGCGATCTGACCTAGAAAAATTCTACTTTTATGATCATAGTACTCGCAGTAGGGTGCGAAATCTGCTTTACGCCAAGTGGCAAATTATGGTCCAGTTCCCATATCACAATGACAGGGAATACATGGTGGTACCCAGGGACGTAACTATGGGGTGGGGTTCAGGAGGTGTGACGATGACCCCCCCCCCCCCCCCCCCTGTAGTTTTCCAGTCGGGACATTAGAATAGAGTCTTAGCTTTCGATTCGCTCTTTCAGGTAATCATACACTTTCTTACAGGCTAGATTTCCTTCTTGGATGCAGTCGGTCTCATGTAAATGGAGATCTGTGACGGATTGGGGATGTGGAGGTCTCAGCATGATCTTTGACCAATTTTGAGTCTGGTACGTGCTAATTAAATAAGAAGTTGATAATCCCATGCATCACGAGTATTCACGATTACCAGATGTTTCTATTTATCCACAAACAAGTTTCCAGAGTTTTTTTTTCAACTATACAATCCCCATTTACAAATATTCCAACTACATCATCAAGGCATGTCTTCGAAGGTGTAGTTGAATATTTCTTCCGTCGGGACTTAAATCACGACAGTCCGGACAAATTAGATTTAACTGAAATTAACTCCCACCACCACCTACCCACCCCCCAATCAGTCATCTTCGCGACGCCCCTGATGGTGCCTTTAAGTTTGGCCTACATGCAATAAATACAGTTGTCAAGGTACACATTTCTTCCACGTTGACAATTTTTAGTATTAATGGTGTTTAAGGTCACATATTTCCGCACAATGGCTAATCGTGACCGCACACAGACGTATTGTTTACACTACTCAAGATATACATTGGTACATTTTCTTGCTTTTGCAATCCGCGATTGGGGCAATCTTGCAATGGATTTTTACTTTTCTAGAATTCCCGGAGTAATGGTTAATCGAACACCCAACTGTGGTACGTGCAAGAATACCTCTATTATCCTCGTGACACATGCATAATATAATAGTTTAAAAGTAAGTCGCTGAACTGCACTGGCAATAGTAATGAAATAATGTTATGGAATTGGGTCAACATGAACGAAGATTGCGTTCCCAGTTTCATCACCATTTCCCTCTCGACATGTAAATACAGAACGCCAATGGTGACTGAAATGTGATGACAGGCGCCAGCGTTCTTCATTTTTATGTCAACTCACGGCTGACGAATTCGGCTGTGTAACCCAGTGATGAGTAGTTGGTTGTTCATCGGAAAACCTTTAAACGAACTAAGTTAAAAAGTTGACACGTATGTTTGAAAGCATAAAAGTAGCGAGGTAGCTAATGCCTGATGCGTGGGGCGGTAGACCCGAAAAACTGTACTAGGAGACGCAGTTGAAGGGGCTACTTCAACGATCATAAAGTCTTTTGGGGTTCGACCCCAAACGTTCTTCCATCGCTACTTTCCGGGGGTCCTAGTAAGGACCCACAGCGTCGTCCATGGTTCGATTATAGATATGAGAAATTTCGGGATTTCAAACTCCAAATACCGCAAAATCTTTGCATGACAAATATTACAGTGCTATAGCCACAATAACGGACAGTGAATTAACCAAAACTTTCACCTGAAAATTGAACTAACTTTTTGACAAGTGATTTATTGACTTAAATTTTCATGATTTTTTTTATCAAAACTAGTCATAGCTGCTTCACAGCAGCCATGGCCAGATTTCTCTACTGTAAAATCTCACCTGTTGGAAAATAAAGACGAGAAAATTGAATCAGTGATGCTATTTGCGCTTGTTTTCCTTGATTTGGTCCACGATTTTTGCAATATTTTGTGAAATCTCGATTATTTGGTGTGAGAGTCGCGACCCGATCGAGAAAATATCGCTTTTGCCATCACAGTAACGTAATTAATTCTCTAAAATTGGTATACCAACGTGCAGAAATTCATAAACCAAAGTTAGGTTTTTGAACTGCCATGCCAGAATCGTTCATCAGACAGTACACTAGGAAATATTTATACAGTACGTGGAGAGTGTATTATCACTAAATCACCCGCAGAGTGGAGATTCCACCCGAGCAATAATTGCAAATTTGCTGCGAAGCGTAACCAGCACCAGCAAAGTTTCAGTCAATGGACCTCCGGGCTAAACCCGGAGGTCCATTGGCTGAAACATTGCTTGTGTTTTTTGTCGATATGTACAAAATTTGAAAGTTATAGCTTGGGTGATAACTCCACTCTGCGGGTGATTTAGTTACAATCCACTCTCCACGTACTGTATAATAGAATATAGCCCATTACAATCTAGCCCAGGTGGCCCAAATTTCTTAGTACATAAAGCCCCAGTCTTTTAGTCTGAGACTGGTCTAATTTGATCTCGGCAAGTCAGTAACATGTATGGTTCAGCCGGGGAATTAGCCCCATTAAAGACAAGTTTGGTAATACTAACTGATAGCCTGAAATGCCATTTTCTTGGCTTCTAGAGTCTTTTACTGGTGTCTAAGTAAATCTATTAACCCATGTGGGTCTAATTCCAACTTTGATCATTTTCTTCTGCAAAAGAACAGGTTCCCCAAAAGGCAGTCTCTGGGTAAACCCTTACTTACATTATAGTGATTTGGTAGTCGTTTCCGGGCAAATCTCGGATGTCTATATGGCAACCAAGACTTGCCTTGAAACAACTGCAGAGTCACTGGATGTAGACTGTGAACGTGTTATAAAAATGTATACAAATCTCAAAGCCTTTACAGGTTAAGTCACTTATGAAACTGGACAGAAGGCCCAAGAACAAACCAAACCAAACTGCATGTACATGTATATCTTATTCTCTTATGCCCTCAAATTTTGGGACGTTCCAGTAACTTGGGGACATCAGTTACTACTGTGAGTTTGTTGGAAATTAAAGGCCTGGACCCATACACAGATTTAGCGATTGGAAAATCATAAACTGTGCAAGACTGCGCAGATACAAGCCATACAATACGGTGGAAACCTGTTAATTGAACAGCCTTTATGCCAGTGAAAATTATTCAATTAAAAGGAGTATTCAATTAACAGGGATGTTGACACTTAGTTGTATTCTTGGGTTAAACTGAGCATTTAGTCTATCATATCTTGTTTGACAGAGCTCATGGAGCGCTGTCAAACAAGATACAATAGATTAAATACCTATATTTGATGTACTGAAGCCAAATAGGTCAATAGACCAGGAGAAGTTAGTGGTTGTCAGGGTAAATTCTCAACATATTACAAGATTTTTTATTCAATTAACAGGAGTGTACTCTATAAACTTTATTCAATTAACAGGCCAAATTTTTAGTGAAGGAATGGTAAATGCTTTTGTGTTTGGAAATTATATTCAATTAAGAGGGTTATTCAATTAAGAGACATCCAAGTAAGTGGACTCCACTGTACTAATACTGTACGTGGAGAGTGGATTGTAACTAAATCACCCGCAGAGTGGAGTTATTACCCAACCTATAACTTTCAAATTTTGTACATATCGACAAAAAACACCAGCAATGTTACAGCCAATGGACCTCCGGGTTTAGCCCGGAGGTCCATTGGCTGAAACTTTGCTGGTGCTGGTTACGCTTCGCGGCAAATTTGCAATTATTGCTCGGGTGGAATCTCCACTCTGCTGGTGATTTAGTGATAATACACTCTCCACGGACTGTATGGCTCATTTGTGACCAACTGACCATGCATATTGATCATTAACCACGCTGACTAAATACGATGAATATCCCGTCTATGTGGTTGGTGCGGGGTGGGAGCTCCCATGGATGGGGCGGGGTACGTCGGAACATTTCCTGTTAACATATAAGACCATCTGGTGGCGTGTGGTATTGATACAAAATCATTTAACTCTTTACCTGCTCAGTATTTTAAAACTATTTTCATGAAATCTATTCATAGTTGCTTTGAAGCAGGGATCGAACAGTGGACCTTTCGGTTTGAAGTCCAGTGCTGTAATCACTGAGCCATCGTGCTCCCAAAAACGCACACATAACGGCGCAACAAAATTCCTTACATCATGCATCGCACAAACCTGCAGCCTCTATGTACCAGTTGTATTTAAATTACGGGTGTAATCTGCAGGTAATACATTACGCAACATTATTTTAACTTATTTCACATTCACACAGGCATGATATTGCCGTCCAACGATATAAATTGAAATTGTGTTGCATGCAGAAAAATGTTAAAAATTATTCTTCATATCTTGTCAATAATTGATATTCTATACAAATAATATTGTGGTATACTTTTAACTACATCGAATATACTGGAAAATGGTCACGTAACATTGACAAAATAAAAAAAAGTAATTAGGTAAGAAATAAAATAAAACAAATAAGGAAAAACTGAAAATAATGGCATCCCTGTTCACGATAATTGCATGGTCGATAGAGCAGCCGTTGACAAAAACTTTGAAACCCTCTCTAAGAAACGCGCATGCAGATCCCGAATCAAGATTTCGTTTGCCGTTTATTGGGGTTTAATGTACTTTCGATGTGACCCCCCCCCCCCCCCCCCAAAAAAAAAAGAAAGAAAAAAAAGATCTCCCGGTCATGGGTTTCGACGGGCAAAGCTTGGGCAAAAAATTATGAAATACCAAGTTGGGCACATGTCCGTGCCTGCCTGGCGAAAATATACACACGCTTTTGAGTACTCGGTTGGTCAAAATCTTTTGCTTGCCCTGGCTTGCCCGACAAAAATATACACACTCTAAAATCAGTCGAGTTAAAAATTAATCCAAATCAACTGGGTTGGGTGAATATGAATGAACCCAATTGGGTCATATATTCACTGAACCCAGTTGATTTGGGTTGATTTTTTAACCCACCTGATTTAGAATGCTGATAAGAAACTTAAAAAAAATGCCTGGCTCGAATTCCACACCCAGGGAGGGAGTAATTAATAAGAAATGATTTTTATGACCATGACATGTTGAAAGCTCCCGGATGGTCGTGCTGCTCTACCTATCTGGTGTATAATTGACATCACTGTCATAAAACTCTTTTTTTATCTCTGGAAAGTGAATTCGTACGCATAAGTCTTTGATAAAAGCAAATAGGCAAATTCAAAATAGTTGGTCGATATGACCGAGCCATCGGACAACGGCGTCTTACACCCTCCCCCATTTTTTTTTTATTAGTTACGGCCCTGAAAACTGAACTATCTTTTCCCCCAAACTACATGTATTTCAAATCCCAGTAGTGCCGTATAAGGCATGAACTAACTTAAAGATAAACGTTTCTCTTACTGGTCAATACCCATTTCTGGTGTCGCTTCTTGGAAATCTCTTCGAGTACTGTGAGGAGAGATGGCAGGAATCTTTTTTGCGCACTCTTCGCTGATCACAGTCAGATACAGAAACGTTTTGTCTGGGAGATAAGTGCATGGACACACCTCCAAAACGAGGTTTAGGCGATCGGCGTTGGAGGAGTTTGTAATTGAGGGCAAGAAGGGTGTCTGATCGCCCCAATCGTGTGTGATGGAGATACAATTTGTAAGAAGGCTGTATAATGATGTGACAGAAATGGAAATTCCGTGAAAGGTGAAAGAAAACTATAATTGAACCATAGCATACACAGCGATGTGCACGTTCATTGTGCAGTGTTGTTCAGTAAAGCAGTAAAGTGCGCTGTCTTGTGCTGGTTTGTTATTAAGGCGCAAGTCAAAATGCTAGTGAAAAGGATTCAGGCCGAGAGAAAGGTTTTTGTTAGTTGGGTTAAACGTCTAAAAGAAATTTTATTTATTTATTTAATGGGGTTTAACGACACTTTCGACAGCCAGGGTCATCTCGTGTCGGACAGTTTTACGGGTGGAGGGAGACGGAGTACCCGGAGAGAACCACCGAGCAACGGCGAACAACTGTCAAGCTCCCAAACATACTAATTCCACACAAGCAAGGTTAGCATTGGTTGAAGACAAGTGCACCATCGACGTGCAGTAGGCCTTAGTACACAACGCCACCGTGCCCCCGCGTGGGCAATGGGGGTGAAGTGTCTTGCCCAAGGACATAACGCGGTTGCCGCAGGTGGGATTCGAACCAAACTTCTACAGGGTAAAAGTACATCCATGTACCCCAAATCAACTGGCCCCAACCTCTTAGCAAGATGCTGGTCATCGCGTGAATCGTTGTATCTGTGTGTGCTGGGTCGGGGTGTTGGGAGTGTGGCGCCCCTTCCAATGCCGGAAATAAATGTTTAAATTTACTTCCGAAGTGGTGTATTCTGGTACATTCTGCGGTGTGAGATTTATTTTCAGATTTTGAAGACGACGCTCGGAATGCATCTCATCGCAAGAGTTCAATACAAATTTGGACGACAGTAAACAAACCACCGCCGATGACCGTTGTTCGATTTTGCATGCTGAACACTGGTAAAGCCAAAACCACCCTCTGATCATACCAGGATTTACGCCCATGTGTACTTAGAACATTAAAAAAGCAAAAAGTCGGATTTTCGCAAACAATAAAAATTGACATTACATTATACTTTTACATGTTACAGGTACATGTACAACTTCTTCCGATGAAGACAGTATGTCGCCTCTCAGTCTGTCGAATATAGGCCTAATTTATTACCTGGAGATAGAAGTAAACTCCAATGATATGGATTACAACAAATGTAGGCTGGATCGTCTTTGGTTGAACAGCACGGAAGCTGCCTCATTGTCGCCTCGGGAACAATATTAGGCCACCTCCACACCTGGCAGCACAGAATATGAGGAGCAACACTACGTCTTCCTAAGCGTAAGGCTCCGTTTGGAAGCAGAACACACTCAGTAGTTTCCCCTCCCTTGCTTTCCACAGACTGTATAAGCGTTTCCAGCTGCTTTTCCTTCAACCTTTTCAACATTGACTGAACAACTGATTTTATTTCTAAATCCTCTTCACTTTCATTTTCACTTGTGGTTTCATTGTTTGTAGTCCTAAATTTCCACAATCGCTTCACGTGTGCAGTCCTCTTAGACCGGAACATACATAGCACGAAACTCAGCCCCCAAACCCAAGACACTCATATCCCTGGCGTTACCCTCTTTCTGTATATAATATTTTTTCTAACTGTACGATAAAAAAAAAACACCACAGAACAGAGGAAGCTGTCTGTTTATTTTCAAGTCAAACACACGGTCGTTTTCGTTAAACAAAAAAAAAACTAAATATTTCCTCCCACTGAAGCGAATTTATACGGATACGGTATCAGAACACAAACACGTTCCGCAGTCCACTATGTCCGCTGTAACACTTGTAAATATGAAAATTTTAATCCACACTTGTGTTTCTAAATAAACTCTCTGCACATTATACAATGGAAAACATCTTTATATCGGAGATTTTCAGCGTTTTTTATAGTAATTTCCACATCGAAATCTATTCGCTTCAAAACATCGGTGAGATCTACATTCGACCTGGGAATAGTCCATTTCTTAGTACAGGGTTGATGAGCTTCCAGTTCACACCTTTGGGAATATCTTGCGAGAAAGTATTCGGAATCGATTTCCGCTGATAATCAGCTATTCTCTTTTGTTACTGGACTTGAAATTGCTCAATATTCTCTCACATTTTTGTGCTGTAGCCTTTCTCATGTCCAGCAACACCAGTTTATTACCCACGAAAACCTTGCCAGGTGAACTAATGCCCTCAAGTTATTCTTGAGTATGTTAATTCCGATTGGCTGAATGAGATCACATGGAGAGTCTAGACTTTTTGGCGCGGCTGTTGTCTAAATTGATTGTTGCGCAAACAGAAGATCAAATTTCTCGTTAGCCATCAGAAGGACAAGAAAGTGGTCGTTTTTACATTGTTTTTGTCACGTTTCACTAATGCTTTATGCTGTAGACTTTAGCAATTCAAAAATATTTACAAAATTATGAATATCTGTGTGTTTTCCGGTGTGTTTACTGTTCCTCAGTGTGGAGTGTACATGTGCGTTTGTTTGTTAATATTGCCTGGGGAGTTATCAATATGTGGTCTACAGTAAGCTATGAATGGAATCCGCACGATTTCATTTTTGCTTTGAAGATAACAAACCAGTTGCGTTTTGTTATTTTCTTCTGTCTGACTATACACATATATATACATGTAACCAACTGAATATATTATATATGTTTTAACAATTGTCTAAATAAAACATCGGAATTTAATTCGCGTTTTGTTCATTGATAATACGACATCACTATGATTTGACAGCGAATAAATATCATCACCAGTACATGAAAGATGGACTCGCCCAAGTTGAGATAGCAGACGACTACTTGAGTAATTACGTGAGTGGCGCCTGACTACCCTCTTGTCTCCACACTAGCCAGCAAGTAATAAAATTCAAATGGTCTTTACAGAAGCTTTAGTAATTTATCACAAACCTATCTAAACAATCTACTTTAGTTGAATTAAATTGACTGTTTACCGCAGAGTCGATATCAACCCTTCTTCTACGAGAGTACAGCAATTGACAAAATCTGATTGCTTCTGCCAACTGGACAAACAGTGATGTCATTATTTGGAGAGCCGAAGTGGTCGTCGCCTCCATATCACAGATATGTGAGAGCTCAGTTAATTAGTTGATTTCAGCTAATTTATTATCGAAATACAGAAATGGTACTCCAATAACTTTACATGAAAATGGCCTTGAAGACTGTTCAGATTTCATGTATATTTATGGAAATAAAATGTAAGTCAAGTCATAAAAATGGTTTCCAATATAGGGGCAACACACACTATAAATACCTCAGATTCTCTCTTGGGGCATTAAAGTTTGCAAAATTATTTCAGGTGTGTGGGGGTGGTAATCCTAACTAGGACCCTCTGGTCGTTGTGCGCTCCTCCCACTTCTTTGATCAGAGGGTCTTAATTAGGAAGGACTAGGGGAAGCCCAGAAACCCCACACAACGGCCTTTAAAATATCATCCCCCCACCCCTTCCCCAAAAAACTGACTAGGGCATTTCCTATTATAGAATCCTGGCTATGTGTCTGTTACTGAAACAACCTGTTTTTTCATAAATTCTCCGGTTAAAACACGGTGTTCGATTCACACTAACAAGAATCGTCACTTGTTAATTTAAGTCAACGAGATAACGCCTTTTAGAAACCCTTTTAAAAAAAATTCTGAATAGAGAGGGTCCACCCACCCATCCTGATATGTAGAATCGAAACCATAAAAAGTTCACACAGAAATTAGCGATGCCGTTTAACGCCGCGTGAAATTTCTCAGAGAAATGAGCGATGCCAAGTATCGCTGCGTGTTACACGTGGCCCGCGGAGTATAGGGCCCTCGAAGCTTCGTGCTTCGCTTCGATTTCGAATATTAAGTTGCTATTCGATTCGATTCAAAATCGCCTGCCTAATTCGTTTCCTTTCGAGTATTTTCTCAGGAATATAGTTTGTTATCAGTCATCTACGTTATCTCACAAAACGGGGGCGCGGTGGCATCGCGGTAACCGGTTCTCGTCAGATCACCGAAGTTAAGCAACGTCGAGCGCGGTTAGTAGTTGGATGGGTGACCATTTCAGAGACTGATTCGCGCTCCCACGTTGTGTCCTTGGGCAAGGCACTTAACCCCGATTGCCTACATGGGGGCACGATGACGCCGTGTACTAAGGCGTACTGCACGTTGATGGTACGCATGTCTTCAACCAATCTAACCCTGCCTTTGCTGCAGTGCGGAGTTACGATGTTGGGGAGCTGGCAGCTGCTCGCTATTGCTCGGTGGTTCTCTCCGGGTACTCCGGCTTCCTCCACCCGTAAAACTGTCACGGTCATGATTAGCCATTGTGCATAAGTATACGACCTTAAAAAACAATAAATAAATATCCCACAAAACGTGCCACCACCCATCCTAATTTCCGTCTCACATGTCACCGCCACCGTTGAAAAAAAAAGGTTTCCAAACAGTGTCGGCTAAGTTCTGCTGCTAGCGGCTAGCTTTGTGCAGAGTCTAGTGCCGGTGATTCTCACTGTTCCTGTTTGAACTATAATCCTTATTGTGTAATATTTCAACTACATCATCAAGGCATGCCTTCGACGAAGGCATGCCTTGATGATGTAGTTAGAATATTTTATCAGTCGGGACTTGCGCCATTTCAGTCGGAACAAATAAGGTTTACAGTCCCTCTCTCCAATGGGTCATCATCAAGATGCTCCTGATTCGATTCGAGGTTCGATTCGAATAATCGACTGATTCGATTCGAGAATGTGTGATTCGCAGGGCCCTAACGCGGAGATACTTTGTATCGCTAATTCCTACTGTAAAATGTATAGTCTTCATCCGGCGCCAGAAATCGAAATGCTGCCAACTCCATTGTTTGCAAGCCACATTATCTGGAATGACAAGATTAGGGAAACTTATTGATGTTTCTTTAAGGTATATAAGTAATGGGAAATTTATCTTAATAATAGGTGGCATCTTATTTTTGATGACATCAAATAGCTAAAAAGGCATTAGTTTTTCACTTTCGGGTATTCCAAACTGCGAAGCATTGTTCATATATATGTTACAGTCAATGTCCAAAATCAGTCAATTTGTAAATTGCCTGAAATTTTTAGTCAATTCGTAAATTGCCTGTTTCAATCAGTCACTTTGTAAACTGACCAAAAAAGTCAGTCAGTTTACAAATTGACTGAAAAATAAAGCAGATTTCTTGACAGATTGCCTGAATGTAATTTTTGTGTGCACAAATTGACTGACTTTTTTAGTAAATTTACAAAGCGACTGATTGAAACAGGCAATTTACAAATTGACTAAAAATGTCAAGCAATTTACAAATTGACTGATTTTGGGCATTGACTGTAACATATATACGGACGGAAAGCATAAAAGTAACAAATGATTATTTTGATTAGATTTTTGATGACATCGAAAATAACTTATCATCTATTTTCAAGCTAACCTTAATTCAAGTCAGTACGATATTGTTGAGTGTTCATCTGCAAATCCATCATGAGACAATTTTCTGCATGATGTTGCCCGCGGGGGTAAAAATGTAATGTCTGCCAAATAATGAATTAATTGGTTTTCTTATCATTTTTATGCCGCCCGTCGTCCGTCATTCCGTCATTTTTCCATTGAGATAATTGGCTGATTTCTGGTGTGTGGCGTTGCCATGGTTACCTACAAAGCGAGTACCACTTTGGTTTCGGTCGGATGATTTTTCGTGGAGTTATTGACCTTGAACTTAGTTTGTTATGTGAAACTCCGAGAATCTGTTTTCCGGACTTTTTTTGCAGATGGGTCGCACTGATACATCCAGTTTTTAATCTTTTTTCCGGGGACGTGTTAACGGTTGGGAACCTATTTTCTTGAAGCTGAACCAGTAAGGGGGGGGGGGGGGGGGGAATGGGTGAACTTAGGTGGAAAGTTTTATTTTGTTGATTTTTTACCCACCCATCCTTTCCTGCATATTTTTTCCTTGACATTTTGGAGGACCCACCCCCCTCTCATACATTTTATATACAAAACTTTGGCACTCGAACACTAACTCGAAACGCGTAATGCACACTGATTCAATGCATATTTTTATATGTCCAAACATGTTTCCATTTACTCTATCAGGTGCATTTTTGAAGACTAACCAGCTTCACATCAGTTCACAAAGACACATTACTGTATAGCTTGAACCCTGTGTGGACCCGGTTATAATAAGTCCACATTTGGTAGTCAGGCTGTTAAAGCACAGCAGCGATGACCTGGCTGTTCAAACAGACATTTCAATACTATATTGATGTAGCAAATTCTAAGGAATTTATTTTATCCTTATACTGAGGTGTCTTTGTGGATGAGCTTGTTAGTTTCATCCAGTGGTTGGTGAATTCCTCAGGCCATCAAGTGGACCTGTTTGAATAATTCTACCTTCATCTTGGGAACTAACAACGTTTTGATATAGGCATCATATAGCCATAGATGTTGAAAGCGATGAAAAACCCCAATCAAACCAGATCAGACAATTGTGACAAACTAAATGTGTAGCTTTATATTCTTACAAATCTAGTTTCTCAGTGTTTACGTTGCAAATGAAACTTAATTATTCTTTTTCCCAGAAACCTTTGATTTTAAACCAAATTTTAATAAGCTTTTCCTAATTTTATCTCTGATATGCAGTGATATGCACTTCGAGCAGTCTAGTTTCTGGAAATCATGGCATATGCAGGCATATGTGAGCACTGTATCTGTTGCACCTATAATTAATTTACTACTGTTTATACTGTAACCGTGTATATGTTGCAAATATTGGTTGAGTAAATGGGAACTTGTTTTTGTTCTGGCTCAATATAGCGATCGAAAAGACTTCTGTTTTTGTTAAATCAGACTTTTTTGTTTTTGTTGAAATAAAAACTAATATTTTCATTTTGAAAAATCGGTCCCACCTAGCTATTATGATTCATTATCATATATTATATATACTACGCTTTATTTTAAAGAATGTTCTATTAAAAAAAAACTTGATATGAATGAATTATTTTGTGAATGGATATTTTTGTTGATTTTTTTTCCCGCTCAATTTGGGCACCCAACCCCACCCAGAAGACAGTTTTGGATGAAATTCTCCAATATTTTTTATATTAAGGGGATTAGTTTTGTTAATAATGCTTCTAAATGGGCTTTTATGATCAATTGGTGACATTTTGTTACAGTTTGGGATACAAAAGATGCCATAACTTTGGAAAAGAAAAAAAAATGCATTAACTGTTTTTGCACATTTTTTTTGCACTTGACTACCCACCCACCCCCCCACCTATGTTCATGCAATTTTTTCCCGACCCCCCCCCCCCCTCCCTGGCTGAACTCACAGGAACTTACGAAAATTTTATTTCTTTCTTTCGTAGCCAGCACAAGTCTCGTCATCATTTCTTTATTTATTTGCAGGTTACTCAATTATTGGCCATCTGGGGCTAGAAGTTTGAGATAAAACCAAACGGGGACTTGAACTAATTCATCACGAAACCATTATATTTCAATAAAATTATACTCAATAAGTTTTAGTTGTCATTTATTCACAAATAGATGGCAGTTTTCATCAGAATTTAGAGAAATATGTTGTTCGTTAACACCCGCTAAAACCAATTGGGTCATAAATCAACTCAAATCATGTGGGTTGAGTGAATATGAATCCAATTCACTCAATTAATCTGGGTTCATTTATAACCCAACTGATTTTAGAGTGCACACTATTGGGGGGAAGATTCAATTCAGGGGTGGAATGGCTATAGAAAAGTTACCCGTAAACACGACTGGAGGGCCCAGCATTCACATTTCTCGATTGTAGTGTGAAATATTTTGGAATTTCAACCACGAAAGACACAGAATCATTGCATGGAAAAGCATTAGTTTCTGGGTTCTGTTTTACCAGAAAACCAGCTGGTTTACAACAGTGAACAAGCACTGCTTCACTTCCCGGGGTTCACACAGGGCTACATTCAGTTCAGCAGTGTGGAGTTGCCGTACTCAGGTAGGCCCCGTGAGTTTATGCCGCATTTCTTCTGAAGAATCAGTTGACGCTTGCAAGCATGATGTAACATTAAAGTTTGGCAAAACCAATCTAATAGTATGATTTCTAAGTACTCGGCGGGAATGTGATCTGAGACTTAATTCTGTTAACAAGCTCACTCTACTAAAAGGAACGGGTGCGTGAATTACCGGTTGGCTACTGGGCACTGCATATGGCTAGATGTTAGCAACAGCTAATCATTGTTTCGAAATTTCAAATTCGTTTTTGAACAATGGTAGTGATCAGTGAGACTGGAGAGGGGGTAGCACGGGTGGTGGCAGGGGCGCAGATGCTATTTAACTTAATTAAGCACCTCCTGGAATGTTTCATGACAATGAAGTTGCTGTTACTGATTATTATGTTTAATGTTTGCTATGTCTTGCAGTACATTTCATCAAGTGAAACATGATGTTTTTGGTTGATAGCATTCCCCAATCACATCCCTTCGTCCACGTGAAGCATACTTCCCGCGAATGTAAAAAAAAAAACAACTATCATCCACATGCAATATCTGGGTATAAAACAAGAAAATTTGTCACTTCTTTTATCAATAAATGTTGGCATGGCAAGGAAGAGACTCTCAGAGACACTAAGATGGCAAATCGTTGGCATGTATGCAACAGACATGTCATTCAAAGCTATTGGAAGGCAACTTGGCCACGGTCATTCTGTCAACAGCAGACTTGTCCGAAAACATCAACAGATCAACAAACCAATGATGTTAAGGACCGACCAAGGCCTGGACAATCCCAAAAGCCCTCTCCTCGGGAAGATCGGAGTCTGGCACGCCTCGTTAGGCGTGAACCCTTTGCTTCAAGTGGGGTTTTGAAACGCCTTTGGCTCCCCAACAGGCGTTTGTGCAACAGAACTGTCCGAAACCGCCTCAGAGCACTGGGTATGAGGTCCAGAATGGTCATCAAGCTCCCAGCTCTGTCCAATCAGCATCAAAGACGACGTTTGAAGTGGTGTATGGCACGACAATATTGGAATTTCGGGACGTGGAGAACAGTATAGGTCAGACGAGAGTAGGTTCCTGCTTCACGTCACAGTTAGTTGCAAGAAAGTCTGGAGGCATAGAAATACTGCTTACGTACCCAGGAACGTCAGGCCTACTGTTCCTTATGGTGGAGGCTCAGAAATGATCTGGGGATGCCTCTCTCGTGATTGTAAACTTGATATGGTGACTGTACGTGGGAATCTCAGTGGTCATCAGTACATCCAGGACATTCTCAATACGGTTGTCGTGCCTTGTTTTGACAACCACCCGTTGGCTACTCGCCCTGTATTCATGGAAGACAATGCAAGGTCACATCGTTCCCATGCTGTGAGAGCATTCCTTCAGAACAACGCTATTACAACACTATCTTGGCCTGCAATGAGCCCAGATTTGAATCCCGTAGAACACAGCTGGGACTTTCTTGGACGCAAGGGATCCGCCTGTACAGAATTTGGACGATTTGGAAGCTGCATTGCATGAGGAGTGGCAGAAGTTGCCTCTGGACCGTATAAGAAGGCTCACTGGTAGCATTAGGAGGGAGGTTCAGGCTGCCATCCAGGCACGTAGTGGATACACTCGCTACTGACGTCAGACACTGCTATTGTGTTTAGGAGATCACAAGATACATATTTTGTCAGTAATTACCGGCATGGTTTCATCATGGAGCGTTCCAGCACCATACTTGTCGAGAGAACATTTTTTCCATCAAAAATATTGGTGTCAGATATGTGTAATTAGCGCCATTAAAATACTGCATATTTTCATCATTGTGTTGTCTTTCGTTTGTCAACAGACCATTCGTTCCGCAAGCAATCACTTTTGGCCATCTGAAAGATAGCATGAAAGTAATGACAGTTTCTATTAACACCACTGCGAAAAAAACAGCGGGTGCTTAATGAAGTTCCAGGTGTATTTTTTCCGGAAATTACACTCAAGTCTTTATTTTCTGCATTATTTACACTCTCTATCTAATAAATTATATATAGTTTATGAGACGCAGTAGGTGAATGACACCACGCTATATCCAATTGAAAAGACTCGAAAGGAAATGGATCGGCAGTCGATTTCGAATCGAACCGAATAGTAACGCAAGATTCGAAATCGAATCGAATCTAGAAGCTTCACAGGAACCAATTATAAACCCTTTGAATCGGTCACACCTGCCCATGTAATTTACAAATTAACCCTTTACCCAACGCAGACGATTTCAAAATTTATTATTTTAAATATCAATTTTTAATTTTTTTCAAAACATTTCAACAAAACCATATCATATGACCCCTCTTTGGAACGAGCTCGACGAGCTCGTTCCAAAGAGGGGTCACATGATATGGTTTTGTTAAAATGTTTCGAAAAATAATTTTTTTTTCAGCTACTGAATTTGCATATGACGCGGGCGGATGCGGGCGATTAGTTGGGAAAACATCATTCAAGCTGATATTGGACGTTTGGTGAGGAGTATGCCATGTCCTAAAAAATACCTTCAATATTATTTTTCAATAAATTTCGACGAAACCATATGTGTTACCTCATCGAACTAATGAGTCACATTACATGGTTTTCATGAAATGTGGGGGCACATTTGAAAAAACAAAAATGAAAATAATACATTTTGGTAACTCGTGCGTTGGATAAAAGGCTAACAACCCAGAATTTATTTTTTAACTTAGTGCAAGGAGAAGCATTCTCCTGTATTTTCTTGACAATATCTGCTCAATTATTTCCTCAGAATTAGGGTAATTTATTACCTGTATTTCTGTGTGTATGGTGCATTTTGTCTCCAAAGATAATCCTGACCACCACGTTGCAGGAAAGACCGGTGAAAAACCACTAAACCGAAACAAGTGGTGTATTTATGCTCCCAGAAAAAATTTCGGGGAAGCATATAGTCGCCGCCCTGTCCGACTGTCTGTCCATCCGTCCGTCCGAAACAAATCGTTTCCGGACGATAACTTTAGTTTGACTGAACTGAAACAAAATTTTATATATAAGTTTATAACGACAAAATACAGGGTGGGATTGATAGTGGGTTTCGTTCGATATTTTTTAGCAGAGTTATGGCCCTTTTTCGACTTAGAAGACGTGTTGATATTGGTTTCCGGATGGTAACTTTAGTTTGAGTGAACGAAATGAAACAAATTTTTATACATATGTTTATCACCACATAATACAGGTTGGCATTGATCGTGGGCTTGGTCCGATATTTCTTGCCAGCATTGAGCATTAACGTTACCAATATCATATTTGGTGCAGGGAACGTCGATGAACAAAAATTGTCATTGCCATCAAAACCATAATATACATATTTGCACTAAGTTGTGCAGTTGCATGTAGAAAAACATTAGAAAAAGAATTCATTTATCCAGAATTATGTCACTTCTCTGTGTTTTATTGATAAACTTAGAATTTATTCTATTCTATCTCATAACAAAAACGTATTCTCTCCCCAATACAAGTAAAAACGTCCAGACAAAATACAAATCTGTATTTAGGGTGACAGTCGCATGTGAGATCATTTGATTCAGAAAGAGAACGTTTTTGTCTGCACTCATTGAAAACTGAGTACACACGTCGAGACCACAGTTTTGGTTACAGTAATTAAATGATAAATAAATCACCAACTCGGAGAAATAAATTAGATTATATCATTTTTGTCATGATGATATTTGTATATAGGCATACCATGCACTAAACCTGAAAAGTAAAACAAAGAAACACACAGCTGAAACACTACTATAAACTTCGGTGGTTAAAGTATAAGAGGAACAATGAGTGGGGGTTACGTCTTAGACAGCCCAAGAGTAAAACCATAACGCCATGATCTTCATTCATAAAAAAATCAATTCATAGACGCTGAATGATTGTCAAAATATATGTGAACAATTCAAGCAAGAAAGGGAGGAAGATTGTAAGATAAATTGGTTATTACCTCCAAGTGGGCTTCCGAGATGGTGCATTGAAGTCTCGACCTCGCCTCTGGGTCGTATGTCGACTCGCCCTAACAGACGCGTCGATATATGCCCAGATATGAAGTCTCGATTTCAATACACCATCTCGAAAACCCACGTGGTGGTAATAACCTGTATATATATATGCTGTTTCCGAGAGCTTTGCCAATCAAAATTGAATGGATTAAATGTCTACTGATGCCAAATAGGCCTACAAACATGGGAACGTCCCTGGCTGTCAGTGTTATTTTTCGATAAATTACTTTTTTATATTCAGGAGTAAGCTTTATACCCAAACAGCAATTAACAGGTCAAATTTGTACTGAAGTTATGATAAATTGTTTGGTGTGTGTAAGTTCTATGAAATTAACAAGGTTATTTAAGTAGAAGATTTTAGTATGAAGGGCCCGTCAACGAATCGGGATATGAACATTGCCACAAAAAATGTAAGAGAAGAACGAAGATTTCACCCGTTAGATATCAAGGATGACAAGATCACAATTAAGTTGGACGAGCAATGTTGTGTGAAACATACATGCATACAAGGCCACCAGGATGAGTGCTTGAAAGACACTTGTAAACAGAGGCGGTCCACCCATTGGGAGTGGTCTGGAGTGGGTCCATGGGGCCCTCTGCCTGAAGGGGCCCCTAAAAGGTGGTGAAACGGTGAAACAATTGAGAGAAGAAGAGGAAGAGGAAGAAAAAGAAAAAAGAGGAAGAAGAAAAAGAGAAAAGGAAGAAGAAAAAGAGGAAGAGGAAGAAGAAAAAGAGGAAGAGAAGAAGAAGAGAAAGGACGGTCAGATATGAGATCATTTTTATATGGGCGTACAAGACTCATCGTTCGGACGCCAATACCGACATTTTCTGTCCGCTGCCGATGGGATTCGCAGTGGCAAATTCAGTTTCGTACGCATCTGCGTACATGTGCTGATGTCAATGCGTCCCCATATTAATTTTCTCTCCGACAAACGCATCCGGTAAAAACAACGCATCGGACCCTAGGACCCGCGATTCGTTGCCGCAACCGTTGCCGCAGCCGCACGTGCTGCGCGACCTAGGCATATATGTCCAAGTTTTGGAATTTAAATTCGACAGTGAAACAAAGTTCAGCACAAAAGGCAAGGAAGGTTTCACTCAAATAGTCAATCATCAATCAATTTGACCATGTCCAGTCTTTTCACCTCCAGTCAAATCTATCGTTATTTTGATGACACACATTCACAATAAGTTGATGACAGAATCAGCGTGTTAGTATTAAAATATAAAACTCTACTCACAATTGTGACAATTGGTTCTATTGTTTTGAACAATATGTTCATCAAGTATCATGTGATCATAGAATTAATAGAAGTGAATGGGATTTGTTGCATCGCTGATGCTTAACAGTATGACAATGAGTGCATATCTGACAGGGTCGTATCCAGAACATTTACCGATGTATCAGTGTGCGCGCTTAAACTCCAGGTGCCTCGTCCAAAAAAAAAAATATCGATTTTATAAGTAAGTATCCATTCCATTTAGAGAGGTATGGACTATGATTCCATATGTAATAGAAGCACTCGATATCTTGAGTTTTCGGTCACTTTGTCTTTATCAACGATTATAAAAATACAGACTTCATCACGTAGGACGTAGCTGACTTTAATTGTATTTCCGGAAGTCTACCTGCTTGATGCTGTCTGTATTTATATAACATCGTTGACAGAGGCCAACTGGCCGAAAGCTCCAGATATTGACTAATTTTATTAAAAAAAACAAACTCACACTACCTACCTACCCACTGTAAAATGTGAATGCAAACATATAGTTTATTTAATGACCAAAAAACCGTGAGATTCGCTCTGAGGGCATTGAGTTTTTAACATTTTCTCGGGGAGTAACCCGGACACCCACCAATACGAGGGGGACGCCCGCTCCTATAACCACCCATCCTCAGGCCTTCGGCCTTCTGATATGCCTTCGATATATACGGCACCCATTGCTTAAGTATGTCCGCGGGGCCCCAGACACTCTTGAGCCGCCACTGCTTGTAAACCTCTCAGTCTGTGTTCTCCGCCATGCCCAGGTATTTTTGGCAGCCTTCACTGAATACTAATGCCATTACTACAATCGGGGATATCACCGGTTGTCGGCTGTCCCCGTTTAGTGTGAAAAAGAAATGCTTGAAAGTGTCCATGATTTTTTATTGATTACATATCTATATATCTACACACGCATTCTGCACCTAGTGGTTATGTTGTCTTGGTAGTAACATGTGATGTGTTTCCGTAGTCTCTGGCCACGCCTCAATGGAGTTTAGCTTATTTTGGGGTTTTTCGTTTGCCGGGTATTCTCGATTATACGGGCATTAACGAGGTTAACAAATTTCAGTATAATCCCACAACCCACCCCACCCCACCATACGCGCCAGTATTATGAAAACATTACGGTTTCACCTATTGGTAACATGAAAAAAATGTCGCTGTTGTTGAGTTTATCGTCTTTTGAGGTTAGTCTGTTAACAAACAAGTTTTCATTTCTCTACCTCGCTACCTTGTGCCACACAAATATATCGGTCCATGTCTTTTGGGATTTGTTTAGGTACATGACGATTTTCACCAACCCTTCTACTGTTAATATGGGCTGTCTGTTTTTTGTCAGCGCTTCTATTTAATAATTAGTCTGTATGAAACACACAGACTATTGATTTTGTATGGTTTCTTTTTTTTTTAATTTTTTTTCTTTTTTCTTCTCCTTCTTCCTATTCTCTTGTCTTCTGTCTTTTATGCACTTTCCTGTCCGCATGATATAACTTGAATACGAATACTACCATCTCGCTGCTTTTTTGCATACTGATAGATAGTCACTAGTGCTCAACCACCTTTGTGTCAGCTCATGGGGCATTGGGGGTATCCATATGAGTGTTTTGGAAGTGGGTCACGCCCATATCTCAGGCCTGGTATGTCCTGTAGACCTGGGACCAACAAATGAGTCGACACTCAATGAAGGTTCCAAATATGGGTCAAGGTAACTGAGGTCACCCAGGGATCATTTAGAGCAATTTTTCAGAATTGCTGAAAATCGCATTGTATGATCCCCTAATGCATTCCCAAAGTCCATACATGTTTTTTACATTCAAAATGTGGCGGGGCCAAAAATATTGAAAGTGGGTCAAACGCGCATTTCTCAGTCATGGTATGGCATATGGACCTGTGACCAACACCAAATGAGTCGAAACTTAATGAAGGTTCAAAATATGGGTCAAGGTCTCGGAGGTCATCCTAGGATTCTTGAGTGCATTTTTCAAAGAATTGCTGGAAATCACATTTTTTTGTCACACCCTAATACCGCGGCGATGTTCATACATGTATTTTTATGCTCAAAAATGTGGGTGGGGTCAAAAAATTTGAAAATGCTTCATGCTCATATCTCAGGCATGTCATGACCTATGGACCTAGAACCAACACCTAATGAGTCGAAATTCAATCAATGGGGGTTCAAAATACGGGTCAAGATCACTGAGATTATCTTGGGGTCACTGAGTTCATTTTTCAGAATTGCTGGAAATCGCATTTTGTGATACCGCAATGCAGCGCCGATGTTCATACGTTTAATTTTTATGCTAAAAAAAGTGGGTGGGGCCAAAATTTTTGAAAGTGAGTCACGCTCATATCTCAAGTATGGTACCAACTATGGACCAACACCAAATGAGTCGAAACTCAATGAAGGTTCAAAATATGGGTCAAGGTCACTGAGGTCAACCATGGGTCACTGAATGCATTTTTCAGAGTTGCTGGAAATCACATTTCATGACACCTTAATGTACTGCTGAATTTCGTACATGTATTTTCATACTGAAAAGTAGGCGGGCTAAAAATATCCATTTCTGATTCCTTTATAGAACGTTGAATTATGTGCACAGAAATTATTTCTGGCTTCTTGAAAAACTATATCTGATTCCTGTATGGAAATCTTTAAACGCTGTTTACGAAAATCCATTTCTGATTTTTTAAAGATGTTTTGCTTCCGAAAATAAGTCTCCATAAATTCTCTTTTTATATTATTTAGTTCTGATGCTTTCACCATTTTCAAACAGACTCGATTTACTGGCCGCGGAACATTCTGTTTCTCCAGTTTAATATTATGTTTTTCGATTTGCTTTACCATGTGCTCAAGTCTGGAAATAAGCAGACTGCCATCTGCAGAATGACGTCAGCAGAGGGTGACTTTGGTGATACTACCCTGCATAGCAGGGTAGCATCACTAAATTTACCCCTTTGCACCTCAATCTGAATCAAGGTCTCAGGCCTAAACAGAAAGAGGAACCCAGAGGATAAATTGGCCCACTGTAAGGGACAGCACCAGCAAATCCCGCCTCTGGGGACCTCATTCTTCAAATGACAGATTGCTTATATTTCCAGGCTTGCCTGTGCACAACTTTAGAGATCAGCATCTTTCGGTGCCTTTCCGAGTGCGTTTTAGTTTTAAGCTCCTACTTTATCAATTTCCGCGTGTTAAAATGCGTGATGAGATTATTTGTTTTGCACTCTGTTGTACTAGGTCATTGATATTACTGACAGGGTGGTATAGAACCATATCCATTATATTAACCATTATACTGTACATATACAGAGAGTGGAATATTACTAAATCACTCGCGGGTTGGTGTCTCCACTCAGACAAAACTTCCTTGTCTTGGAAAAGCATAAGAACGACGATCAAAGTTTCAGCCAAGGGACCTCTGGGTTGAACCCGGAGGTCCCTTGGCTAAAACTGTGTTTGCCCTCTCCATGCATTATCACAGGAACCGACTGTTATTGTCTGGGTGTAAACTTCACTTCACGAGTGTTTAGTAGTAATTCACTCTCCACGTACTGTAGAGTAAAGCTCTCAAATTTATTATCGAATCGAACCTCGTGTCGAATCAGGCAGTGGATTTCGATTCGAATCGAATGTCGAATTGAATCTCATAGCTCCCCAAGTTGTAGATATTCGACCTTTTCACAACCGTTATACTGTCAGTCTTCACTCAAGTATCGCATACAAATATAATGTCTCACGTTTGAACGCAGTGAATTAGTACGAAATTTATTTCCCCTTGACAGTGTAGTCAGTGCGACACACAGGGGGCGTGTGTGGTAATTGATTGTCCATTGTATGGTCATTCTGCACGGGGCCGCCAAACCGTGAAGTAGTCTGTTTTGTTTTTCTGGGGATGGGTTTTTTTTTATCCCCACCGCGTATTGCTGTACCTATTCCGAGGTTGTAGCTGCTATGCCTCTCGTTTGTTTTGCGATTGTAAAGGCTGACGAGCCTCAGAATACGGGTTATGCTGGCTGTTGTGACAGGCGTTGATGTACCTTGTACGGAAAAGTTGTTTAAACTTTTGATTTAATGTACTGTTTTGTATGAATAAAAACTTTCCCCGGTGCATCCTGTATTGGCGGAGCCCGTGGTTATCCAGAATGTGTTCTGTTTTTCTGTGTGTTGCGTGATGTAGCAGAGAGGGGAAATATAATTTCTGTATTGGCGGAGCCCGTTGCTATTCAGAATATGTTCTGTTTTTCTGTGTGTGTGGCGTGATGTAGCAGAGAGGGGGAACGGTAACTCGTCTGTTTGGACAAATCTATCAAAAAAGCGAAATATTCCAGAACGGAACCAACGTGAAGAACCTCCCTGAACTCCTCTACTGTATCATCAATCCTCCTGCACAGGAGACCCAGCGAAAGAAAAAAAAAAGTTCAGGAGGAGGTACTTTGTAGAATTTTGAGAACATGTCGACGATTCGACGAATCTCTAATCAGCTCGAATCGATTCGTCTGGACTATTTCGAATCGAATCGAATCTCGAAGCTTCGCATAGCCCTAATTTTGACTGCATGTTTTCTAATTAAACTGAGCTATGTTGAACAAGGGGCTAACTCATGTTTTTTATTTTGTTTATTTGTTGATTACAAGTCCTGTTAAACATAATTTTCTGAATGAAGGGGGTTTCAACTGTCTTTGACCCTTTCCGATGTAGTATTCTCGGAGTCTGTTCAAAGTTACAGTATCAAAGTGGGATCTAGCTGAGCAATGGGGCGTGTAACTCACCGTGCTAATAGCTTCCAGGCCACCCGCTTAATTTTATAAGGAATTCGACCATGTATGGTCTGTTGTTCACCCACTATTCATGGAGTTGCGCCCAGACTACCGTTGATGAAATGTAATGTCCTTTTTACTAAAAAAGATGTAATGCTATTATTTTGTAGCCTATAGTTATAGATATTCCAATCAATAAGTATTGAATTCGCCCTGAAAACATCAAGATATTAACACAAAAGGTAGAACTATACGACGTAATCACCAAACTACAGCCGTATTGAGTCTTCGCTCATAAGTAGTTTACAAACCTCTAAGAGTATTGTAATGTTATTAATGATGGAAAATTTCAGGTGGTCGGAAAAGCGAACCATAGGTTCGCTTTTTCGACCAACAGAAATAGTCCAGCCGGTTGGATATAAACATAGGCAATAAATGGAGTATTTCAGTACTAGAGCAGTTCCAGGCCATAGCAGTGTCGAATTGCTTCCAGAATTCCACTGATGACAGAAGAACTTCAACGCGCACATCTACATGAAGGAGATGAATGTTTGCACCAAAGATGAACTTGTTTATATAAATGGCTCAGAATAACTGTTCGTGATCCCCTTTAAATAGTTGCCTATATGCGTCTGTATCATCGATTTGCTTGTCTGATTTCGGGACTGCCCGAATGACCACACCCTCCAAAACTACAGTCCGAGTCGAGCAATTAAAGCTAGCTTTTAAAATGTCAAGACTCGTCCTCTGCTGTTTTCTCTTATGAGGTTCATTCACAATTTCTGCCTGCTCTTCTTAGTCGCTTCCTCTCGCGTTCTCTCCCTACCTTTTTTTTATCTCAACATCTTCCATTATTTGCAACGTCAGTCATGTCGATTCCCTAGTCACACGACCTTTAAAGCGACCGGGTCTCTCCAGTATTTTACCAGCCTGCTGCAAAGTCTTCTCTCTGGCTCCTTTGGTTGCGTCCTATTTTTCTGCATATTTCTGTTTCTTCATCACAAATTTCTGCTGTTCAATTCCACATTCAAGATGCTCTTCATCTCCCATATGATTCTAGTTTGTGGCTGATAATTCACAAGAACAGAGATGGAACTTAATGAAGGTGAATTATTAAAAAAGACTTTACTTACTGCGAGTTTGGATATATTGATATTGTTTACTTGAGTATAGAAGGTTTGTTATGTACCTTGTACGTATTATTTTAATCAGAATTAATTTAGAACGACAGTTGGATGTTCTACGCATGGCGAGTTATAAAAAACTAGTGGGCCCGCCCATGCGACGGAAAATTTCTAATCGCGTTGCATATGAAGGGAGATAATCAAATCTTGTATGTCTAGATGGACACCAACTGAATCAAGGAGTCGCGGAGTTATTGAGTCACGGAATCACACACTCCCCCTTCATATAATAGATTATCACGCAACTACATTATCGCGTAGTCAGTAACTTCAATTGAAGAAGTCAGTAGGTGGCATTTGAAAAGGCTGCGCTTTTACAAAATTACCATAAAAATACATATAGTTTACTACCACCAAGTGGGATTCCAAGAGAGCTTATTAAAGTCAAGATCTCGTATATGGGCATGTATCAACGAGGCCGTTAGGACGAGCCGATATATAGCTCAGAGGCGAGATCGAGACTTCAATACACCATATCAGAAACAAGCTTGAAAATAAACAGACTGTCATCTTCAAAATGAGGTCCCCAGAGGGTGAATTTGGTGATGCTACCCTGCACAGCAGGGTAGCATCACAAAATTTACCCTCTGTGAACCTCAGTCTGAATCAAGGTCTCAAACCAAAACAGAAAGATGTTCCTCGAGGATAAATTGGCCCACTGTATGGGGCAGCGTCAGCAAATTCACCCTCTGAGGACCTCATTTTGCAAATGACAGGTTGCTTATATTCAGGCTTGATCAGAAACCCACATAGTGATGATAATCAATATATCTAACAATATCCCTCACTTTTCGACTTGTTCATATAAGGGACTGGTTACAGTTTTTAACGGCGTATGTTTTGACAATAATTTAGTGTCTATGAAATTGATTGTTTTCTGTGAATGAAGATCATGACGTCAAGGCATTTCGTTCTGCTCCTCTGTGCATAATCCGCATTCATTGTTTTACTTACACTATAACCGCTGAAGTTTATAGTAGTGTTTCAGCTGTGTGTTTCTTTGTTTTATTTTTCACTTTTAACGCATGGTAGGCCTATATAAAAATATCACCACGGCACAAAATGATCTAGTCCAATTTATTTCGTTGAACTGGTGATTTATTTATCATTTAATTATTGTTATTAAACACAGTGGCCCCGACATGTGCGTAGACATATTTACTAGTATTGGGGAAAATACATTCTTATTGTAAGATAAAGTAAAAGTTCTGAAAACTAGCTGTTCGTAATTCTGCCCTAGAAAAACCGAGGAACGGATATTTGGTTTCTTTTTATGAAAAGAGAAGGCTGTTGATTTGTCACGACAGAGAAGACCAATTAACATCCATGCGGCTGCAGGTTAAAAATATTAATTAGTCTACTATAAAGATGGACTTTTCTGAAACAAGGTAACTTTCATTTTGCAAAAGCCTGAATTAAACAATTGAATGCGTTCATTCCGAAAAAAAAACTTTGCTCAACTGTGCATGAGCACGCCTGTTTTAGTTTTCATATGGTGAAATGGTAACAGTAATTACCATAATATTTACTGTAGAGTAACGGTAAATGGTTGCTGATGCTCCTAATGTTATTTTAGCGGTACTGTTTATAGTATTCTAAGTAGATAAATATACAGAACGACACGCGCGTGTGAATGGGTTAATCGATATGGCACGAGTGCCAGCGCAGAAGGATAGAACGAGGGGCTGCAGGCCTCGAGTTTTTATCCTTCCGCGATGGCACAAGTTCCATATCGATTAACCCATTCATACACGTGCGTCGGTCTGTGTTTATTACACGCCTCCACGTCTATAAAAACAATTATAAAAAGGACACTCAGTAATTCATTTGACAACTATCAACAAAAGGAACACATTTTATCGTCAACCAAATTTGCGAGGGGCATCCATGATACTATTTCGTCCCCTGTGTTCCAATGTGTTCTATGTGCCTAGTGGCACATAGAACACATTGGAACTCAGGGGACGATTTCCAGCTATTGCTAGGGATTCAAACTGTTATTGTGTTGCACGATTTGTAGAAAATGCCAGTGAAATTCCGCTTCTATTTAAAAATATTCCGTCAACGATTTCTGTTCCGCACATATGTGCGGAACAGATTTTCATATTCATGTATCTCCAAAATTTATCTCCAGTCTCTCGACTTTATGTAAACTGCAATGAGATTAAAACCAGTTTTTTTTTCTTGACGTGACACCGTAACGAAGTAATGTGCAGAGCTTTTGAGCATTTAAACCGTCGGAGTAATGGATTATAATGTTTTTTATCAAGCTCCTCCGCAACGTGACACACAGCGAGGCGGAAAAATAAAATGAACGTGTATGTGAGTGGGGAAGGGGCAAAGTGATGTTTCGTCGGGGATAGGGGGTCAATGCCCCCGCCCTTCAGCATCAAGTGAAAATCTTTTCTGAGTAAGCTCTGAGTACATCAACTAGTATAGCCTGCTTTATAATCGTCGTCTGTGACATAATCCCTCCATATTTAGGCATATTTTTATCTTCCCAATTTTTTCGCGAAGAGCTTGCAGCAGTACAAATTACAATGAATAAAAATATGCCTCCAAGAGCTAAAGCAATTCTTAGTAGTTAATAAATAAATGTAAGAGACTAAACATGGCTTTATACCCTCGAGTCTAAAAGTAAGGATTTGTGTAAGCACACATTAGCAACCTATCCTTCTTCCCCAACAACCACTTTAATTTATTGTTCTAACAAACGAACTGGTGTTATACATCAATTTCCAGAACTTTTCGTCTGACATAAAATAATCCAAATATCGCAGAGCCTTGCCAAAGCTTCGAAATTCAATTCGATTCGAAATCGTCTCGGAAGTTTTCGAATCGGCAAAATATTCTCAGTATCTTACAAAGTGTCTCCTGATGAACTCTTCTTCTATCTTCAGGTCTCCTGCACAGGAGACCTGAAGATAGAAGAAGAGTTCAAGAAGGTTCCGCTTGCGAAACTAGTTTGGATCCGTTTTGGAATATATCCGTGTTTTTATTGATTTCCCTAAACAGACGAGTTGTCGTTGCATACAATACTTGCGTGGGGACTGATAATATTTACGGTTGTACTAAGGTGCGATATAAACAACTTGAATAGCTTTGAGATTTGATTCAAGATTCGATCCGATTTGACATTCTTTGCCTAGTTCGATTTGGGATTTGATTCGACTCGTAGTTTGAGATTCACAGGGCTATAAAATATCAATTGTTATTCATTTAATAAAGTTGTATATATATATATTTTTACAGGTCCGGTAAAGTGTTCGACCAGGGGCGGACTGGGCCAAGAATAGCTACCAGGAAATGCACCAAGAGGACCCCAGACTCGGAGAAAATTGTCACTTTTCGAACTGAACAAACGCGGTTTCCTTTACATCTGAGCGATCAATGGCAGTCCACATAGGGGACATTTCGGTGGCATTTTTGTATCATCTTCATCGATCCTTCGGTCGGGACGCGGTGGCGCCGCGTTAACCGGTTCTCGTCAGATCACCGAAGTTAAGCAACGTCGAGCGCGGTTAGTTGTTGGATGGGTGACCATTTCAGCGACTGATTTGCACTCCCGCGTTGTGTCCTTGGGCAAGGCACTTAACTCCGATTGCCTACATGGGGACACGATGACGCTGTGTACTAAGGCATACTGCACGTCGATGGTGCGCATGCTTCAACCAATCTAACCCTACCTGTGCCGCGGTGCAGAGTTCAGAGTTACGATGTTGGAGAGCTGACAGCTGCTCGTCGTTGCTCGGTGGTTCTCTCCGGGTACTCCGGCTTCCTCCACCCGTAAAACTGTCACGGTCACGATTAGCCATTGTGCATAAGTATGTGACCTTAAATACCAATAAATAAATAAATAAATAAATCGATCCTTCGGCAAAAATGGTTCTACCGTGGAGGGGGGGGGGCACCGGGAAGACCACAGTTTGGCCCAATCGGAGAAAATTTGGATTTTTTTAAATCGAAGGAACACTGTTTCCTTTCATCTGACCAATCAATGAGTCCACATAGAGAACATTTCGATATACCGGCTGTCTATGCAATCAGACCCATTTCGTCTTTTGGTCATTTTCGCGAAATTTCACGCACCAACAGGTATTGGGCTGCATCAGTTTTTGGGGGGCCCAGGTGGAACCCAATAGGGAGCCCACCGGGAATTTTCCCAGTGGACCACACGGTCAGTCCGCCTCTGTCTTCGACAGGAACTCAAAGACTTAGTTTTTTTTTTGTAGAGACTTACGTTGGGATACCTTTCTGTCAACATACACTTATAAATTCAGTCGTTCCTGAATATCTCCGTGTTCTTGACAACAAAAGTAATCTATCGAGCCGCCTCTGCTGACAGCACGATTCTTTTTTGCATATCAAATTACCTACATTTGCACGAAGTACGAATGAAAAACAACCTGACCATTTTTCTCAGCTTGATGGCTGCTATTTAACGCGTTCTACCTTCATAACGGCGAGTCTTTTCCAATCTGGTTATGCGATTTGCTCAAAAAAGGTATATAGTAATTTCTTTGCGGACATTTACCTCCACACTGAATATATAATACATGGAGCAGATGTTCACTTTGTCTCAACACAGAATTTAAATAAATTTTCATAATCATTCTGCCTCGTCTTTCAATTTTACTTTTGACAGTTAACAACAGTAAAGCCCCAACTACCTGTGCGATATTCTTTCAAGCCTTTTAAACATATATTTTACAAAGGTAGCCGCAGATGAGGTTCAACAACTGCGTGATTTTGGAGTCTCATACTGTACATACTACAGATTCTGGAACCCTGAAGTGTACTTACTATGTCTGGTTCTCGCGGGAGATTGTACGGCTGGCCAGCCCACCGAGTCGGCTGGTCCGTTTATTCCTAGGCTCACTAACCACTGGATTTTAGTGGCGGTTCAATCGTCTGAGTCTTCTGATCCTCGAAACTCTGAAGTATGCTTACTCTTCATGGTTGTCCCGCGAGATTTCAAGGCTGGATAGCCGACCAAGCCTGCTGGTCCGTTTATTTCTGTACTGGCTATCTGCTTGATTTAGCGGCGCCTCAATCAGCTGAGTCAACTGATCTCTGTACAACGCTAGAGCATAAGTGAAATTACGCCACAGCGCAATCTACGACCCCCCCCCCCCCCCACCCTCCCTCCCCAAGAGTCGTACATGCAACAAATGCTTGTAACTCATTCATCTCTCTACAGCTGGATTGTGGAAACGTCCATTGGTCGCAGACAGAAAGGTGTCTCACCCGCCGCTATCTTGTGTGTGTGGGGTGTGGGGGGATGTTATAGAAACGTTTTTTATAGTTTTAAATTTTTTGTGCTTTCAAGAAAAAAAGGTTTTGTCGAACAGTCTCCATATATGGGAAAACATTCCCCTTCAAAATGGCGGAAGCGGAGACACTTTTATGCTCATGACCAATGAGTATTCCAGAAAATCAGTTGTATAAAGATCAGTGGCTGGGTTGATCAGTCCAGGAATATTCACCAGTCTATCTTTTTGAGGATATTTACTTTTTGTCAGCGACACAAAGAAGAAAATATTAACTGTTGCATGGGGCGGCTGCATTCAATAGCACAAATATTGGTCTAAATGATGTTGTACATTTTTCTAAAATACGACGAAACGATGTATCAACGTATCACATACAGAAGAGCAAACGCAAATGTCTTTCTCGAAACATACACTTATTGAAGGCCACAAAAACGATCATTGATAGGCTGACTCTGAAGGAAAGATCCGAAGTGGGGCGAACAGTGGAGACGAAAATTCCTCGAGTTTACGTGGTCACTCTGTAATGCGTGACTGTGTTAAACACTGTGTTCTGAGAAGGCGTTTTTGATTTACTATCTGGTGTGTATATTAAGTTTAAAAAGACCAAGGTATTCGAATTTGTGGCAGAACATCAAGATTCAACGTTGACCCCAAAACGTCCCATTAACTTTTAGCATCATATCACAGAGGCACAATCTGCCTCTGTGATATGATTGCACTAATTAACGGTTCGCACGTGATTTAGCATTCCAAAGTTCATTGGGTTCAGGAAGAAATTTGAGATAACAGAAACAAAATAATTTCACTTGACACATGTGACAGGTACCTTTTTCCAGGACTGGAGTCGGCTTACTTACATCATGTTTGTTAACCCTTTACCCAACGCAGACGATGTCAAAATTTATTATTTTAAATATCATTTTTTCAATTTTTTTTAAAAATTTCCTAAAAACCATATCATGTGACCCCTGTTGGAACGAGCTCGTTCCAGCGAGGGGTCACATGATATGGTTTTGTTGAATTGTTTTGAAAAATAATATTTTTTCAACTGCTGAATTTGCATATTACGCGGGCGGATGCGGCCGATTCGTTTGGTAAAGGGTTAAAACTAATACAGTCGTCGTTTAGTGCAAACAACTCGCGGAGAGTGGAGAAACACACTATAAAATAGTCGCGAGGTGGAGTTCATACACAAAAAACCCTCTCAATCTCATGAACATGTAAAGTTTCAGCCCATCGACCACCAGTTATTGTTGGATACGGGAGGAAAATATTTTTCTTCTTTCTTAACCCTTTACCCAACGTAACGGCCAAAACCGGCCAGCGTTATTCTCAAAAATCGCCAATTAATTTTCATTATTTTTTTCATTTTTGTCTCAAAAACATAGGTTATGACCCCTCATTGGAACGAGCTCGTCGAGCTCGTTCCAACGAGGGGTCATAACCTATGTTTTTGAGACAAAAAATGAAAAAAATTAGTTATTCAAGAATTTGTTTTGCAAGTGTCGTCTGCTTTCCATGTTAGGTAAAGGGTTAAAATATAATGCGCTATCTCTCACGACCCTTCTTCACATCACTCTCTCAAACGTTGCAAGTATGTGGCCGTATTATATATTTTCTTCTGTCAACTAAAATAAATACAAGCAGGATTGTTTATCAACTATTCCTACCAACTATTGGACAGAAGGAGAGCTTCTGGTCGCCTTGTATTCTATCGAAATATTTTAGAGATAAAAACTCGCAATACACTTTTGTGAAGAGAATAAAAAAAATCATTTGTTTGCAAAATCCAGTGAAAGGAAGTGAAGTGAAGGAACCATTAACTTTTTAGAGCGTTTTTTTCAGCCTTCTGTAGCACCATTGTTGACTGCGATCATTACCGTACTAAAGTTCTACTGCAGCCAAGGCAATTTATATATATATGTACTTCCTGATATTGGAAAGCTCTCACTACTAGCTCCTTAATTGCATTACCAACATTATTACCAGAATGGCCGTCAAGGGAATTCACTGGCCCCGGGAGAGGAGTGTTTGGATTCATTTGTGATGTATCAAGCATTGTCCAAGAAGCTATTAACACTTTCGATATACATGCACTATGTCGATTTCCATAGCTCAGCAGCATTACATTGTGTGGTAGATTTGTTCATCCAAAAACATTTCGAGATTCATTAAGGCTGCATTTGTCTGTAAACAGACTATAGTGATTGAGGCGCCGGACCAATGCGGTGCAGAACGCCACATTCGAGGTAACTAGCAGTGAGCTGGGAAAGATGGTCGCAGGGGTCCGGCCTCTCCCGGAAAATGTATGGGTTACAGTGGTCACCTTGTGGCATTTTTTGCACACTTCTGAGCCCCTTGATTGGACTAGTATGGAAGAAAAAAATATTCATGAGCCCCGATGCCGCGAATATCTTATATATTGGGTCCCCCGAGTTTAATATTCCGGAGTCCTATTATACGTTTCTCCAAAACCGGAATATTTTATCAAATGGGACCCTACATGTACAAAGGCGGCCTAGGGGGGACATTGAAAGTGTACTGGTATCCATACTACCACTGATAGCGCAATATTACTTTTAACTAAAATTGTCTTCAACATCTTCTATGACAACCACCAATGTTAACTAGCGCGACAGTTTGGGGACGTGGCCACCGTTACTTATTCCCGGTTCCTTATTCGATATTCCTCATAAACCGATAAAATCGGTTGATAACGAATGTCGAATGGGGAACTGGGAATAAGTAATGGTTTGTGCGGACGTGACTTATTCCTAGTTCCTTATTCGACATTCGTTATCAGCCAATTTTATCGGTTGATAACGAATGTCGAATATGGAACGGGGAATAAGTAACGGTTGCCACGCCACCAGTCAGTTTCGAATTTTATCTGACCAAACTGAGACACATGCGATTGCCCACAAGTTGAGTGGTCCCAAAAGTAGTTGTAGAGTTCGGTTCAAGTGACTTCTCGTGCACATCTGGATTCTGGATGTTGGGGTGGGGAGGGGGGGGGGTCATGGGGGTGTATGTACGATCAGCATCTTGGGATAACGAAACTTAGAAGTCTATGGCTGTTGTTGCCATTGCAGTTTAAACTCGAATGAGATGAAGAAGTGAAAGTAAATTGTTCGGTTTGGGTGATTGCTTCGTCGACATGACGACTCATCTAATCTAGGTATGGGGAAAAGGGTGCCAGAGCGAAGGGATATTAGGCGGCGGGGTAGTTTAGAAAAAAAGGATACTTTCAGTTCTCTAATTTCATGCCACCACTTCGTATTACAGCCATTAATCAGTTTTACTGTCAAAACGTCTTTCCGTAATTTTGATGATACACAACTGAAGTTGTTCAGAAAATTGTAATAATATGTTTTTTCGTCGCATCCAGTAAATTCAATTACAAAGTCTGGTATTAACCCTTAAGGCCTGGACAAATTTCTTGAATACACCAGTAGTTAAGCAGTGACTTCTTGTCAAGTCTTTGCTGCCCATTTAGGCGGCCGATACTTAATTAGAAACCACTGACAAGGTAATGTGTCTATTTTCAGCAGGATCTCCTCATGATTGCATGTTATGGGTACCTGTTCTGAGGACGTAAAGTCATAAATGGGCCTTTAAGGTTAAAAGGACAATAGGCCGCTCGTTTGAAAAAAATATTGACACTGAGATTTTTCTTTTATGTGAAAAAGCATGTAAAAAAACACTGCATGCAAAGTGAAAGACACCAAAAGCAATGCAAAATGATTAAATCTGTAATTAAAAGGTTCAGTTCAGATGAAATATCGAAAAAACACGACATTGCGAAGATATAAACGTAGTTTTCCGAAAGTTATCGGAGGTACACAAATCTGGAAAAACCCCGTGACATCATTCCTGAATACACGCGGTTTCTAATTTTAACTCCGCTTCTGTTCAAATTATTGACTGCCACGAACAGCAATTGTGCATTATTTTAGCACCAACTGAGCATGTGTAGACAAAAAAAAAACACCGATGTGTTATTTCAAATAAATTGCAGTTATGTATCCCATAAAACACACAGCATGTTTATCGATAACGGCAACCTGAAAGAGATTTCATTGGCACGTACACTCTAAATAGAACATAGACTTCATATTTGTCCTCTTGAGAAAGCTGATTTCGACAAATATGGAAAATAAAATTTTCCGTGAGTGATCGGCTAACCAGTTCGGATTGAAAAACTATGGCAGCGTTTTTCAAATATTTTATAAATTTTCGCCTGAAGACAATTTATTTGATCTAATCGGATACTTTCATACGAATGATACATAAAACCTGAGGGTTTTGGGTTTGTCCTCTGGCTGTACCGCTACGCAGTGTATCAAATACAGGCCTTGTTCCAACGTCAAGGCGCATGTAAAAAGGAGGTTTCCATGATCGGAGGAAAAATAAGCACCCGCATTTGTATCCAATATACCCAAAAGAATAATGCAATTCGCCAGTATCGAGAAGCGTATTGTCAAGACTGACAATGAAATATCAATCAAGGAATATAATGGGCATATCACTTTTTTGTTAAAAAGAATACCACAGTAGGTGTGTTGAGCACATCTATATAACGAGGTATGTGAGGGGCACGAACTGTCCCCGTTTTCCCTGTGCCTCAAAAAGTAGCTAATCCCGCTTGCCACTGTAGCATAAGGGCATTGTGGGCACTTGCACCACTGCCCCCACGATTCTGAGACTACTGTTAGTGGAGGACCATAGGTATGTTGGCATGAGCACTGTCGGAAAATCACAGTCACAGCCACACGCGTCTGTGTCATTTGAAATATCTGGAGAAAATCGTTGGGGCAGAGTTCAGTTCTAGTAACTGTTCAACTCTACGAAATCTTCGATAAATCATCATCGTTGCTTTTTTGGAACTTGTTTTTTGCCATTCCTGTTTGAAATGGATGGTCCCACACCATGTGAGTTGATGGCAGACATTTTATGTCGATTTGAGGCAATTTGAAACAAACGAGGGGCAACAACTCTGTAAAACATTATCTCTCAGGCTGATTTACAGACACATTTGATAAAATCATTGAAAGATGATTTCGAAAACTAATATCGTTTGGAGGGTTTTCCCAATTAACTAACAATTTCTATTTGTTGCTCACATACTTTATGACTTTGTCGAATAAGTTCGCCGTCAAATAATTTCAGACACGCCGCAGCAGGGTAGGGTCAATCTCCCCATTGTCCTTGACCAAGGAAGAACATCCGTACCCCTTTCGTGTGGCTCATATTATCAATTTATTATCAATTTATCAGCTAAAATGCTCCAGTAAAGATACAATTACTTCTAATTACCGGTTTTGCAACGCTCAAAAAGAGTGTTGGTTTTTAATCCTTCCCTCTAAGTTATATCAACTTGAGGTATCGCGGAACTAAATATTGAAATTAGAGTTAACCACATTAAAATGTTGCACTCGGAAATGATGCAATCTCTAAAAATAAACAGCCTTGGGAAAATATATTGTTTCAATAAACGTTTGAAACATTCCGTTGACATCTTGCATTATTGTTGAATATTCCTGATAAAAAAGAGGGTCATTTGATAACTTTTGGACCTTAAAAATACAATTTACTTTTTGTATGTTTTCGTAGGGAATCTCCTGACAAATATGTGCACGTGACCGGTACTTCCCTTTGTGTCAGTTTTTCTCTCTTATTTGTTGCATGACCAGCTGTTTTCGGATCAGAAAAAGTTGTCTGAGGGCTATACTTGACAGAGATATTTGAATGCCAAAATTAAAGTGATGCGATCATGTTTTTTTCCGCCTGAACGTTATAATGGTCGCCTATGGGAAAATATTTAGTTCCATGATACACGTAGGCTTAATACTTTGAAGTTTTAATGTAAAGAACGCAGGAATAGTAATTGAATAAGCTCGCGGGACTATAACTGATCCAAACTCGTACTGATAGTCTGATAGTAGCTGGTGGTGCTGTGATGACACGTACTGATGGTGAAATGTAGCAGTTAGTAATAGTTATGGACGAGATTGTATTAGCGTAAGAGATCTAGCCTTGTTGCAGTGTTGGAGATGTATTAACAGACAAAAACGGTACTTGTGGAAGTTGATTGGAGGTGAGATAGTGGTATACAGCCATGGTAGAAGTTAGCTGGCTAGAATTAGGAGCTAAAGAGGTGGTGATGGCCGATGCTAAGACTGTCGTTTGGCCGCCAAAAATGCGGAGGGTATGCCACCCAGCAAATCGAGCAAACCCACCGGCAGGGATTTTATAACAATTATTTGTATTTTGTAGAAGAAAATGAATTCAAACAACGCCAATTTGGCAGCAGCCCGGCGTCTATCCGCGAACTGACACATCCATGTCTTTGGAAATAAATCCGTGTGGACTGGTAGTGTACACGGCTAACTTTAGTGATTAAATCTGATTGCATGGAATAGACAGAAGAATTACAGAATAATGCATTATTGGACAGAATGGTAGGACCGGCGCCGAGGGAAGCACGAAATAGGTAAAATATTGAAGGAATATGGTTCACATGGGCAGTTGGAAAAGATGATTTTGACTACGGACAGCCAAATTCGATTGGAATAAACAGAAAAAGATGATTTGGGATAAGTCGAATACCGTAATTTTGGAGAATCCGAACAAAATGAGACAATGGAGGATCGCTTTGTTCCAGGCCATCCTGCTCAATTCCGTCACATACAAAATAGTATAGACATCCAGCCAACGCAAACAGGTCTACAGCAATTGGTGCTTCCAAACCAATAACCGCAAATATATGAAGTCTCGATGATAAAGCCCGAAACCCCGATTTCCAGCACCCTGTGGATTCCATGTAATGGCCATTATGGGTGCATAATTTGGTAAATAGAGGCCATTAAAATGCGATCACTGTAGACTCGCCATGTTGACCAGTCCAAACTTGGTCCCACATCGCGTCGTATAATGTTTAGGTTTGCTCGCCCTGCAGGCGAGCAACCATAATAATTGTATAACGCTATGCGGGTCTAAGTTTGGACTACATGTTGTCATACATACATAAAACAGCGCTTTTCTCTCATGGATTTAGAGAAAAATGCATGTCCTCAAGCAACAGTAATCTGAGGACTGGAATTTATTAATAATATTTATGGTGTCTGTCGTGCAATTTCATCTAGTCGTCGGGTAAGAGTTTGTTACACCCCCTCCTATATCTATATTTCGGGCAAGTTGTGGCCCTGCCCCTATATACTACTCACAAGACAATAAAGTAAAAAATCACTTTCTGCATAATAGATATTTTTAGACCAGTATCTTGTTTTGTGGTGTATTTGGATTATTTTAGAGTAGAAATAAATTCTATTGTCATTCTTTCAAGGTGAAACATTTTTGCAGCCTCTCAATTACGTCAGTGATTCAGTGGAATTCCGTGGTTACGGTATTGGACTTCAAACCGAAAGGTCCAAGGTTCGATCCCCGCCAGGGGTAACTGCGTTGTGTCCTTGGGCAACTTGGGCAAGGCACTTCATCCCAATTGCCCACGTGGGGGCACGTTGTGCCGTGTACTAAGGACGTACTGCTCTCCGATGGTGCACTTCAACCAATGCTAACCGTGCTTGTATGGAGTTAGTACGTTGGGGAGTCTGGCAGTTTCTCGCCGTTGCTTGGTTGTTCTTTTCGGCTTCCTCCAGCGGTAAAACTGTTCGACCCTGACTGTCGAAAGTGCCGTTAAACCGAAATGAATAAATAAATAGTGGAAATCCGTATGTATATTTGTGTAGGGCCTACTAAGTGACGTAGGCACGGAGGGGGGGGGGGGGGGGGGTTGCCTTGGGCCCCCTAATATTTTCGCCGCCCCCTCCAAATACATTGGCCCAACGCAAGTTTCACACAACATAGAACCTCCAAATGGTCACCAATATATGGGCTTCATACGCTACAGATTCGATCTTATAGCACTAAATTTTTGCAAACGTTTCTCGGGGTGTGGGGTGGACTAGTCCTAACTACCCTTCAGTTAAGTGGGATCAGGGGGCAACGACCGGAGGGTCCTAGTTAGGACTAGGCGAGGCCCCTGAACCCCCACACAACAACCTTTCAAATATCATCTTTGCCCCCCCCCCCCCCCCCCCCCAAAAAAAAAAAAACTGGCTAGGGCACCCCTTATTACAAAATCATGGCTACTCCTCGCCAGGGCCTACTTCTGCTCAATGTTTAAATTTCTTACAGTATTGTGGTCGCAAAGTCAGTTCCTTTCTCAAATAGATCGCGAGCCGGTCGCGTCGTACTTAAATATTTAGACCGAATGATGTCCGAATTAGGAAAAACAAACTAAAATAAAGCATCAGATAGTCGATGTTCTCACATCTAGCACATTAGACTTCAAATCGAGGCGCCGTAGGCTCCATTATGACCCTCGTCAGCCCAATCGTGTCCGTTTGCAAGACACTCAACCCCAACAGCCCAAGTCGGAAAAAGGAAGCGCGGTGTACGAAGATGTACCGCACTTCAAGGTGCAACCAAGGCCAGCCCTGCTTTTGGTGGTGTTATGACTTGGAGAAACCGACAATTACTTGTCGCTGTCCGTTGGTTTTTCTATAGGCGTTTTCGACTCCCACCACTCGTAAAACGGCCGTACACCAATGACATCGACTGTCTAAAGTGTCACTAAACCCCCCAAAACAAACAACTTTGTCTCCACAAGCCATCCCTACAGCCATAACAATTCCACGCTACTGGTGCCAGTGGCATTCCATCGGCATACAAAAAGTGTTAACATTTGTTCAGCGCAGCCCAGACCTACAGCAACTGGCGTCATGCTTATTATTATATGCGAATTAACATCACAAGTAATATCTGCAGAAGATTTAGAGGAAAACCATCCGCGCTTTACTGAATTATAAAAGTTGCAAAAATGGGGAAAACGGAACGGGGGACCTACGTGTTTAATAAACCCCGTACAACGATGGAGCCAGTCTAGCAATTATATCAGAGACGAGATTCTGAGATGATCGGTCAAAGTCGGAGAGATAAGATAATCATCTGTATATTTTAACAATTATGTATGTTGTTTGGCATTCCGTCTGTCGAATGGAACCTATACTTTCAACGATTAACTCACAATGCAAGATGATTTCTTGTCAATTCCGTGTAACCACATGAATCAGACGAACAAATTTTCCGAGTAGGCAACAACATAATTCACACAGCGTACTAGTTGAGTTTGTCAGTTTCGCAAGAGTTGTTTTATATCTCTTGAATCGATGCATTTGTTCCCATTTTCCTCATCGTATTTTATTTTTCTTAAAAAATTTATTGATTCATTGTTTGTGTTTGTTTTCCGAATGTGCAATAGATTTTCTAAAAGGACTTTACAAGAAGAGCTTCGTTTTCGGTAGCGATATTTTAGAATGATTTCCTCGGTATTGGTACGGTATTCGGTATCAACAACAATCATGTTCCCACACTAATACAAATATCGAACGGTATTTCTGAAAATACTGCCCAACTGCAGATCCCCGTTTTCCAGCAGATAGTTGGCAAAATGTTGGAAGTAAAAGGGACAATCACCACCAGTCATTTGATGTACCAAAAAAGCTTGAGAGAATATACCGCTGGGTATCTTCTTGTCGTGAATTTTGCGTAATGTTCTGTTGTTTGCCCTTTTTGTTTTTTTTATTTTTCAACAAATGTTGGGAATATTTTTCAATACCGAAATTTCGGTAGTTTGAAATTCTCTCGGTACGGTAAACCGGTACCGACTCGATAACGACACCGAACGGTATTTATACTGCACCGCACATCTCTATTTACAAGTCACAAATAGACTTTTGGAGCAGAAGTAGCCCCTTTACAGATGATTTTTTTAAAAGAACAATCTATTCGCAAGAAACATCAGAAGTATATATCATGTATTATTCGACACCCTCTTCATTTCGAAAATTATTTTCGAGGAAGTGACGTCATCCATGCATCATGGAAGGCAGTTATAAGATGATAGTTGCAGAAGTGGGTAGAGAGAGAGAGAGAGAGAGAGAGAGAGAGAGAGAGAGGAGAGAGAGAGAGAGAGAGAGAGAGAGATAGGCCAACAGTGTATTTAACAATTTAATATTTACACCATAGCACCACCAGCAGCAAAGAACCAGGGAGCTCTTCGCGACTCAAATACACTAACCTGAAATCTGTGTTTTTCGTTTTAGTTGCCGCCATTGCAGTCTTAATGGGAATTAGCAGGAATAGGGTGACCAGTTTCTTTACTCTTACGATATGACCGAAGACTCTTTCATATGATTTATCTCTGCTACGACCTTTAGAGTCAACAAAAGTGCACATTTTTGGGTTGCATATTCAACAAATTTCCCCCCCGGGCAGTTGCACTGGGCGGAAATAGGTTCTGATCCAGTGAGGAATTTATTTAAATTATGGAACTAAAAATGTGACCGTTTCTCAACTTTAGAGGCGCGCTTGACTCAACCGTAGCGTTATGTGATTATATTCCTTCCA
Organism: Pictodentalium vernedei; assembly: GCA_031216915.1. Lineage (NCBI taxonomy): Eukaryota > Metazoa > Mollusca > Scaphopoda > Dentaliida > Dentaliidae > Pictodentalium > Pictodentalium vernedei. The sequence continues at coordinate 301,727,306 of CM062292.1, read as the reverse complement.
TTTAACAAAAGTATAATATGTCAACCATTCAAATATACTCGCCCAAAAAATAAAAGTGTGCATTGCAGAAATTCATCAAACTCCAAAAAAATAATTTCGTAGGTGTAAAGAGTGTTAACCTGTTCATGAATGTTATATTGAACACAAAAACAGCTTTCCCCGTTAAAATTGCATTAACATTAAATGACGTGCTGCACGTTTGTGAAAAGGCACGTTTTGCACGTGGAGAGTCTCAAAAGTCATGCAGCAGTGTGAATCCTTGGGTATTTAAACACTAAAGTAAGGCCTTCCTATCGTTCACATTCAAACTTGCGCCGCTGTTAAAACGACTCCACATTAGCATGCCAAGATTGACAATGAATCAACGTCTCCTTGCCCTGGGTATGATTAGAGCTGGCAGAACACACAGAGAGGTTGCCCAGCATTTGAACTGCCACCGCAACACTGTAGACAGGCTAGTCCATCGACATGCACAACACGATGACGTTCGAGACCGACCCCGCTCCGGGAGCCCCCTAGTTATCACCCCTGCACAAAATCGGTATATCCGTGTCGTCCATCTCCGGAACCGGCAACAAACGGCAACGACGACAGCCAGGAACATCCCTAACCTGAGACGGATACATCCTCAAACAGTAATCAACCGGCTGAGAGAATACGGCTTACGTCCTCGAAGACCTGCAATTCGTCCGATTTTGACGTTACGTCATCGTCGTGCTCGACTGCAGTGGTGTAGACAACATCTCAGGCATCCCTTACACTGGTGGCGACGTGTTTTATTCACAGATGAATATCGTTTCCATCTTTCAGCATCAGATGGCCGCCAGAGAGTGTACAGACGTCGAAACGAACGCTACGCAGATCCATGTGTCGTGGAGCGAAACTGTTATGGGGGAGAGGGTCTCTCATAGTGTGGGGTGGCATCACTGCCCGTAACAGAACTGAGCTGGTCATTATTGATGGCAATCTCAATGCAGCCAGATATCGTGATGAAGTGCTTACACCTGTTGTTGTCCCATTTCTGCAATGTCACGGCCCCGGCGTCATTCTACAGCAGGACAACGCCCGACCCCACGCAGCTCGTGTTGTTCAACAGTATCGGCAGCAACAACAAGTGGATGTTCTTCCCTGGCCCGCAAATTCGCCCGATATCTCACCCATTGAGCACGTATGGGACGAAATGAAACGTCAGCTACGCCGGCTTCCCCATGCAGCGTCAACGCTTGTGGAACTCCAAAGACAGCTTATCAGAATATGGAACAACATCCCACAACACTTCCATGCTAACTTGTTCGCTTCCATGAGGCGTAGATGCACAGCAGTAGTCGATGCAGACGGAGGTCATACCAGATATTGAGTGTGTGACTTTTGTGTTTGACCCTTAGTGTCTTTGACTCTCCATGGCACCAAGAGTATTCGTCGTAGCGTAATGAAATTTCTCGTGTTGATCACTAATTGATTCATCTGTGATTGAATAAAATTTTCATGAATGAAAATGATATATGTCTTTTTTAGTGTTATTTTTTAGCATGCACACTTTCTTTTTTGGGAGAGTATATATCATTTTGTGGGGGCCATTCTATGAACGTGACCTCTCCCCAGTTCGAACTGCTTCCTTCGTCTCTACGGCGATACTAGACAGAATTCGTGGTAGAAAATGACAGTGATAGCCGTAGTCGTCTCCAGCGGCGTAGCCACGGGAATTCTTGCTGTCCCTTCCCCAAAACATTGGCCAAAGCAACATTTCCATAACAAAGAGCCCTAAATGCTCTCTAGTATAGGGCTATCACGCTACAAATGCACCAGATTCGTTCTTAGTGGACTTATGTTTGCAATATTTTCTCGGGAGAAGGAAGGGGGATAGTTCTACTAGGAGCCCGCGGTCGTTATTCCCGCCTCCCACTTCCCCTCAGGGAAGTGGAAAGAGGGGTAAAGACCGGAGGCTCCTCGTTAGGACTAGGGGAGGCCCACAAACAGCCTTTCAAATGTATCCCCCTCCCCCTAAAAAACCCCGGCTTGTGCACCCGCTATTATTAAATCTTAGCCACGGGCCTGGTCGTCCCACTCTTGATTAAAGTTATGTCCATATGCACCATTGTACCTGAATACAATGTGGTCTTATAGAAGAAATGTTATCAAGTGCATATCATTTCTACCGTCACGGGGATTGTGAAAGGGCTTAACTGTGCACATTGCAGCTGACAAATTGTTGTTTCCAACTTTCTGGAATTTTACGTTCCCATATAATTACTTATTCTGAAGTGTTTTGTGAATTTTAATATTAATTATGGCGAAGATTTTATTTTGCATCAGTTTCATCTAACCACTCCCAAATTTTTCTTTTTAACCCGCATGGAAGCACATTGGTGAACGAAATACTAAGTCGTTTGAACGAATTATTAAATTGCTTGAACGTTTTATTATATCGTCTGAACGGATTATTTCCAGGTGTATTTTAAGTAATACAATCAACATCAGTAGTATATCATGTATGAATCAACACCGTGTGGCGACATGCATTGTTCAATTTCCAAACAGTTCTCTAAATATTTTTGTCGATGCTATTAGTACTGCGATCACAAAAGCGGACAGAAAAATTCGACAGCATCGCAGCTGATTCCCGATCTGGTCGAAATTCTCTGCCCGCTTACCGCCACTTACCACAACACTGCAGAATTTCACCCGCGAAAAAGAAACGTAAAAAGACCACATCTCAGTTAATACTTCCGTTTTATTTACATACTTCAATATTTATTTTGCAATACAGTCAACCAACTAATACGTATCATCAGCTAATATGGAAACGCATTTGTTCCACCCAGAACAGAGACCAGAATTCCTAATTTCTTGCATCAACCATCATCGCAAATCATAACTTCATGGTGTACCGATAAGAGCATTATTTTCAATGCCGGCCCGAAACTTCTATCGTGTTATTTTTATAACAGGAGCACGAAAATGTGGCGAAACAAAATTTGTTGCCGTGAATGACACTTTTTTTCTCACAAAAATAAATTTTGTTCGCAAGATAATTAATATTTTTCATCGGTAAGTATTGTATTTATTAAACATATTATTCACCGCTAAACCCTCAAAAGGTTGATTGAAAAATTCCATGAGTCTGTGTTTAATCAGTACATAAGCGACAGGTCCATAACTTGTAAAAAACGGATCACGCGTATACCCCGAAATTGAGAAAAGAAAAAGAAATTCAGGGCGGTGATTTAGAATGGTGAATACTCATAGCACAATGATACTACGTCGCTTTTTTATTTATAAAATTCCATCAAACGTCATAAATTGGTGCAATAGGCCTATTTCATCAGGTCATTGGTATTCTGGGCAGTGAAGAATTAAAACTCTTCTGATAAGTCGTGTTGGGTTATATCGCCAGAAGTAAAGTAGATGAGGCTGAAAGTAAGCCTACAGCTGTGGCAAATTCTTACTACGTATTTATCAAATCTAGTGCGGACAGTGAAGATGCCTCCACCCTGGAACTGAAGGAGGGGTATTTTATCATTTCTCAACCCTTCCCCATTCCTGCCCAACACTCATGGCCTAGGCGCATAGCCAAAAATCTATTTAAGTTCGGGCACATGGATTTTTCAGCTTATAGTGTCATCTTAATCAAATCACGATGAGTGCTGTTATAGCCGTCGACAAATCTTCCAAAACATCCCCGCATTTCTTGGTCGAGTTGGTTATGAAATATCAGTGCATATTTTCCTTCGTGGTTCTATTCCATTGTTTGTGACCAGATTTGCTTTCTCTTCATTTTCAGTAGAATAGGTGTAAAATTCTCCGGAAAATGTTAGATGTTTCTCTCCATGGCACCCATATTATGGATATAACAAACATTCTCGATGAAAAGATGAAATTTCAGGAAATGAAGAACTGTTCTCCAGTTGACACCAGGGCCGGGGAAGGGTGGGGTCCCGGGATAGGAACCCCGGGCCCGGAACTTTGGTGGCTACGGGTTTGGCCCAGGAGCCCTTGATTCTTGGGTTACCCCCCCCCCCCCCTCCAGCCCCAGTCCAAATAGGGCCTGAAAGACTGTATTTTATTTTTTTTGGTTTGGTACGTCCTCAAAAATTAAACACCTGCTTTCAGGCCATGTTTGCACTAGCTCTTCCCCCAAGGTTCTGACTCCTGCGTCAACAGTTGAGAAGAGGGCTGTGTAGTGAATGGAGCACTCATCAACGGTTGTAATTTTAGATTGCATGATTCTTGAAGTAATAACTTAATTAAATCAACTTGATGTAATAAAGTTATCACTTTAAGAGTTGTGTAGTCCGAAGCTATAACTCTGAGTCACTGGATACTCACTGGTGAACTTGGAAATTTGAAACGTGCTGCTAAAAACGTCGTTTTGACGGCCAAAAATAACGTTATTTTTTTTATCTCCAAAGCCTGATAATAACTGATTTCAAAATTTTCGGCACTCGTGGCAGATTCCTTTGGCATCTGCATCAGTATCCCGACACTTTTGAAAGGGGTTCCGTCGCAGAATTAACCATGGAGCCAGAATTTGTTTTCACAGGCCCTGGTCGACACACCACAGCTTCGCGTTTTGTGGTCAATGTTCTTGTCATGAAAATCGAATTGGCTTTGAAGCTGGATCATGACGAAGAAAAAAATCAACATTTTCTATCTTAAATCGTATACATGATTAAATGTTAATCAGACTGGAGACTGTGGGTATCAATGTAAAATCGCAACGAGGACAACAGGACGTTCATTTAACCTTTTACCTAACATGACAAGCAGACAACACTTGCAAACAAAATTCCTGAATAACTAATTGTTTTTTTTTGCCTCAAAAAACATAGGTTATGACCCCTAAATGGAACGGTTCGAAGAGCTCGTTCCAAAGAGGGGTCATAACCTATGTTTTTGAGACAAAAAATGAAAATATAATGAAAATTAATTGGCGATTTTTGAGAATAGCGCTGGCCGGTTTTGGCCGTTACGTTGGGTAAAGGGTTATGGCATCCCTGGCTCACCTCGTCATGAAAATCGGCTTTCGATAAAGTTATCTCCTCTGAAATTATCAGATGGGCGAAGAAAGTCAAATTAAGAAGCATGCAATTGTTGTGAAAACACCAGTGACATTAGAAAAAAATAAAGCGAAGTTTTCTTTTGTCACTTTTAATAATCGGAAAAAGCAGGCAGCTCTCTAAGCTGTCTGTTCTTTTCATTTCTTAAAAGTTACAAAAAGGAAACTTGGCTTTTTACGGCAAGATAATTAGAAGCAACTAAGTAATCGTCCACTTTGGCTCATTGCTTTGCGAAGTTACAGTAATTTGCAAGTTTTTATTCTTCCCAGGGAGCAAAATGTCAAAACTTACCTCCTAGACTTTTATATTAACCCTTTACCCAACGTAACGGTCAAAACCGGCCAGCGCTATTCTCAAAAATCGACAATTAATTTTCATTATTTTTTTCATTTTTTGTCTCAAAAACATAGGTTATGACCCCTCGTTGGAACGAGCTCGTCGAGCTCGTTCCAACGAGGGGTCATAACCTATGTTTTTGAGACAAAAAATGAAAAAAATTAGTTATTCAAGAATTTTTTTTGCAAGTGTCGTCTGCTTTTCATGTTAGGTAAACGGTTAATGGAAAGGATAGTGTCTGTTTTATATGTCACGATGCGCATACTGCTGATATTGAACAAAAAGTTACAGAACTTCAAAAAATGGCGAAAGCGCCGTATTCCTATTTTTAAATTGGTTTAAACTTTAAACAGAGAATAACAGCCAAACGTTCAAAGTGATTGCGAAAAATGGGAAAAGCCAGCTTCTGTATTTTTATACTACTCTACAGGAAAATTGCCGAAGTTTGTGAAATGATGCGCACATCGATGATACAACTTCGCTAACATTTCGAAATTTCAATTTTTTAATGAAATTCCTATACCCTTAGTGACAGATTTACTGAAACTTTATAAAAATTAAGGGGGCTGACTTTCCTGTAACTCTTTTCCAATCACGAAAATTGTCAGCCATGGGCTTCTCTACATCGAAGTACATATAAGTAGGACAATTTTAAGGACTAATCGACATCAAACAATGCTTCGGTCGCAAGTTTGGTAAAACATTGTGATATCTTTCCTGTGTTTAAAAGTGGTAATAATAAAAACCATTTGACCGTACCCGCCGGTCAGGGTTAGTTCGATCCAGGGTGAAAAAATGAACTATGGATACTATAGTGTCTTGAGTGTTGACCACCATGTTGCTCTTTATCCCTTTACCTAACATGAAAAGCAGACGACACTTGTAAAAAAAAATCTTGAATAACTAATTTTTTTCATTTTTTGTCTCAAAAACAAAGGTTATGGCCCCTCATTGGAACAAGCTCGACGAGCTCGTTCCAATGACTTGTCATAACCTATGTTTTTGAGACAAAAATGAAAAAATAATGAAAATTAATTGGCGATTTTTGAGATTAGCGCTGGTCGGTTTTGACCGTTACGTTTGGTAAAGGGTTATGCCAGTTTTGCCAGATGCATTGTCAGAAATGGGACAGATCTAATTTAAAGAGGTCGTGTCCGAGCAGTGACACATGTCCACCATTGGATGAGTAGCATATTTCTGTAAAATACGAAGAATGCTTAATGTGAGCGGGGGTTCCAGTTTTTATAGAGGGTGGAAGGAACTGTTGCATATTTCTCATCGCGAAAGGGACAGCGTGAAGTGGGATCCAATTGAGATTTACCCGTTTGTACATGTATAACGGTTTGTTTAAATAAAACAATATCAAAATATGTACGTAAATTTCATAAAGGTGCACTCATGGTAAACATTAGTCCAACCTTTGACTCAAAGGCCGTAATATCATTTTTGGTGTGGTACGTCTATAAAAATTATATTACGGCCTTCGGGTCCAAGTTTGGACTTGGTAAACATTAGGGCCCTGCGAAGCCTGGAGATTCTATTCGATTTCGAATCTTAAGTTAGTATTCGGTTCGATTCGAAATCGGCTGTCCGATTCGATTTCCTTCGAATCTTTTCACTGGAATTTCGATTGGTATCAGTCATCTTAGTCGTCTCACAAAACGTATAGCTGAGACAGAATTTGTACATAAATAATGTAGAAAATAAAGACTGGGTGTAATTTCCGCTATATTATAAAAAGCATCTCTACCCATGTGACCAGCCATGCTACTTCCAGTTGCACAAATCACTACCACTGCTAAAAGCTAATTTAAAGTTCCCAAGCAATATTGACGATGAGTTTACGGTTGCTATAGCGACAAGCCCCTGTGCAATGCACAGTACAGAATTCTCGAACCCGTTTCTTTTTTCGAACAAAAATTCTTATTAGGTAATATTCCATCTACATCATCAAGGCATGCCTTCGACGAAGGCATGCCTTGGTGATGTAGTTAGAATATTTTATCGGTCGGGACTTCAAGACGCCTGTATTCGACTGGAGGTTCGATTCGATTTCGAATAACAGACTCGATTCGATTGGAATCGAAAATATGTGATTCGCAGAACCCTTGTACACATGGGTTAAGGTCACCCAGAAATACTGTAGGAAACCAGGTGGATTTTGTTGCAATCAACAAAATTTACTCATCTAGATACCCAAAAGAGAGCATTTGGACCACGGGTGACCTTCGGTCATCGAGGATCCATAAAACCCAAATTATTATCCACCTTGAAAAATCCTGGTTACACCCCCGATCCATGCATCAAGGTTAGTGTTCCACAAGGGGTTATTTATGGCACCCCCTGTTTAGCATCTTACCACTAGCGCAGAGAGGGGGTGGAGGCTAAGGGGGGGGGGGGGGGCAGCTGCCCCGGGATTTTTGGTGTTTTAAAAAGTGTAGGTTGATGCGCCTGAGCTGAAAGTCGTGGGAAGGCTTTTGGTACGAGCCTCCGACGCTGGTAGAGGTGGCAAGAGTACGTTGTTGCATTGCTGACCAGGTTCCATTCATAACAAAAAAGAAACACCACTTGTTCCAGTTTGATGGTTTTCCACCGGTGTTTCCTGCATCGTGGTGGTCACAATTAGCTTTGGAGAAAAATGAACCATACACACAGAAATATAGATAATAAATTACCCAGATTATAAGGAAAATTAGGTAGATATTTTGATATTTTCAAGAAAATGCAGGAGGATGCTTCTCCTAGCACTAATTTAAAAAAAAAAATTCTGGAGGCGGTCACCCAGAATCCCCTCCCTCCCACTCCCACCCCCGTTCCACGTATTGTCCCAGGGCCTGTCCTCGCTCTCGGCGTCCCTGGATCTATCAACATTACAAATCTAATTATAATCTAACGTTAAAAATCAATTCGATTATAAGATAGTTTTACAACAACTGAAGATGCAAAACGCACAACAGAGATTGTGAATGATGGTCAATAGAAAATTGCTGAAATGTCCACAGTCAGATAGATGTCGTTTAATTCTGAAATCTGAATTAATAAAAATCATGTAAAATATACTAACACCATCAAGTCTTCTATCGCTTTACCTTTTATACCAATTAAAAGAATTTAAAAGGAGAAGTGAAAACATAAAAAACAGTTGGCACAGAAGCACTTTAATAGCAAAATATGGAAATTGCATTTACGTTGAGACTTCACATCGAACATGCTCGCAGTTTGTCGGTAAAACGGAACTTGTGACTCCGGAATATTTATCAGAACTATATAGATTCTAAATGAAGAAGAAACTAGACTTTATGATTCTGGAGAATCATGGCTTTTCCCGATGAGATTCCATGATTCTTCAGGACCCCACAGTGTCTGATGAATTGTTTTTAACTGTCTCACTGAAGTTCCTTCATTGATGTTATGAGAAAGGTGAATATAGTAGTCCCAAATGACTCAGTTTGATAAGAAAATTGTTTAGGTAAAAACCATCATTAACGGTGGAGTGGGTTAATATCAATATCGTCGTCCGACAAGTTAATGACCCACAAAAGGAGTTATGTTTGTTTCACACATACCCACTGAGTGCTGTGTCTATTTGAAAATGGTCCATTTTATCTCAATTGTATCCAAAATATTGATGTCTGGCAGCTTGTAGAGGGTTAACAAGTGCCAACAGGAATATTTATTCATGCAACTTGTAATGTCACACCAAGAACTGTGAATGGCCATTTTTTCTTTAAAATCTACAAGATGTTTTCAGAGAAATCCAGGGAGAACAGGAATTTTAAGCTTTTGATGGGTATCATTGTTTTTTCCAGCCCAAAACGGGTTAAGTAATGTTTTTGGAATACTCTTATTACTTCCAAATAATTCTCAGTGAATTCTACTTCCACTTATTTTGATCTCTCCTCCCAACTTCGGGTGCTGTGAGTACGCAAACACAGCCCATTTTTATCAAAATGTTGATGTTTGAGAACCTGCATAGGGTTAACAAATGCTTACAGGAATATTTTGTACATGCAACTTGTAATGTCACACTAAGATATGAGAATGGCCATCTTTTCCTGAAAATCTACGGGATGTTTTTAAAGAAATCCTCAGATAACATGAATTTTTAACCTTTTGGGGGGTATCTCTCTTTAACCAGCTCTAAAGGGTTAATGCTTGGTTTTGTGAATATGTTCATTACAAAAATGATTGATGGTGAATTCCACTTCCAATGAAGGAGGTTATGTTTATTTCGTAGGTACACATTTGGTGTTATGGTTGCCCAAGAACAGCCCATTTTCTCCAAATGTCAATGCTTGGCAGCCTCTTGGGGGGTTAACAAATGCTTACCGAAACATTTTGTTCATGCAACTTGTAATGTCACTCGAAGACTTGCGAATGGTCAATTGCTCTTGAAATTTTTTTTTTTGGAGAAATCCACAGATAACTGGAATTTTAATCTTTTAAGGGGTATATCTCCTTAACCAGTCAAAAATGGGTTAAGATCTTGATTTTTGAATACATTTACTACTTACAAAAATGTTTCCCGGTCAGTTTTGCGTCCGGTAAAAGAAGTTACGTTGCTCTGTTGTATTCCCATTTGATGTTGTTGTTGTTCAAAAACAGACTATTTTTTTTTTTAATTTTGACATTTAGCAGCCCATGGAGGGTTAACAAATGCTTACTGGAATAATTTATCCAATCAGCTGGTAATGTGACACCATGACCTATCAATTGCCATTTTCTCTTGAAAACCCTACCAGATGTTTGTAAAGAAATCCAGGGAAAACATAAATTTTTAAGCCTTTGATGGGTATCACTATTAACAACCACAAAATGGGTTAACGCTTGGTTTTCTGAATACCCTTATTACTTACAAAAATGGTCTTCGGTGAATTCCACTTCCAACAAAGGAGATTATGTTTATTTCTCAGGTACACGTTGGGTAATGTGCGTGCCTGAAAACAGCCCATTTCAACAAAATTACGATGCTTGGCAGCCTCTAGAGGGTTAATAAACGCTCACCGGAATATTTTGTCCATGCAACTTGTAATATCACACAAAGACCTGCGAGTAGTCAATTTTTCTTGAAAACCTACAGGATGTTTTTAGAGAAATCCACAGAAAATGGGAATTTTAAGATTTTAAGGGGTCTCTCTCTTTAGCCTGTCCAAAATGGGTTAAGACTTCGACTTTTGAATACCCTTACTACTTACAAAAATGTTTGCGTATAGATTGTACGCTCGATAAAAGAAGGCACGTTTCTTTGTGGCGTACCCATTGAGTGCTGTTGGCGTCCAAAAACAGCCCATTTTATCACAATTTTGACTTTTAGCAGCCTGTGGAGGGTTAACAAATGCTCACCGCAGTATTTTGTCCATGCAACTTCTATTGTCACACCAAGGCCTGGGAGTGACAAATTTTTCTTGAAAATCTACAAGACTCGTTTAGAGAAATCCACGGAAAACACAAATTTTTTAGCTTTATGGGGGTATTGCTGTTTAACCAGCCCAAAGCAGGTTAACGCTTGGTTTCTTGAACACCCTTATTACTGACAAAAATGATCCTCTGTGAATTCCACTCCCAATAAAGGAAGTTATGTTTATCTCTCATGTATTGTTTGGGTGTGGTGGGGGCCTGAAACCGGCCTATTTCATCAAAATTTCGATGTTTGGCAGCCTGTGGAGGGTTACCATATGCATCGCCTGATATGTCGTGTGTATCAAAGGGCGTGTCACAGACAGGTCTAGCAATTACGAACGTATAAAAAAAATCTACAAGACGTGTTTCGAGAAAGTGCTGATAAACCCCAATTTTGGCAGTTTTTTGCCAATTCTGATGAAATAAGGGTTAAATCGAAAATTCCGCTTCGGTACATTTTTAGATTTTGTGCCCCTCTATGCGTGTGCAAAATTTCGTGAAAATCGGTTCGAAAATGGCTTCTGAATCGTACGGACAAAATGTGTGGAAAAAAAAAAAAAAAAAAAAAAAAACCCAAACAAGACTTTATGATTCTGGAGAATCATGGCTTTTCCCGATTAGATTCCATGACTTTTCATGACCCCACAGTGTCTGATGAATTGTTTTTAACTGTCTCACTGAAGTTCCCTCATTGATGTTATGAGAAAGGTGAGTAAAGTAGTTTCAAATGACTCGGTTTGGGTTTGATAAAAAAAAAATGTTTAGGTAAAACCCATCATTAATGGTAGAAAGGGTTAATATCAAGATCAATGTTTCCCGATCAGTTTTGCATCCGGTAAAAGAAGTTATGTTTCTCTGTGGCATTTCCATTTGTTGGTGTCCAAAAACAGACTATTTCTTCATTTTTTTACATTTAGCAGCCCATGGAGGGTTAACAAATGCCTACCAGAATAATTTATCCATGCAACTGGTCATATGACACCAAGACCTATCAACGACCATTTTCTCTTGGAAACCCCACAAAATGTTTGTAAAGAAATCCAGGGAAAACGATTTTTTAAGCTATCAATGGGTATCTGTGTTAACCTCCCCAACAGGGGTTAACGCTTGGTTTTTTAATACCCTTATTACTTACAAAAATGGTCCTCTGTGAATTCCACTTCCAACAAAGGAGATTATGTTTATCTCTCATGTATACATTGGGTGCTGTGCGTGTCTGAAAACAGCCCCATGTTAACAAAATTACGATGCTTGGCAGCTTGTAGATGGTTAATAAACGCTCATCGGAGTATTTTGTCCATGCAGCTTGTAATGTCACATAAAGACCTACAAAAAGTCAATTTGTTTTGAAACCCTACAAGTTACCGTTAGGGAATTTCACAGAAAATGGGAATTTAAAGCTTTCAAGGGATATCTCACTTTAGCCTGTCCAAAATGGGTTAAGACGTCGACTTTGGAATACCCTTACTGCTTACAAAAATGTTTCCATATAAATTGTGCGCTCGATAAAAGGAGGCACTTTTCTTCATGGTGTACCCTTTGGGTGCTGTTGGTGTCCAAAAACAGCCCATTATATCACAATTTCAACAGCCCGGGGAGGGTTAACTAATGCTGACCGGAATATTTTGTTCATGCATCTTGTAATGTCACACCAAGACCTGCAAATAGCCGATTTTTTCTTGAAAACCTACAAAATGTTGATAGAGAAGAAAACGGGTATTTTAAGATTTTAATGGGTATCTCTATTTAACCAGCCCAAAATGGGTTAAGACGTCAAATTTTGAATACCCTTACCACTTTCAAAAATATTTTCCGATCAATTTTGCGTCCGATAAATGAAGGCCCCTTTCTCTCTGGTATACTGTTTGGGTGCTGTTGGCGTCCAAAAACAGCCCATTTTATCACAATTTTTACGTTTAGCAGCTCGGGGAGGGTTAACTAATGCTGACCGGAATATTTTATCCATGCAACTTGTAATGTCACACCAAGACCTGAGAGTGACCATTTTTTCTTGAAAATCTACAAGACTCGTTTAGAGAAATCCACGGAAAACACGAACTTTTGAGCATTATGGGGGTATTGCTGTTTAACCAGCTCAAAAGGGGTTAACGCTTGGTTTTCTGAATACCCTTATTACTGACAAAAATGATCCACGGTGAATTCCACTCCCAATAAAGGAAGTTATGTTTATCTCTCGTGTATTGTTTGGGTGCAGTGGGGGCCTGAACCCGGCCTATTTCATCAAACTTTCGATGTTTGGCAGCCTATGGAGGGTTACCATATGCATCGCCTGATATGTCATGTGTACCAAAGGGTGTGTCACAGACAGGTCTAGCAATGACGAATGTATAAAAAAAATCTACAAGACATGTTTCGAGAAAGTGCCGATAAACCCGAATTTTGGCAGTTTTTTGCCAATTCTGATGAAATAAGGGTTAAATCGAAAATTCCGCTTCGGTACATTTTTAGATTTTGTGCCCCTCTATGCGTGTGCAAAATTTCGTGAAAATCGGTTCGAAAATGGCTTCTGAATCGTACGGACAAAATGTGTGGAAAAAAAAAAAAAAAAAAAAACTCCCAAAAAAAAAAAAAAAAAAAAAAAAAAAAATAATAATCCGTAGAAAAACAATAGTCTTTTCCAGAGGGAAAAGCCTAAAAAAACTAGACTTTATGATTCTGGAGAATCATGGCTTTTCCCGATTAGATTCCATGATTTTTCTTGACCCCACAGTGGCTGATGAATTGTTTTTAACTATCTCACTAAAGTTCCTTCATTGATGTTATGAGAAAGGTGAGTATAGTGGTCTCAAATGACTCGGTTTGGGTTTGTTAAAAAATGTTTAGGTAAAACCCATCATTAATGGTAGAATTGGTTAATATCAATATCAATGTTTCGCTATCAGTTTTGCGTCCGGTAAAAGAAGTTACGTTTTTCTGTGGCATTTCCATTTGATGTTGTTGGTGTCCAAAAACAGACTATTTCCTCAATTTTTTTACATTTAGCAGCCCATGAAGGGTTAACAAATGCCTACGAGAATAATTTATCCATGCAACTGGTCATATGACACCAAGACCTATCAACAGCCATTTTCTCTTGAAAACCCCACAAAATGTTTGTAAAGAAATCCAGGGAAAACGATTTTTTAAGCTTTTGATGGGAATCCCTGTTAACCTCCCCAACAGGGGTTAACGCTTGACTTTTTGAATACCTTTATTACTTACAGAAATGGTCCTCTGTGAATTCCACTTCAAACAAAGGAGATTATGTTTATCTCTCATGTATACATTAGGTGCTGTGCGTGTCTGAAAACAGTCCCATGTTAACAACATTATGATGCTTGGCAGCTTGTAGGTGGTTAAAAAACGCTCACCGGAGTATTTTGTCCATGCAACTTGTAATGTCACATAAAGACCTACGAATAGTCAATTTGTCTTGAAACCCTACAGGTTACCGTTAGGGAAATTCACAGAAAATGGGAATTTAAAGCTTTCAAGGGATATCTCTCTTTAGCCTGCCCAAAATGGGTTAAGACGTCGACTTTTGAATACCCTTACTACTTACAAAAATGTTTCCGTATAAATTGTACGCGCGATAAAAGAAGGCACCTTTCTTTGTGGTGTACCCTTTGGGTGCTGTTGGTGTGCAAAAACAGCCCATTTTATCGCAATTTTGACCTTCAGCAGCCCGGGGAGGGTTAACTAATGCTGACCGGAATATTTTGTTTATGCGACTTGTAATGTCACACCAAGACCTGCAAATAGCCAATTTTTCTTGAAAACCTACAAGATGTTGTTAGAGAAATCCACAGAAAACGGGTATTTTAAGATTTTAATGGGTATCTCTCTTTAACCAGCCCAAAATGGGTTAAGACGTCAAATTTTGAATACCCTTACCACTTTCAAAAATATTTTCCGATCAATTTTGCGTCCGATAAATGAAGGCCCCTTTCTCTGTGGTATATCGTTACGGTGCTGTTGGTGTCTAAAAACAGCCCATTTTCTCACAATTTTTTATGTTTAGCAGCTCGGGGAGGGTTAACTAATGCTGACCGGAATATTTTATCCATGCAACTTGTAATGTCACACCAAGACCTCAGAGTGACCAATTTTTCTTGAAAATCTACAAGACTCGTTTAGAGAAATCCACGGAAAACATGAAGTTTTGAGCTTTTTGGGGGTATTGCTGTTTAACCAGCCCAAAACGGGTTAACCCTTGGTTTTCTGAACACCCTTATTACTTACAAAAATGATCCTCGGTGAATTCCACTTCTAATAAAGGAAGTTATGTTTACCTCTCGGGTATCGTTTGGGTGCTGTGGGGGTCTGAAACCGGCCCATTTCATCAAAATTTCGATGTTTGGCAGCCTGTGGAGGGTTACCATATGGATCGCCTAATATGTCGTGTGTATCAAAGGTTGTGTCAGAGGCAGGTCTAGTAATGATGAATGTTTAAAAAAAATCCTAAAGACGTGTTTCGAGAAAGTGCCGATAAACCCCATTTTGTGCAGTTTTTTGCCAATTTTGGCGAAATAAGGGTTAAATCGAAAATTCCACTTCGGTACATTTTTAGATTTTTTGCCACTCTATGCGTGTGCCAAATTGTGTGAAAATCGGTTCGAAAATGGCTTCTAAATCGTACGGACAAAAATGTGTGGAAAAAAAAAAAAAAAAAAAAAACCCAAAAAAACTAGACTTTATGATTCTGGAGAATCATGGCTTTTCCCGATTAGATTCCATGATTTTTCATGACCCCACAGTGTCTGATGAATTGTTTTTAACTGTCTCACTGAAGTTCCCTCAATGATGTTATGAGAAAGGTGAGTATAGTAGTCTCAAATGACTCGGTTTGGGTTTGATAAAATAAAAATGTTTAGGTAAAACCCATCATTAATGGTAGAATGGGTTAATATCAAGATCAATGTTTCCCTATCAGTTTTGCGTCCAGTAAAGAAGTTACGTTCTTCTGTGGCATTTCCATTTGTTGGTGTCCAAAAACAGACCATTTCTTCATTTTTTACATTTAGCAGCCCATGGAGGGTTAACAAATGCCTACCAGAATAATTTATCCATGCAACTGGTCATATGACACCAAGACCTATCAACGGCCATTTTCTCTTGGAAACTCCACAAAATGTTTGTAAAGAAATCCAGGGCAAACGATTTTTTAAGCTATCGATGGGTATCCGTGTTAACCTCCCCAACAGGGGTTAACGCTTGGTTTTTTAATACCCTTATTACTTACAAAAATGGTCCTCTGTGAATTCCACTTCCAACAAAGGAGATTATGTTTATCTCTCATGTATACATTGGGTGCTGTGCGTGTCTGAAAACAGCCCCATGTTAACAAAATTACGATGCTTGGCAGCTTGTAGATGGTTAATAAACGCTCACTGGAGTATTTTGTCCATGCAGCTTGTAATGTCACATAAAGACCTACGAAAAGTCAATTTGTCTTGAAACCCTACAAGTTACCATTAGGGAAATTCCAAGAAAATGGGAATTTAAAGCTTTCAAGGGATATCTCGTTTAGCCTGTCCAAAATGGGTTAAGACGTCGACTTTTGAATACCCTTACTGCTTACAAAAATGTTTCCGTATAAATTGTGCGCTCGATAAAAGGAGGCACTTTTCTTTGTGGTGTACCCTTTGGGTGCTGTTGGTGTCCAAAAACAGCCCATTTTATCACAATTTTGAACTTCAATAGCCCGAGGAGGGTTAACTAATGCTGACCGAAATATTTTGTTCATGCATCTTGTAATGTCACACCAAGACCTGCAAATAGTCGATTTTTTCTTGAAAACCTACAAAATGTTGATAGAGAAATCCACAGAAAACGGGTATTTTAAGATTTTAATGGGTATCTCTATTTAAGCAGCCCAAAATGGGTTAAGACGTCAAATTTTGAATACACTTACCACTTTCAAAAATATTTTCCGATCAATTTTGCGTCCGATAAATGAAGGCCCCTTTCTCTCTGGTATACCGTTTGGGTGCTGTTGGCGTCTAAAAACAGCCCATTTTATCACAATTTTTACGTTTAGCAGCTCGGGGAGGGTTAACTAATGCTGACCGGAATATTTTATCCATGCAACTTGTAATGTCACACCAAGACCTGAGAGTGACCAATTTTTCTTGAAAATCTACAAGACTCGTTTAGAGAAATCCACGGAAAACACGAACTTCTGAGCATTATGGGGGTATTGCTGTTTAATCAGCTCAAAATGGGTTAACGCTTGCTTTTCTGAACACCCTTATTACTGACAAAAATGATCCACGGTGAATTCCACTCCCAATAAAGGAAGTTATGTTTATCTCTCGTGTATTGTTTGGGTGCAGTGGGGGCCTGAAACCGGCCTATTTCATCAAAATTTCGATGTTTGGCAGCCTGTGGAGGGTTACCATATGCATCGGCTGATATGTCATGTGTACCAAAGGGTGTGTCACAGACAGGTCTAGCAATGACGAATGTATAAAAAAAATCTACAAGACATGTTTCGAGAAAGTGCCGATAAACCCCAATTTTGGCAGTTTTTTGCCAATTCTGACGAAATAGGGGTTAAATCGAAAATTCCGCTTCGGTACATTTTTAGATTTTGTGCCCCTCTATGCGTGTGCAAAATTTCGTGAAAATCGGTTCGAAAATGGCTTCTGAATCGTACGGACAAAATGTGTGGAAAAAAAAAAAAAAAACCCCCAAAAAAAAAAAAAAAATAATAATCCGTAGAAAAACAATAGTCTTTTCCAGAGGGAAAAGCCTAAAAAAAAAAAAAATAATAATAATCCGTAGAAAAACAATAGTCTTTTCCAGAGGGAAAAGCCTAAAAATTATGCGGTCAGAAAGGTAATTTGGAAGCAAAACTGCAGTCATGTCGATTCAATCTTCGTATGTTTGAAATTTATTTACATGCAGCGCGTGGGTAATAGATTGATGTTAAAATATGCGGGTAGTGGTAAATAATAATAAAAATACAATTGAAGTTGTACCCAGTTGACCTCAGGGTTTATATATTGTACATAAACAAGTCTAGTTTTGCATAGAGGATACCGACTGTTTTGAGTATAGGTAGTAGAATTACGTTACGAGTGATCGCTAGGAAAGATAATTTTCACGAGAAGCTTGCGAGCCGTGAGTGAAAATGTAGAGCCCATTGCACTCATGAACAAGACTATTCTTATCCCTGGTGGGTGAGGGTGTGAGATGGGGAAATCTGATCTGAGGGCAAGATATTTGGGCCAGACACGAGGCTTACCGAGTGTCTGGACCCAATATCTTGTCCCGAGGGTGAGATTTCCCCATTTCACACCCACCCCCATCAGAGATAATTTTTCCCCCACCAAAAGGCTCTGACATCATTAAAAGTAATCCAGGGACACGCGCAGCTATATCGAACAATGTTGTTATACATTTAAAAAAAAAACTGACTTGCTTATCGGAAAGAGCACACAAAAGGTCTACAGGTACATGCCGCGAAATTAAATCCCAATACTACAAGAACGTTAGAAGACTATATAGTATTGGATGACAACAATAGAGCCAAATCATAGGACAGATAGTTGGAGACAAGATGGAAGCCGTTGGTAAGACTAACTGTATAGGAGCTCGGAGCCATATAGGAGCTAGGAGCCATATAGGAGCTGTATAGGAGCCCGATCATAGGTATTCTCAAATACCCGCATGTGCCTATGTGCTAGTGCACAATGTGTCACATTGTGCATTTTCACATAAGCACATATCGGCACATCCAGCATGTGCCTATGTGCTACCTGTAATGTGTACAATAGAATATAAACATGTTTAGGGAAGTCAGAATACTTTATGGGTAGATGGGGAGGCCATAACATAGCTTGTAGACACATAGGTAGAAACAGAGGATTCAGAGCTAATAAAACAATTGTCAGGTTGTTTGTGATAATTAGATTTACTCTACTTCAATCGAACTTACCCCCGGGGGCCCCCTCGGTACCATAGCACTACGTGCTACTATTATATGCCCCCAAAGGGGGCTTCGCTAAGTCCGTTTCGGTAGTTTGGGGTGCATTTTGGTGATTTGGGGGATTGTCGGGTTGTTTGTGGTAATTAAAAATACTCCTTTTCAATCGAACATACATTCCGAACATACCCCTGTCCTATTGTAGGCCGTTGGGTAACATAGCAACCACATGCTTCCATAGAAACCAAGATGGCTGCCTCCAGTATACAAAATGGACGACTGAAACACGTATCACCCTAACAACACGCGCTGTGCATTGGCATGCGCACTCGCACTAAAACCACGTATCACGTGACATTACGTCACTTCCGGGGTCCGGCACCTGGTTCCGGCAACCTAGGGGTGAAAACCACATCACATACTACTCAGATACCTACTCAAGGCTTGTAGGA
The DNA here is from genome assembly GCA_031216915.1 of Pictodentalium vernedei. Classification (NCBI taxonomy): domain Eukaryota; kingdom Metazoa; phylum Mollusca; class Scaphopoda; order Dentaliida; family Dentaliidae; genus Pictodentalium; species Pictodentalium vernedei. Next base: position 301,708,131 of record CM062292.1, on the reverse strand, counting down.
ATTATTTTATTATATGTGGTATTTCAATTGCGATTAAGGCATGTTTCAATTTGCATTATAACGCCGAAAAAGTGCAGTGATACCGGTGATCTAAACTTATAACGTGATGTGCGTCACTTCTGGAGAGGAGAAATCGGAGGTTATTACTAGGCAAGTTCCATATCGACAGATATATCATCCTGAGATTATTATTATCCCTGATGGGGACGGATGTGCGATGGGGAAATCTCACCCGAGGGCAATATATTTGGGCCAGACACGAGGCTTGCCGGGTGTCTGGACCAAATATCTTGTCCCGAGGGTGAGATTTTCCCATCATCTCACACCCACCTCACACCCACCTCCATCAGGGATAATTTTTCTCCCCCACCAAAACACTCTGACGTCATCAAAAGTAATCCAGGGGCACGTGCAGCTATATCGAACAATTTTGTTGTTCATTTCTGAAAAAAACTGATTTGATTACCGTAAAGAGCGCACAAAAGTCAAGTATATGCCATAGGTATATACCACGAAATTAAATTCCAACGCAAGAAGATTAAAGATTTGTAGCGAAATGAACATTGATACTTTCTAACGACGTCAGTCGGGCGCGTACATCAATCGATCGATGGAAATTCTGCACAGTCATTTGACATTATTTGCTTTCCATATTTACATTCCTTTAAATGTCTGTCATGCGATAATTAAATAGTCCGTGCGCTCATTAGATATGCTAATAAGCCGATCACGTGGTTACGAAGGTATCTATCTCATATGGCCTTCTCACACGAGACACGCATATCTTGCATGTGAAGTCGGTGGGGGAGGGGGTGAGGGAGAGGTGGGGGACTTCATATCAGCCTGAGATCGAAGGTTGAAGCCTCATGTAAGTTACCGAGGACCAACCAAGTAATAACCAATTTATTTATTAAACCACAAAATGTTCACAGATCTGTTACGTTTTTCTGACAGTGTTATTGTTTTTCTGTCCGAAGTTCCCTCTTCTCCTACTTCAGCTATCTGAACGTCTCGGATTATCCACTATGGAAGCCGCGACGTTCGAATGTTCGGATAACTGAACTACCTGTTTTCCCACCTCGACGATCTCCGTTTACGACTCCCAATTTTAGTTTGCAATGAATTTTCTGTACAACTCTCTTCTTTCTTCTCTTCATCCATCTAATCGTTACATATTGACTCAACAACAAGTCCTCATCACACAAAACTCTGCTTAAAACCACTCCATCGTGCCCGGTAACACCAATTTTCCTGATTCCGTTCGACGAATAGCTGTGAACACTTCGATGTAAACAAATTGGTTGCGCCTATTATAGCATCAATGGGGGATACTCTAGCTTGCTTCATATCGGCCGAGATCGGCGTCATGTCAGCCTAATCTAATAAATAATCTCTTATATCGATCGTGACAATATTAGGCCTGCAGCGATGCATCGCAGTTTCAATGCGTCGCGATTCTTCACTCTGCAATGCATCGCATCATGACAAGAGATGCATCATGATGCTCAACTCATAGGGATTATTAATGGAACAACCTTGAAAAGGTTGAAAACATTATTAAAACACAATGTATCATTTTGATTGAGTATAATTTGTATTCAAACTTGACTAAAAGTAAGATTAACAAAAATTCTTTCTTATTTTGAGCAAACCTGAAGTGAAAAATAATGTACTGAGGCAATTGTCATTCTACAAAAAATACACATCTTACAAGAAGGAGCTTTTCTATGTTGTACTCGCATCATGATGCGCATCGCATCACGAGCAAATAAACGCGATGCGCATCCCATCGTGAACATCCGAATCGTTGCAGCCCAAGACAATATACATCCAGGTACATCAAGGTATTTCTGTGACATTTTCTGCTATCTTATAAAGTTGCATATATTTTCAGTTTCTGGGGACTTGACAATCGTTACTTATTCCCAGTTCCTTATTCTACATTCGTTATCAACCGATAAAATCGGTTGATAACGAATGTCAAATAAAGAAGTGGGAATAAGTATCGGTTGTCACGTCAGGTTATTTTCTGTCATTGAGAAGAAATAAATGTATTATACACCTGGATCGAACGGAGCTGTGCACGTACAGACCTCTCGGCCTTACATTAATAGCATTTCTAATAGTTCATGATTTCTTGGGAGTTTTTGTAGGGTATGTTGCTGTTAGGTGACGTCCAATTTGGAGTCAGGGGGCATCTGGGGTTTTCAAAGATGTCCAGACGCATATTTCACCAATTGGATGGAAATTTTGCAACGTTTTTTTTTCTGGCTCGACTACCACATCCGTTCAGTTTTGCGAGTCTTTATTTCCGAATTTCGTTCATTTTATCGTTTGTGTGTGAGTTTTTTCAAGTCATTCAAAAAAAGCTGAAATGACTTGTAGTGATCGTTAGCCTTTTTTTCCTCCTTCACCACCTCACGACCACAATTTTCATCCTGTACTCACGAAATTGGGTACAAATGTTAAGAGTCGTCCGGGCTAAGTTGAAGTGGTGGAGCGTGATTTCTTATTTCCGACCTGTATCCAAATTCTAAAACACGTCAAACTAACGTGTATATCTTGATCTTCAATTTCTGTATCAAGCCATCCTCTTTCACATTTTGGGAATATCATTTTTGAACAAAAACCAAATCCAAAAATGTCGAACTGACTCGAAAAAAACCCACATTGTCGAAGTTTCGAGTGACGTTATAGATATCGACGCCAGCAAAAATTAAATTTTAGTATTTTCTGGAGCTAAAAAAAAATAGGAGATGACTGTTTTTTATTATTTATTTTTCGATTTATCGCCATTTTCTGACGCATTTACGTCATTTCAAATTTGAGATTATTTTGTCATATGTCATTAAAGGCGCTACTTTTGTGATGATGGTAACTCTGTATATATATTTTACAAAGCTTTGATGTTTCACGCACATTTTTCTGGTTTTCACCATTTTTGGAACTGAATTGTCGACCCCAATGTCGGCGATGTCATTCTTACGTCTTTCTCTTTACATTGTAGTTTCAACCTCAATTTGAGCCTCAGCATTTCCAAATTTTGGGAATTTAATCTTCACAAAAATCATGTCTAAAAATGTGGTGCCGTCCTGGGAAATTCTCAACCGTTCTGGTCGATCTCCGAGGTGACGAAATACGGTCAAATATTAAAATGCGTCGGATTTAGTTGAATTTTTAGTGTACTGTAGAGCTAAAAAATGCGAGATAGCTGTTTTTCCGTTTTTCAATTTATTACACGCCTGTTCTACGAAATCCCCATCTACAACAACACTAAACCATGCGGAAAATGAAAATGTGTTCCGCACATATGTGCGGAACGGAAATCGTTGACGGACTATTTTTAAATAGAAGCGAAATTTCACTGGAATTTTCTACAAATCGTGCACCGCAATTACAATTTGAATCCCTAGCGATAGCTGAAAATCGCCCCGTGAGTTCCAATGTGTTCTATGTGACAGTAGACACATAGAACACATTGGAACTCAGGGGACGAAATAGTTTCCCTCGCAAATTTGGTTGGCGATAAAATGTGTTCTTTGTGTTGATAGCTGTCAAATGAATTTTTCGAGTGCCCTTCTGATAATTGTTTTTTTTTATAGACGGGAAAGGTGTGTAATAAACACATAACGATACTGCACGTGTGAATGGGTTAATCGATATGGCACTTGTGCCATCGCGGAAGGATAAAACTCTAGGCCTGCGGCCTCTCGTTTTATCCTTCTGCGTTGGCACGCGTGGCATATCGATTAACCCATCCACACGCGTGTGTGGTTCTGTGTATTTATCGCCATTTTAACGCTTTTACGTCACTTCAAAATTTGGGGTATTTTTGTCATAGTTCATTGAAAACATCACCTTTGTGATTGCTGTAGTTCCGTGTATATCAATTACACAGCTATGAAACTTCACACGCCGTTTCTGGTCATTTGAAATTGTGCATCCCCATTTTGGGATTTAAAATGTCGACCCCCCCCCCCCCCTCCCAGCGTCTTTTTCTTGACCTTTTTTATTTCAACCTCATTTGAGCCTAATCGCACATATTATACTACGACTGCAACCTTTGTCATAGCGGGCCGAATCTCGGTAGTTTTGGAAATGTGTGCCCCAACCTTTCATTGAACTTTCGCCGTCTTTGTCTTTTTTCGAAATGCTAAATTAATGATAAATCTCCACTAACATTGCCTCCTCCCCCACCCCCACCCCACCCCCTCCGACTGATTCTCTTCCTTCTCGACATCAGCATCAAACTGCTTTTTGGAAGTTTGTAGGTCTTCAGAATTATTTGCAAGGCTTGAAGTTCGTGGGTTAAGCAATGAATAAAACTAACAATTTTGGCTTGATGGGGGTTCGTCCAGAAAATGAATAGTACGATTATTATATCTCCGGGGAAATTTACAACTATGTGCATACGCAATCCAATAGCAAACTAGATGATAAAATCCAACACTGGAGTACTTGGATGTCGCATAATTAGGGTCGGGAATTATGAATTAATTAAATCAGGAATGCCCGGAGCCAACTCGGCCCATTAAGTGGAGACGAATTTCTGATAGACATCTCTCTGAGGTGATAACAGTACTCGACTCCCTTCACGTGTAATTTCTGTCAATCTATATTGAATACAATATGTACACCCCGGAGAGTGCCACCAGACGATTATTTCTAGATATTTTACAATCGCTGATTTCTAACGATCGGTCCGCCGGGAGATAGAGTGATTCAAAATGATATCATATGTAAAACGAATAGACTTTCATTAATAATGTTCAGCAACTTTACATCTTACTGAAATTCGGATGACGCCATAGTACAGCCTCCGTGTCTTTGCTGTTTTCCACTGGTAATAAAACACTAAGTCATTACTGGCATTATACACACAGCAGAGAGCGCAGTGGTTCAGTAGTAAGGACTTTAAATCGAAAAGTTGACGATCAGATCCTGGCCAGCGGTAACTGTGTTGTGTTTTTGGGCTAGGCACGTAATCCAGATTGCTGTCGCGAGGGCACGGTGGCGCTGTGTACTAAGGCGTACAATACGTGATGGTGCGCTTGCCATCAATAGCTGCTTGAAGAAAACATGCTCCCCTCCAAATATCAGCATTGTGTGTGTCACCGGTGTTGTCAATGGTAGGACGCGTAAGCGGCCATGTCGCGACGTCACCACAACGGTGATATGTAGTGTCAGTGCACATGCGTAGCGCGTTGTTAGGGTGACATGAGTTTCAGTCATTCATTTTGAGTACTGCATGGTAGCAACGGGTTGTTAGCTGAATAAAACGATATTTATTTTATTTAACAGTATACAAACCTATACACTGCATTAATTATATTAAAGATTTCATTAACATGACATAAATGTAAATGTAGCAGGGAGATGGCATAGCAAGATTGGCAGTCTACCTGCAATCTTTCGAAAAGACAGGGTTGGAAATCACCGGATACACACTGTTTCTATTGTTGTTATGTTACCAATAATACTGTAATAAAGTAAGTGTTTGTTCAGAGAGTGTGTTCAAGTCAATGGGTGTTTATCTAATTACCACAATCTACCCGATAGATACCTAAAATCTCCCAAAACGACAAAAGTCCCCGAAACGGACCCGACAAGACCGCCATTTTGGATTTATAAGATTAGCGCGTATAGTGCTATAGGACTGTGGGGCTGTTGTTTGATTCACTGGCAGTATGACTAATACCCGAAAACCACACGACAACTACCTACAATCACATTAAAACTACTAATAATCACTGAAAAGGACTTTATTTGACGAGTTATATACATATACATTATCATGACCATGTGCATGTCCTGTAATTTATATCAGATTCGCGGTCGTGTTTACAATCGGATCGCAACGAGACAGTCAGGGCGAGTTGCGATCCGATTGTAATCACGACCGAGAATCTGATACAAATTACAGGACATGCACATGGTCATGATAAAACATTTATCTAACAATACCGTTACATAAAGCCCGTTTCCCCCATTTTTCAGGTTAAATGTTTAAATTGGGTTAAAATTGGTAAAAAATTTAAATTTCAGGAACTACATTTTAATACCTAATAACAATGCATATATGTGAATCGTCCAGGGTGCAAATTAAGTTGATTGTTAGATAAAATATTTGAGTGGAGAAATGCAAAATTTACTGTTGTGAGAAAGTGCGATATTTACAATTTGAAGAGCGAGAGATTCCTGTCGAGATTCGATTCGATTCGATTCGAAATTCTCTACTTGGTTCGATTCAGTATTCGATTTACAATACTCAGGGCCCTGATTTTCCTGTAATGTTCTGTATATAATGTATATTAGAATTAAATAATGATATGTACATAACCTGCATCACTAACAACATCAGAAGATAAACTGTGAGACGGAGTATGAAACCTGACTATGTCATTTCATGAGATAACATTCAACGAAATTTAGCGAAACCAGTGATAAAGTTGTTAAATGTAAGGAAAGTTTCTGAAAAATGTCATTGATTGGTGTCATTTCAAAATATTCAATTTATTTTCTTCTTGTTTACCAGGGTGATCTTACATAACACAATGGCAATAACCAGGCACGTTAGCGACAGGGGGTGGGCTGGGAGTCAGTGTAATACCCATTTTACCTTTTGGTCCTTTTCAAGAAATTTCATGCAGCAATGGGACTGGTGTTGGACTGCACCAATTTTGGGGCCACAGGTGCCCCCAATAGGGGTGCCCACCGTGGAATTTCCCGGTGGACCATATGGCCAGTCCGCCTGTGCATATTGGTCGGCATGCGATGGTGTTGGTCTAATACTAGGGCAGTTGGTTCTGCATGACCCATATTAATACAAAGCATGAGCAACAAAGCTTTATGTGTATGTGTATAGTTAGGTCATATTTCCCTGAGATTATTTGTTTAAATCTTTTGTTCGAAATGAAGATTGTACTTTGCATCAACTGATGCTGATTCAGAACTGGGATATCAAGACTAATATAAAATATATAAAAACAAAAACTTACGCCCCAATTATTTTCACTTATTATTTTTCTTATCACATTGACTAACACTTTTTAAGAACACTGCAGGCTGGTGGGCTACGACAGTGACCACAAGACCATCTTCATTTATGTCACTTTTTCCTTTTTGAAGTGATAGGTTCCAGACATGAACACACGTTTTAGTTGATGCGTTGGAATGCGTGACCATACACGTGTTCTTACCATACATTTACACATACTGGCACATGGTTTGTTGCTCATGCTCTGAGATTAGGAATTCTTTTTGTATATTATTACATGGTGAAATGACTTCTGCAATTTTTTTTTATTCCTGTTTATTCATATCCATAATATGAAATAAAAACTATTGAGGACATTTTGACATTTGGATGAGATGGCAAAACAAGGTCAATGCCACAAGTGAACCATAACAAATTAAGTCATCAGAAGTGGTGTAATTTAGTTTTTTAATATTCTGTGATTGTGATGCCTGGTTCTTATGAGACAAAAGGTAAAAGCTAAGGATATTACAATCACCATGCGCATTTTTCAAAAAGCTATTCTGCATATTTTTGTTGGCTTTCAACATAGGGAGGCCGGAATTATTTTGCGAGACGTTATGTTGGATTTTTTTTTTGGCATCGCCATTTTTACTACCCACCCACCCTTTGTGCATTTTTTTTTTCTACCGAGTTTTAGACCATAAAAACAATTGATCAACTTACACTCTTTGCTGGTACCTATTCTTCAAGACCAAATTAAATTTACTCAATACAAATGGCAGCATGTGTTGCTAGTGTCACGGAAATTTTGTGGTTATTTTTGTGAACTTCGAACAGAAGATGTATATGTGTGAAGTGGGATATGTGGAAAAAACCTAACTATTTTCGGCTTAATGATTGCCTCCCAGTCGCCCAGTTTATTTTAATTTCAAAACCAAGTAGTGCTGAATAGTGACACCTTCTGAGCCGTTTGGTTGTTAACTAAGTTCAATTACCACTATATCATGATTGATAATTATCAATCAGAGCAGATTACGTCCCATCATTTATATATTCATGTTGGACAAGAATTTATGCCAGGTATGCTGTTGAGTGCCTTTGTGTTAACTATCAAAGTTCACAATTGATTGTGATAGCCAGAGAAAAGATGACGTGAAGATGCAGTTAAGAACAGTTTGAACCATCCTATATGAACCAACGATTACAAATATTTTCTTGTTCATGTAGAATGGATCAGAGACTACCCATCGTGGGTCCTGTTAGGTTGTGTTTTTGTTTATTTTTACTGATTTTATGGGATTTTGCCTGTTTGTATTTTCAATAAATATTATAAAACGTTAATGATTAGAATCTTTATACATTTACAAGAATTTGCCCTGGCCCTTGTGCTTAAAATGAGATAATAGCAACTTTACACAGTTCGCCCTCTGTGTTTTTGGATTCACAACTCAAGAAATAGAGAGAAACAAACGATCATTCCTTATTTGATCCTAATACTTGAATCTGGCATTTCTCAGGTTTGTTTAGACCATTTAAACAATTAAGAATGTTCTCTTAGATCAAGTTATTTAATATATTAATAAAATGTACGAATAGAATGTAAGTGGTTGTCTGGGTGTTAGTATTTTTTTCTAAAGTAGAAACTGTTCGCCGCTATTTTATATAACACAAAATCTTATTTATTTTAAAGCACATTGGGTATTGAATGTCATTGGAATAGACTCAATCGGCCGATCCCAACGATTTGACACAACTAATGTGGTTTTCCCCAATTTCCATATGTTTTATTTTATTCTATTGGCGCAGGGCGAAATGGGGGACTTGGAATAGGCCTACACAAGACTCTGCATTAGTGTGTTCTTTAGGCTTTGACTTGTATTTCACTATCATCCCTGTTCGGTGCTTTCAGGAGGGAAGCCTACCGGACCGTGGACAACCGGTCAACAGTTTTACAGTACCAACATGACGAGACCGCCCTTCGTGTAGTCGTACAGGCCGATCAGGTCACGAAATGGACCTTTCCGTGGCGGTACTTTCATTGGCTATAGCATAACCTTTGTCGTATTATCAGAGATAGAATCGCATTTGACAATACTTCAAATTTGCTAACTACTGTTCGATGCCAACCTGATAATCATTGTGATACATAATTCAAATAATGTTTCCTCAAGTTTCCTACATCTAGAATATTTTGCTTTGCACTGACAAATGGTAATTGGTATAACAAATTAAAAATTTAAACTGCGCATTCTGATAATCTATACGCATGCTACACTGTCATCAAAGCAGACACGCGGAATTGGTAACAATGTGGCCCGCCATGTGCACATCAGCCGTGTATCTGGAGAAAAGACAAATTCGAGAGGAAATTTTTGAAACCGGACACTGTCCTTCTTTCCAAAAAAGAAGATTCCGGTTTAAAACAGTAAGACATCTAATAGCTGGGATGTTACCAGTGATACTCTTTTCATGCTTCTCCCGCCCCTCGCCTTTTATTGGAAATTTCGTTGGTCTCTTACCGTTCGTCACATAGACAGGCCTGGCATTCTGAAAAATGCAGGAGGGCAAAAAATCGCTCTCCTCAATCAGCTTAGGAGAGCAATTAGCTTTACACAGCATTTTAAGTATCCAGTTGAACGAACTCATTGAAACTGAAACCAACAGACTATTACATCAGTGATTTTATTAACCTTACTAAGGTAAAGCGAAATCTCTTAGACATCTAGATGTCTCACTCAACAACCGAACACACACTTGACAAGACCTGTGTGTGTACCCAGACCTGTTGACCAAGAAAGTCATATGCCTACCACTACCACCTTCAATCCCCCCAAGGGGGTTGAAGGTGGTAGTGGTAGGCGTATGACTTTCTTGGACAACAGGTCTGCTTGAATCTACAGTCATATCCTGGTGCAAGTGCTTCAAGTGACAGGATAGTAGTAATGGTAGTATATTATAATGTCAATATTCCTTGAATAATTACCCCTCAAACTGTGATGTCAGTTGTTGAACTTGAAACTGACAGAAAAAAAAATATTGCTGTGACCCATTTTGCTTCAAATGATTGCAACTGTGTTTGGGTATGGTTGCAGCCATTACCTTTTACCACTAAACCACTTTCAAAATGAAATTACGTGATGTTATGTGACTTCGAAGTTAAATTACATTTTTGCTTTACAACAAAAATTTAATGTGATCATAATACATGTAATCTCAATCATCCCAGACCAAAATATTTAGGAGGGCAATTTTTCGCTCTCCTTAATTCTTTCAGAGGGCAGTAAGGAGAGCTAAAAAATCGCTCTCCTGAAATTGTCAAGCCTGCATAGACTATTAGCCGCACCCCCTGAGTGCGGACTATTAGGCATATATTGATCGTTCCTGATCTTCTCCTTTGTCTTCCAACATGTACATGCTAGCAATTTTTAAAAATCTAAGTAAACATTTGAAACCCCGAGTCGGTAGTACGTTACCTTCATTCAAATGTTTAGTGTGTGGCTGTGATGTCACTTTGTGTGTAGAAAATATTTTATTTGGCGCGCGATTGCCATGCACTCATATTTTAATTTGTCTAACTCTGACAAATTCATCTGAATTTAATGCTTTCACTTTTCAGCAAAATGTAATCAAAAGCAGTTGATGCGTCGTTGTTAGACGTGAGTCTAGACATTGCGTTACATAATTCACTGGAAAGCAGCTTTCGGACAGAGTTTTTTCAACGAATTGTAATTAATATGTCACGATTATGAAAGAAAATGTAGAACTCATGTAAATTGTGCCTTCACTGAAAATTATTTGATTCAACAATGTCTATTTATCAAATGAATTGTCAAATGAAGAATAAAGATAAAGAACCACCACATACCTTTGAATAGGTTAATGTTTATCGCATGACTTTGGTTGGGTGCAAAAATACAACGAGAGCCAAAGCTACGAGTGGTATTCTGCGCCAAACCAAATCACTGCGATGAGCATTTTATTACACGTCTGTTCTATGAAATCCCCATCCACAGCAACACTAAAAACCATACAGAAATTGAAAATCCGTTCCGCACATATGTGCGGAAAAGAAATCGTTGATGAACTATTTTTATAAAGAAGCGAAATTTCACTGGAATTTTCTACAAATCCTGCACCGCAGTTATAATTTGAATCGCTAGCGATAGCTATTTAAAAATCTACTGGCACATAGAACACATTGGAACCCAGGGGACGAAATAGTAACAAGGGTTCCCCTCGCAAATTTGGTTGTCGATAAAATGTATTCTTTTTGTCGATAGTTGTCAAATGCATTGTTGAGTGTTCTTCTAATAATTGTTTTTATAGACGTGAAGGCGTTTAATAAACACATAACGACACACGCGTGTGAATAGGTTAATCGATATGGCACGTGGGCCATCGCTGAAGGATAAAACTCGAGGCCTGCGGCCTCTCGTTTTATCCTTCCGCGCTGGCACTCGTGCCATATCGATTATCCCAACCACACGCATGCGTCGTTCTGTGTATAACCCATTCAAACGATTATGTGTTTCTGTATTTATTACACACGTTTTCAGATTTCTTTAGCAGATCATTTTCTGAAATACAAAGTAAGAATTAACTAGTCCTTCGGAGACGTTAACCCTTTGAATTCTGGTATCGTCCATGTCAGTTCAATGGCAGCAATTTGAAGGGTCCATATTCATTATTTGGGGTAGACCAAGCAATAACTTCAACATGCAGCCCTGAGGCTGCATGTTGAAATTATTGATTGGTCTACCCCACACATTTACTGACCAGTCATCCTATATAATGACGTTATGACGTATCATGTTCCTGGTCGGAAGAACGGCCGCTAGGATTCAAAGGGTTAAGGAAATGAAATCAGAGAAAAATTCAAATAATTTTCATAAGCAGGTAATCAATATTGATTGTTACCTCCTACACTCTTTGAACTTTCATTCATAATTTCAACTTTCATTAATATTTTCAGCTTTCATTGAATGCATCACCACTTCGATGGAGGAACGCTCAGGAAACGCTGCAGAACTTAAATACAATTTATAGTGAGATTTTTATACCTAACTTTTATAGCACGAATGGTCGGTGGTTAATGGTTAATATGATTCCCGCCAAAAAGTCACAGCACTTTCACAACACAGAATAAATTCAAAAAAGCACTTTAATGAGAATTTGAAAAATAATACAAACTCACATGCCTATCTGCCTTCCACGCGGCTGTTCTTTTTCAAGTACACATGATTGAACTGGTAAAATTTTAGTCACGATTACGGATGTCATTGTGGATGCATTCCATGCAAATTAAATTTATATCCTCATTGACCAAGAGAAATGAATGTATTATAAACAATGCTCTCTAATCATTCATTGAGGCCCGTGTTATGGGGTTTAACAGAGGTATAGAATCTATAGGAATTCCAATAACTATACCAACATGCAGTCGTTAGACACACACTTTGTTTTGTATTTGGATTTTGGTGATCTAAAAACTTGCTCGCGCGACGCCATTCATTCGAAATGACATCACTTTAGGATGCTTTCAGATTAATTTTTGTCGACATTATTCATAGTGTGAACTACATGTGTGCCATTGCCACGTCATATTTTAACCCATAATGTTGCTCAATCAATGCTCACTATTGGTCAGTGTTGTTCGGCGTAATAAAATAAATTAGAAAGGGATTTTTATGTTCGGTCGTTGTAGAGTACCTAACTTTTTTTTATAGAACTGCTATATAATCCCTCTTGTGTGATGCCATTACGGCACGCTCTGGGCCCTGTTCGAGTTGTGAAGATGAATTCACCACTTTGAGGCGTCATGTGACCGCGATTGTCCAATTGGCATAAAAGAAAGAAGACCAGCGTGTCTCCAGCATTCCGAAGCGTCCTGTCAACGGCAGAAAACTTTGAAGCACAGCCAGTTTGAATATGCATATTGAAAGAGAGCAGTGGGCAAGACCTATGTTTTACTAAAGCAGACCGCCAGTCTACTTTAGTATCTACCGAAATAACACAAACTGAGATATTATACATCGATAACATCCACGTTAAAACATCAAAATAAATGGTCCATTGTGTTTGAATGGATCCATGTAGACCCAGAAGTATTACTGGTTCCATTCTGATGTTGAAAAAGTGCGTAAATCTGTATCACATACGTGTCCGATACATTTTTATCACACATTCTAGAATGCCATGAACAAACCTTAATTTTAAATGGATGTGAAATAAAAATATTACCTCTACTTACATCTATCTTCCCAGTTGAAAACCATGGGATTCTTCCGATTTGGATTGGCCAAATACTCGAAATTTGTCTTCAGGATATTACCCACAATTAATTTGAATTAAATACTCAACTCTAGTTCTCTAGGAATTATGAATGTTGACAGGACAGGAGTCGCGGAGCGATTTTGAAAATAAATAGGCTGATTCTTGAAGTCAATGTGTTGTATATGTTTTGTGGGGAGTAGGTGCATGAGAAGCGTGGGTATGATTCAGTGTTATTTTTTAAAAAAAAACATCGTTCACTTGAATTAACATTTGAATGGAATGTTTAAAACAACTGTATACTACAGTTGCTACTTCATTAGCAACAGTAGTATACATTTGTTTTAACACCCCACTCGCACGTCCATTCAAATGGTCTATTTCACTCAATGTGAGGCGAAACAAAGGCAAAGTGACGCCATGAGTAGCTGCAGGTAAACCAAACACCGCAGTTTACATATGATTCGAAGTTCTAACATTTATTTATTTATTTATTTATTTATTTATTTATTTATTTATTGGTGTTTAAGGTCACATACTTATGCACAATGGCTAATCGTGGCCGTGACAGTTTTACGGGTGTAGGAAGCCGGAGTATCCGGTGAGAACCACCGAGCATCGACGAGCAACTGTCAGCTCCTCAACATTCTAACTCCGTTCAAGCTCCGCTCGTGCAGGGTGACAGTGGTTGAAGACATGTGCACCATCGACGTGCAGTACGCCTTGGTACACGGCATCATCGTGTCCCCATGGAGGCAACCGGGATAAAGTGCCTTGCCCAAGGACACAAAGTGGGTCATCCCGGACGGGAATCGAACTCGGGACCTCTAGCATAGCAATCCAACAGTCTACCACTGAGATACCGTGCTCCCCGGAGTTCTAACAGGACATTTTGATTTGCGTGCACCTGTCACTGCTGTGCACTGGCATTCTTATGAATGTTCAATACTGATTTGATTATATTCCTGGTAAAAAAATCGACACCTTCTGAAAAATGTGTGGTGGCTATATTGAGTTCAGCCGGCCGCCCTCAGGCTCTACGGTGCCAACATGGTGATGACAAAATACATCACGGAATTGTTATTTCTATATATTTTTTCCGAAAATTCTAAAATACGATCCCTATTTTATAAAGCAGTTTGAAATTGCCTTTCGATTATGTATTGAATCGATTTAGTAAATTTATTGGTCGTTGGTATAAACTTATTATCGTTTATCAAGTCTGAGGCGCATTTGAGGAAGATTAAATTGAAGCGTTTTATTTCAAACATGTATTGTTCTTAGTATATAGTTTCCGACCATACATAAAGCAAAAAAGTTGCATTGGAGTACGTTTAGAATTAAATGGAGAATAAAAATGCCATACATTTATCAAATTTCGGAAAAGACTATATATGTGTCATAGAAAAGAAGCATTAACTTGTTATCATACTGCTCGTGGGTTACATACATCACATGTCCAAACCACTCGACTTGTTACGGTGGGTATACACTGCAAAGATGTTACTTGGCAAATACATCACACGCTCGATAAAACTTCAGTTGAACTGTAGTTTTACAAAAAACTTCACGAACGTACTTTCGTATGGGTACAAATAGCGACATTGTTTGTTCAGTGGTTTCTCCGGAGACAGTGATTTGTAGTCACAGCGGATGTAGTGATGTATATGGGCACACAAAAATATGGGGCGATACTGGTCCAGGCTGGACCGCGGCCCGGATCTGACCATCCCTTCTGAACCAGTATACTATACAGACGGAGCTGGACGAGATACAATGCTCTTTTTGTGTTACGTTAAATTGCAACTGAACCTGTGAAATAACTAGGAGATCAGTTCGGGAACACGTTGCACCCACAGTAGAATATTCAAGTCCTTCCAGGTGGGAGGCGACTGCCCATCACGATCAGGAGTGAAGCCATAAGTTATGCATGACGAAGACTCATGATAAATAACAATGTACGGTACAAAAAACTGCTTTCCATCTGGTTGTAGGGATGGTCATTTCAAGTTCCATGAGAAAAACACTCTATTTCCGAGTACTTGGGCGCCTTGACTTTTTCGACGATGAATATATCACATTCAACGCCAACATCAACAATTCTATATACATTCCGCAATGACTACCGGAATTCTACGATTCTCATCAAGCATCATTGATTATGTTCCAAACAGACTAAAATCCTTTCTCTCTGATTGGACGAGGGCTTGCTTGGTTTTGTTTATGTTTACGGCCCGAGTCGTATATGTTACCGTCTGACGTCACGAAGTGAAATATTTGAAAAGATGATAACAAATGAGAGGAGATTCAAACCACATACTGCCTATGAAATCGTATTTTTCAAGACCAGTGATAATTCTATGAATGTATACCCACAACCCACTTATAAAAACGTCGAGGCTACTCCATCTTAACTCAAAACAAGAACTTGTTCATGATTTGAACTGAGATGGAGTTACCTCGATCTTTATCAAACTTATTGATTTTTTCTTTTCCAGTTACGTCCGCGGGGTACACGAGAGGTTATTTACTAAATTTGTTTTCGTTAAAGTTGCCTTGTTCATCCAAGTTGCCTTGTTTCTTCACGATGTGGGTTTTGAGCTATGAGTAGGGTCTTATTGGAACATATACGTTATTGTGATGAACTGACGGTAACATAATCTGAGGTTTGCGGCTCGGAGCGTATGTTCGACCTCGACACTTCGGGTCTCAGTTGAACATAAGTTCCGAGCCGCAAGCCTCAAACCATGTTACCATCACTCATCGCAATAACTTAAAATGCTGATACTCCGGGTATAAAGTTTCCTTCTCGCGTTTCAACCTACCTCGCGACCCTCGATCCTGTAAGGCAGGACTGTCGTGAAACAAGCTACTGAGTAGAAAAAAGCACCCCTCCCCGAAAGACACAGAACATACCTATTGTTGTGTTACGGTTTATCTATACCGTGTTTTATCGGCGAATCAGGTGGTAGGTAAATAGTTGTAAGGTATCACATTCGATTACAGGCTCCGTACAAATGTGACCAGGTGCGTATGGTAAATCCCGAGAGGGTAGAGTCGGAATTCCTCAACACATCCCACCTCTTGTCGGGAAGTAGTTGGGGAGAGTACTATAATATTAGTAACATAGTCAGCAAGAGACCGGGTGAGGGATGGTACCTGGTCTGTAGGTTTTATACCAGGTGAGGAAAATTTACCCCAACGGTGACCTTCAGGAATAAGGTTAGTGAAAAGCTGAATAAAAATCAACAATTTTACATACATTTACATACATTTACTGTCATTACCACCTGAAAAGGGTTAACAAAACACTTTTAAACGTTAAAAAAAAATTCACTTTTAATCTGTTGAGTAAACTGTCAACATAAAAAAATCGATAGAATCGTAAAAACAACAAAGAACTTTTGGGACTACAAATAGTTCCTGTCCATTTTTCAAATCTTTAATGTGTTAAATCAATAAATATGATACCTTGAAAATATTTTTATTTTTAAATTCTCTTATTTTGTCTTAATTCAAATTTTGAAAGTTCGAAACGAGTGGAACTGCATCAAAATAGTAATGGCGGCTACTCAACCGAGAACGATAACTCTAGGTCACCGTACATTAAAGTAACATCCGCCATGTATAGGATTTACCGCCGGTATGCATTTGATATTCTTGGCCAATAAAATTCTGGATATAGCAACAAATTTGTCAGAGATGGGGTAATGTAAGTGTTTAATTTGACCAATCAACCGTGCTCGAAGAGCATCCGTGGACTATGCGATATTAGGTTATTCAAATGGGAACCGGCTATGGGATTCAATTCATACACTGCCAGTGACCGTGTATGAGCCCATACACACCCCCCCCCCCCCTTTTCGGGGCGCAATTTTTTTCCGAATTAATTTTCACACCTCAAGTTTTCACCTATTTTCCTGCAAATAAGACAGTTCAGTATGACAACATTTTCGACACACTTAACTTGATCGTCGGCTTTTAATTTATTATTTAATTCGTTTGGTGACATGATCATGACGGCCTCGCCTAATATTAATCTCACTTCCTCACATGACACCCTACCTGGCAAGGAAACGTCCTGTATGTTCAAAGACTTCCACATACCCATGAAACTATCACAGCTGGTGGCTAATATGGCGCTATGGCTATGGCATCCTGTCGTGGCTTTTACCACGACATTGCCGATTATCGCGGCTACTTAAATTGACTGCAGACTCATTCCTCTGAATACCTCACCGAGAAGCAAAGATATGTGTACATAAGAATCGTCGGGCGAATTCAGACATGTAGTCGGACGAACATGCTCACCCCACTATCGGAAGATAGCTACGGGTCTAACATATTTTGTCACATCCACTCGTTCCGTCCATCAGTCTCATGGACGAGAATGCTGAAATGGCGACTGTACCGACATGACGATCGAATCCTTCAACAGACTGGCAGCCAAACAGGGTTGACACTATTGGTTTGAAAGGAAAGCTAGTTATGTTTCAGTGCGAAATGGACGGAAAGGGAAGGACGATCGACGCACAGATAGACTGTATGTCTACCGGAGGATTGGGTATCATAAACGCGTCACTATCACTGTAAAGTTGGCGCCCTGAATGAGATAGCATGGAAACAATCGTGTTTACATTCAAGAGTCATCCATCAAATATGAAGGCTTCACGGCGTTTACCGACGGTTTATGGCTACCACAAACTTCCCCTCTTTAAAGCTGGATTTCATTGCTGAAATGCACACACACTACAACTGGACCGTGGATGACAAAACACATGGCACATTTATAGCGTTGGATGTCAAACTATTCAAACAAGTTTCCTGAGAGAAAAACAGGAACAGCAACTTCGCACTATTATTAATTATCAAACAGTCGAACAGGATTTACATTCTTGCGCGTGAATGCTTTACGGGGAGGATGATTTACGGCGAAAGCATCCGCATTGTGGAGTTTCAACACACGGAATAACTCTCAAATTATTTGAAAAAAGATAAAAAGCACATGCCAAGTTTCAGCTATTTGACTGCCAGGTAGTGGCGTTGCTACGGGGGAGGGGGGGCCTTGGCCCCCTAAATGTTTCGCTGCCCCCCCCCCCCCAACTCCAAAAAAACCAACATTGGCCCAATGCAAGTTTCACAACATAGGACCCCAAAATGGTCTTCAATATAGAGGCTACACACGCTATAAATGCCTCAGATTCGCTCTTAGAGCACTGAATTTTCCAAAATTTTCTCTGGGCTTCTTGTGTGAGAGTGTGTGTGTTTGGGGGGGGGGGGCTAACTAGGACCCTCCGGTCGTTTTTGCCTTTATGGAAGTGGGGGAGGGAATAACGCCGGAGGTTCCTAGTTAGGACTGCTTACCCCAACACACACTAGTTAGGACTGGGGTGGTGGGCGAAACCCCACACAACGGCCTTTCAAATATCATGTTTGCCAACCCCACCTCCCTCCCTCCCACCCCTAAAAAAGAAAACTGGCTAGGGCACTCCATATCATAGAATTCCGACTGTGTGCCTGCGCCCGGGTTTCACCTTGATTGTGCTTCTAAAGAAATTCTTTGAATATAAGTGAAAGCCTTCTCTGCGGGTGGTTTCATTATGTGACAAGGAGGTGAAAGTTTCCAACATGGGTAATCACATGGCATTGACATCTAGTCGGCATACCGAGAAAAGTAAAGTATCGGGGTCTGGGAGCGGTATAGTGGTATGTGGAGCTAAACTTTTATTTATCTTAACTTTGCAATGCATTTCGTGCATTTCTCTTGTCGTCAAGCTATACTTCACCAGAAAGAACATTTCCGTTACATTTGTTTCTTATTGATATTTCCAAACCTTGACATAATTTCATGCGAAGCTCTCGCTTAGATAGTTCAGTTTAAACAATTGTTGATAACTGTGTTGCCAACTTCAGACGACTTATACCGCAAACACGTCTTACCGGGTCCTGATATTCGAGAAGAACATAGTTTTTCTACATCAGTAAACAGCCACTTCTCCGCTTTCGTGGGCTCTGAGAAACAGTGGCTGTGCTATTTTATAACCGTAAACGTGGTTTCTTTGTTATAATTCTGGTTCAGTTATTGAATTTACTTGTTGGGTCAGTTACTTGGGTGCTTATTTTCATCGAATAATCTACTGCAAAACAATCATTGTGGGCAGAAAATCTTGCGAAGTTGAACGAAGCTCGATTACCTTGTGTAACGACCACAACCAGCCAGCAATATTCACAAAACAGCCTCGGGGGCGCGGTGGCGTCGATGTAACCGGTTCTCGTCAGATCACCGAAGTTAAGCATTGGGGGCGCAGTGGCGTCGCTGTAACCGGTTCTCGTCAGATCACGGAAGTTGAGCAATGTCGAGCGCGGTTAGTAGCTGGATGGGTGGCCATTTCAGCGACAGATTCGCGCTCCCGCGCTGTGTCCTTGGGCAAGGCACTTGTTACAACCAGTAGTGTAATAATCAACCAGCAATGTAATACAAATCAACCAGTAGTGTAATAAACTAAACCAGTAGTTGTAATAAACATTCATGAAAACCAACAATTTTTCAATAAAATTTGAAAATTTTGGGGGGGAGGGGGGGGTGGCTCGAATCATAGTTTGGGTACATCTTATCGATGTTTAACCATTTTATCGTACATTTAAAGGCGTTTTGCTAGTCAAACGTCATTTCGTGGATTCAATACGGGCGAGGAAAGATATTTTTATGATTTTTATGTGATGTGCGTATTTTCTGGGGTTTAATGTCGCTTTCTGCATTTTTGGCTGTGTGTAAATTCAAAGTTGGCCAATTATTTATGATAATGTTGTACTTTTGAGAGACTTCTTTCCCCAGACATAAGTTGTCAGATTCCATGATAGCAGAATAAATTGTTAAGGCAACTTACAGGTGCTGAAGTATCATATTCAAGAACGTGTCTCCTGCGTGTTGAATTCAATTATAAAATTTAATACGGCCCTGACGGATCACTAAAGGTCTCCCACACCCCCATCTCTCGCTTTACGCGTCTACGTTTACGGGGGTGGGGGGGGGGGGTGGGGGGGGTGGGGGGGGGGTATCTTATTGTTGACATTATACGATTTTTAGTTAACTTTTACCCGGTGTAAAAGAACATCGATCTCATTTGCTGCTAAAGAAGTGTTAATTCTATTAGTTCTGGGTGAGTCATTGTTTTTAACTTTCTATGTGGCAAATCTCAATCCAGTGATAGTTTTTTATCCGCCTCTAAAACTGAAAGTGAAAGTTTGTAACTTCGTGCGCTAGCAGTACATCGAGAATGCAGGATTCTCTTACCCGCGGGCCCTTCACTGCACGTCAAACTTTGACGTGCAGTGAAGGACCCGCACGTAAAAGAATCCTGCTCTTAGGCAATTAGGGAAAATCGGCCGGACCCAATAACGACGGGCTCTGGTGTCACAACACCGACCCCCCCCCCCTTCCCGTGGCCCTCCCCCTCTCGACGGCCCTGGACTGGTTCAGAAGTAATGGTACTAGTGGTAGAGGTATTAGTACTAGTAGTGCCAGTAGTGGTACTTGTACTAGAAATAGTATTGACAGTGGCCCTGGTACTAGTGCTAGCACTGGTAGTCGTAGTGGTACTAGTAATGATAGGTATACTAGTAGTAGTAGTAGTGGTAGTTGTACCAGTAGTAGTACTAGTAGTAGTACTTGTACTAGTAGTAGAAGTTGTTGTACTACTGCAAGTATTGTTAGTGGTACTAGTACTAGTACTGTTAGTGGCACTAGTACCGGTACTAGTACTGGTACTAGTACTAGTAATAGTACTGGTAGTGGAACTAACGCTAGTACTGGTAGTTGTAGTTGAACTAGTACTGGTAGTGGTGGGTGTACTAAGACTAGTACTAATAGTGGTAGTTGTAGCAGTAGTAGTACTACAACTACTGGTAGCAGTTGTACTAGTATTGTTAATGATACTTGTATGAGTAGTGCAAGTGTATTAGTACTGGTAGTTGTACTAGTACCGACAGTGGTACTAGTGCCAGCACTGGTAGTAGTAGTGGTACTAGTACTAGTAGTGATAGGTGTACTAGTACTGGCACTACAGTTAGTGGTACAAGTACTGGTACTGTTAGTGGTACTAGTAGTAGTAGTAGTAGTATATTTTAGTAGATAGTTGTAGATAGTAGATACTGGATAATTATTTATTTATTGGTGTTTAAGATCACATATTTCTGCACAATGGCTAATCATGACCTCGACAGTTTTACGAGTGAAGGAAGCCGGAGTACCCGGCGAGAACCACCGAGCAACGGCGAGCAACTGTCAGCACCCCAACATACTAACTCCACACAAGCAGGGTTAGCATTCGTTGAAGACAGTGCACCATCGACGTGCACTACTCCCTAGTACACAACGTCACCGTGCCCCCACGTGAGCAATTGGGGTGAAGTGTCTTACCCAAGGACACAACGCGGTTGCCGCGGTGGGATTCGAACCGAGGACCTCTCGGCTTGCAGCCTGCATCTCTACCTACTGAGCCACCGCGCCCCTACTGGATAACAGACAGTAGCTAGTGAGTAGTAGTAGTAGTAATAGTAGAAGATAGTAGTGGTAGTAGTAGTAGTAGTAGAAGTGGTAGTAGTAGTAGTAGTAGTAGTAGTAGTAGTAGTAGTAGCAAGAGATGTAGTAGTAGTAGTTGTAGTAACAAGAGATGTAGTAGTAGTAGATAGTAGTAGTAAGAGATGTAGAAGTAGTAGTAGAAGTAGTGGTTAGTAGTAGTAGTAGTAGTAGTAGTAGTAGTAGTAGTAGTAGTAGAAGTAGTAATAGGGAGTTAGTAGTAGTAGTAGTAATAGTAGTAGTAGTAGTAGGTAGTAGTGGTAGTAGTAGTAGTAGTAGTAGTAGTAGTAGTAGAGCAGTAGTAGTAGCAGAAGTAGGTAGTAGTTGTAGCAGGTAGTAGTAGTAGTAGTAGTGGTAATAGTTAGTAGTAGATATTAGTAATAGGTAGTAGTCCCCGAAGACTGGTCTCTACTAGTTCCCAAAGACTTGTCTCCAGTGGTCCTTACCAGTCCCCACAGACTGGCTCTGGTGGTCCTCAAATACCTAGATTAGGATATGATGAATGGCAGATTGTGCCTTAATAAGGAATTTTTCCATGGTCCTCATGGCCTCGTGCGATGAAAAAGGGTGCCAAATGTCAGTCGGGAGAGTGTCATACCTAGCTAGGACTAGAGCTAATGATAAGGACAAAGACATGCATCTAAGTAGATTAAGAATGGGCACTAGATGGTCTAAGCAGTCAAAAAGGAGGTTTCTATACAGAATTCAAGCCACATAATTCTGGAAGAATCCGTACCTAATAAAAAAAATCCTGTAACAGAGTGGAAACGAGGATTTGCCTGCAAGGCCACGCTTAGAAAAAAATACTCAAGTTCAATCGAACATCGCATTTTGGTACTCTGGGCAGGTCCGTGCCCGGTAGATACGAGGATTCTGGGAGAACTCGGGCCAGGGAAAGGCCAAGAACATAGAAAACGAGCTTTCTGCGCGAATCCAAGCCAGATAAATAGTTGTCTGTCCCATATGGTATTCATTATACTCCCGTCCAATCGAACTTACCCTCAAAACATATCCTCGTTCTATTAGAGGCCATTGGGTCCATATAGCAACCACGTGCTACCATAAAAACCAATATGGCTGTCTCCAGTATTCAGAATAGACGGCGGAAACACATGTCACCTAATTACACGCGTTGCGCACGCGCACTTACATCACATATCCCTATGGGAATGACGTCACAACATGGCCGGTCACGCGGGCTACCATAACAACACAACATGGCGTCCCTGGGTCCCGTGACTATGACGCCCCTTGCGCCTCCCCCATTCTCTCTCCAAATGAGGGTCATTTATCCACATGGCACACTTCTAATGTAGTATAAGAGTAGTGTTAACCCATCAAAGAATTCTGCTGAAACAATATTTTCTACATGTTGAATGAGTTCAAGCTTTTTAAATTAAATGTAAATCATCACAGGATCTAAATAGCTGTCCACCATTGGTAATCGAGAACAATCACTTGACATGGCAGACGGAAATGGCAGTGGACTTCCAAAGTACCCACCCTATTCACCTTAGATACCCTCTACTCTCTTACCGACCTCCTCCTTCTTGATGGAAAAAAATAACTGACTGCAGATTTTAGGTAAATCCCCCAGCCCAGCCCCCCCCCCCCCCCCCCCTACACACACCGCACCATCGTAAAATATGGTAGAGTGTCTATGCTCAAGGAATATGATGAGCATCACTCCCAGAAGAAAAACGAATTTTAGAATTCAGAACGGTCAACTAGACTGAAAAAGCCACGCATAATGATACAGCGACTGAAATGGGTGGATGTGAGAGAGACCTTCAGAGATTCGGCGGGGCCGTATTAAATAATTGTAGACAATGCAGGAGATCACACAATTCTAACCCTTGAATACCACACTTTATCACCCATAAGTTTTCTGGTATTATAGAACCTGACAACTTATGCCTGGGGTAAGCAATCTCTCAAAAGCACAGCATTACTATAAATAATTGGCCAACTTTGAATTTATATATTTATTTATTTATTTATTGGTGTTTAATGTCACATACTTATGCACAATGGCTAATCGTGACCGTGACAGTTTTATGGGTGGAGGAAGCCGGAGTAACCGGAGAGAACCACCGAGCATCGACGAGCAACTATCAGCCCCTTAACATTCTAACTCTGTTCAAGCTCCGCTCAGGCAGGGTTACAGAGGTTGAAGACATGCGCACCGTCGACGTGCAGTTCGCCTTAGCACACGGTGTCATCGTGCCCCCATGTAGGCAACCGGGATAAAGTGCCTTTCCCAAGGACACAACGCGGAGATCAAACTCGTGACCTCTATAGCATAGAAGTCCAACAGTCTACCACTGAGCCACCGTGCTCCCCCAACTTTGAATTTACAAAGACACAAATGCAGAAAGTGACATTAAACTCCAGAAAACACGCTCATCACATAAAAAACATAAAAATACCTTTCCTCGCCGTATTGAACCCACGAAATGATGTTTGACCTGCAAAACGCCTTTAAATGTACGATAAAATTATTAAAAATCGATGAGATGTACCCAAACTATGATTTGAGCCATCCCAAAAAATTTTCAAATTTGGTTGAAAAATTGTTGGTTTTCATGGATGTTTATTACACTACTGGTTAAGTTTATTACACTACTGGTTATAACACTACCGGTTGATTTGTGTTACACTTCTGGTTGATTGTAACAATACTGGTTAATTTTTATTACACTACTGCTTGATTATTACATTACAGGTTGTTACAGCACTTAACCCCGATTGCCTACATGGGGGCACGATGACGCTGTGTACTATGGCGTACTACACGTCGATGGTGCGCATGTCTTCAACCAATCTAACCCTGCCTGTGCCGCGGTGCAAAGTTCAGAGTTACGATGTTGGAGAGCTGACAGCTGCTCGTCGTTGCTCGGTGGTTCTCTCCGGGTACTCCGGCTTCCTCCATCTGTAAAACTGTCACCGACATGATATGACCCTGGCTGTTAACGTGTCGTTAAACCCTAATAAAATAAAAAAATAAGTGTTGCCTCAAAAACATGGGTTATCTATGACTCTCTTGTGAACGAGCACGCTGCGCACGTTCCAATGGGAGTGTCGTAAGGTACCGGTATATATTTAATGAAAAAAATAAAATGTTAAGTTATTCAAGAAAAGTTTTGAACGTGTCGCCTGCTATTCGTGTTAAAGTGCGCGGATATGGAGGGCCCGTGAAGTCAGCTGAGAGTTGACAATTCAAAGTGTGAAGTCAGCTGACAGTTGACAATTCGAAGTGTGAAGCTGGCTAACAGTTGACAGCTGACAATTTTGACAGTATTTTCTGCTTTTCCATTACTCTGCGGATAACTTGGGCCTGAAGTCACATACAGGAAGTCCCAAGTCGTGGTGAAATTCTTAAATAGTTCCGAATAAAATTGAGAACCGTTATCAGAAACTACGGTTTGCGGAATTCCATGTCGTGAAAAATGTTGCTTGAGTTTTCTGATCACTGTTTTTGAAAGGGCGTCCTCCAATTTATCAATCTCGAAGAAACTACTGTAATAGTCAGCAGTATTAAGATATTCTTTACTATGGAATGTAAATAAGTCGACTCCAACCTTTGTCCAAGGGTGGTTGGGAACTGGATGTGACATCGGAGTTTCTTTGTGTTGTTGAGAATCGTATAATCTGCAGGTTTCACATTTACTGATATAGTCTTTTATTTCTGCATTCATACCAAGTCAATATACACAATCTCTAGCTCTTCTCAAACAGCCTTGTATGCCAATGTGAGTATGAATTTGTTCTAAAATTTCATGCCGCATAACTTTAGGAATTACACATCGGTCTCCCCTGAAGACCATATTATCTTGTACTGTTAGTTCGTCACGGACATTAAAGTATGGCTTCACAAGTGAAGAAATTTTTTCAGTGTCCCAACCATTGAGAATTACTTCTATTTATGATTTTAGTACTGAAACATCTTTAGTTGCTTGCTGCATTTCATGCAGTTTTATCTTTGATACAGCCAAGGAAATATTTTCGATTTCACGTTCAATGTCTGATCTAATAGAAAGCACTTCTTCCAATTGGATGTTATTTTCTGTTTTATCAGAATGAGCTCTGGACAACATGTCTGCTATGTGCATATCTTTTCCAGGTTTATAGATTATATGGTAAATATACCTCTGGGGTCTTAACAGCATTCATTGTATCCGTTTCGGTGCTAAATGTAGAGGCTTCCTATGAATGATTTTAAGGGGTTTATGGTCACTTTCTACTGTTATTTTTCTGCCATAATATACTGGTTGTATTTCTCCATACCAAAAACAACGGTGAGAGGTTCCTTTTCTATTTGAGCAGGGTTCTGTTCAGTTAATAAGCGACAGGCTGACCTCTCTGCATGCGCGTTGCGCCGAGACCAGTTTGAGAAGCATCTGTTTGGAGAACAGTTTCCGTATAAGAATCAAAATAAGTTAGCAATGGCGCTTTGCTGATAGCTTTAAGAATATTGTCAAAAGCTGTGCCATGTTCATACATCCAGTTCCATTCAGAATGTTTGTGTGTTAATTGCCGTAACGGTTCACAAATGTCACTCAAATGAGTAGAAACTTTGTTAAGTAATTGACAACACCTTTGAGTCGTTGCACCCCTTTCACATCTTTAGGCTTTTGCATTTTAAGTATTGCTTCAACTTTTGAGGGATCAGGACTGACGCCGTTTGATGTTAACAAGTGTCCCATATATGGCATTTCAGTTTTGTGTAATTCAAGTTTGTCTTTATTTAACACAATGTTTCTTTCTCGACACCTCTGAAGTAATGCACGTAGAGTTTTGTCATCATTGTGTGTAGCTTTCTCCAATGTACTGCCCTCCCCATATATAAGTATGTCATCAGTGATGATCTTAACACCAGTCAAATTAGAAAGTTCAGTATCTAAATATTGCGCTCTTTCGGCGTACATAACATAAACGTTACGTCATTTCTTGACCCAGACAAATCCACTGTCGCTTATGACGATACGAAAGTCGCTTACGATACTAGAAATTAAATGACTTAATCCTGTTACAACTAGTACAACCTGAGCAAAATAACAAGTCGAACAGTCCCTTATAACACATGAATACGACTATACCACTAGTTGCTACCCCGCACGACAGACTTTAAGACAGTGACAGCCTTTAAGATAGTTGTCAGATGGATGTTGGTATTCTACTTGTCGGATTGATTTCGGTAATTCGACATATTCCCACTGAATCGAACACACAATCAAACCACACAACCACCATCCATTCGCCACCAAAGCAACCACGTGCCAGTTTTGTAGCATCATTGAAAGCGGCCTTCAACAAATAAAAAACAGTCTCAAGATAAATGTAGGAACTTCGGAATATAAGACGAAAACACGTGTCACCATAACACCTTCTGCGCGTACGCATGACACCGCGTATCACGACCGTAATGACCACACACAACATGGCTGATCACGCGCTAGCACGATAACCCACGTGACACCCACCATGCAACTCATTGTGACGCCACTTCCATTGTCCAGACGAACTGAGCAACAACTCCCCTTACAGAGTCCTCGTGTGATCGATTATCAACACTTGTTCCCATGTATAGTGTCTAAACGCCTTAATACGGAACATCACCCAGTAATGACGGAAAATAAACAGAGAGTGTTTGGCAAAATGTTTGCATTCAGGCTATACAGAACGCAGACGCTCGTCGTATTTTCAGAATTCATCATATCTAATGAAATACAAGCGCACCAGAAACACACCTCCAAGTGCTGATACTATGCAGGTTCAAGGGAAACCACTTGACCGGTTGTCTTTGACGACGGAAAATGAAATTTGTTGAATATGTTCATACCAACAAGTCGTATGAGTTGATTTTTTAATCCATTGCCCAAATCATAAATATAGTTAGAACCTCCTCGTGAGAAAGAACTCGTTCCAGCGAGTGGTCATAAGCAATGCTTTTTAGACAAAAAAGTAATAAACTTTACTTTGTAACCAGCGCATTCCAGTTGGTCGCTTTACTCAACATGTTCGCAGCAATCATTTGGGCCACGAACAGAATGAAGTAAGTTTATATTTGGTGTGATACGTCCTTAAGGCTTCCGGATATACCACGCCAAATATTAACAAACGATCTTATATAGTGTATAGGTTTGGAGTAGTGTGGCGCAAGCGAACTCTTGCGTTCTCAGTTAATTTGAGAGAAAAAAACCTTTTATAAATGTCTTTGAAATTGTTATTTTAAGAATTTGGAACAAAGTTATGACTGAAGTTGTTTTTTTTTTTAGGACCAGTGACTTCTGAGTTTGAACGAGTCCTTTTTGTCGTGCACTTATCCGCTCAACCCGTGTTGTTTGAAATGAAAAGGTTTTCCTGAACCCTGTGGTGATCATCTGTTTTCAACATTTTTGTTGATCAGAAGAAAAGTTATATCCCTTTAATTGATACATTTGTCAGCCAAATTGACTTTAATGATGTGGAAATTCTGTATGTATTCTAAATGTTGAGAGGGGAGTCATCTGGAGATGAAGACCAATGGGTCCGAGATACGACTGTGTATTTGTAGTGTGTAGGACAATATTAAATCAGTCCCCAAAACCCCAAAACTCTGCCAAAAGCAGAAAAGAATAATGATTATATTGCTTTAACATGTGGATTCCAAGTGAATGAATCTCATCCTAAACTCCCGAGACAGCCACAAACAGCCCTTTTCATATTGCATGGTAAAAGCTGCCCAAATGTATTTGTCCTTAAAAACTCGACTGGAAAACTGCATTTATCTTGACATTGTTTTTACATAACTGCTGGCTGCCTGTGGGAGTTGCCTACAATGAGGTAGAAACACTGTTGACACTTTGAACCCTATTGGTATCTTCCATGCCAGTTCAATATTGGCAGTTGGCAGAGTCCATATTCATTATTTGTGGGTAGACCAATTAAGATTTTCAACGTGCAGCCTTACGGCTGCACGTTGAAAAGATTGATTGGTTTTCCCCATACATTCACTTATCAGCCATCTCACTTAATAAAATTATAAAATATCATGTTCCTGGGCCGGAAAAGCGGCCTCTCGGGTTCATAGGGTTAAGCCATCTGCATTTTTTCCTCTATGAACGGAAGTTATTATCATAAATTAATCTTATGATTAAGGGTTAAAGTGCTTATTTCTAGCAGGGAATCAATTCACTTCAATGAGAACGCAAAATGGTATCACTCGTTTTAAACGTCTGATCAATAGGTGCCGCTTACGAAATGTGATGACATGTTCAAGAAGTGGAACCGACAGCAGCAAAAATCTGCGCGCGTTGAAACAGTTTGCTGGACAGGTGATCCTAGTGATGGCAAGGCCAAAAAGGAAGAGTTATTTAAAGTCAAAACGCAAGTAGTCTTTTTCTTCGTGTAAGTAGTATAACAAGTTTTCGACCCTCATTATCCAGAGCTTTGGTGGAGCCGCCAGTGTTAATGTTCATAGAAACCGGAGCTTTGATGGAGCCGACATGAGACGTGTTTTACGCTCCATCTAACTAGAGCAGGTAAGTGATATTCGTACTGCATATCCATAATAGTATATATATTATGTTGATGGCAGTGCGTATGTGATGGAAGATGGAGAAGTTGAGTTTTCTCGAAAGTTTTTCCCCGCGAAACGATGGACGTTGTGAATGCACAGTTGCCTAGTGCAGTATAATTTGTATGGTCTGGACCCCTTCTGGCTCAATGCTAGCCCTTAGTACTATTGATCCTCGTAAGGTGTTATACAGTCCAACAGTTGGTCGAGGCAGGACGCGTTGCTATGCCATGCGGTATTGTGGTGTGGTGGCAATGCATGATTGTAAGGTGCATGGTCTGTACCTCTGTTTGTCTGCTGTATGTCCTTGATACTACTAACCCATCGAATGCAATTTACAATGGGCAGTTGTGAAAGGGAGTGCGTAATGCTAAGCCATGCGGATTATGAGGTAATGTTTGGTAGTTCAGAACGGTAGCATGTTATTTTACTGTTAGCTCTTAGTACTGCCAGTCCACCCAAATCGTCGTCCTACAGTTGATATGGGTAGTATGCAGTGCTAGGTCATGCAGTATTATGCTTGGTTGTCTGGTAGAGTAGTGTAGCATGAACTGCCTGCACCCCATAGGTCAACTGTTAGCCCTTCGTAACACTATCTATCTGAGGCGTTGTGCTGACCCAGAGTTAGTATGGGTAGTGCATAATGCTAGGCCACGCGGTGATGTGAGGCATGCTTGGTTATCTAGAACGGTAATATAATGTGTACAGCATGTACCCTGTTGTGCTTCGGGTCTTGTGGTGTGGTGGGGTATGTTTTGTTGTCCCATACGGTAATATACAGTTTGGAATATTTACCCGTGTGGTCTACAGCTATCCCTTAGTATTACAGAACCACCTACTGGTTTGTACTATCCCATGAGTAGTTCGGAATGTAAGATCATGCGGCTGTGTGGTAATGCTTTGATTCTAGAATCGTAGTAGAATGTGTATGGTTTTATGGACACTAAGACCTGGCCGGGAGTAGAGGTTGGGCCATGAGTTAGCTAGCAAACCTGAAGTAGTGCTACAAGTGAGTACTAATGATGCAAGAGTATAGCACAAGATAGATAGTGGGTTAGTACACTGCAAAAATTATAGGTTCTCTTTAGAACCAAAACTGGTTCTAATCTTGTCCCTGAGATGGAACCAGTTCTGTTTAAGCAGTATTTATTTCAAATCAAATAAATTTATAAAGATTAACATTAAATATTAACAGAATGTTACATGAACTGAAATAGATTCAGTAGTAAACTTGGAGCTTATTCAACGCAGTCGCCAAACATTTTGAAAAAAAGGAGATATGAACAGTTGACATATCGAACCAGTTTGGGTTCTGTATAGAACCAAAACTGGTTCGATATGCCAACTGTTCATATCTCCTTTGCTTAATAATGATTTGAGACAACCTCGTATAAGCTCTAAACTTACGGCTGAAACCACCTCAATTTATGTTTAATTCTGTTAATATTTAATGTTAATCTTTATAAATTTATTTGATTTGAAATAAATACTGTTTAAACAGAACTGGTTCCATCTCAGGGACAAGATTAGAACCAGTTTTGGTTCTAAAGAGAACCTATATTTTTTTGCAGTGTAGTGGGGAGAAAATAAAAGTTAGGGGGGAGGCATGGGGCGTGCAATGGGTTGAGAAGAGTAGAAGCAGAGGAAGAGGGCAAGGGCCAGTATCCTGCAAAAGGTATCCTCCAATAGCCTCCAAACCACCATTTTCTTCAGTCCCCAAATATGAGGGACGATAGATTATACCTCAGTGAGAGATTTGCTCATTGCCCCCATTGGATGAGGATATGGGGAATGACAAATTATACCTCAATGGCGGATTTCCCTCATGGCACCCATACGACAAAACGGGATTCTGCAAGCAAACACATGCCATTGAAGGAATTCCAAAGTGGGATTCTGCGTATTGTGGCCCTTCAATACCGAGATGGGAATATGAGGGGTGATAGAGTATTCCTTCTATATTATACTTACTCACGGTCTCATACGACAAAAAGGGATTCTGCGAGCATATCAAACAACAGAAGGTATTCTAAAGCGGGATCTCGCGTACTGACATTGACGCTCATGTTTGTAATGGGTCTTTAGAAATGACGATATAACATTATGCTTTTCGGTGATAGCTAGGGCCGGAAAAAACCCTAAAAGTTACTGCGCACAACGAAGGCAAAATGGTAGGCATGCGTGTGAATAGACATTCCAATGGGGTTGGTAGGCCATTAACGAAGGGTACCGAAAATGTAGACAATATTAGCCCATTTCATGAACCAAGCTCTCTGACTTAGTCCTCTTAAACGAAGTCTCAAGTTAGTCACACTTGTCGTTTAAGCAACCATGTCCAATTATAAATAAACTATGTTTAGTTACACTCTAAAATCAATTGGGTTAAAAATCAATCCAAATCAACTGGGTTGGGTGAATATGAACCCAAGTGGGTTCACATTCACTCAACCCAGTAGATTTGGGTTGATTTTTAACCCAACTGATTATAGAGTGTAGACTTCCTCTGATGAAACTTGGACGCAGTTTCCAAGATCGCATTATATTGGAAACAGTAGATGTATCGATAGTGTACTATGCATTATAATAACCTTGCTTTCCGAGTGAAATGGTATTTTCAGAGAATATGATAAAATTGCTGATCAGCGCCAACGTGCTAAAAACCTTCCGTCTTCCGAGAAAACCTTTCTGACAGAATTCATGAAAGAAGGGGGAAACATAACAGAGCCGGAAGTCTGACGCTCCAACAGCAAGAAGAAGAATATGCTTGAAAAATTATGCGTGAGAAAATGAGCGTTCATTTTCCCGACAAATATGAATTGTAATCCCGAGCATGACCGTCAAATGAAAAATCAGTTTTTCATCTTGATTCCACCACAACATCGAACATCAGTTCTTAGACCCAAAAAAGAATTGAAAGAAATTTCAATGATATTGAATGAGAAATTGTTTCAAGAGAACAAAGTAGTCATTTCTCCGTCGTATTTTGCACATTACTCTGAATTACTCTTCAGTTGTGTTACAGAACTGTCCTGCATTCCATTGACATGTTGGAAATATGATCTAAAATTAGGAAAAGAAAAATATTCTGAGTAAGGCCTCTTCGAAAAGCACACCCTCTAAATGGCTGCGTGGGAGTGCGTCCCAAATCAGGAAATCAGCATAGTCTACACGTCATATTAACCGTTATCTAGATTCACATTGTCTCTTGCAATGTTGTGTAGTACACATAACGCAACTATGATGGCTTTGCTCGCTTCCATACGACAATAGACTTGAGTCAGCAGTGATGCACGGAAATATTCTTTTGATAAACCCCCAAGCCCTCTCAATGATGTACCGAGTGCTGCCATGTGAACGATTCAAGCTATCTCTGCTTCGGTAGTTGGCTGCACCACAAGGAAAAGAAGACATTTCTCGCAAGCGTAACCATTTTCATCCAACAGGATACCACTGATACTGCCATCTTCCAAGTATGAGTGTAAAGTACGTCTCTGAAAGATACAACTATCGTAACCGGGCCCTGGCGAACGCACAACCACACTTCGGATCTTCACGCTGCCATTACATCCCGTTTGCACATTGTGTGTGTGTGGGAGGGGAGGGGGTAGAAAATCGTACGGTTGATAACATGGAGGTTAAGAACTTTTGTTGGGCGTACAAGTCCAAAATGGGTGCAGTCAATGTAGCCAATTAACTATGGAATCCAGCCTTTCGATGTAAAAGACGTTTCATATCGTCTACTCGGCTGCATCTGGCATGCTCAAATATAAGACGCTACTGCTTCACGAACTCACCGCACTATTCTACAAAGGGAAGGCAGTGGCTCGTTGGCTAGAGCATTGGACTTCAAACCAAAAGGTTCACGATTCGATCCTGACCCGAGGCATCTGTGTTGTTTTCTCGGGCACGACACTTAATCCCGACTGTCCATGTGGGAGTACAATGGCGCTGTGTACGAAAGTGTACTACGCTCTGATAGTGCACTTGGCTTCAACCATGAAATTCAACGATTTCTGCTTGTGGTGATTTCAGTCTCATCCCAAATCTGAGGAATGATGTTTTTCGCTGCATCTTTACTAATTTTAAACCCTCCAATGAACTTCCTGTCATTATAAGCTTCCAAATAAACTGGTTCCCCGGAAACACGCTTCTGGCGTCGTACTCTAATAGTTAATCATTTGAGGACTCCAATGTGGCGAATGTCAACCCCTGTCATCTTTGCATTGAATTCAAGTACATATATATGACACAGTTGGACATGGGTTGAGCCATGTCTGAATTTTTTCCACGATTTTCATTCTGCAATCCGTGCGTTTTGGACTTGGACGCAGTTCGTGAAATGTGAACACATTTGGGACGAGGTCTAAAACTGTTTTAGACCTTGTGTAGTTTGACGTAAAGAATTTGGACTTAGATGCTTGTGATGCAATACTTTTTTTCAAATTAGACCCATTGAACCAAGTCTGATAACATTTAGTACTGACCTGGTCTAATTGTTGGACTCCCTTTAGGAAATGGGCTCTACAATGAACAACAAATAACAGTAATAATTTAGTCAGGCGGTCCTGAAAGACTGTAGGGTTGAAATGTTACTTTTCCTCTGGACCAATATCCACAAAACCGCCTGCTTGTAGAAGACAGTATATGTCACGACGCCTTTCCGGAACTCAAGGTCGAAAGGTTAATTTTGTTACAGAAAACTCTTTTTAAAATGAATTTTTCCATCGTTTCTGAATTCAGCACTTTCAAATCTATTTGGTACCGTCAGTTTTGTACACTCCTGATTTCAGCGCATTGGCAGGCCTAGAAATAAAGGGCTTACATAGGTACCAGTTTGCAGGTTACGCTATATAGCATGGTGGTAACCCACAAGAAAAAGTGTGTTGTGGTGATTCTTCACCTTCTCTTTTCACTACGCCAGTCATTCGTTTTTAAGTCTTAACGGGATTTTCGCCTGCATATATATCAACAACTAACACGCGATCTCGCCGAAGCGAGATCGCACGTTAGTTGTTGCTATTCATTTGGCGGAAATTTTTTTAGGATGGAAACAGTACGCCATTTCATCTTATGTGGTTGCAATGCTCAACCTTCGAGTCGCGATAGTTCCGAAAGATTGTGAAGTAATTCTAGTAAAACATGCGAGATTACTTATTTAATAAAGTTACGTTGTATTACTTTGTCTTAACCTACAGTGCGTTTGTGTATATTACAACTGACGCAACCCACACGTAACCTAAGCGGTCGTTCACGAGTTATGTCCAGGCCTACATTGCCGGGTAAGCCTATCTTGTATTTGTGGGGAATTTCAGTAATTGCTTAATCCAAATGTCCTATAGGTTGTAGGAGTTAGTACGTTGGGGAATCTGACAGTTGATCGCCCCTGCTTGGTGGTTCCCTCAGAGTACTCCGGCTTTCTCCGCCCGAAAAACTGTCCGACACGAGGTGATCCTGGCTGTCGAAAGTTTCGTTAAACCCCAACAAAAACTCGTCCCGTGAGAGGAACAAGGTGCCATCTGCAATGCTAAAGCATTGCAGAAGACACCTTGTTCTACTCAAGGAACGATATAAAGCTTTAGAAATCACCTCACCGATTGTATAGCTTCTTTGTTTGGTGATTATCGTCCCAACTCCGTCATTATTCCAAATACACGCCC
This sequence comes from Pictodentalium vernedei, assembly GCA_031216915.1. NCBI lineage: Eukaryota > Metazoa > Mollusca > Scaphopoda > Dentaliida > Dentaliidae > Pictodentalium > Pictodentalium vernedei. The sequence goes on along the minus strand of CM062292.1, from coordinate 301,673,089 downwards.
ATTGCAATTGGCGCACGTAAAATGCGTTAGAAAGGAATATTCGAGAGTTTCTCAATTACAGTCCATCGAAAGCAGTCTTTTTCCACAAGTGCACTTCTGGCGCAAAGGACACGCGCTGACCCACCACCCCCACCCCACCCCACGCCTCTTGGCAAGGGAGCAGCTGGTCTATGCCCTGTTTTTGGCGCCCTGGAAGATAACGTGTTGAAAGGATTAAATTGAGGCAATGTCGATACATGTCAAGCACTGATGGAACATCAACAGTAGTTTTTCAGGTTCAAAAAGGTGGTACTATGATTATTTGTTTATTTAGGATTTAACGACACTTTCAACAGCCAAGATCACATCGTTTTGGACAGTGTGACAAGGGCGAACGCCTGCGTACCCGGAGAGACCACTGAACAGCGGCGAGCAGCTGTCAGATTAACTTATTAATCCGACACGAGCGGGGTTCGCGTCGGTTGAAGGGCTGTGTACTACTTGGGCAACTGACATCAAGAGCCTTGCCCAGCTAGCGTGATGAAGTCTCGGGTATGTCTGGGTTTTTTTTTTTTTTGGGGGGGGGGGGGGGTGTTGTTTTGATTTTTTATACGGGAAAATGTCAGGCGCGGTTGCCCTGTGTTCTAACCCCTAGGTTGTTGAAAAATATTACATGCTCGAATGTCCTGGAGAGGCACTTTACTTGTTCAAGATAGAATGGTGTACATGCATGTGACTGCCTGCCTTTTCAGGCCAGATTACAAGTGGCCATATAAAACGTACTGATTACATGCTTGGTCGTCTGTGACGACGATCGAGCACTCGGACAGATTCACCAGTCACATATTTATATATGCACTAACATCTATGCAGCTGTACAATGTCTTTGCTGAATTAGGATTTTTTCTACATGAAGCCAACAATAACAACTTTCTTTTATATTTTTAGCACATATCAATTCATCACCTGTTTAGAACAGACAGTTTAACACCATTAACGTCATCACGTACACAAGTCACAAAACTAAAAGATTTCGTTCACAAGTTATATTTATTTCATACACGCTGAGACACACTAAGAGACAAAAAGTACACCAACGCATTGGATTAAACCCTTTAACTGATTGAAGGCTGGAAGCCAAGATTTGGGCTTTATTCTGAAGTGCAGGTGTTGCAACTTGAAGGCTTCATACTTTTTGGATGTGCATCGTGTTATCTTTGAAGTAAAATTATTTACTCTGTATGGATTTGCCTTGTTACCATTTATGGGAAAGTGCCTGTAGGCACTCTCCCATAAGTCGTAACAAGGCAAAGACACGTGGAAAAGTTTTGAGGACAAAAATAATTCAGCACTACCAGTTATTACCGAGCCAATGGGTGGTATCGCCCAACGGAATATAAGTTACAGCTAGATGGACGATTATATTTTGTAATAATTTAAACCTGTATTGCTGATCATCCCTGCCAATTTGTGAATTTCATCGTGTTGCCATCGAAGGCTGAGGAAGTTTGCATCACACCGAACTTGTGCATAATGGGCGAATACTTATCAGAGGCGGCGGGTGCCCTTTCTGGTGTAATGAACACCGGTGGAATAACACCCCTTCCCGTCAGGGAAACGTTCTCCGCTATTGTGGTCATACAAGGAGAATGCCCTAGCTCCCTAACGGGGAACACACCCCCTCCCCCTTGGTGAGGGAAACTGGTGTCACCACTGCATGACACCTGAGAATTTTGTTGAGAATTATTTTCAAGTACTTTAACCTCAAATTAATTTGATGATCTCTGTTGTTTAGATAAACTTTTTTGTCATGCGCGTAGACACTTGATGAATGGTTTGAAAAGTACATCCTGAGCCTTTTGATTGTCAACTATATTTAACTCTCTTATTGATCTGCGCAATAGTTATCTCCCTTAATTGAATCAAACATCTGGTAACCTGTCTAATGTTCAACATTTATAGACCTCTTTTGCCCCAGTTCTTCCAAAATGAGCATCTAATCCTATTTGACAAAGCTCCCCGGGATCTGTCAAACGAGGTATACTAGAATAAACGCTCAGTTTATCTCAAGAAATTAGAAAAGTGACAATCTCCTGGGGTTTCTCTCGGGATTATTATCTTTGTATTGATGTTTCGTTTTGTGAGAGAAATTATGTTCTCAAACATTTAGCAAAACTATTTTTCGATTTATGGTATCACAGAACTAAATATTTTCCCATAGGCGACCATTATAACGTTCAGGCGGAAAAAAATATGATCGCATCACTTTAATTTTGGCATTCAAATATCTCTGTCAAGTATAGCCCTTCAGACAACTTTTTCTGATCTGAAAACAGGGGGTCATGCAACAAATAAGAGAGAAAAACTGACACAAAGGGAAGTACCGGTTACGTGCACATATTTTTCAGGGAATTTCCTATAAAAACACACAAAAAGTAAATTGTATTTTTTAGGTCCAAAAGTCATCAAATCACCCTGTTTTTTATCAGGAATATTCAACAATAATGAAAGATGTCAATAGAATGTTTCAAACGTTTATTGAAACAATGGATTTTCCCAGGGCTATTTATTTTTAGAGATTGCATCATTTCCGAGTGCAACATTTTAAGGCGGTTCACTCTAATTTCAATATTTAGTTCCGTGATACCTTATTGTGTATTCGTGTGGCCGTGATCTCCAGTTCTCAAATATGTATAGATAAGTGTTTGAGGAGACAATTGCATGTTCAAATTGAGTGTTCATGATATAATTCAACAATATTTAGTAGATTTCTGTAACCCTTTGCTCAACATGAACACTCGGAAAAAATTTCTTGAATTACTAAATATTTTCATTTTTTGTCTCAAAGCCATAGCTCATGATCCCTCATTGGAACAAGCTTGTTCAGCTCGTACTAAAGAGGAGTTATAAGCTATATTTTGTTGGCAAAAATTGTACTGCATTTTTTTTGTGAATAGCGCTGACCTCACTGTAGTGTTGTTATGCCGAGAAAGGATTAATGTCAGCATGGAAAGTCCAATCCATTGACCTTTATTATTTATTTATGTTTAAGGTTACTTTCAGCATCTGTGGCTATGTCATAACTGCAACAGAAGTACAAAGTCACCTAAGCCAATTGTTTATACGTATGCTGCCAACTTTACATGACTCCCACTCGGGCACTGTTTTTATGGGGTTTATTGGGGTTTAACGACACTTTTAACAACCAGAGTCACCTTGTGCTGGACAGTTTTATAGGTGGAGGAAGCCAGAGTTCCCAAAGAGATCCAATATGTTATACTCCCCAACGTACTTGATGCTGCACAAGCATTGTTAGCATTGGTTGAAGACAGGTGCACCATCGATTCAGTACGCCGAAGTACACACCTCCGAGCCCCACTTGGGCAATCGGGATTAAGTGCCTTGCCCAAAGCCCCAAAACTAAGTTTTTGAGACAAAAAAAATGAAAAGATAATAAAATTTGAATGGCGATTTCTGTGAATAGCGCTCGTCATATATGGCCGTTGGGTAATCGGTTAAATTACACTGCGTTGCTTCATGTTAATAGTGCTTTGAGTTTGGGTAGGTTCGAAAATCATCTTGCGGCCTATTTGTCTACACATTTATCAAACGGCCCATTCACCGATAACACTTTTACGCAATGAACTGAAAAGTATTTGTGAAACGTAGATCAAATTTGCCATGTCGCTTCATATTTTTCAATACATTGAACAGGGCGTAGCTTAGTGATGCAGGCCGTACCAGACCACAGCTGGCAGTGTGGTCCAACAAATAGCGATCTGATATAGTCCGGTGCACGGGTACGCGAGTCGGTTTTTCCCCTCTGGTCCGTCCCCAAGGCGGCCCACTATAGTATTTTCGATCTCAACTAGTCTAATGGTATTTATAACATCTTCCATGGGTGCACAACGGTAATGACGGCCTTCTCATTCAGCGGCTGGCTCAAGAGTTATTATTATTCGACAAGCGCTGGGAGTAATCTAGCTAATGTGTCTGTTTCGGTGTACGAGATCCAAGAGACCTCTCCAGGCCTGGTATGAAAACACCATAAGATTCTTGTAGCAGGAACGTAGCTGGGGTCTTCAATGGGGGAGAGGGAGGGAGGTGATTAGTTAGATTTCTAAGTGGAGTTTGGGTGTCTCGAGGGCCGCAGTCCTGTTGGGGGAGAGTTCGAGTGGCAGCAAATATTCAGAATTCATTTCCTATCTTTCATCTTCGGTTTCTCTGGGGTGAGGCGAAATATCAAAGTAGTAGGAGAGCGATGAAATAGGACCTATTGGGTGGAGAGAAAGGTGCAGGGGGAGGAAGTGACGCCATAGTGACGTGACCTAGTTATAGAGTAAATCTAATTATAGACCCGACAATTTCCGATTCTTCCAGAATCCTCTTTTTTTCCAATAACAGACGCGTTCGAAGTTTGTCTAACTCCTCTTGTTCTCATCCGAGAAGGGACCACTTCCCCTACAGGAGGGCCATGAAATCCGTCTTGATCTCATGCTTGTGTTCAGGCTTTGTGTGTGGTAAAATATAACAAATTTAATTTCTTTGATTTAGATAACAATGAAACAGTTTCTTCTTTGTACAACTGTTTCTTCTTCTTTGTGAAACACTCTGCTGTGGTATGTAGATTGTCAGATATTCATAAACAGTCTTTCTGCAGACTGGACGTCTTCTCAATCGTTCGCAACAGTCTTTGCACAGGCACAAATGACTGCATGGTCGCGGAGCGACATTGACTTCAGCTAATAAGCAGAGACATTTCATCTTCTGTGAATCTTCCATTTTTGGAACAACTTCTTCGACGTCCATGAATTCTGGTGGTAAATTATGAATGTAACAACAGTCTGAGGCATATTTTTGTGTTCTTGTATGACATCATCTTCATTATCCCAGAAACACACAATAATACCACATTGAAAACATTCAGTCATATCGTTGCTGCCAAGAACGTTATTGAAATTATTAAATTACGTCACGACATTCTGTGTTTTCCTGATTAGCCTATCATTATCATTTCATTTAATTCGAGTGAAGCGACGTCTATAACCAACACGGATCTAATTCAAGTCAAGTTGGGGAATTAGATTCGTCTGATTCACAGGAAGATTCGTCTCAAGTTCGTCTACTCGCATTTAAAAGTAATATACGTCGCACAACTGTCGACTCGAATTCAATTAATTGGAATTAACTGAATTCGACACGTCGGTGGGTAGTGCAACGTATATAACAGGCCCGGGGGGTTTCAGTTTTCGAAAGGACAGATAGATGAAGTCGGTCACTCTATCTTCGTCACAATATACTATATTTCTATGTTTTTACTTGTTGGATACCTGATCACCGATTTTCCCGAAGCACGCACTGAGCTGGTACTGGATGACTTGATACACCCGGCTGTTTACCAGTCCGTGCTCAAAATACCACTGCAATAATGATGCAGCCAGTAAGATTCTTTTTCGCCCAAGTAGCTACCAATTGGACTACGGCGAGGTTGGCGCATAATATTGTTGGCTTCAGAGTAAGCCTTCCTGTGTGGCCCATGTCTTTCCGAGATATATTACAGATTTTGAAGATTGTGTAATTTATTCAAAATGGGGCTTCAATCGGTGGGGTACGACAATGTCACACTCCACAAGGCCAAAGATGTTGCCTTTGTGGAGCTTCTCGAGACGTTCGGTGAATGTCATCGGACCATCAATCGAAGTGTCAAACCTTTCCCGCAAATCGGTCTGCTGCCACTCACATTCCAAGATTTCCACAGCATCATACCCATGGATTTGGAGGTAATGGGTGGTACCCTTGGTCGTTTCCCTAAGTTCAGCCATAGACATCCCCCGAACTGTACTGAGTGGTTAATGTACCGTCCTTCGTGTTGAGATAGCACTCGAGGCCGTGCAAGAAACTGAAATACAGTTTTGGTGTCTTTACACCAACCGTCTACGGGTACTTGGCTTCTACCAATCAGCTGTTCTGTATCTTTGTATTCGTGTCGGATGTGGACACCGTCCCTGGCAGACAAACTCCAGCCAATGATGGGTCACCCTGCCGTATTTATGGGAGTACTCTGATTTAAAGTCGAACTCCCCCTTCCTTCGGATGTAGCAACCGGTAGGCATTTCTTGCAGCAATGCCCATAGGTACAAGGCATTGGCATCATAGCCGTCAATACTTCCACAACCCTTTTCTGATGCATCATATTTAAAAGTTCTTAGGCTGGTAATGATTGATTATTATGGAAGCCCCCCCCCCCCCCCCCCCCCCCCCCATTACAATGTTGCCCTTTATGAGATGAAGATCCTTGTCTCGTTGATGTTCTCGAAGGATATACCCTCGTCGACGGTACTACACAGATATTTCAGCGTCAGTCCTGGAACGCTAATCTCATCCTTAAACATGTCGATCCCCCTTTCCAAGTAAAACTGGGATTGCTTCTCGATAGCCTCCAGGAATGGCTGAACATCCCTATTGTAATACCAGAAAGGGGAGTGCCCATGTACTCATCCCATTGCGCCCCCCCCCCCCCCCCCCAAAAAAAAAAAAACAAAACAAAAAACAACTTGCTGGCAGTACGCATATTCCTCATCAGTTATGTTTTCCTTTTTCAAAGAGCCTTTAAAGTAAACATGAGGAGGTAATTCGGTAGTGTCCAATTTATTAAGACAGCCAATCCATTCACAGGGAAGCAATCCTTTAGTAACCGAACAACCAAAGAGGCCTTCAGAAATTTATCAAAACTAAATCCATAATTAATTGCAACTGTCCAAAAATTTGAAATGATTCGTTTTCAAAACCATGGAGTTGTTACTTTTCTCAACAACAAACGACAGTGGGTCATGCTTTTCAGATAATCCATCAATTCTCGCTTGGCCACGCTGACGTCGTATTTTTCCTGAATTGAAACCTAATACGGGCATTTCCTTCACGTAATGATCAAATTCTGTAGCCAACTTATCTGCAAATTAGTGTGGTTCAGAGTCATCCGTGCCTTCCTGTGCCAGAGCGTCGTGGATCATTTCCCTGAGGGATCATATGGTGGACGTGTGAATCTCTTGCATGAGGGAGGAACTTTTCTCGGAAATTTCCATTAAATAATCCATCATGGTTTCAACCAAAGACTGTGTGTCACCATCAGTAACAAAACATATGGGGCTATCAAAACTGGGGACATTACTATATACATCAACAGTGAGCGGGTTGTGCTGGGCTTCCCAAGCAAGAATATCAGAAGTGGGGAGAGATTTTTTTTTTTCAAAATAGCACTCGAAACCAAATGTACCCCTATGGGGATACGACCTTAAGTGTTCTGGAATAACAATACCTTCTTCCTGCAAATTTTCAAAAGTGGTCTTGGAGTGTGGTAGATACCACCGACATACTTACAAGACACATCATCAGTACAAGAGAGTTCATGGTGTTGCATCGGCCATGTCGACTTCTACAATTTACCATACTTACGACAAGCAAAGGACTTACAATACTGATTTGTCATGACGCTCACTTCAGCTTCAGGGGGCAAAACATCGGAATAAACAAAGGTTGCCATTATAAACGAAATGATTGTTCTAATCACTGACTAGGGCAACAGCCGAACGGTTATCCAAAATAAACTTGAGAGGATTTTCAGGGACTCCACCGATTGGGTGATTTTAAATCTTGTTTACAGAAAAAAAAGTGATATTGGTCATTTTATGGACAGTCCATTTATTGCCTAGCACATTCCAAAAGTCTTCCTGTTCAAGGTCTTCGACGAAATTTCCAAAATCTAATGCATTTTCTATACGGGGTGGTCTATCAAGAATTAGGGCGTTGTTTTGAGAAGGGTGATAAAATCTATGTTCTTCCATTTCGTTGCTGCGAAAAATGAAGCTGTAGCTCAAATAAATTTAAATTTATATTTCTGAGCCTCAAAGATGGTGCTAGTTAATTCGTAGTTCATGGTGGATAAATCCGTGTTGTTTTGTCTATAATTAAATATATCCTGAATTTTCCTATTTGTGATGTGGTGGGTTCTAATGGTATTCCAGTTCCTACGATAAATTTCCAATATTTCTCCATCATGTTTTTAAATATAGGAACGTGCAAAAATATAGTTGTTCCACATTGAAATTAAGGGAAACTAAAGGGGCTCAGTTAAGGGGTCAATTAAGGATGTTACTAAATATAGATTATTAAGCTTAGGAACGTGTATAAATATAGTTCCACGTTGAAATTAAGGAATAGGCAGAAAAGGGGGGATTCTGGAGAGACCGGTTCGGGAGTTTTGGACGGATTTTGGGTCGTTGTCGCGTCTATTTGGGTAATTATACGACGTATCCGAGGATTCTGGGCAATTAGATTTACTCTTAGAGAAGAAAACGCACCCTCAGAAGACATCCCGTCCTCTTGTAAACCTTTGGGTCCATAGAAACCAAGATGGCGGCCGCCAGGATACAAAATGGACGACGGAAACACGGATCATTTTAACAACAGGCACTGCGCATACGTACTAAGGCCACGTATCACTTAGGGATGATGCCACAAGATGGTCACTCACGTGGGCTACCACAACAACCTAACATGACGCCACTTCCCCTCCGATTCTCTCTCTCTCAGACTCTCCCTCCGACCAATGGGGCCCGATCTCCACATCTCCTAATACTTACCAAGCAGAACCTAGCACAACCAAGCAAAACCAAACAGAAGAAAAATATGATAAGTGGGCTTTAATTGATTTGGGAGCATACAGAAAGGTGTTTGAGCTATTATAAGCAATAAAATTATATGTTATTCCAATATTCATCAAAATACACAACAAGGTGGCGGTAAAACTTCTACTTGGTATTTCACCGCTAGACCTTTTGCCTTTTTTAAGCCAATTAAGCGCACGTTAGCCTAGTAATAATATTAGGCAACTTTCCTCATCTTGAATCCGGGCTTGGGATCGGTAGATTTCATACGAAATCAGGAGGATTTAGAGGTATTCAACTCCCCTCGTCCTTTACACTGGCTTGGGACCGGCAAGTTCCGAGAAATCAAGTGACTAAAGAGCATTTTGCAGGACCTCTGCAGGTTACCCATCGCTGCTATATGCAGTTTGCGGGGGCGGTTTTCCCGTTGCCTCCGCCATGCACTGTCCGATAGATTCGAAGCTAATGCTACTGGGGCCCAAAACAGGTTACTCATCACCGCTATCTGCAGTTTGTGAGGTCGGTTTTCCGTTGCCTTCACCATGCACTGCCCGGTAGACCCGAAGCTTATGCTGTTGGGCCTAACAGAGGTTACCCTTTAAATATTTTGGAGGGACTTATACAGGTTACCCTTCTTTCATTTTTTCTGGGCCCTTTTACATTGATATTGGTCTTTTCGGTAATTTTGTTTTTTGTTTGTTTTTTTATCTAATCCCGGAGCTAGCTAGTTGATTCTCTGGTGCTTAGCTATTGATTTTTGCCTTGCAATTCTTAACGCGTTTTGTTTGCCCTGGTTTCTTTGCAATCGATGCAGTTTGGGGAATTGTCAGAAGTTTCGAGAACATTTACAAAAAAGGACACAGAGAGGAGATCGACGCAAGTCGAAAACTAGCCTCTCCAAGGGTGGATGACTACCTCCATGGATGGAGTGAAGGATGAGAAGATCCATAGTGGTTATAATGACTCCATAATGGTTAAAGGTTCACGACTCTTTTCCTCGTTAGGATAACAGAGGTAGGTGGTCAGTGACTTAGAAAGCCTGAAGGTTTTGTCTTCGCAAACTATGTGCGAAATTAATTAACTGGCGACCTTTGTCTAATTAGCTCGTTCAGCATTCAACTACCAGTAACCAAGCAGATGGTTTAGAGCGAAATACCAAGCAGAAGTTTTACCGCAACCTCCTTGTATATTTAGAAGAAATATTGGGATTAAAATAAACTTTTAGTGTTTATAATAGCTTAAAACACCTTTCAGTACGCCACATACCCTTCAAAGCCCATTTATTATTATATTTTTCTTCTGTTTGGTTCTGTTTGGAATTTCGACCCACCATTTCTTTGGTGACATTTCTGTTCAAGTATCATGGAGTAACCTGTCTCCAACAACATTTCGATTTTTATTATGATTTAAGGGAGATAACTCTGTTCAAATTTCACAAGGTGATGATCTCAGTCACACTCACTTTGTATCAAATGACACCTAACCTGTCATCACTTGACTGGTGGTGCATCCAACTGGTCGCTTTGTGTTGTTTCCCTACGGTGGTCCTGCCAGAGGAGTAATATATTGTAAACATAATTTACTGGAAAAGAATTCAACAAAATACCTTTTCTGTTCATTTATTTATAGATGAAATTAAGTTGTAAAACATAAACAATGATAACTTTTCCACAGTGTTTTTCAAATTACACATGGCAAAATAATTGAAAAAAGTAAGATACTATTAAAGTACATTTAATCTCAGGTTATAAATATCTGACACGTTATATGAAGTATAGGGCGGCATGAAGTTAAATGTTTTGTTTCACCTCCAAATTGCTGACCTAACATAAAAGTTATAAATTTTCAAATGACTCTTTCAGCTGTGAAAATCTCATTTTTTTGTTACACTGTATGACTGGGCAGATGGTGAAAAAACAATAAAATTTTCCCAGTTTGATCATTTTTAATTGTTTCTTTATAAACTGTATTATGTTTGATGGTTTCCAAAACCTGCAAGAGCAAGCTTCATGATCGATATAAAATACACAAATGCAAGCACCATCTCACTCTCTCTTCACATGTCTTTGCCTCGTTACAATTATCAGAGAGTGTTTAGGCACTCTCTCATAAATTGTAACAAGGGGGTGCAGTGGCTCAGTTGGTAGAGGTGCAGGCTGCAAGCCGAGAGGTTCTCGGTTCGAATCCCACCTGCGGCAACCCCGTTGTGTCCTTGGGCAAGACACTTCACCCCCATTGCCCATGTAGGGGCATGGTGACGTCGTGTGCTATGTCGTACTGCACATCGATGGTGCACTTGTCTTCAACCAATGCTAACCCTGCATGTGTGGAGTTAGTATGCTGGGGAGCCGACAGTTGCTCGCCATTGCTCGGTGGTTCTCTCTGGGTACTCCAGCTTCCTCCACCCGTAAAACTGTCATGGTCATGATTAGCCATTGTGCAAAAATATGTGACCTTCAACCCTAATAAATAAATAAATAAATAAATAAATTGTAACAAGACAAATCCTTACAGTCTAATAATTTCATTTCAAAGGTAATACACAGCCCATCTGCAAAATATGATTTCTTCGAGTTGTGGAACCAGCTCTTCAGAATAAAGCCCAAATATGGGCTTCTAGCATTTAACCAGTAGAATATTCCATGAAATTTCATCAAAACTCATTCCAATGATGGGTCACATAATATGGTTTTGAAGAATTTTTATTTTAAATGCACAATTTGTAAATTATGCATGGAGGAGCATCTGATTCATTGGGTGAATGGTTTATAGAACATTATAAATTATTGTGATGAATTGACGGTAACATTGTCTGAGGTTTGCAGCTCAGAGCTTATGTTCAACCGAGACGTGAAACGAGCTGCAAACCTTAGACCATGTTACCGTCAACTCATCACAATAACGTATATGCTCCAATAAGACACTATCCATAGCCCAAAACCTACATTGTGAAACACGAGAGGCTTATTTGCTAAACTTGTGATCGTTAAAAAGTTCTAAACTTGTGATCATTAAAAACTTGCACTGTTCAAGGCAACTTTTGACTATCACAGGTTTAGTATTTAAACCTCTCGTGTACCCCATGACAGCACTGGATAAATAATCAATAAACCAGATAAACTCATTCCATCTCAGTTCAAATCATTAATCACTTTGTAACTTAAACAACATTTCATCTGGATCACCATCTGCTGCACTTGTGAAAAATCCAGAAAAATGAAGGGACTTGCTAGTCACTCCGTTGATGAAGCAATTACGAAACAGGCAACGTCATTTCAAATATTTTGAGTTGTGACGTCAGATGGTAACATTTGCTACTGTAGCCATAAACATAAAAGAAACTACGCCAGCTCTTATCCAATCAGAGGGCGAGAATTTTACTCTTATTGGAACATAATAAAATAGTTTCATATACACAACAAAAACAATGTTAGTGCCACGTCCATTTTGTACTGAAAATATTTCATAGCTTATTCTTGAAATTTTCTTATGAAGCTGGAAGCATGCTATTACATGACAATATGGTGTAAAGGACCCCTTGAGCCATATCGATCACATTGTCATGTGTAAAGCATAACTTCAGCAGAGGCTTATGCACAGCAAACTTTTGGCATAATAGAGAAGAGACCATGGCACTAATAATACCCAAAACAAAGAAGATATTGATGAGAAAACAAATTTTGGTTTTGACAGAATATTTTACCTTACCACAAGTGTCAACATTCATTCAGTCATGTGGAAGCCTTTCAGTACAGAGTCAACTAACCCTAGCAGTAATTTCTATGTCAAGTCTTGACGGTCTCAATAGACAGACAAGGCTTCATTGGAAATCAATGTCATACCACAAGACTGACAGCTGGACATGGTGGAAAGTAAATTCTACAGAAAATGTACAGTCCTTAGTGGTTAACAATGTTATTTGACACACTTAACTAGATTTTATTCAAGACTTTATCAAGCACAGTATGGCCGCCATGGACTGGTTACTTTTCATGGGTGGGAAATATTTCCACGGACACAATAATATTAGATTTGAAACACTAATTATACGAATAACCCTAAAAAATTTTATTAATAAAGCACTGGGTACAACCCAATGCTTCATTAATTAAAATTTTGTATATTATGCATTTTATTACCAAGTAAACACAGGCATGGACATCACTACCCACACGTGGATTACGACCATTTGTGATGCAGTAAGGTAACTGGACATGCAGGCCTCTATTCAAGAACTGTACTTTCTTCCCATATCATAAAGAATTGAATCTATGATATTTCCATTGGTCTACAATTGTTTGAATCACCAAGTGCCCTCTTAGCAGAACTGATTCAATATACACCATGTTCTTATGCCACTAGATCTAGTGACAAATGTCTACTCCAGGTACCTTTTCACAAACCTGTTACATTTTCCGATAGATCCTTAGGCTGTCCTCGGTCTTCTCTCTGGAATTCTCCGCAAGAAGATGTAAAGTCTTGCAAGACACTTCAAAAATCCTGAAGAAGACTTAAAACTCATCTTTACAAGAGAGCTTTCAATATAGTCTAAGTAATATTAGTCTAAGTAATATTATACTAATTTAAAGTCTATACAGTGCCATAGAATGTTTCTCATTCAAACAGTTTTTCAAGCCTTTATTATTATTTTTATTAAGAGGCAAGCTATTAACCCCTACACACTGAAGCCAAATTATCTAAATTTCAGTCTGCAAATTTTTCCTAGAATGCAACTAGAAATGTAACCAATTCAATCTTGTTTGACAGAGCTCAATGAGCTCTGTCAAACTAGATTGAATTGGTTACAGTCCTAGTTGTATTATGGACCAAGCGGACAGCCAGGCATGGCTAAATACACCTGTTAGCCATTTTGAATTCTACTACCAAAAATACAAATTTTAGCTTATAAAGAAAATCTGATACACCCCTAATTATTGATCAAAATGAAAATGTTAACAATACTGACAAAATTGCAAGTCTAAAAAAAGGGCCATAACTCTTGTGAAAATAAGTGAACAGTACCCATATTCAAACTTGTTCTGTATTATTAGCTGTAAAATACCCATACCAACTTTGGTTGAGTTCAAGTGATCCAAACTGGAGTTATCAGTCAGAAACCAAAAATGTTGATAGATGGTCAAACTCTAAATCGAAAAAGAGCCATAACTCATGTAAAACTAATTGGACGTAAAACCCATATTCGAACTTGGCCTGTATTACGAGCTGGGTAATAAATATACCAACTTTGGTTGAGATCAAATAATCCAAATTGGAGTTATTGGTCGGAAACCAAAAATGTTAACTTGAGTCAAAAAATGGCAGCAACTCAAGTAAAAATAATTGGATGGAACTCATATTCAAACTTGGTCTGTATTACTATTTATCTATTTATTTACTTATTGGTGTTTAAGGTCACATATTTCTGCACAATGGCTAGCCATGACAGTTTTACGGGTGGAGGAAGCTAGAGTACCTGGAGAGAACCACTGAGCAATGGCAAGCAACTGTCAGTTCCCCAACATTCTAACTCCAAACAAGCAGGGTTAGTATTGGCTGAAGACAGGTACATCATCGACGGTGAATACGCCTCAGTACACAATGCCACCAGGCACCCACGTGGGCAATGGGCATGAAGTATCTTGCCCAAGGACACAATGCAGTTGCCACAGGTGGGATTCAAACCGAAGATGGTCTGTATTACTAGCTGGGTAATACACATACCAACTTTGGTTGAGATCAAATAATCCAAACTGGAGTTATCAGTTGGAAACCAAAAATGTTAATAGATGGACAGACGGATGAACAGAGACAGATGGTCAGACTGATTACATAATATGACCATTTTTCAAACGGGCATATAAAAAATTTCTACTTTCATTTTCAGTAATTTGACAACAGTAAACCAAAGGTTAATCAAGGGTGCCCTGTTCTTGCCTAAATTAATTTCCAGCAGAGCTTCATGGTTCCCACCTGAAAAGCTCTGGAAACCAAAATATGACCATCAGAGACAGAAAATGTATTATTACAAGGAAGTCTCAAGACTATGTGAATAGACTAATAAGAACAAGCATGACTTCCCCTGATGGACTTCCAGGTTCAACCTGAAAGTCCATCAGCTGAAATATTGCGTTTGCTACTTACACTTTTTCACAGTCATTATGCAAGTAGAAATTCCACTCTGTGGATGGGTGTTCTGTGATAATCCACTGTCCATGTATTTTAGTACTAAACATTAGATTAAAAAATTACCTATAAAAACTAAAGAAGTACGTATTTCAAGGGTTGGCGAAGACATTTAATTCTGATTGGCCACATGGGGGCATGGTTGAAATGTATAAGGTGTACTGCATGTCAATAGTGCATTTGCTTTCATCCACTGCTAACCCCTCTTGTGCCAGGTTAGTAAGTTGGAGAGTCTGACAGCTGATTGCCATTGCTCAGGGGTTCTCTCTGGCTTCCTCCACCCATAAAACTGTCTTACACAACATGGCTTTTGCTGTTGAAAATGTTGTTCAACCCCAATAAACAAACAATTTCAAGGATCTCCAAATTATGAGACGTATTCATAGTTATATGAAAAAGTGTTCTGATTTTTTTTTCTTTATTACTGTTGCAAAATTAAGAGATTTCTTTCTGAAAGATTTGTTATCTGCACTGCTTGCCAACCCATAATCAGACAGAGCTGTTCCCTGCTTGCCTAGCCAATATTTAACTCTCAAGCATTATGCAACTTGGAAATTAACCAATTCAATCTTGTTTGCTAGTGGCATTATAAGAAAAAGTTGCAGCTTGAAATTTTAGTGATTTGTCATCAGTTTGCAGAGGGTTAAAGAAAAGCCCTTTACTACCTCTCCTTCATATCTGTAAAAAAGGATCAGAGTGCATGTTGATCAACAATGAAATAAAATGAAATTAGGCAATGTGCTAGTGTATTCTAGCCTGATTAGTGGAGTCTAGACACAGAAAAAGCTATTATAAGGCCTAAAAAAATAAAAAATCTGTTTCTCAGGCCCTCCCGCATGGTCCTTTTGGCTGCCGCATGCTCTCTTTTTATAACCAATTTAAACTCTAAAAAAAATTAAAATTAAATCGTTCATATCGGATATTTTACCCAAGTTAAAAAAAATTGATGAATTTGTCCCTTGAGTGCAAGAAGGCTTTGCAATGCTTTAGCACTGCAAAGCCTTCTTGCACTCAAGGGATGAAATAAGCACCACCCATGCTATTCTGTAGATTATGAGGCCTAAAACTTGAACCAAGAACATGAACTTTTGATGGCAAAGAAGTAATTACTGAAATAAAAATTAAAATAAAAAACCGCCCGCCTGCATGCAATTTCACAAATAATGGCCTGAGAAACAGAATATCTACTTTGTGTGGCCTAAAACTCAAATTTTCATTACACTTAATCCTGATTGCCCAAGTGGGGTAATTATGCTCTAAGGTGTAATGCATGTTCATGGTACACTTGCCTTCAATCACAGCTACCTCTGCTTGTGCAGAGTTGGCAAGTTGAAGAGTCTGACAATTGCTCTCCACTGCTTGTTGGTTCTCTCCGGCTTCCTCTGCCTGCAAATTTGTAAGACATGATGTGATTCAAACTGTTGAAAGTGTTAAAACCCCAATAAACAAACACATTTTCGTTTTCTGAAAACATAAGCATCAAATACTCCTCAGGAATTAATTGAAGAAAAAACATTCAAAATTGATCTTTGTGGTTATCAAAGAATTTTCCCGCCAGGATGGTTAAATAACAATCATATCAAACTCACAGTGGCTGCACTACCAGTGGAGGGGGCTGATGCCCCTCCCCTAGAAAGTGCAACTCCCACCCCTAGCTTACCCACACCCACCTCTATATGTATTATGTACAAAGGTTGAATTAACTTTTAACTCTTTACCTACAGTACAGCTGCCGTGGACTGGACACTTTCCACTGGTGGGTAATATTTCCATGGACACAGTAATATTAGATTCCAAACACTAATTATAGGAATAATCATCAAAAATTAATTAATGAAGCACAGTGCTTCATTAATTAAAATTTTGCTGATGATTTTTAGTACCTGATAAATGCATGTGCGGACATCACTGCCCACGCATGGATTACGACCAGTTCACTGCGACTGTACTGTAACTTAACAACCATAACCAGGACCCCTTAGTTCTATTCACAAAATAGCACAAAACTTGCCTTCCAAATTTTATTCTCTTTTCAACTTTTGTCTAGGAAACATAACTAACCCCCTTTTGATCATGCACAACATGCTCGTTCGAATGAGGGGTCATAAGATATGTTTTTGATGCCAAAAAAGAAAATTTTCCTAGTTATTTAAGAAATTGTATTACAAGTGTCGTATGAAAATTCAAGTTGGGTAAGAGATTAAATAATAAACCAGCCCCTCAAACTTCCGATGGAGAACCTGTTCCCCAACCTGCCCTCCCATGAACAAATATCTGGCACTGCCATTGCAATCTCAGCCCTATTTGACATGCTTTTTTAGTCCACAAGAAGCTCTTGAAATCACCTTGTTCTTGATTTAAAATCTAATTGTACTATGAAGCAAATGAATCCATTAATCTTTGTGCCTTTTTCAGCTCTGCAAAATAAAAAGATGAAAACTGTGCATCAGAACGTATGACAAGTATTCCTTTACCCAATGCTAAGGATATCAAATTTTATTATTTTAATTATTCAACAAATTTCAACAAAACCATACCATGTGACCCCTTCATTGGAATAACTTAACAAGCTCATTCCAATGAGGGGTCACATGATATGGTTTTGTTAGTTTGAGTAAATTTTATTTCTATTTTTAACAAGGTCCAGTAATTTTTTTAACTGGTAGAGTGCTGAATTATTTTTGGTCATCAAAATTTGTTCACATATCTCTACCTCATTACAATTTATGGGAGAGTGCCAAGACAAATCCTAACAGACTAAATAATTTCACTTCAAGGGCGATATGTAGAACATCCACTGAATAAGACTTTAAGTTGTGATATTGACACTTCAGAATAATGCCCAAATATAGGCTTCCAGAACTCTACCAGTTAAACTTACTGAAAAGTTGGTCGTCCTATTTCTTTTGAGGGGATCAATAGGCGAACACATTTTTAAAGGCTGCACACCTATGAATGCAATTGTGCAAAATAACAATTCATTTATGTGATACAGAACATCCAGTGGTAGATGTAGATCTATTGATGGATTTCATGACACTCTAATATCTGATGGGTATATTGAGTCTCTGTTTAATGAATCTATAATGGTACTAGCCAATGAAAAGTTAAAAAATTTATAGTAATTTATATATTTTTTATACTTACCAATGACCCAGACATAGCTGGTGCTAACTCTTAAAATATAGGGCCAAACACAAATTTTGCCCCCCAATCCCCAAAATTTGCATCTAAAACCAAAGAAAACATGTCCTGAATGGCCCTCCACACTTCACCTCTACTGCGCATGTGCAGTGTCAAGGACGTTCCGAAATTGGTGCCATTAATCATTCTAATAACCAGTGCCTGGTAAGCGCTATGTACTCAGCGGGGAGGTAAGAGTTCCCAACTCCTGGGAGGGCCATCCCCGTCTGGGTCATTGGTAAGTATAAAAAATATATAAATTACTATAAATTTTTTAACATTTTTATACTGTACCAATGACCCAGACATAGCTGAATAGTAAAAAGGCTGGAGGGCCAAGGACATAGAGCAAGATGGAATACGCTCAATTATATAAAATAGAGTCATCCCCTCTAGGGAAAAAGAAGTATTAGGCCTTACATGTATCTTTCTTATTTATGATAAATTAGAAAGATACAACACCTTCCAAAATTGAGCATCATACATCCATGTACTCTATTAATATCTAGTATAATCCTTAGACTAATAATTTTAAAGTAAGCCAATAAATAAAGTAAGTCTAGAGAATAGAGACTCTTTATACTCCTTAAAAGTGTCTGAGGATTGTATAATAATGTCCGTTGACACGTGCTATATTCAAAAGCTATACTTTAAAAACTAAGACCTGAATGAATTTTTAAAACATAAACTTCTCACTAAACAACCATCCCAATAACAGCTCAGAATTACTAACTCCGGAGGAGGTATCCCCTTGTTTTCATAGTAAAACAGGTGACCCAAGGGAACACCCTCCCCCCCCCCCCCTTTTTCTTGCCCTGGGTCAAATAGCCCAGAGCGAAGAGGGCAGCAGAACGGAGTCACTGCCGAAACAGACAGCCTACCTAGCTATAGTAGCAACTGTTAAGTGAATGACATTCTGAGCAGTAGATAATAGACCTAACAATAGAGGCCTCCAGAAATGGACTCAATATTTCTGAGATAAAAATTCATGAATGTGGATGGCTGAGCGCAATGAGCAGCCTTCAAAAATCTATAATAGCGACACTATTAATGTAAGCCTAAGATGTAGAAGAACTCTTACTTCATGAGCCGAAATCTCAAACACAACTGCTGAGTCAATGATATACCATAAGCAGTATCGATAGTTAATTGAATCCATTAGCAATAGAATGGAGCGTAACATCCTTCTATTAGGCATCAAAGACAGAAGAAGCTTACGCCCGTAGTAATAAACAGATATCTGTTTATAAATACATAAACTCTAACCGGACAGAGTAAAGGCCTATGCCGGTACGAAGACGGAAGGACCTTAATAACAATAGGTTCCGGATATTAATTAGGAGCCTGACTCTTATGCAAAAATCCAACCTAAATAGTAAAGGAAGTAGTGATTCCGAAACTACGAAAGTGAAAATCATCCACCGATAGTGCATGAAGCTCACTGACTCTTCAGTAAAAGAGAAGCCAACAGAATTACTGTCTAAAAGGTCAGAATTTGAAAACTACTGTTTCCAGAGGCTCAAATGATTACTTAGCTAAATAAGAACCGAAGTTAAATTCCATATAGAAATTTAATCTAATGATTCTAAGTCTATTTATCGAAAAGTTACTGACTTAGATAAAGAGACATAAGACTCAATTGTAAACTATCATAGAGTGCATAGGTATGAGGTAACATAAACCTATAACCTTAAAAATAACAGGCTGCAGTAGATCTTGTCAAACAAGTATACTAAAAAGTTGCAATGACTAGTATGGAGGGATCAACAATATCAACATAGTGATCCCTACACCAACGACGGAAGAGCCTCCACTTTAGCCGCATAGTATAGCGAAGAAGAGGTTCTCCTATAGTAAGAAATCGCGTCCAAAGCTCGTCCAGTACAATGCTTACAATGCAATAAGGACAACACAATGGAATATGTGAAGGTTGAGACCTTGCGGGTTGTGATAAAGATGACACGATTTTACCCAGCGAAAAAAGATCCTCTCATGGAGGAAGATTTCGCGTTCAGTCCCACAGTAGACATCAGAGTAAATTTACCCACGGTCTCTGTGAAGACAGAGATGCTATCAACAGAAATGTATTGTGGTTGTTTATCTTAGCAATACTTGCTGAAACAACAGCGCTGGAGGATACGCATATCCTATCATTCCGCCCTATTAGATCAATAGAGCGTTAACAACATAAGCTCAGAGATCCGGACAAGCAAACACATACGTCTGCAATTGACAAGCAAGTTGTGTCGTAAATAAATTATCATTGGGCGCTCCCATTGATAGCAAATCTGATTGAATACTTGTTTGTTGAGATTCCATTCTGACGGCAACAAGCGACCCATAAGTGAACGGGAGTCCGGTAATACAATCAGACGACCCGGAATATGACGGACCGAAGCAGAACTTGGTGTACTATAACAAACAGAAGGATTCTTTCCATTAAATTGAATAACAGAAACGAATGAGTGCCTCCCTGGTTCCAGAGATACGCCACTACTGTCGAATTAACGGACAGGATTTGGACATGTGTTTCTGAATAATGTTCATCCAATGATATAAAGCAAGCCTAAAAAAAAACATTATTCCGTGGAAGATAAGTGCTTGCTTAGAGACTGCAGAACCCAAAGACCCTGGCACTTCGAATCCGTTGGGACCAATATTATATCCCAACCTGTTTGACTGGCAACCGTCATAATTATAAAACTCGGATCCGGCAACTGCAGTGGCACTCTCTGAGTCAACCACCGAATGTTTGCCCCAGTCTGAATCTCTTGCTACACTAGATAGACAAGAGAACGTGTAAATCGAGCAATTCATGGATTGCTGAAAAGTTGCCGTCGAAGAGAAGCTTCTCCGAGAACGAAGCGACTCTGAGAGAGTTCTTCACCTTACTATTCACGCGCGTGGATGTAGCAAGGGCTGCGTCACGTCTAATCAACTCCAAGCAGCCACTGAAGCGCGGAGCTATACGTGAACAAACTACTGCCCTCAAAAGAAATCACATTGAGGATTATATCCTGGAATTCTTTCTCTTGAAGATGTAATGTTAACGCCTCAGTAAGGAGGATTACGTATGATAAAGCATCTAAGTTAAGTCTATTAGACATCATTGTCGTTTCCAACATTGTGGTTGGAAAAGACATAGACGGCGAAAAAGATTATTTCCAGTCTTTAACCACGCCGTCTAGACGCATATGAACTCTAGGTATGCCCTGTTCTGCCAAAATAATTTATTCGTATAAATGATAAAAGGCAGAAATGAGCATTGCGGACAAGAAACTAAACTATCATGCTTGGAAGCAGGCTTATATATATATATAGCGTCGATAAATAATACACATGTTCTAATGACATTATTGGACTGTGTCGGTAAGTCAGGGACAATGTCCCTGAACCGATCCAAAATTCCGTGTCCAATGACGCTATAAGTCTCTTATCCAACATCGCAGCAATGTAGTCCGAAATAACAATCACTGGAAGATAATGCCGGAAGATATGTATGGCAGCTTCCGATGCTACGAAAGGGAAAACTCGAAATCTTTTGAATCCCTTTCGCCATCCTGTCGGACCCTATAAAGCGTTCGGTCATCCGTACCTGATGCAACCGCGGACCGCACCGACCCAGCGCAGTCAGATAATTCCTGATTCGACCAAGAAACTGTCGATTGCTGGGATGCTGCGAAAAAACTGTGCTAACTCGGATAGCACGTCCGTCACTGAGGCCTGTGGAGAAGCGGTCCTACGATGCATTGCCGCTGGAAGCTCCGTGATCGTTACCCCGTGCATACTACTAATATGCAAGCGAACGGAGTGTATAGGCCTCGTGTCCCTTGGCTACCGGATGGCGTGACCTGTTCGTCGTGGAATCACTGAATGACGAAACTGATCAGATACTCGAGGTCACGTAGCCAATGTGCGGTCGTGTGCACTGCTGTGAGGATGAGGAAGCATTATCGACAGTCTCTCGGACTGTCAATATAACGGAGCGTCCCGAGCGACGGACATATGCTCCGAATGTAAAAAATCTGAACCACAACATGCGGTCCCCTATGTTGTTGGTCGAGAGAGGGACCTCTCTCGCTCACAGCCCGGACGGACCTGGACAAGCCAGGAACCGGACTAACAGGCTTCCTCCGATCTGTCCTCAATCCACCGTCACTGGGTGAGTACTAAAGTAATTATAGTGCTCGCATCACCCAAATCTCCTTTCCTAGACTGCAACGGACGAACCCGGCAGCCGAACCATTCGATGAATGTACGCTACACCGGGTGAGCTAGCGAATGTCACTCCGTCGATCCTACAAGGGACCTCTTAGGCGATAGACATATTCCATGAGCACTTATTGCCGCTAGCTCTTCATTAACTATGACGACAGAGGCACACTTTTCAAAGACATCTCCGTAACTTTGCGAACAAGAAACCAGAAATGCTTGGTAATAGCAAGCATATAATAATAAATATATAGCGTCGTTCAATAATTCGAAAGTTTGTGTGACATTATTGGACTATGTCGGAACTGAGGGACGAAGTCCCTGAAC
Source organism: Pictodentalium vernedei (assembly GCA_031216915.1). NCBI lineage: Eukaryota > Metazoa > Mollusca > Scaphopoda > Dentaliida > Dentaliidae > Pictodentalium > Pictodentalium vernedei. The sequence goes on along the minus strand of CM062292.1, from coordinate 301,650,542 downwards.
CGAACCAAAAATTTCCAAGTCCACCGACGCTATCAGTTTCTTAACCGGCATCGCAGCATTCTGGTCCGACGAAAGAACCTGTAGAAGATCAAGTCAGATGACATATACAACAGCATATGTTGTTCCGAAAGGGAAAGCTCAAATTCCTCCGAATCCCTTTCGGTATCCCGTCGGACCGGATGAAATGTTCGGACATCCGTACCAGCTTCCGCAGAGCGTCCCGACCCAGCATCGCCGGATAAAACATTATGCGACAGATTCAGTTGTTGCTGGGATGCTGCGATAAGCTGTGCTATTTAGGATAGCACGTCCGTCCCCGGGGCCTGTGCAGAAGCGGTCTTACGATGCATTGCCGCCGGAAGCTCCGTGTACGTTGACTCCCGCACACTTTCCTATGCGAACGTCCGGAGTCTGCAGGCCTCGTGTCCCTGACTACCGGATGGTGTGACCTGGTCGCCGATGATTCTCTGACTGGCGAAGCTGACTGGATATCCAAGGTCACGTAGCCAAGAGCGGTCGTGTGCGCTACCATGAGAATGAGGAAGCCTTATTGACAGTCTCTCTGGACTGACTATATGTCGGAGCGTCCCGAGCGGCGGACGTATGCTCCGAATGCGAAACATTTTGTACCACAACATCTGGGGCCAGATGTTGTTGTACAAGAGAGGGGCCTCTCTCGCTCGCCGTCCGGATGGACCAGAACGAGCTATGAACCGGACTAAAAGGCTTCCTCCGTTCTCCCTCTAATCCGCCGTCACTGGGTGTGCATTTGGTTGATTTATAGTGCTCGCATCACCCCAAAACTCCTTCTAGACCGCAACGGACGAACCCGGCTGCCGAACCATTCGATGAATGGACGCTACACCGGGCGAGCTAGCGAACGTCAAAGGCCGTCGAACCTACTAGGGTCCTCTTAGGCAATTGGCGTATTTACATGAGCACTTTTCCGCTAGCCCTTCATTAATTGTGACGACGGAGGCACACTGTTGGAAGACATCACAGATACATCACCCTAATCTTGATCGTCTGAAATAGAAATTGATAAAGTAGAGTGACCCTGCGGGGAAAGGACCGGAATGTCCAATTCCCCACTAACATACCGTGACATACGCTTCCCATGATGTCATCGAAATCATCAGATACAGAACAGGAGTTAATGCGAGTACACTGACCACATATAGAATGATTATAAAAGTCAGAGGAAGACTTCCTCTTATTACAATTGATCAAAATCCTTTCAATGTGAAAAGAAAACAAAGTCCTGGTACTCGCACCAACCCCTGGCAATCAAAATACATAATAATAATATGATCCATTAATATAGAAAAAATAATTGAAATCAAAATATTTTGAAAAAATATTTTTTCAGAACAGCCCAAGTTTCTGAAAAGTAACGTTGAGCCCCAATGGATCCCAAGCCTAAGTGTGGACAAAAATTTTAAAAATATTTTAAACAATTTATTCGACACTTACGAACAATAATAATGTATCTAGTTATGATTAAAATAACATCAAGATGTTAAAAAATTTATAGTAATTTATATATTTTTTATACTTACCAATGACCCAGACATAGCTGGTGCTAACTCTTAAAATATAGGGCCAAACACAAATTTTGCCCCCCAATCCCCAAAATTTGCATCTAAAACCAAAGAAAACATGTCCTGAAAGGCCCTCCACACTTCGCCCCTACTGCGCATGCGCAGTGTCAAGGACGTTCCGAAATTGGCGCCATTTATCATTCTAATAACCAGTGCCTGGTAAGCGCTATGTACTCAGCGGGGAGGCAAGAGTTCCCAACTCCTGGGAGGGCCATCCCCGTCTGGGTCATTGGTAAGTATAAAAAATATATAAAGTACTATAAATTTTTTAACATTTTTATACTGTACCAATGACCCAGACATAGCTGAATAGTAAAAAGGCTGGAGGGCCAAGGACATAGAGCAAAATGGAATACGCTCAATAAAATAAAATAGAGTCATCCCCTGTAGGGAAAAGAAGTAATAGGCCTTACATGTATCTTTCTTATTTATGATAAATTAGAAAGATACAACACCTTCCAAAAATTGAGCTTCATACATCCATGTACTCTATTAATATCCAATAATCCTTATACTAATAATTTTTAAAGTAAGCCAATAATAAAGTAAGTCTAGAGAATAGAGACTCTTATACTCCTAAAAGTGTGTGAGAATTGCATAATCATGTCCGTTGACATATGCAATATTCAAAAGCTATACTTTAAAAACTAAGACTTGAATGAATTTTATAAACTTAAACTTCTCACTAAACAACCATCCCAATAACAGCTCAGAATTACTAACTCCGGAGGAGGTATCCCCTTGTTTTCATAGTAAAAACAGGTGACCCAAGGGAACACCCTCCCCCCCCCCCTTTTTCTTGCCCTGGGTCAAATAGCCCAGAGCGAAGAGGGCAGCCGAACGGAGACACTGCCGAAACAGACAGCCTACCTAGCTATAGTAGCAACTGTTAAGTGAATGACATTCTGAGCAGTAGATAATAGACCTAACAATAGAGGCCTCCAGAAATGGACTCGATATTTCTGAGATAAAATTCATGAATGGATGGCTGAGCGCAATGAGCAGCCTTCAAAAATCTATAATAGCAACACTATTAATGTAAGCCCAAGAAGTAGAAGAACTCTTACTTCATGAGCCGAAATCTTAAGCACAACTGCTAAGCCAATGATATACCATAAGCAGTACGCTAGTTAATAGAATTAACAATAAAATGGAGCGTAACGTCCTTCTACTAGACATCAAAGACAGAAGAAGCTTACGCCCTTGTAATAAACAGATATCTGTTTATAAATACATAAACTGTACCCGGAAAGAGTAAAGGCCTATGCCCATACGAAGACGGAAGGACCTTAAAATAATAGGTTCCGGATAATAGGAGCCTAACTCTTATGCAACAATCCAACCTAAATAGTAACGGAAGTATTGATTCCGAAACTATGAAAGTGAAAATCATCTCTACAGTAAAAGAGAAACCAATAGAATTACTGTCTAAAAGGTCAGAATTTGAAAACTACTGTTTCCAGAGGCTCAAATGATTACTTAGCTAAATAAGAACCGAAGTTAAAATCCGTATAGGAATTTAATCTAAAGATTCTAAGTCTATTTATCAAAAAGTTACTAACTGACTTAGATAAAGAGACAAAAGACTCAATTGTAAACTATCGTAGAGTGCATAGGTATGAGGTAACATAAACCTATAACCTAAATAACAACAGGCTGCAGTAGATCTTGTGAAACAAGTATACTAAAAAATAGCAATGAGTAGTATGGAGGGATCAACCATATGAACATAATGATCCCTACACCACGACGGAAGAGCCTCCACTTTAGTCGCATAGAATAGCGAAGAAGAGGATCTCCTATAGTAAGAAATCGCGTCCAAAGCTCGTCCAGTACAGTGCTTACAATGCAATACGGACCACACAACGGAATACATGAAGGTTGCGACCTTGCTGGTTGTGATAAAGATGACACGATTTACCCAGTGAAAAAAGATCCTCACATAGAGGAAGATTTCACGTTAAGATCCACAGTAGACAAGAGAGTAAATTACTCATGATCTCTGTGAAGATAGAGATGCTATCAACAGAAATGTATTGTGGTTGTTTATCTTAGCAATACCTGCTAAAACAACAGCGCCGGAGGATACGCGTATCCTATCATTCCGTCCTATAGATCAATAGAGCGTTAACAGTATTAGCTCAGAGATCTGGACAAGCCAACACATACGTCTGCAATTGATTAGCAAGCTGTGTCATAAATAAAACATCATTGGGCGCTCCCATAGATAGCAAATCTGATTGAATACTTGTTTGTTGAGAGTCCATTCTGACAGCAACAAGCGACCCGTAAGAGAACGGGAGTGCGATAAAACAATCAGACGACCCAGAATATGACGGACCAAAACTGAACTTGGTGTACTATAACCAACAGACGGATTCTTTTCATTAAATTGAATAACGGAAACGAAAGAGTGCCTCCCTGGTTCCGGAGATACGCCACTACTGTCGAATTAAAGGACAGGAATTTGGGCATGCGTTTCTGAATAATGTTCATGCAATGACATAAAGCAAGCCTAAAAAACATTATTCCGCGGAAGTTAAACTGATAGCTAAAAGACTGCGGAACCCAAAGACCCTGGCACTTCGAATCCGTAGGGAACAGTATATATCCCAATCTGTTTGACTGGCAACCATCATAACAGCCACACTCGGGTCCGGCAACTGCGGCGGCACTCTCTGAGTCAACCACCGAATGTTTGCCCCAGTCTGAATCTCTTGTAACACTAGATAGACAAGAGAATGTATAAATCAAGCAATTCATGGATTGCCGGAAAGTTGCCGTCGAAGAGAAGCTCCTCCGAGAACGAAGCGACTCTGAGAGAGTTCTTAACCTACTATCCACGCGTGGATGTAGCTAGGGCTGCATCACGTCTAACCAACTCCAATCAGCCACTGAAGGGCGGAGTTATACGTGAACAAACTACTGCCCTCAAAAGAAATTACATTGAGAATAATATCCCGTAAATCTTTTCTTGAAGACGTAATGATAACGCCTCAGTAAGGCGGATTACGTATAATAAAGCGTCTAAGTTAAGTCTACTATACATAATGTCGTTCCCAACATTGAAATTGGAAAAGACATAAACGGCGAAAAAAAATATATGCAGTCTTTAATCACACCGTCTAGACGCATATGAACTCTCGGTATGCCCTGCTCTGCCAAAATAAACTATATGTAAAAAAGATAAAATGGCAGAAATGAGCCACGCGGACAAGAAACTAAACTATCATGCTTAGTAGCAGGCTTGTATATATATATAAATATATAGCGTCGAAAAATAAAACACATGTTGTAATGACAATATTGGACTGCGTCGGTAAGTCAGGGACAAAGTCCCTGTACCGATCGAAAAATCCGAGTCCAATGACGCTATAAGTCTCTTATCCAAGATCGCAGCAATGAAGTCCGAAAAATAATCACTGGAAGAAATGCCAGAAGATATGAAAGGCATCTTCCGATACTACTAAAGGGAAAACTCGAAATCTTTCGAATCCCTTTCGCCATCCTGTCGGACCCTATAAAGCGTTCGGTCGTCCGTAGCTTGATGCAACCGCGGACCGCACCGACCCAGCGCCGTCGGATAATTCCTGATTCGACCGAGAAACTGTCAATTGCTGGGATGCTGCGAAACAACTGTGCTAACTCGGATAGCACGTCCATCACTGAGGCCTGAGGAGCAGCGGTCTTACGATGCATTGCCGCAGGAAGCTCCGAGATTGTTACCCCGTGCATACTTCCAATATGCGAGCGAACGGAGTGTATAGGCCTCGTGTCCCTTGGCTACCGGATGGCGCGACCTATTCGCTGTGGAATCACTGAATGCCGAAACTGATCGGATACTCGAGGTCACGTAGCCAATGTGCGGTCGTGTGCCCTGCTGTGAGGATGAGGAAGCATTAAAGACAGTCTCTCGGACTGTCAATATAACGGAGCGTCCCGAGCAACGGACATATGCTCCGAATGTAAAATATCTGAACCACAACATGCGGTCCCCTATGTTGTTGGCTTCCTCCGATCTGTCCTCAATCTGCCGTCACTGGGTGAGTACTAAAGTAATTAAAGTGCTCGCATCACCCAAATCTCCTTCCTAGACCGCAACGGACGAACCCGGCAGCCGAACCATTCGATGAATGTACGCTACACCGGGTGAGCTAGCGAATGTCACTCCGTAAGCGATAGACATATTCCATGAGCACTTATTGCCGCTAACTCTTCATTAACTATGACGACAGAGGCACACTTTTGAAAGACATCTCCATAACTCTTCGAACAAGAAACCAGAAATGCTTGGATAGCAAGCATAAAATAATAATATATATAGCGTCGTTCAATAATTCGAAAGTTTGTGTGACATTATTGGACTATGTCGGAACTGCGGGACGATGTCCCTGAACCGAACCAAAAATTTCTAAGTCCACCGACGCTATCAGTTTCTTATCCGGCATCGCAGCATATGTTGTTCCGAAAGGGAAAGCTTGAAATCCTCCGAATCCCTTTCGGTATCCCGTCTGACCGGATGAAACTTTCGGACGTCCGTACCCGCTTCCGCGGAGCGTCCCGACCCAGCATCGTCGGATAAAATATATGCGACAGATTCAGTTGATGCTGGGATGCTGCGATAAACTGTGCTATTAAGGAAAGCACGTCCGTTCCCGAGGCCTGTGCAGTAGCGGACTTACGATGCATTGCCGCTGGAAGCTCCGTGTACGTTGACTCCCGCACACTTCCTATGCGAACGTCCGGAGTCTGCAGGCCTCGAGTCCCCGGCTACCGACCCAGCGCTGTCGGATAATTCTCGATCCGACACCGTTTCTGTCGGCTGCTGGGATGCTGCGATAAGCTGTGCTATGTGCACAAGAATGTCCGGCGTCGAGACCTGCGGAGGCGCAGTCTATCGCTGCTTCGCCGAGGGCAGCTCCGCATCAGATGGCTCCCGCATACTTTTCCTATGCGAACGTCCGGAGTCCATCGGTCTCGAATCCCTGGCTGCCGGATGGTGTGACCTGGTCGCCGAAGAATCCTTGATCGGCGAAGCTGGTAATATATCGGCGGTCACGCAGCCAAGGTGCGGTCGTGTGCGCTGTGCGCTGACGAGAAGAGGAAGCCTTAGCAGTCTCAGCGGACTGCCTATACAACGGAGCGTCCCGAGCGACGGACGTATGCTCCGCTAGCGACACATTTGTACCACAACATCTGGGGCCAGATGTTGTTGAACGAGAGAGGGGCCTCTCTCGCTTGCCGTCCGGATGGACCGGAACGAGCTATGAACCGGACTAAAAGGCTTCCTCCGTTCTCCCTCCGATCCGCCGTCACTGGGTGTGCATTAAGTTAATTTTATAGTGCTCGCATCACCCCAAAATTCCTTCTAGACCGCAACGGACGAACCCGGCTGCCGAACCATTCGGTGAATGGACGCTACACCGGGCGAGCTAGCGGACGTCAAAGGCCGTCGAACCTACTAGGGTCCTCTTAGGCAGTTGGCGTATTACATGAGCACTTTTCCGCTAGCCCTTCATTAATTGTGACGACGGAGGCACACTGTTGGAAGACATCACAGATACATCACCCTAATCTTGAACGTCTGAAATAGAAATTGATAAAGTAGAGTGACCCTGCAGGGAAAGGACCGGAGTGTCCAAATCCCCAACAACATACCGTGACATACGCTTCCCATATTGTCATCGAAATCATACGATACATAACAGGAGTTAATGCGAGTACACTGACCACATATAGAATGATAATAAGGTCAGAGGAAGACTTCCTCTTAAAACAATTGATCAATATCCTTTCAATGTGAAAAGAAAAACAAGTCCTGGTACTCGCACTAACCCCTGGCAATCAAAATACATAATAATAATATGATCCATTAATATAGAAAAAATAATTGAAATCAAAATATTTTGAAAAAATATTTTTTCAGAACAGCCCAAGTTTCTGAAAAGTAACGTTGAGCCCCAATGGATCCCAAGCCTAAGTGTGGACAAAAATTTTAAAAATATTTTAAACAATTTATTCAACACTTACGAACAATAATAATGTATCTAGTTATGATTAAAATAACATAAAGATATTATTATTTAGAAATCCCCCCCTCACACAGAGGGCTGTTGTAAATGTAAACAATGAGTGTAAAAACACTAAAATAAGACTCCAGGCACCCAGGCCCGAAATCAGTTACCAAAAATACACCATCTGATGCAAAACAGAGACTTCCAGGGAAGAAACTGCAGAACATCAGATGGTAGATGCAGAACACAACGCCTAACCACCCGTAGGTGAAGACGTAAACATGGGGAAAGAACAGAATTCATTCTGTTATTCAGCTAAAACTCCCAAGAAATTTTAGTAATAATAATTACAGAAACTATGCCAAAAGCATGGGAGAATAGCAAGGGGGAACTTAAAGGACAGGGAGAGAGGAAAAACACTTGAAAAAACAGTGTAACTAAATAATCAGAATGACAACAAAATGGCTGCTGCCTTGAAAATAGGTAACTTAACATAATTTCATTAAAAAATTTTAAGTTACAGCCCTGATAATATTCTGTCACACATTCTTTTCCTCTCCTCCTTTTCTATCCTCCTTAGAATCACCATTTCACTAATATTTATGTGTCTGGCATCATTTAAACTGAGATTTAAAAGCACAAAGATCAGTCAGATGTTAACTGATGAAGGGCCAAACTTAGAATGATAAATGGCGCCAATTTTGGAACGTCCTTGACACTGCGCATGCGCAGTAGGGGCGAAGTGTGGAGGGCCTTTCAGGACATGTTTTCTTTAGTTTTAGATGCAAATTTTGGGGATTGGGGGGCAAAATTTGTGTTTGGCCCTATATTTTAAGAGTTAGCACCAGCTATGTCTGGGTCATTGGTACAGTATAAAAATATTATTTTCAAGAAATCCCCCCTCACACAGAGGGCTGTTGTAAATGTAAACAATGAGTGTAAAAACACTAAAATAAGACTCCAGGCACACAGGCACGGAATCAGTTACCAAAAATACACTATCTGATGCAAAACAAAGACTTCCAGGGAAGAAACTGCAGAACATCAGATGGTAGATGCAGAACACAACGCCTAACCACCCGTAGGTGAAGACGTAAACATGGGGAAAAGAACAGAATTCATTCTGTTATTCAGCTAAAACTCCCAAGAATTTTTAGTAATAATAATTACAGAAACTATGCCAAAAGCATGGGAGAATAGCAAGAGGGGACTTAAAGGAAAGGGAGAGAGGAAAACACTGAAAAATCAGTGTAACTAAATAACCAGAATGACAACAAAATGGCTGCTGCCTCGAAAATAGGTAACTTAACATAATTTCATTAAAAAATTTTAAGTTACAGCCCTGATAATATTCTGTCACACATTTTTCCTCTCCTCCTTCTCTATCCTCCATAGAATCACCATTTCACTAATATTTATGTGTCTGGCATCATTTAAACTGAGATTTACAAGCACAAAGATCAGTCAGATGTTAACTGATGAGGGGCCAAACTTAGAATGATTAATGGCGCCAATTTCGGAACGTCCTTGACACTGCGCATGCGCAGTGGAGGTGAAGTGTGGAGGGCCATTCAGGACATGTTTTCTTTGGTTTTAGATGCAAATTTTGGGGATTGGGGGGCAAAATTTGTGTTTGGCCCTATATTTTAAGAGTTAGCACCAGTTATGTCTGGGTCATTGGTACAGTATAAAAATATTATTAGACCTCTATGGCAAATATTAGTCAAATCGGAGAACGTCTGTTCAAGTTATTGCACTAATATTGTGAGGGTGTCATGATTCCTGCTTGCCCGCCGGGACACACATCGACTGTCGCCAAACCATACGTCTTGAAAAAATTATCAACTCAACCAAAAATTATCAGCTACATGCCACAACAATATTTTGGTAATGAAGTATTTCTCACAAAAGATTTCAATGAAGTAGTTGTTTCATTGACATTGACATTGTTGGCAATAAAACTGATTGTCAAACAAAAATATTTCCTCCTCAGCATTCTTTCCTAACAAGTTCCTGTGATCTGGTGATGTATGACTGTGAGTTTAGTTTTTATTGGCATGCACAATCTGTTCAGCTAAATTTTCCCCAAATCATCTCAAAAGTTTTGTTGAATATGTTCATGATGTGCTGTGAAACTATTGTCGAGGATTCAAAAGGTCTTCTTGGCTCGTTCCAACAGACGATCACATATCAGCTGCAGTTCAGTGGAACACTGTTAGCTGGTAGATTAATGGAAGCTCCATTCCAAAGTGCAGGTAGCACAACATAAAGGCTTCAGATTCTGTGGATATACTTCATGTTATCTTTGAAAGTGAAATTGTTTAGTCTGTTTGGATTTACCTTGTTACAATTTGTGGGAGAGTACCAGTAGGCACACTCCCAGAAATTGTAACAAGGAAAAAACATTTGAATAAATTTTGATGACTATAAGTAATTTAGCACTCTACAATTTAACCCTTTACCCAACGAATCGGCCACATCCGCCTGCATAATATGCAAATTCAGTATTTGAAAAAATATTATTTTTCAAAAAATTTCAACAAAACCATATCATGTGACCCCCAACGAGTGGTCACATGATATGGTTTTGTTGAAATTTTTTGAAAAATTTGAAACAATGATATTTAAAATAATAGATTTTGATATCGTCTGCATTGGGTAAAGGGTTAATGTAATAGCCACTCTTCCAGTGAAAAATATTCAAGTAATAAGAATACTGAAAATTTAAAGTAATTTCTATGTTTATCATACCTCTCATTGGCTCAGACTATATTTCTCCTCAAACTGATAAGAATCAGACCAAAAGCTTAATTTTGGGCCCAAAACCCAGATATTACGCTGAATCCACAAAAAAAAAAAGTCCTGTATGGTCATCCATAGATGAGCATCCGTGGTCATGCAGAAGCCCCAGAATCCATTCTGTTTTAGGCTAGTGTAAACACGTTGTTGTTTACTTCTCTCAGCTGATGTTTTCATTTAAATGGTCCAAAATGCTGGTGCTTCAAGATTTGAAATGAAGGAAGTTCATCTAAAGGATAGAAAAACATTTTGGAAGTGGACTTGTTTGGATCAGGGCAGTGCTACAAAAGTCTTTTAATGGTTTTGAGCCTGTGTCGCCCAATTTCAATCCTTGAAATACATTCATTTTAACCCTTTACCTGAGAATCGGTGGCATCTGAACATAATTTACACATTAGCAATTGAAAAAATCTATTTTCAAAAAATTTCAACAAAAAAATACAATGCGACCCCTAAGCAGAGCAAGCTCATCAAGCATGTTCCAATGAGGGGGCCACATGATATGGTATTGTTGTGAGGATGACACCATATAATGTTCAGATGAGAACATCCCCTTTTGGTCATGATCGGTCAACTGTGACAGCTACGGGAGCCTGAAACCCAAAAACCTTCAGCACCTTCTACAGGTCATATTTATGAAGGGATTTCATTGTGACTTGGCAGGATGAGCCCGTATAATTTGATTATTTTAATTTTTTTTTTCTCTCCAATTTACAATGAAATACATTCATAAATATGACCTGTAGACTGTGCTAAAGGTTTTTGGATTTCAGACTCGAGAAGTCATTACCGTTGACTGATCGTGACCTAAAGGGGCCGTTCTCATCTAGACATGACCTCAAACCTGCGTATGAAATTTCGGGATGATCGGACAAGAACTATGGGGTGTAGCATGTGCTAAAGAAAATGTGAACAGACTGACAGAGTCAGAGACTTCCCCACACATGATGGCAATAACTTATCTTGACTTTGTCAAGTTAGGCTAAAAAATTATTTTGAAAACTAAGGACACACAAAATAAATTAAATGATTCTCTTGCAATTTTGTATTCCAAATCAGTGAGGGAAGAAGGGCTTTATTTTTTTACTTTTTTTTTGCATGTAGTGAGAATGGATTGAGAGGCTTTCCGCCATCTTTTTACATACAGAAAAGCGCATAATTATACAAATAAACTCATTTAATTTTAAAAATAAAAAAATGGTTTCTAGTTATGCTCATTAGATTTCAGTTTCAGAGTTCCTCCCTTGTAAATATTAAAGCCCAGTCTCTTAATCACCCCATTAGGACCCAATTTGGGAGTACTACGGGAAGGAAGACTCTGCAAGGCAATAAAAATGTCCAATGAGGAGGTTCACTTTCAATGCAGGATTGCCTAAAAATCAAAAAAGGTTTTAAGGCCTAAGAATTGAGCCACACTATTTTACCTGCAAATCAAATAACCCATAACATACTTGTGCCAAATTTGAATGCGAATGGATGATCGAGTGTATCACAGAGATAAATACACACATGCATATATAAACTCAATTTTGCTTTATAGACATACATAGGTTGAAAAATTTCTGATAGTTTTTATTTGCAGAATGTTACAACTTTACTCTTACCATGTAAAAGCAACCTGAATTTTTCTGATCCCACAGTAAATGACACCTGCTCAACGCCATCCTTGTCTGGATCCTTTACATGTAGTTTTAATTGCACATTTGGTTCATTTATATCCTACAAGAATGAAATAAAGTTGTGATGTGATCAACAAAAATTTAATTATTATGTTAATCTCCTAACGAAGTGATCACCAGCCCAAAGCTATACATAAAGCCATTTCATTTTTATTATTTTTATTCCAATTATGTTTTTAAAACACAGCTTCTGACCTTCAATTGCACCAAGCTCACCAATGAGTGTCCATAAGCTATACTTTGGAAGCAACATATCGTTTTTCAGTTCTTTAGGAATATATACACATTTAGACCTAAAAAAATTAGAAATATATTTCGAGGCCCCTCCCACATGGTCCTTTTGACTGTCGCATGATCTTTTTATAACCAATGCAAACTTGAAAAAATAAAAATAAATTAAATGGTTTATATCTGATATTTTACCCAAGTTAATAAAACTGAAAAATTTATCACTTGAGTGCAACAAGGCTTTGCAATGCAGTAGCATTGCAAAGCATTCTTGCTCTCAAGAGGTGAAATGCACCACCACCCATGCTATTCTGTAGATTACGAGGCCTGAAACATAAAACAAACCAAGAACATGAACTTTTGATGACCAAGAAATAATTACAAAAATCAAAAATCAAAATAAAATAAAAAAAATGCCCACCTTGCATGCAATTTTATAAAAAAAAAATGGCTGGAGAAACAGAAGATCTACCTTGTGGGGCCTTATATTGTGTCATTTCCATATTGTGATTTGTAAGAGAACAATCTGTAACTTTATCTCTGTATAAAAAAGGTACATAGAGCCCCAGGGTTATATAGGAGCAACAGAGTCTTATTAGTGACATGTCATGTTTATTTCATTTTTGCTAAAATGTCAAGACATATACTCTGCCAATTTAGTTTGAAGAAACTAGCTATTTTTTTTTTTTAAAACAATATTTTATTTCTCTATACTAAAAATGGGTTTGGGAAACAGGATGGGCCTATGTATTACCTTACCCGACACAACACAAATTACATCATATTTCAGTGCAAGTGTAAGTGCAACAAGAGAAGAAAATGGAGAAATAGGTGCTCACTCAGGGTGGATTTAATACTTTTCATTTATTTCAAAGTAAAAATTGTATGACTGTATGGAGAAATGTGCACATACAATATCATCGGACTCAGTAACATTGTTTTTATTTATTGGTGTTTAAAGTCACTTTTGTGCAGCTGAGGCTAATCACCACAACGGGATAATGTCAAGTGTTGCCAATCGTCTATACCCAAGCTGCTCATCCAATAGGATCACAGTAAACATGTCCTGCTTTAACTACCCGGGGTTCCCGCAAGATAGGCACACACATTACTCATGCACGCATACACATACAAACATATATATTTACACATACAATGTCTCACATGTGTACAATATATATAGTTATATATGTGTGCACTTGTTTATATGCAAGTGTATGTAGGCATTCTTACGCGTGAATGCGTACCCAGTCATCAAGGTTTTATTTGAACATTACTACCTAATGAATTGGGTGGTTCATCTAAGATATTCATGGACTTTCTGAACAATGATAGTATTCCACTTGACAGTGTTTGAGCGATTACCAAATGTTAAAAAATTTATAGTAATTTATATATTTTTTATACTTACCAATGACCCAGACATAGCTGGTGCTAATTCTCAAAAATCTAGGGCCAAACACAAATTTTGCCCCCCAATCCCCAAAATTTGCATCTAAAACCGAAAAAATCATGTCCTAAATGGTCCTCCATACTTTTCCTCCACTGTGCAATCGCAGTGTCAAGGAGGTCTCGAAACTGGCGCCAATTATCATTCTTACAAGCAGTGCCTGGTCAGCGCTATGTACTCAGCGGGGAGGTATGAGTTCCCAACTCCTGGGAGGGCCATCCCCGTCTAGGTCATTGGTAAGTATAAAAAATATATAAATTACTATAAATTTTTTAACATTTTTATACTGTACCAATGACCCAGACATAGCTGAATAGTAAAAAGGCTGGAGGGCCTAGGACATAGAGGAAAATCCAATAAGCTCAACTATATATAATAGAGTTATATCCTCGAGGAGAAAAGGAGTATTAGGCTTTACATGTGCCTTTCTTATTTATGATAAATTAGAAAGACACAACACACTCCATAATTGAGCATAATAACATTCATGTTCTCTATTAACATCCAGTATAACCCTTTATACTAATTATTTTTAAAGTAAGCCAATAAATAAAGTTAGTCCAGAGAATTGAGACTCTTTATACTCTTTAAAAGTTTCCGAGGATTGTATATTAACGCCTATTTGACACGTGACATATACAAATGCTTCACACCGAGCTACACTTTAAAAATATGACATGAATGAATTTTAAACATTAACTTTACACTTTAAAACCATCCCGGTAACGACTCAGAATTACTGACTCCGGAGGAGGTATCCCCTTGCTTTTCACTATAAAGCAGGTGACCTAAGGGAACACCCTCTCCCCCACCCCTTCCCCTTGCCCTGGGTCAAATAGCCCAGAGCGAAGAGGGCAGCAGGACGGAGTCACTGCCGGAACAGAAAGCCTGCATAACTATAGTTGCAACTGTTTAGCGGACGACATTCTGAGCAACAGATAACGGACCTAAATAATGCAGGTCTCCAGAAATGGACTCAATATTTCTGAGATAAAAATTTATGAATGTGGATGGCTGAGACCAATATGCAGCCTTCATTAAATCTGTAATAGCAACACTATTTGCGTAAGCCCAAGATGTAGAAAGAGCTCTTACTTCATGAGCCGAAATCTTAAGCACAGACTGCTGAGTTGAAGATAGATTATCATAAGCAGTACGGATAGTTAATTGAATCCATCTAGCAAAGAATGGACCGTAATGTCCTTTCTATTAGGCATCAGAGACAGAAAGAAGCATTTTCGTCCCTTTCTGATAAACTGAGATCTTCGTTTATAAACACATAAAGCTCTAACCGGACAGAGTAAAGGCCTATGCCCGTCTGAAGACGGAAGGGCCTTAATAACAATAGGTTCCGGATATTTATTAGGAGCCTGATTCCTAGCCAAAAATCCAACATTAGTAGTAAAGGTAACAGTGTTCCCGACACTACGATAGTGAGAATCGTCCACAGATAGTGCATGAAGCTCACTGACTCTTCTAGCAGAAGAGAAAGCTAAGAGAAATGCTGTCTTATAAGACAAGAATTTGAAATCTACTGTCTCAAGAGGCTCAAATGGCTTTTCTTTCAGTTTAAGAAGAACCTAAGCTAAATTTCATTTAGGAATAAATCTAAGGGTTCTAGGTCTATTTATCGAGAAGTTTCTAACTAATTTAGATAAAGAGACATTAGATCCAATTTGTAAACTATCATGGTGTGCATAGGTATCAAGATAACATAGACCTATAACCTTTAATAGTAACAGGCTGCAGTTTGATCTCATCAAATAAGTATACTAGAAAGTTTGCAATGTCTGGAATGGAGGGATCAAAAATATCAACAGAATGATCCCTAAACCAACAACGAAAGACCTTCCACTTAGCCGCATAGTTTAGCGAAGAGGAGGTCCTCCTACGGTTAGAAATCGCGTCCACTGCTCGTCCTGTAAAATGCTTGCCGTGCAAGAAGGACCGCACAACGGAAATACGTGAAGGTTGAGACCTAGCGGGTTGTGATGTAGTTGACGCGATTTCCCCTGCGAAAGAAGATCCTCTTGTGGAGGAAGTTTTCGCGGTAAGTCCCACAGCAGACACCTAAGTAGATTTATCCACGGTCTCTGTGGAGACAGAGATGCTACCAATAGAATTTTGCATTGAGATTGTTTTATCTTTAGCAATATCTGCTGAATCAACGGCGCTGGAGGATACGCATATCCTATCATTCCGTCCCACGAGATCGATAGAGCGTCTACTGCATATGCTCGGGGATCCTGACATGGAGACACATACGTCTGCAACTGATTGTTGAGTTGTGTTGCAAATAAGTCTATCATTGGCCGCTCCCATTGGTAGCAAATCTGACTGAATACCTGTTTGTTGAGAGTCCATTCTGACGGCAACAAGCGACCCTTCCGTGAAAGGGAGTCTGCTAATAGATTCAGACAACCCGGAATATGACGGACCGAAAGTAGAACTTGGTGTTCTAGAACAAACAGAAGGATTCTTTCCGTTAAATTGAATAACGGAACGGAATGAGTGCCTCCCTGGTTCCGAATATAAGCTACTACTGTCGTATTGTCGGACAGGATTTGGACATGTGCTTTCTGAATAATGTTCATCCAATGACGTAGTGCAAGCCAAATTGACATCATTTCCTTGATATTTATGTGCTTGCCTAGGAACTGCAGATCCCAAAGACCCTGGCACTTCGAATCCGTTGGGATCAATGTTGCACCCCAACCTGTTTGACTGGCATCCGTCATAATCGTAAAACTCGGATCCGGCAACTGCAGTGGGACTCCCTGAGTCAACCACTGAATGTTTGCCCAAGTCTGAATCTCTTGTTTCACTTGATTTGACAAGAGAACGTCTATATCGAGCGAATGAATCTTTACACTCCAATTCTGAGTCAAGAAAATTTGGAGAGGACGAGTGCGTAACCGCCCCATCGGAATGAGATCCGCAGCGGCTCCGCACAGACCTATCAGTCTCATGAACTCTCTCGCTGTAACTTTGTCTGAGTGAAGACAATAGCGAGTGTAACAACTGATTAATTTCGCTCTGGTTAACGGCAGACGAACGAGATTGTTGTGCGTCTCGAAGCTCATTCCCAGATGAGTGAATGACTTGGACGGCACCAGATCCGACTTCTCCTCGTTTATTATAAAACGGAGACGTCGGAGTAATAGAAGCAGATTCTGGACATCGTTCTGAAGCGTTAACTCATTGGCGTACCTCTGAAGAATGTCGTCCAGGTAGGCCGACGTTACCGCAGACGAATGAGCTCGGAAATATATCATTACTGAGTTCATTATTCGAGTGAAAGCCCAGGGCGCTAGGTTCAAACCGAAGCACATCACTCGGAACTGATATACAACTCCTAGGACTGCAAAGCGTAGATACTTTCTGAATGTCAGATGTACCATGACGTGAAAGAGGTTCAAACCATCACCTCTTGGACCTGCGAGGCTTGCAGAAGGAAAGGAGAAACTACGTCCTCCACGACCCGAACCTCGCCCCGTCGACCTAGGGACATCTGACCGGCAATCTCGGCCAGAAGAACGTCCCGCATGAGAGTCGCTGCCTTGACGGTCTCTAGAATAAGACCTAGAGGACGCATAGGAACCTCTATAGGAACTTCTCTTGGGCGTACTTGTCCCAGAAGTGCCTGTCTTACTCTTTTCTACTGTATCCGGCTTTTTGGAAGCGGATTTGAAAAGCAGAGAATCCGAAGCTTTCTTAGTTATCTTATCATAGATTGCTGAAAGCTTGCCGTCGAAGAGAAGCTTTCCGGAGACCGAAGCGACTCTGAGAGAGTTCTTCACCTTACCATCCACACGCGTGGATGTAGCTAGGGCTGCGTCACGTCTAACCAACTCCAGGTTTGCCACTGAAAGGGCGGAGTTATACGTGGAATAAGCTACTGCCCTTGAAAGAAGTCTTAATGAGGATTGAATATCCTGGAATTCTTTCCCTTGAAGACGTAATGATAACGCCTTAGTAAGGTGATCTGCATATGATAAGGCGTCTAAGTTAACTCTGTTAGACATTATTGTCGTTTCCAACGTCGTGGTTGGAATTGACATAGACGACGGTATAGACAATTCCAAGTCTTCAGCCTCGTCGTCTAGACGCAGAGGAACTCTCGGTATGCCCTGTCCTGCCATTTCGAATTTATTCCTTGAATTGATGAAAGGCAGATTTAGGGCATTTGCGGATAAGAAACCAGACTTGCCCGTTTTAGTAGCAAGCTTATAAATAGCGTTGTTCAATAATTCAAATGTTCTTGTGACCTTATTGGACTGTGTCGGAAACTCAGGGACGATGTCCCTGAACCGATCAAAAAATTCTGCGTCCAATGACGCTATCAGTCTCTTATCCGGCGTCGCAGCATTCTGGTCTGACGGAACAATCTCTGGAAGGTAATGCCAGATAAAATCTACGGCAGCTTTATGTTGTTCCGAAAGGGAAAGCTCCAAATCCTCCGAATCCCTTTCGCCATCCTGTCGGACCCTATGAAGTTCTCGGTCGTCCGTACCCGATGATTCGGCGGAGCGTACCGACCCAGCGTCGTCGGATAATTCCTGATCCGACAGAGATTCTGTCGTTTGCTGGGATGCTGCGATAAGTTGTGCTATTTGGGATAGCACGTCCGCCACTGAGGCCTGTGGAGTAGCGGTCTTACGTTGCTTTGCTGCTGGAAGCTCCGTGTACGTTGACTCCGGCATAGTTCTTTTATGCGAACGTCCGGAGTCTACAGGCCTCGTGTCCCTGGCTACCGGATGGCGTGACCTGGTCGCCGTGGAATCCCTGATCGGCGAAGCTGGCTGGATATCCGTGGTCACGTAGCCAAGGTGCGGTCGTGTGCACTGCCGTGAGGATGAGGAAGCCTTATCGACAGTCTCTCTGGACTGTCTATATAACGGAGCGTCCCGAGCGTTGGACGTATGCTCCGAATGTGAAACGTTTTGTACCACAACATCTGGTCCCAGATGTTGTTGTACGAGAGAGGAACCTCTCTCGCTCGCAGCCCGGATGAACCTGGACAAGCTAGGAACCGGACTAATAGGCTTCCTCCGTTCTCTCCTCTGATCTGTCGTCACTGAGTGTGCACTTTGTCTTATTATAGTGCTCGCATCACCCAAATCTCCTTCCTGGACCATAACGGACGAACCCGGCTGCCGAGCCATTCGATGAATGGTCGCTACACTGGGCGAGCTAGCGGACGCCAATGCCGTCGATCCTACTAGGGACCTCTTAGGCAATTGACCTATTTCCATGAGCACTTTTGCCGCTAGCTCTTCATTTAACTGTGACGACGGAGGCACACTATTGGAAGACATCACGGAAACATCACCCTGTTCTTGTTCCTCTGAAATAGAGATTGATAAACTAGAGTGACCCTGCGGAGAAAGGACTGGCATGGCCTTTTCCCCACTAACAACCTACCGTGACACACGTTTCCAATGTTTGTCATCCCAATTGACACATACTGAACAGGAGTTAGTGCGAGTACACTGACTACAATTTCCTCTTATCACAATTTGAACAATATCCTTTCATTGTGAAAAGAACACAAAAAGTCCTAGTACTCGCACCAACACCTGAAAACAAAGATACATAATAACATGATCCATTAATATAGAAAAAATAATTGAAATCAAAAAAATTTTTTGAAAAAATATTTTTTCAGAAAAGCCCAAGTTTCTGAAAGTAACGTTGAGCCCCAATGGATCCCAAAAAGCCTAATGTGGACAAAATTTTTTAAAATATTACAAAAAAATTAATGCAACACTTACGTATAATAATAATGTATCTTGTTATGATTAAGCTAATACAAAGACAAGAAAATCCCTCTCAACAGAAACCGTTGTCAATGTAAACAAGAAGTGTATAAACACCAGAAACATGACTCCAGGCACTGATAACCATGGCCCGAAATCAGTTACCAATAACACACTATCTGATGCAAAACAGAGACTTCCAGGGAAGAAACTGCAGAACATCAGATGGTAGATGCAGAACACTACGCCTAAACACCCGTGGGTGAGGACGTAAACATGGGGAAAAGAACAGAATTCATTCTGTTACCCAGCTAAAACTCCCAAGAAATTTTAGTAATAATATTACAGAAAATATGCCAAAAGCATGGGAGAATAGCAAGGGGGGACTTAAAGGAAAGGGAGAGAGGAAACACTGAACAAGCAGTGTAACTTTATAGCAAGAATAACAACAACAGGCCCATGCCTCGAAATTAGGCAACATAACATAATTTCGTAAAAAAAATTTTAAGTTACGGCCCTGATTATTTCCTGCCACTCATTTTTCCTCTCTTCCTTCTATTCCCTCTTTAGATCCACCATTTCTCTAATATTTTTGTGTCTGGCATCATTTAAACTGAGATTTACAAGCACAAATATCAGTCAGATGTGAACTGATGAAGGGCCAAACAAAGAATGATAATTGGCACCAATTTCGAGACCTCCTTGACACTGCGCATGCGCAGTGGAGGAAAAGTATGGAGGACCATTTAGGACATGATTTTTTCGGTTTTAGATGCAAATTTTGGGGATTGGGGGGCAAAATTTGTGTTTGGCCCTAGATTTTTGAGAATTAGCACCAGCTATGTCTGGGTCATTGGTACAGTATAAAAATATCAAATGTTCCACATCTACACAAGTATTGAGGATATTTCATAGTATGGATATGCGTTGTGCATTATAAAGTGGACAATAAAGAAGGAAACGCTCAACATCTTCATATGTATAGTCACAAGAGCACTTTGGGACATTACTTATAAACTTTTCAAACTTATGAGCATTAAGAACACTGGTGTGTAATCACAATCTGCAGAGCTGGATTTGAGATTCTTTGATTCTGCTGTAATAATACTCTGGGTCAACAACATCCCTAGCTCGTAACTGCATTTTACGAGCATGTTCAAAAGTTTCACCGCTGAGGGAAAAGAAGACTGCAAATGTTTTAGTATGCCACTGCCAAAGGAGGTCAGGCGATCTCAGTGGGTACCTAGAGAAATCAGTTACTTGACGTGGTGTCAGGAGGGTTAAGTAGGTTGGGACATTACCTGACAAAATTTTGAATAAAGTTACAATTTTGTGCCTAGCTCTTCTATCACACAGAGGTATATATCCAGTCTCTTCATAGATGAGCCTATGGCTAGTACCTCTTCTTGCCCCACAAACTGTACACAGAGCGACAAGTTGGAGATTCCCCAAGGTTTCTACTTTGTCAAGGGAACAGTCATCGCACATTACATCTGCATAATCAATAAAAGGCCGTCTGGTAAAAAAAATTGAATTTTTTGCAGTCGATAAAGGGACATAACACTGGCAAAAAATGTCGGACCACACCCAATTTTAACGTGACCTGTATTTTATATTGATACACCTACATACAAAAATTTCATTCGATTTATCAAACTATAACTCAAGTTATCATTGGGACACCACAGAAAAATGAATTTTTGAAGTTGAAAAAGGGGCATAACTCTGCCAAAAATTGTTAGACCACACCCAGATTCGAACTTGACCTGTATTTTATATCAATACAACTACATACCAAATTTAATTTGATTTAGCCACCTATAACCCGAAACAAATGAAAGTGTCAATGACACTGTAGCTTAACTTGACTGTGTGTTGTATTTGATGAAAAGGATAATGTTCTATGTTTATGAAAGAATTATGAAATAAGACAAGAATTGTTATAACTGAGAATATGTTAATTTCTGTTCCCTGTATGTTATGTTTTCAATAAAAAATAATTTGAGGTGTAGACTGTACTAAAGAATTGAGGGGTGGGTTAATGTGGCCCTCACAGTTAATGTATGTCAACTAAAGTTACCAAGTTATAGTGAAATTATTCCAAATCGAGTCATCCTATCAAGTTACAATGAAATCCCTTCATAAATACAACCTGTAGTCTGTGCTAAAGGTTTTCCGTGTTTTGGGCTCGGGCAGCCGACAGGGTTGAATGAACGCGACCAAAAGGGGACGTTATCTGGAGTCATCCTACCAAGTTGCAATGAAATCCCTTCATAAAAATGACCTGTAGACTGTGCTAAAGGTTTTCAGGCTTTCGGGCCCCTATAGCCATCACAGTTGACCAATCACGACCAAAAGGGGACATTCTCATCTAGACATTATACCAAGTCATCCTACCAAGTTACAATGAAATCCCTCGATAAATGCAACCTGTAGACTGTGCTAAAGGTTTTCGGGTTTTGGCTCGGGCAGCTGTCATGGTTGACAGATCATGACCAAATGGGGAAGTTCTCATCTAGACATCATACAGAGTCATCCTATTAAGTTACAATGAAATCCCTCCATATTAAATATGACCTGTAGACTGTGCTAAAAGTTTTTGGGTTTTGGGTTAGGGCAGCTGTCACGATTGACAGATCATGACCAAAAGGGGAAGTTCGCATCTAGACATTATGCAGAGTCATCCTACCAAGTTACAATGAAATCCCTTCATAAATCCGACCTGTAGACTGTGCTAAAGGTTTTGGGGTTTTGGGCTCGGGCAGCCATAATGGTTGACCGATCGCGATCAAAAGGGGACATTTTCATCTAGACATGACCTCAAACCTGCATATGGAATTTTTGTGACGATCGGACAAGAACTACAGGATGTAACCTGTGCTAAAGGAAAATGTGAACAGACTCACAGACTCCCAGAGTCAAGTTAAGCTAAAAAAAAGAATTTTTGAAGTCGAAAAAGAGGCACAACTCTGGCAAAGATTGTCAGGTCGCACCCCGAATGGAACTTGACCTGTTTTTTTATGTTGATACACCTACATACCAAATTGCAATTGATTTGGTCAATAATAAATAAAGTTATCCTCGGGAAACCAAACTGGGATGGACGCATGCACAGACGGACACCGGCTATTTTAATAATCCCCCAAAAAAGTTTTTTCGGGGAACAATAAGCAACATTTAATGACTGAATCACAAGGACTTATGTAACTGCCATTCTTCATGCCGAATCAAACTTCATGAAGTTTTGTGGCCACGTTTTTTAGCCAGTTTCATACTGGCATTAGACATTAGGGGAAATACCCATGACTTTTCCAGACAAGAAGCAAAAATACCCCTATTTTTCCAGGACTTCTTGGCCCTGAATAATATTTTTCAATTTCTATGACTTTTCCATTTTTCCAGACCCCATATGAACTCTGTTGAACAGATTATAGAGAGTGAATAGACTTTTTTCATTGTATGACATGTAAATGGCCTGTTGCTAAATACATTTGCTGACAAGCTAGTACCAATGCACTTATCTGTGCACAATTAAGATAATTTTAGACTTGAATCATACAGAGTCCCACAAATCGCAAGTTCACAACACTCAAAATAATTATTGTATAAATTTATCATTTCATAATGATCATGTATCTTCTCACAGATACACTATTGCTTATTTTTGGTCTCAATAATGTTAATTCCATTGATTTTGACTACTGTGAAAGTGACAATTTTGTGAGAAATGTGGACAATGAGAAGCAGTACTCTTATCAGTGTTCAACCGATGATCGGAACTGGCAATCGGATGACAACGGCTCCTGGAACATCAGTGTTGTGATGACTCATAAACTGCATTTTATTATCTTTTGCAATTGTTCAATTGTTAAAGTAAAATGCTCTCAATGATACCATTCAATAAAGTGGAAAAACAACCACAATGTGTATTCTTAATCTCTCTAGGTGCCCCTTTACAAGATATACAGGTTAAACGACATGTAAAGCTTACAATTGGGTCTACTTGTGGCAATCACCAGTTCATACCGGAAAAGTGAAGGTTGCATGCCAGTGACTCAGGTCACAGTAAAAATTACCAGTTGCGCGGACTTGGGTGTGTGTGACTGGTAATTGTTTTGGTCCTGAGTCAACAGAGTTTAACACTGTGAAATATGTTCAATTTAATGTAGTTCTTTCGAGTCTCAACTCATCTTGTAGTGAACAGACTATAAACACTGAAAAATAGGTTCAATTTAATGTAGTTTTTTGCGAGCCTCGACTTATCTAGTAGTGTACGGTACTACAATTGGAATCGGCCGATTGTGAGCTCAAATAACCAGTCAGCAGCCATTTTTGGTAATCGGTTGAACACCAACTCTTATCAATGGGATGAAGGACAATTTACAGATAACCCAAGAGCAGAGAGAATAGTTCTATAACATATGGATGTTTATGAAGGAACTTGAAAAGCAAGGTCCTGTTGGAAAGGTACTGCCTAAAAACACACAGGCACATTTGAAATCTCTCCGAGGTGTGGGTAGAAGGGGACATAAAATACTTTCCGGTCATGACCTTCACAATATCTGATTAAGAGAAAAAGAACTGCTATCAACGGCCAAGTCAAATGCTTGCATGTCTCTGAAGTGGGCATGGTTACAAGCCTTGAGAGCATAACTGATCATCTCAGATCAGGATACAAATTGCTTGAAAAATATAATGCAAACACGCTTCCTGCTTCTATCAACTTTGGAAAGTGGCTCAATCT
Source organism: Pictodentalium vernedei (assembly GCA_031216915.1). NCBI lineage: Eukaryota > Metazoa > Mollusca > Scaphopoda > Dentaliida > Dentaliidae > Pictodentalium > Pictodentalium vernedei. The sequence goes on along the minus strand of CM062292.1, from coordinate 301,626,268 downwards.
TGCTTTTAAATAACACAACAGGGACAAGCTGGCAGGAAAAATATCAGTACCGTGGAATGAATCGATTAAACATCAAGTTGGTATTCAAGACTCATATGTAAGAAAACTGTGAAGTTGCAAAACTGTTGGATAAATATTCCCGTTTCAGGACACTAGGACCTCCTTTTGCAGAGGTCTATTGCCATAGAAAAGAAATACAGAACATATTGATAACGGATATTTATAGCAGTGCAGTGCTGGAAAAAGGGCCTTGACAAACACCATATCCAAGTGTATTTAGATGTATTTGAGTCTTGATGTTAAACCTAGACCCATTTTATTTCTCAGTGAAAATGAATGTATAATAAAAATCTGTTAACTACTTGAATTTCATTTATGTCCTAATGGGGTTGCACTATTATGATGGCTGTAAATGAAAGTGTCAATGACACTGTAGCTTAACTTGTCTGTGTGTTGTGTTTGATGAAAAGGATAATGTTCAATGTTTATGAAAGGATTATGAAATAAGACAAGAATTGTGAAAATTGGGAATATGTTAATTTCTGTTCCCTGTATGCTATGGTTTTAATAAAAATAATATGAGGTGTAGACTGTACTAAAGAACTGAGGGGTGGGTTAATGTGACCGTCACAGTAAATGTATGTGGCCCTCACAGTTAACGTATGTCAACAAAAGTTGCCAAGTTACAGTGAAACTATTCCACAACGAGTCATCCTATCAAGTTACATTGAAATCCCTTCATAAATAGGGCCTGTATACTGTGCGAAAGGTTTTCAGGCTTCAGGCCTGTGTAGCCATCACGGTTGACCGATTGCAACTAAAAGGGGACGTCATCATCTCGACATTATACCGAGTCATTCTACCAAGTTACAATGAAATCCCTTCACAAATACGACCTGTGGTCTGGACTTTCGGGTTTTGGGCTCGGGCAGCCATCATGCATGTTTGAATGATTGCGACCAAGAGGGGGCATTCTCAGCTGGGCATTATCTGGAGTGATCCTACGAAGTTACAATGAAATCCCTTCATAAATATGACCTGTAGACTGTGCTCAAGGTTTTCGGGCTTCGGGCCCATGTAGCCATCACAGTTGACCAATCATGACCAAAAGAGGATGCCATAATTTAGGCATTATAAGGAGTCAACCTAACAAGTTACGGTGAAATCCTTCCATAAATACGACCTATAGACTATGCTAAAGGTTTACGGGTTTTGGGCTTGGGCAGCCATCACGGCTGAATGATCACGACCAAAAGGGGACGTTCTCATCTATACATTATTTGGAGTCATCCTACCAAGTTACAATGAAATCCCTTCATAAATATGATCTGTAGATTGTGCTAAAGGTTTTCGGGCTTCGGGCCCCTGGAGCCGTCACAGTGGACTAATCGCGTCCAAAAGGGGACATTCTCATCTAGACATTATATGAAGTCAACCTACCAAGTTACAATGAAATCCCTCCATAAATATGACCTGTAGACTGTGCTAAAGGTTTTCGGGTTTTGGGCTCGGGCAGTTGTCATGGTTGACAGATCGCGACCAAATGGGGAAGTTCTCATCTAGACATCATACGGAGTCATCCTACCAAGTTACAATGATATCCCTCCATATTAAATATGACCTGCAGACTGTACTAACAGTTTTTGGATTTTGGGCTTGGGCAGCCATCACGGTTGACAGATCATGACCAAAAGGGGACGTTCTCATCTGGACATTATACAGAGGCATTCTACCAAATTACAATGAAATCCCTTCATAAATACGACCTGTAGATTGTGCTAATGGTTTTCGGGTTTTGGGCTCGGGGAGCCATACCGATTGACCAATTGCGACCAAAAGGGGACGTTCTCATCTAGACATGACCCCAAACCTGTATATGTAATTTCGTGATGATCAGACAAGAACTATGGGGTGTCTGTGCTAAAGGCAAATGTGAACTGACTCACAGACTAACAGGCTTCCGTATGCATGATGGCAATAGCTTATCTTGACTTCGTCAAGTTAAGCTAAATAAACAGTTGTGCCATGAGCGCATGATACGCCCGTTATTAATTACAAGAGGGAAGCACACAAAATGAGTATATATGTGTACTTGTCAGATTTTTTTTATATTCTTGTACAATTATCATAACCAACAACATACTGTGTTCAATAATTTGGAAATAAAATTATTTGAATTTCATGTATATATCTTATGTCTATAGATATCATAACTTCAAGAAAAAATCAACGATTTTCTAAGTAATAAAGTCCCATAACTCTGGAATGACTAATCGAACGGCGATACCAACCGAAAGGGAGTTTCCTTCCATCAGCATAAACCACCTACCAAACAATCGTGAAAATCTCTTGAAGCGTTCTCGAGTTATCGTACGACGTGTAAAAAATCAACAATTTTCTAAGTAATAAAGTCCCATAACTCTGGAATGACTAATCGACTGGCAACACTAAACAAAAGGGAGCTTCCCTCCATCGATATACACCACCTACTCAAAAATCACGAAAATCTCTCAAAGCGTTCTCGAGTTATCGCACGACGTGTAAAAAATCAACAATTTTCTAAGTAATAAAGTCCTATAACTCTGGAATGACTAATCGAACGGCAACACTAAACGAAAGGGAGGTTCCCTCCATCGATATACACCACCTACCCCAAAATCACGAAAACCTCTCAAAGCGTTCTTGAGTTATCGTATGACATGTGACCAGATGGACAGACGGACAGATGGACAGACGGACAGCGGTACACCATAATATGACCCGTTTTTCGAAGTCAAAAAAAGGGGCATAACTCTGGTCAAAATTGTCAAACCGCACCTGTATTTTATATTGATACACATACATACAGACTGTTTGAGTGTGCATGCCATTAAAAACTAGTGATTAATCATGAAGCGAAAGATGCTTAAAGTCAGATGAACTGTAAAAGGAGCGTGATTTCAATATGAAAACACCAGCAAATAGGGAAGGGACATGTACGCCCCTAGAGAATAAAATGCAGGACTTTAACTGGTTCAGTGTTTGAAGCCACTATCAAGGCTTTCAGAAAAACTTGGGTACCAGAGCAAAAGCGAACATTTTCCTTGTTCATGTTTCCTATTCAGTCAAATGGAAATAAAATTTTGTTTATATAAATTTGTTTTACTACAAATTATTATTGCCTGGGGCACTCTCGATTAATTTGTAATAAAACAAATTTTGAATAACAAATTCCAACCACTAAAAATATTAATCTAGCTCCCAACCAATTAAATACTTTTCATTTCTAGGACTGTTGACTTAAATTTTCCTCACCACCTTTGATGTTTGTAGAAATGCATAACAGTTTCCAATCTAGAGCCCAGCAAATCTCAAATTCTGGGTTGAATTGAATATTGAATCAAACCAAGCAGAGAATTTCATATCAAATCAAATCTCATGGCTCTTCCAGTAGAAATTGTACCTTACTGCGACTGCAGGGCTTATAATTCACCGAGAATCCGAGAATCGATTCAAGCAAAGAAGGATTTTGCTAGGATTCGTATGAAAAAAACTGAGTCAATTTAACCCTTTACCTAACATAGTGGCAGTAAATTAACCAATACAAGGCTAACATGACCTGAAATATCCAGACATTTTGTCAATAAAATTGTGCAAATATGGATGCCATTCGAACCAGCTCAACGAGCTGGTTCCAATGACATCCATATTTACAGGGTTTTATTGGTAAATATTGTTTATTTTTAAAAAATTTTTTTATCAAATTCAGTTTATGTTTTAAAAGTTAAAAAATGTATAGTAATTTATATATTTTTTATACTTACCAATGACCCAGATATAGCTGGTGCTGATTCTCAAAATCTAGGGCCAAACACAAATTTTGCCCCCCAATCCCCAAAATTTGCATCTAAAACCGAAAATAACATGTCCTAAATGGTCCTCCATAGTTTTCCTCCACTGCACATGCGCAGTGTCAAGGAGGTCTCGAAATTGGCGCCAATTATCATTCTTACAAGCAATGCCTGGTCAGCGCTATGTACTCAGCGGGGAGGTACGAGTTCCCAACTCCTGGGAGGGCCATCCCCGTCTGGGTCATTGGTAAGTATAAAAATATATAAATTACGATAAATTTTTTAACATTTTTATACTGTACCAATGACCCAGACATAGCTGAATAGAAAAAAGGCTGGAGGGCCTAGGATATGGAGGAAAATCCAATAAGCTCAACTATATATAATAGAGTTATCCCCTCGAGAAGAAAAGGAGGATTAGGCTTTACATGTATCTTTCTTATTTACGATAAATCAGAAAGACACAACACCTTCATAATTGAGCATAATAACATCCATGTTCTCTATTAACATCCAGTATAACCCTTTATACTAATTATTTATAAAGTAAGCCAATAAATAAAGTAAGTCCATTGAGACTCTTTATATTCATTAAAAGTGTCTGAGGATTGTATATTAACACCCATTTGACACGTGACATATACAAATGCTTCACACCGAGCTACACTTTAAAAATATGACATCAATGAATTTAAACATTAGCTTTACACTTTAAAACCATCCCGGTACCGACTCAGAATTACTGACTCTGGAGGAGGTATCCCCTTGCTTTTCACTATAAAGCAGGTGACATAAGGGAACACCCTCCCCCTCCCCCCCCCTTCCCCTTGCCCTGGGTCAAATAGCCCAGAACGAAGAGGGCAGCAGGACAGAGTCACTGCCGGAACAGAAAGCCTGCATAACTATAGTTGCAACTGTTTAGTGGACGACATTCTGAGCAACAGATAACGGACCTAAACAATGCAGGTCTCCAGAAATGGACTCAATATTTCTGAGATAAAAATTTGTGAATGTGGATGGCTGAGACCAATATGCAGCCTTCATTAAATCTGTAATAGCAACACTATTTGCGTAAGCCCAAGATGTAGAAAGAGCTCTTACTTCATGAGCCGAAATCTTAAGTACAGACTGCTGAGTTGAAGATAGATTATCATAAGCAGTACGGATAGTTAATTGAATCCATCTAGCAATAGAATGGACCATAATGTCCTTTCTATTAGGCATCAGAGACAGAAAGAAACGTTTTCGTCCCTTTCTGATAAACTGAGATCTTCATTTATAAATACGTAAAGCTCTAACCGGACCGAGTAAAGGCCTATGTCCGTCTGAAGATGGAAGGGCCTTAATAACAATACGTTCCGGATATTTATTAGGAGCCTGATTCTTAGCCAAAAATCCAACATTAGTAGTAAAGGTAATAGTGTTCCCGACACTACGATAGTGAGAATCGTCGACAGATAGTGCAGGAAGCTCACTGACTCTTCTTGCAGAAGAGAAAGCTAGGAGAAATGCTGTCTTATAAGATAAGAATTTGAAGTCCACTGTCTCAAGAGGCTCAAATGGCTTTTCTTTTAGTTTAAGAAGAACCCAAGCTAAATTCCATTTAGGAATTAATCTAAGGGTTCTAGGTCTATTTATCGAGAAGTTTCTAACTAATTTAGATAAAGAGACATTAGATCCAATTTGTAAACTATCATGGTGTGCATAGGTATCAGATAACATAGACCTATAACCTTTAATAGTAACAGGCTGCAGTTTGATCTCATCAAATAAGTATACTAGAAAGTTTGCAATGTCTGGAATGCAGGGATCAAAAATATCAACAGAATGATCCCTACACCAACGATATAAGACCTTCCACTTAGCCGCATTGTTTAGCGAAGAGGAGGTCCTCCTACAGTTAGAAATTGCATCCACTGCTTGTCCTGTAAAATGCTTGCCGTGCAAGAAGGACCGCACAACGGAAATACGTGAAGGTTGAGACCTTGCGGGTTGTGATGTAGTTGACGCGATTTCCCCTGCAAAAGAAGATCCTCTCGTGGAGGAAGCTTCCGCGGTATGTCCCTCAGCAGACACCTGAGTAGATTTATCCACGGTCTCTGTGGAGACAGAGATGCTACCAACAGAATTTTGCATTGAGATTGTTTTATCTTTAGCAATATCTGCTGAATCAACGGCGCTGGAAGATACGCATATCCTATCATTCCATCCCACGAGATCGATAGAACGTCTACTGCATATGCTCAAGGATCCGGACATGGTGACACATACATCTGCAACTGATTGTTGAGCTGTGTCGCAAATAAGTCTATCATTGGCTGCTCCCATTGGTAGCAAATCTGATTGAATACCTGTTTGTTGAGAGTCCATTCTGACGGCAACAAGCAACCCTTCCATGAAAGGGAGTCTGCTAATACATTCAGACGACCCGGAATATGACGGACCGAAAGTAGAACTTGGTGTTCTAGTACAAACAGAAGAATTCTTTCCGTTAAATTGAATAACGGAATGGAATGAGTGCCTTCCTGGTTCCAAATATACGCTACTACTGTCGTATTGTCGGACAGGATTTGGACATGTGCTTTCTGAATAATGTTCATCCAATGACATAGTGCAAGCCAAATTGACATCATTTCTTTGATGTTTATGTGCTTGCCTAGAAACTGCGGATCCCAAAGACCCTGGCACTTCGAATCCATTGGGATCAATGTTGCACCCCAACCTGTTTGACTGGCATCCGTCATAATAGTAAAACTCGGATCCAGCAACTGCAGTGGAACTCCCTGAGTCAACCACTGAATGTTTGCCCAAGTCTGAATCTCTTGTTTCACTTGATTTGACAAGAGAACGTCTATATTGAACGAATGAATCTTTACTCTCCAATTCTGAGTCAAGAAAATTTGGAGAGGACGAGTGCGTAACCGCCCCATCGGAATGAGATCCGCAGCGGCTCCGAACAGACATATCAGTCTCATGAATTCTCTCGCTGTGACTTTGTCTGAGTGAAGACAATAGTGAGCGTAACAACTGATTAATTTCGCTCTGGTTAACGGCAGACGAACGAGATTGTTGTGCGTCTCAAAGCTCATTCCCAAGTGGGTGAATGACTTGGACGGCACCAGATCCGACTTCCCCTCGTTTATTATAAAACCGAGACGTCGGAGTAATAAAAGCAGATTCTGAACATCGTTCTGAAGCGTTAACTCGTTGCCGTACCTCTGAAGAATGTCGTCCAGGCAGGCCGACGTTACCGCAGATGAATGAGCTCGGAAATGCATCATTACCAAGTTCATTATTCGAGTGAAAGCCCAGGGCGCTAGGTTCAAACCGAAGCACATCGCTCGGAACTGATATACAACTCCTAGGACTGCAAAGCGTAGATACTTTCTGAATGTCGGATGTACCATGACGTGAAAGTACGCATCCTTGAGATCTATGCTTGTAGCATAGTCAATCATCCGAATACTCGGTCTGACTGATCGAATTGTCTCCATATAGAACTTCGGAGCGACGATCAGCTTGTTTATCCAGCTCAGATCTATGACTGGATGGAACGAGCCATCTGGTTTCGGAACCAGAAACAGATGGCTGTAGAAACCCGGTGATTCCTGGTCTTCTACGACCTCTACCGCGTTCTTCACCAGAAGAGACTGTACTTCTGATAGAAGAGCATCTCTTTTCTGCGGATTTGACGGAAGCTGAGTCCATTTTGGACTTCGAGTTAATGGAGGCTTTCGTTTGAAGGATATTCTTCTTCCGCAATTACCCCTCGAACCCAGGGGTCGTCCGTAATTGACGCCCAATTGTTTATAAAACTTGACAATCTTCCGCCTACCGGAACACGATAGAGGTTCATACCATCACCTCCTGGACCTGCGAGGCTTGCGGAAGGAGAAACTACGTCCTCCACGACCCGCACCTCGCCCCGTCGACCTAGGGACGTCTGACCGGTTATCTTGGCCAGTATAACGTCCCCTACGTGAGTCGCTGCCTTGACGGTCTCTAGAATAAGACCTAAAGGACGCATAGGAACCTCTATAGGAACTTCCCTTGGGCGTACTTGTCCCAGAAGTGCCTGTCTTACTCTTTTCTGCTGTATCCGACTTTTCAGAAGCGGATTTGAATAGCAGAAAATCCGAAGCTTTCTTAGTTATCTGATCATAGATTGCTGAAAGCTTGCCGTCGAAGAGAAGCTCTCCGGAGACCGAAGCGTCTCTGAGAGAGTTTTTCACCTTACCATCCACGCGCGTGGATGTAGCTAGGGCCGCATCACGTCTAACCAACTCCAGGTTTGCCACTGAAAGGGCGGAGTTATACGTGGAATAAGCTATGGCCCTCGAAAGAACTCTTAATGAGGATTGTATATCCTGGAATTCTTTCCCTTGAAGACGTAATGATAATGCTTTAGTAAGGTGATCTGCGTATGATAAGGCATCTAAGTTAACTCTATTAGGCATTATTGTCGTTTCCAACGTCGTGGTTGGAATTGACATAGATGACGGTATAGACAATTCTAGGTCTTCAGCCTGGTCGTCTAGACACAGAGGAACTCTCGGTATGCCCTGTCCTGCCGTTTCAAATTTATTCCTTGAATTGATGAAAGGCAGATGTAGAGCATTTGCGGACAAGAAACCATACTTGCTCGTTTTGGTAGCAAGCTTATATATAGCGTCATTCAATAGTTCAAATGTTCTTGTGACATTATTGGACTGTGTCGGAAACTCAGGGACGATGTCCCTAAACCGATCAAAAAATTCTGTGTCCAGTGATGCTATCAGTCTCTTATCCGGCATCGCAGCATTCTGGTCCGACGGAACAACCTCTGGAAGATAATGCCGGATAAAATCTACGGCAGCTTTATGTTGTTCCGAAAGGGAAAACTCCAGATCCTCTGAATCCTATTCGCCATCCTATCGGACCATATGAAGTTCTCGGTCGTCCGTACCTGATGCTTCAGCGGAGCGTAGCGACCCAGCGTCGTCGGATAATTCCTGATCCGACAGAGATTCTATCGTCTGCTGGGATGCTGCGATAAGTTGTGCTATTTGTGATAGTACGTCCGTCACTGAGGCCTGTGGAGCAGTGGTCTTACGTTGCTTTGCCGCTGGAAGCTCCCTGGACGTTGACTTCTGCATATTTCTTTTATGCAAACGTCCGGAGTCTACAGGCCTCGTGTCCCTGGCTACCGGATGGCGTCACCTGGTCACCGTGGAATCCCTGATCGGCGAAGCTGGCTGGATATCTGTGGTCACGTAGCCAAGGTGCGGTTGTGTGCGCTGCCGTAAGGATGAGGAAGCCATATTGACAGTCTCTCCGGACTGTTTATATAACGGAGCGTCCCGAGTGGTGGACGTATGCTCCGAATGTGAAACGTTTTGTACCACAACATCTGGTCCCAGATGTTGTTGTACGATAGAGGGGCCTCTCTCGCTCGCAGCCCGGATGGACCTGGACCAGCTAAGAACCTGACTAATAGGCTTCCTCCGTTCTATCCTCTGATCCATCGTCACTGGGTGCGCACTTTGTGTTATTATAGTGCTTGCATCACCCAAATCTGCTTCCTGGACCGCAACGGACGAACCCGGCAGCCGAGCCATTCGATGAATGGTCGCTACACCGGGTGAGCTAGCGGACGCCAATGCCGTCGATCCTACTAGGGACCTCTTAGGCAATTGACGTATTTCCATGAGCACTTTTGCCACTAGCTCTTCATTTAACTGTGACGACGGAGGCACACTTTTGGAAGACATCACGGAAACATCACCCTGTTCTTGTTCCTCTGAAAAGAGATTGAAAAACTAGAGTGACCCTGCGGAGAAAGGACCGGCATGGCCTTTTCCCCGCTAACAACATACCATGACACACGTTTCCAATGTTTGTCATCCCAATTGACACACACTGAGCAGGAGTTAGTGCGAGTACACTGACTACAATTAATACAATGATTATGAAAGTCAGAGGAAGATTTCCTCTTATTACAATTTGAACAATATCCTTTCATTGTGAAAAGAACACAAACAGTCCTAGTACTCGTACCAACCCCTGAAAACAAAGATACGTAATAACATGATCCATTAACATATAGAAAAAATAAATGAAATCAAAAAATGTTTTTTGAAAAAAATATTTTTTCAGAAAAGCCCAAGTTTCTGAAAGTAACATTGAGCCCCAATGGATCCCAAAAAAGCCTAAGTGTGGACAAAATTTTTAAAAATATTTCAAAAAAATTAATGCAACACTTACGTATAATAATAATGTATCTTGTTATGATTAAACTAATACAAAGACAAGAAATCACTCTCAACAGAAACCGTTGTCAATGTAAACAAGAAGTGTATAAAAACCGGAAACATGACTCCAGGCACTGATAAACATGGCCCAAAATTAGTTACCAATTACAACACTATCTGATGCAAAACAGAGACTTCCAGGGAAGAAACTGCAGAACATCAGATGGTAGATGCAGAACACAATGCCTAAACACCTATGGGTGAGGACATAAACATGGGGAAAAAACAGAATTCATTCTGTTACCAAGCTAAAACTTCCAAGAAATTTTAGTAATAATATTACAGAAAATATGCCAAAAGCATGGGAGAATAGCAAGGGACTAAAAGAAAGGGAGAGAGGAAACACTGATCAAGCAGTGTAACTTTATAGCAAGAATGACAACAACAGGCCCATGCCTTGAAATTAGGGAACATAACATAATTTCATAAAAAAATTTTAAGTTACAGCCCTGATTATTTCTTGCCACTAATTTTTCCTCTCCTCCTTCTATTTCCTCTTTAGATCCACCATTTCTCTAATATTTATGTGTCTGGCATCATTTAAACTGAGATTTACAAGCACAAATATCAGTCAGATGTGAACTGATGAAGGGCCAAACAAAGAATGATAATTGGCGCCAATTTCGAGACCTCCTTGACACTGTGCATGCACAGTGGAGGAAAAGTATGGAGGACCATTTAGGACATGTTATTTTCGGTTTTAGATGCAAATTTTGGGGATTGGGGGGCAAAATTTGTGTTTGGCCCTAGTATTTTAAGAGTTAGCACCAGCTATGTCTGGGTCATTGCTACAGTATAAAAATATAAGAAATTGCTCAGTAATTGTAATCAGATTTCATACCTTCAATTCACTGGAGCTAATTATGTAGTCAACTCTCCACTGGGAATCTTGAAGATAAGGCACTGAAAATGAAACAAGCAAATTGAAACAAATTCCACTTTTCCTGGAACAATATCAACATTTTAGAAATAAAAAAAGCAAACATCAAGAACTAACTCTTCTCATGTGACATGAACTTCTCTTCTTATATACCAAATATCGACCAAATCTGTTAAAATTTAAAGTTATCATGCTAACTAGGTGAAAATGGGCAAAAATTAACTAATTAAAGGTCATAATTCTTCTAGGAATGATTGAACCACACCAGTTTTTGAACTCATTCAAAAGATTGTGGAGAAAGTCACACAAAACAAATTTTGATCAAATCCATTGATATTTGTTCAAGTTATCCCACTGAAGAAAAAAGGTGACGCCCAGCCACCCAACAGCGCAATCACAATCTGCCAGCCAGGTTAGAAAAAACTCAACCAAAAATTCTAAATACCAACAGCCAAACATCTCAGAGATACAGGTGGCAAAATAAAAAATATGAAAAAATACAAAAAAATACAACAAAAATGGCAGCCATCCAGTCATGTTTAGTTTTTAAAAACAAATTTGACATGATGTTTGAGTAATGTTAAAATATTGAAATGCCAACAGCCAAGCATCTCAGAGATAGAGGTGGTGCGATATAAAATTGGGGAAAAATAAGAAAAAATTACAACAAAAAATTACAACAAAAATTCACACCATTCAGCTATCTTGCATTATTTTTCTACAAAATTTGAAGTGTATCATATTTTCATAATGTCTGATTAATGTTAAAAAGTTCCCAAATCATGGTCTCGATCTCGTCGAAACTCTCTGTCAACTTTCCTCCCTAAAACACTGTGGAATCTCATCTCCAATAAAGAAATGCAAGAATGTTAAAAAATTTATAGTAATTTATATATTTTTTATACTGACCAATGACCCAGACATAGCTGGTGCTAACTCTTAAAATATAGGGCCAAACACAAATTTTGCCCCCCAATCCCCAAAATTTGCATCTAAAACCAAAGAAAACATGTCCTGAATGGCCCTCCACACTTCACCTCTACTGCGCATGCGCAGTGTCAAGGACGTTCTGAAATTGGCGCCATTAATCATTCCAATAACCAGTGCCTGGTAAGCGCTATGTACTCAGCGGGGAGGTAAGAGTTCCCAACTCCTGGGAGGGCCATCCCCGTCTGGGTCATTGGTAAGTATAAAAAATATATAAATTACTATAAATTTTTTAACATTTTTATACTGTACCAATGACCCAGACATAGCTGAATAGTAAAAAGGCTGGAGGGCCAAGGACATAGAGCAAGATGGAATACGCTCAATAATATAAAATAGAGTCATCCCCTGTAGGGAAAAAGAAGTAATAGGCCTTACATGTATCTTTCTTATTTATGATAAATTAGAAAGATACAACACCTTCCAAAATTGAGCATCCTACATCCATGTACTCTATTAATATCTAGTATAATCCTTATACTAATAATTTTTAAAGTAAGCCAATAAATAAAGTAAGTCTAGAGAACAGAGACTCTTTATACTCCTTAAAAGTGTCTGAGGATTGCATAATCATGTCCGTTGACACGTGCTATATTCAAAAGCTATACTTTAAAAACTAAGATTTGAATGAATTTTTAAAACATAAACTTCTCACTAAACAACCATCCCAATAACAGCTCAGAATTACTAACTCCGGAGGAGGTATCCCCTTGTTTCATAGTAAAACAGGTGACCCAAGGGAACACCCTCCCCCCCCCCCCCCCCCCCCCCCCCTTTTTCTTGCCCTGGGTCAAATAGCCCAGAGCGAAGAGAGCAGCAGAACGGAGTCACTGCCGAAACAGACAGCCTACCTAGCTATAGTAGCAACTGTTAAGTGAATGACATTCTGAGCAGTAGATAATAGACCTAACAATAGAGGCCTCCAGAAATGGACTCAATATTTCTGAGATAAAAAATTCATGAATGTGGATGGCTGAGCGCAATGAGCAGCCTTCAAAAATCTATAATAGCGACACTATTAATATAAGCCCAAGATTTAGAAGAACTCTTACTTCATGAGCCGAAATCTCAAACACAACTGCTGAGTCAAAGATATACCATAAGCAGTATCGATAGTTAATTGAATCCATTAGCAACAGAATGGAGCGTAACGTCCTTCTAATAGGCATCAAAGACAGAAGAAGTTTACGCCCGTAGTAATAAACAGATATCTGTTTATAAATACATAAACTCTAACCGGACAGAGTAAAGGCCTATGCCCGTACGAAGACGGAAGGACCTTAATAACAATAGGTTCCGGATATTAGGAGCCTAACTCTTATGCAAAAATCCAACCTAAATAGTAAAGGAAGTAGTGATTCCGAAACTACGAAAGTGAAAATCATCCACCGATAGTGCATGAAACTCACTGACTCTTCAGTAAAAGAGAAGCCAACAGAATTACTGTCTAAAAGGTCAGAATTTGAAAACTACTGTTTCCAGAGGCTCAAATGATTACTTGGCTAAATAAGAACCGAAGTTAAATTCTATATAGGAATTTAAACTAATGATTCTAAGTCTATTTATCAAAAAGTTACTAACTGACTTAGATAAAGAGACATAAGACTCAATTGTAAACTATCATAGAGTGCATAGGTATGAGGTAACATAAACCTATAACCTTAATAATAACAGGCTGCAGTAGATCTTGTCAAACAAGTATACTAAAAAGTTGCAATGAGTAGTATGGAGGGATCAACAATATGAACATAGTGATCCCTACACCAACGACGGAAGAGCCTCCACTTTAGCCGCATAGAATAGCGAAGAAGAGGATCTCCTATAGTAAGAAATCGCATCCAAAGCTCGTCCAGTACGATGCTTACAGTAAATGCAATACGGACCACACAACGGAATACGTGAAGGTTGAGACCTTGCGGGTTGTGATAAAGATGACACGATTTTACCCAGCGAAAAAAGATCCTCTCATTAAGGAAGATTTCGCGTTAAGTCCCACAGTAGACATTAGAGTAAATTTACCCACGGTCTCTGTGAAGACAGAGATGCTATCAACAGAAATGTATTGTGGTTGTTTATCTTAGCAATACCTGCTGAAACAACAGCGCCGGAGGATACGCATATCCTATCATTCCGTCCTATTAGATCAATAGAGCGTTAACAACATTAGCTCAGAGATCCGGACAAGCAAACACATACGTCTGCAATTGATTAGCAAGCTGTGTCGTAAATAAATTATCATTGGGCGCTCCCATTGATAGCAAATCTGAATGAATACTTGTTTGTTGAGAGTCCATTCTGACGGCAACAAGCGACTCATAAGTGAACGGGAGTCCGGTAAAACAATCAGACGACCCGGAATATGACGGACCGAAACAGAACTTTGTGTACTATAACAAGCAGAAGGATTCTTTCCATTAAATTGAATAACGGAAACGAATGAGTGCCTCCCTGGTTCCGGAGATACGCCACTACTGTCGAATTAACGGACAGGATTTGGACATGCGTTACTGAATAATGTTCATCCAATGACAAAGCAAGCCTAAAAAACATTATTCCGCGGAAGATAAGTGCTTGCTTAGAGACTGCGGAACCCAAAGACCCTGGCACTTCGAATCCGTTGGGATCAATATTATATCCCAACCTGTTTGACTGGCCACCGTCATAATTATAACACTCGGATCCGGCAACTGCAGTGGCACTCTCTGAGTCAACCACCGAATGTTTGCCCCAGTCTGAATCTCTTGCAACACTAGATAGACAAGAGAACGTGTAAATCGAGCAATTCATGGATTGCTGAAAAGTTGTCGTCGAAGAGAAGCTTCTCCGAGAACGAAGCGAATCTGAGAGAGTTCTTCACCTTACTATCCACGCGCGTGGATGTAGCTAGGGCTGCGTCACGTCTAACCAACTCCAATCAGCCACTGAAGGGCGGAGTTATACGTGAACAAACTACTGCCCTCAAAAGAAATCACATAGAGGATAATATCCCGTAATTCTTTTCTTGAAGACGTAATGATAACGCCTCAGTAAGGTGGATTACGTATGATAAAGCATCTAAGTTAAGTCTACTAGACATCATTGTCGTTTCCAACATTGTAGTTGGAAAAGACATAGACGGCGAAAAAGAATATTTCCAGTCTTTAACCACGCCGTCTAGACGCCTATGAACTCTCGGTATGCCCTGCACTGCCAAAATAAATTATTCGTATAAATGATAAAAAGGCAGAAATGAGCATAGCGGACAAGAAACTAAACTATCATGCTTGGTAGCAGGCTTATATGCATATATAGCGTCGATAAATAATACACATGTTCTAATGACAATATTGGACTGTGTCGGTAAGTCAGGGACAATGTCCCTGAACCAATCCAAAATTCCGTGTCCCATGACGCTATAAGTCTCTTATCCAACATCGCAGCAATGTAGTCCGAAATAACAATCACTGGAAGATAATGCCAGAAGATATGAATGGCAGCTTCCGATGCTACGAAAGGGAAAACTCAAAATCTTTCGAATCCCTCTCGCCATCCTGTCGGACCCTATAAAGCGTTCGGCTGTCCGTACCTGATGCAACCGCGGACCGCACCGACCCAGCGCCGTCAGATAATTCCTGATTCGACTAAGAAACTGTCGATTGCTGCGAAAAAACTGTGCTAATTCGGATAGCACGTCCGTCACTGAGGCCTGTGGAGAAGCGGCCCTACAATGCATTGCCGCTAGAAGCTCCGTGATCGTTACCCCGTGCATACTACTAATATGCGAGCGAACGGAGTGTATAGGCCTCGTGTCCCTTGGCTACCGGATGGCGTGACCTATTCGCCGTGGAATCACTGAATGACGAAACTGATCGGATACTCGAGGTCACGTAGCCAATGTGCGGTCGTGTGCCCTGCTGTGAGGATGAGGAAGCATTATCGACAGTCTCTCGGACTGTCAATATAACGGAGTGTCCCGACCGACAGACATATGCTCCGAATGTAAAATATCTGAACCACAACATGCGGTCCCCTATGTTGTTGGACGAGAGAGGGACCTCTCTCGCTCACAGCCCGGACGGACCTGGACAAGCCAGGAACCGGACTAACAGGCTTCCTCCGATCTGTCCTCAATCCGCCGTCACTGGGTGAGTACTAAAGTAATTATAGTGTTCGCATCACCCAAATCTCTTTCCTAGACCGCAACGGACGAACCCGGCAGCCGAACCATTCGATGAATGTACGCTACACCGGGTGAACTAGCGAATGTCACTCCGTCGATCCTACAAGGGACCTCTTAGGCGATAGACATATTCCATGAGCACTTATTGCTGCTAGCTCTTCATTAACTAGGACGACAGAGGCACACTTTTGAAAGACATCTCCGTAACTTTGCGAACAAGAAACCAGAAATGCTTGGTAATAGCAAGCATATAATAATAATATATATAGCGTCGTTCAATAATTTGAAAGTTTGTGTGACATTATTGGACTATGTCGGAACTGAGGGACGATGTCCCTGAACCGAACCAAAATTTTTTAAGTCCACCGACACTATCAGTTTCTTATCCGGCATCGCAGCATTCTGGTCCGACGAAAGAAGCTGTAGAAGATCAAGTCAGATGACATACACAACAGCATATGTTGTTCCGAAAGGGAAAGCTCGAAATCCTCCGAATCCCTTTCGGTATCCCGTCGGACCGGATGAAATTTTCGGACATCCGTACTGGCTTCCGCGGAGCGTCCTGACCCAGCATCGTCGGATAAAAAATATGCGACAGATTCAGTTGATGCTGGGATGCTGCGATAAGCTGTGCTATTTAGGAAAGCACGTCCGTTCCCGAGGCCTGTGCAGTAGCGGTCTTGTGATGCATTGCCGCCGGAAGCTCCGTGTACGTTGACTCCCGCACACTTTCCTATGCGAACGTCCGGAGTCTGCAGGCCTCGTGTCCCTGGCTACCGGATGGTGTGACCTGGTCGCCGATAATTCTCTGACTGGCGAAGCTGACTGGATATCCGAGCTCACGTAGCCAAGAGCGGTCGTGTGGGCTACCATGAGAATGAGGAAGCCTTATTGACAGTCTACTCCAGACTGCCTGTATGTCGGAGCGTCCCGAGCGACGGACGTATGCTCCGAATGCGAAACATTTTGTACCACAACATCTGGGGCCAGATGTTGTTGTACGAGAGAGGGGCCTCTCTCGCTCGCCGTCCGGATGGACCAGAACGAGCTATGAACCGGACTAAAAGGCTTCCTCCGTTCTCCCTCTAATCCGCCGTCACTGGGTGTGCATTTGGTTGATTTATAGTGCTCGCATCACCCCAAAACTCCTTCTAGACCGCAGCGGACGAACCCGGCTGCCGAACCATTCGATGAATGGACGCTACACCGGGCGAGCTAGCGGACGTCAAAGGCCGTCGAACCTACTAGGGTCCTCTTAGGCAATTGGCGTATTTACATGAGCACTTTTCCGCTAGCCCTTCATTAATTGTGACGACGGAGGCACACTGTTGGAAGACATCACAGATACATCACCCTAATCTTGATCGTCTGAAATAGAAATTGATAAAGTAGAGTGACCCTGCGGGGAAAGGACCGGAGTGTCCAATTCCCCACTAACATATCGTGACATACGCTTCCCATGTTGTCATCAAAATCATACAATACAGAACAGGAGTTAATGCGAGTACACTGACCACATATAGAATGATTATAAAAGTCAGAGGAAGACTTCCTCTTATTACAATTGATCAAAATTCTTTCAATGTGAAAAGAAAACAAAGTCCTGGTACTCGCACCAACCCCTGGCAATCAAAATACATAATAATAATATGATCCATTAATACAGAAAAAATAATTGAAATCAAAATATTTTGAAAAAATATTTTTTCAGAACAGCCCAAGTTTCTAAAAAGTAACGTTGAGCCCCAATGGATCCCAAGCCTAAGTGTGGACAAAAATTTTAAAAATATTTTAAACAATTTATTCAACACTTACGAACAATAATAATGTATCTAGTTATGATTAAAAAAATGCCGCTCAGGATCACAGATCCAATGTCGAGTTGTGACCTTGACCTTTGACCTGGCGAGTCCAAGGTCAATAGGGTTCTTCCTCGCACCAAGGCCAACACACCTATGAAGTTTCATGACTCTAGGTTGAACCACTATCAAGTTCTCATCTGGAAACCAATTGTTGCGATATACTATGTTCAAGGTCACTGTGACCTTGACCTTTGACCTGGTGAGTCCAACATCAATAGGGTTCTTCCTCGCACCAAGGCCAACACGTCTGTAAAGTTTCATGGCTCTAGGTTGAACCACTATCAAGTTATCATCCGGAAACCAATTGTTGCGATATACTATGTTCAAGGTCACTGTGACCTTGACCTTTCACCTGGTGAGTCCAAGATCAATAGGGTTCTTCCTCGCACCAAGGCCAACATACCTATGAAGTTTCATGACTCTAGGTTGAACCACTATCAAGTTATCATCCGGAAACCAATTGTTGCGATATACTATGTTCAAGGTCACTGTGACCTTGACCTTTGACCTGGTGAGTCCAAGATCAATAGGGTTCTTCCTCGCACCAAGGCCAACACACCTATAAAGTTTCATGACTCTAGGTTGAACCACTATCAAGTTATCATCCGGAAACCAATTGTTGCGATATACTATGTTCAAGGTCACTGTGACCTTGACCTTTGACCTGGTGAGTCCAAGATCAATAGGGTTCTTCCTCGCACCAAGGCCAACACACCTATGAAGTTTCATGACTCTAGGTTGAAACACTATCAAGTTATCATCCGGAAACCAATTGTTGCGATATACTATGTTAAAGGTCACTGTGACCTTGACCTTTGACGTAGCGAGTCCAAAATCAAGAGGGTTCTTCCCCTCACCAAGGCCAATCTACCTATGAAGTTTCATGAATGTGAGTTGAACCATTATCAAGTTATCATCCGGAAACCAATTGTTTAAGATTTACTATGTTCAAGGTCACTGTGACCTTGACCTTCGACGTAGCATGTCCAAAATCAATAGGGTTCTTCCTCCCACCAAGACCAACCTACGTATGAAGTTTACTGAATGTGAGTTGAACCACTATCAAGTTATCATCCGGAAACCAATTGTTTACGCCCGCCCGCCCGCCCGCCATTCACCAAACTATAAGTCGAGTTTGACTTCGTCACAACTCGACTAATAACATCAAGATATTATTTTCAAGAAATCCCCCCTCACACAGAGGGCTGTTGTAAATGTAAACAATGAGTGTAAAAACACTAAAATAAGACTCCAGACACCCAGGCCCGGAATCAGTTACCAAAAATACACTATCTGATGCAAAACAGAGACTTCCAGGGAAGAAACTGCAGAACATCAGATGGTAGATGCAGAACACAACGCCTAACCACCCGTAGGTGAAGACGTAAACATGGGGAAAGAACAGAAATCATTCTGTTATTCAGCTAAAACTCCCAAGAAATTTTAGTAATAATTATTACAGAAACTATGCCAAAAGCATGGGAGAATAGCAAGAGGGGACTTAAAGGAAAGGGAGAGAGGAAAACACTGAAAAATCAGTGTAACTAAATAACCAGAATGACAACAAAATGGCTGCTGCCTCGAAAATAGGTAACTTAACATAATTTCATTAAAACATTTTAAGTTACAGCCCTGATAACATTCTGTCACACATTTTTCCTCTCCTCCTTCTCTATCCTCCTTATAATCACCATTTCACTAATATTTGTGTCTGGCATCATTTAAACTGAGATTTACAAGCACAAAGATCAGTCAGATGTTAACTGATGAAGGGCCAAACTTTGAATGGTTAATGGCGCCAATTTCGGAACGTCCTTGACACTGCGCATGCGCAGTAGAGGTGAAGTGTGGAGGGCCATTCAGGACATGTTTTCTTTGGTTTTAGATGCAAATTTTGAGGATTGGGGGGCAAAATTTGTGTTTGGCCCTATATTTTAAGAGTTAGCACCAGCTATGTCTGGGTCATTGGTACAGTATAAAAATATTGAGACTCAGAGGCTTTTTCATTTGTTTTTGTTGATTTGGTCTTGATTTATCAGTACATGTACTTTATTTTGGAAATTTCAACCCACTAGAACTTCTAAAACTATATACAAATATACAATACACCAAACATCAGCATTAATTGTGGTCCACCAATGCCAAGAGAGAGGGTTGCAGGTTTTTCACAATAAGGCAGACTGTATGTGTGAGATCCCCCCCCCCCCCCCCCACCCTGTTTTGCAAGGAATACTTCACAAAACAAAGAGATAGACCACAATAATTGTCAAGCGTCACAATGCAAAAGATTGAAATTCAGTTTATATAATATTCTGAGCAGCAGACAGGGGACCTGGACTCTTTAGATCCCCTGCCACAGAGTCTAGATTCCTCAGGTAGATAAAAGTGAATGTAGAAGTTTGTGTCCAATAAGCAGTCTTCATAGTATCTTAAAAGCAATAGAATTAGCATATGCCTAGGAAGATAATAAAGCTCTAACCTCATGAACAGATATTCCATTTTCTCCATGATCCATATCAGATAAATTTCTATAAGCGGTATGGATAGTTGACTGAATCCATCTAGAAATGGAATGAACTCAAATATCCTTTCTGCCTGGGATGAGAGAAAGAGTCTATTTCTTCCTTTCCTTGTGAAACTAGACTGCTTCAAATAAATTCTTAGAGCTCTCACTGGACATAGTGAGGGTCCAGAATTATTAACAGGTGGTAAAGCATGAATAATTATAGGAGCAGATAGTTTTTCTGATTCTTACCTAAAAAGCCTACTTGAGTAGTAAGGTTAGTAGAATTACACATACTACAATAATGTGAATCCTCAATATTCAGAGCATGAAATTCACTAACTCTTCTAGCTGGAGCAAAAACAAGCAAGAATACTGTTTTAACCCTCTGCACTCTGATGTCAAAAGTACTAAAACTTCATACATCAAATATTTCCCATAATGCAACGAGGAGTTCAACCAATTTAATCTTGTTTGACAGAGCTCATTGAGCTCTGTCAAACAAGACTGAATTGGTTAAATTCTTATTTGCATTGTGGAGAAAATCTGTAGGTTAACATTTTGATGTTTAGGCATCAGTGGGAAGAGGGTAAAATGTATAGAACTTTAACATCACAGAATCTAAAGGTTCAAATGGAGCTTCTTAGAGTTTTAATAAGACCCAGGCTAGAATCCACTTAGGAATTAGCCTTAAAGTTTTTTGCCTATTTACGGATAACATTCTTTAGTAACTTTGACACGAACATATATTAATATGGTCTTCATAAGCATAAGTGTCCGACATCACAAAACAGTATCCTTTGATTGTAATAGGTTGAAGTTTCTTGACATCAAAGAAATACCACCAAAAATCTGCAATGTTAGGAATTGAAGAATGCAGATAATTTACACTTTTGTCTTGGCACCAAGCAAAGAAAATTCTCCACTTTTCCGCATAGTTTAGAGATGCGGAACTCCTCCTTGAAGCAGAAATGCAGTCCATTGCTCTTCTGGATAACTGTTTACTACTGAGGAAGGACCTGACAACAGAAAGACATGAAGGCTGAGAACTGCCGATTGCTGTGAAGTTTCAAAGTTTTGCCTTGAAACAGAAGGTCCTTTCACATCAGCAAACAACACAGAATATCGAGTTATAGAGGTCTGAGTAGGTTGACCCATGATCTCTGAGGAGACAGAGGGGCTACCAGAATAATTTTGCAAGTTGACTTTCTACTTCACCTGAAGTATTAACCGAGTAGGAGGAAAGGCATAGCCGATGACTCCATTCTACGAGATTAACAGAGCATCTACTGCAAAGGCCAACGTATCCGGACATGAGATGAACATCTGGAGCTGTTTGTTCCATCTTGTCACAAAAAGATCTTGATTGCGAGTTTTTGAAGGTGAGAGACGTCAATTTCCTTGAAAAATATTGCTTGGGATTCTACTGTTCAACGTGTTTGTTTCCTTCTGGTTTGTATGATTGGGATCATGCTATGTTACGACTGATGGCTGCAGCAAACAAAAGAATGGTCCCCGAGGCTGCAAAAATAGAACAAATATTTTTGCGCCTCGAGAAACCTATCATGGGATATTCACACAGGTTGCAGAGAGCAAGAAAGACTTCCTTTTGAGAGTCCATTCTGTTGGAAGAATATGCTGGTGCCTGGACAGAGAGTCTGCGATCACATTGAGCTGGCCTAGAATGTGGCGGATTGAAAGAGAAATATTTTGATCCTGAGTGAAGAAAAGAATCTTTTCCGTTAGATTGAACATTGGAAGGAGTGGGTCGCAGTTAAGCTACAACTTTTGAGCTGTCTTAAAGAATCTGAACTCGAGGTAATTTTACAAGGTGATTTTCACAAGGTGAATTTCGCAATGAAAAAGACTTAGAATATCTAGCATCTCCTTCTGATTGATATGTAGAATGGATTGTTGATCTTTGATGACTTGCATCTGACATTAGAGTAAATGACAGAGGATTGGAACAAACTGTATACCCTGTGTCATCCACTACACATTTCTCCAAACTTGAATTTTCTCCTTGATAGCTGGAGAAAGGCAAATTATAACCTGATCCAGACTGTTTTCCACAGTCTTCCAGTTTTCTAGAAGATAAACCTGGAGAGGCGAGGTGAAGAGATGTTCGAGCGGAATCAAGTTTGTTGCTGCTCTGCACAGACCCAAAAGTGTCATAAACTGTTCTCACCTAAATAAAATAGAGGGAGAATGTTCTTTTCCGATGAGCTCCGGCAAGGGAAAGACAGACAAGATTCAGGCGAATCAGAAATTCCATTTCCAGATGCCGACAGGTGAATGATGGGGTTAAATCCGACTTCTGTATGTTGACGAGAAAAGCTAGTGACTGCAAGAGAGTTAGAAGCTTCTGAACATCCTGATGAAGAGTTTCCTTGTGGAAGTGTCTTTGTAGAAATCGTCCATCTAAGATGACGTCAGAACCATCGAATGAGGTCGGAAGTGAGAAATGATGGCATTCATAATCCATGTGAATCCCCATGGAGCAAGGTTTAATCCGAAGCACATCTCCCGGAATTAATAAACCTTTCTGTTTGCAGTAAACCTCAAGTGCTTCCTGAACGAAGGATGAATCATTACATAAAAGTAAGCATCCTTGATGTCGATGCTTACCACAAAGAGGTTCTCTTGGATGCTGTTCCTCACCGATCGGATGGTTTCCATATAAAACTTTGGAGTGAGAATGAGTCTGTTGATCCAGCTCAGATCTTTGACCAGTCAGAAGGAACCGACAAAGGTTCTTTGGCACCAGGAAGATTCTTGAAACCAAGAGACGATATGTTCTCTACAACCTCTATTGCCTTCTTAGATTTCATCAAGATTACTGCTATGAGAAGACAGTTTTTTTTGGTAATGTTGGCAGGAAGATTTGTATATATGGGACTTCTTGACAAAGAGGGTTTTCTTTTGAAAGAAAAAATTAATCACTCTTTAATGACTTGTAGAACCCATGGATCTTTTGCAATTTTCTGCAAAGTGGGAAAGTCTTCTGCTGACCGACAAGACAACAGAGGTTGAAGGCCTCATCTTGCACCTCCTCGTGGCTTGCGATAAGAGAAACTTTGTTTTCCCCTAGCTGACTTGCCTATGTATGACTGCAAAGACCCCATGTTTGACTGACTAGAGAGACCTGGGGACTGGTTATGAGCACTAAAGATTTTGAGTAATATTGCTTAGCAGGTACATTTTGCATAGAGAATGCAGGCGATAGCAGCAATAAAGCTTTTTGAGAGCTTGTCCCGACTCAGAATCTGGATGTAACGGACGATCATGATATCCTGGTGAAGATCTTCACGGAGATGTTGGAAGGCGACATTTTCTTGAACGATGATGTAAAGAAGAATAGGCCTTGATGTGTTATGAGTCTCTATTGAGCCTATTCCTATTATGCGAAGAGCAGCAATTCAAATTGTGGCAATGTTTGTGTGGCAAACGATGACTTTAGCAGACTTTTACCTGATGAATGTCTTTGGCAAATATGATGATCCGCAGCTGAGTAAGGTACCATGGTTTGCATTTCCACTGGATGGAGTGCTGTAGAAGACAAGTGGTGAAGGTGCTTCTTGTAATTCCGGATGATCCACTTAACAGCAAAGCCTGTGAATCTCCGGAAGGATTCGTTTTCTCTCCCGCATGCATGAACGTATTCAGGGTTGCCACAGCCATACCTATGCAGGATGGCCTGCTACCCAGTGAGCTGGCATCAGTCAAAGTAGCAGCAGTCCTTGACCCCAAGGCTGCTGCCGGTGATTTATGGTTACTGAGCACCTTCGATGCGTAGCTCTCCCTCAACTTAAACAGCCTCTGAGGAACTCAAGTCAGCTGTATACACATCTGATGAAGACGATTTATGCACTGTTGATTCTTCTGACAAACCTCCTGGAATGGAAAAGGCAGAGAAATGAGATGCATTCTTGGGAAAAAGTTTAGGCATGTTAGGATCTGAGCCTAAAACAAACGGTTGAACTTTAGTCCAACATTTCTTTTCCTATTCAACACAAATATCACAAGTATGTTGTGGGTTACATCTGGAGCATGTCAAGCACGATGAATGATTATCACTGCTTGATTTCTTGGTAAAACATTTTGAGCAAAAAATTTTCATTTTTCCCAATATTTGGATTCATGAATTTGGGGAACAAGAAAAACAAAATGTTAAATTCAGTCAAAATTGAGAGTTGTAATAAAAGATTTTTTAATCAAAACTCAATACATGAATGTCAGTTAGTTTAGGAAATATAATACAAGAGGTGCAAATCAGAGATGCAGGCATCTAGTTGTGGCTACTTTCTTCATGCACTCCCTATTGAAAATCAGAAATGTCATCGCGTTGAGCTCAAAACTCGTAAAAACTGACAAGCTCAAAATTTGTAAAAATGGACTAATTAAGGCCCATAACTCTGTAATGGGAAAGCAGACCATGCCAGTTTTCGAACTTGCCTGAGATATTTGTACAAAGGACTTTTATGGCAAAAATTAGTCAAATTGGAGAATGTTTGTTCAAGTTATAGTGCTAATGAGCTAAAAATTGACTAATTAAGCCACATAATTCTGTAAGGAAGAATCTGACCACGCCATTTTCCGAACTCCCTTGAGATATTATTGCATAAGACCTATATCGCAAATATTAGTCAAATCGGAGAACTTTTGTTCAAGTTATTGCACTAATGAGCTCAAAATTCATAAAAATTATAAATTTTAAGTAATTTGTATATTTTTTATACTTACCAATGGCCCAGACTAGCTGGTGCTAACTCAAAAATTAATCCAGGGCCAAACACAAATGTTGCTACCCAATCCCCAAAATTTGCATGCAAAACATAAAAATTGATGTCCAACCTGGTCCTCCATACTTTTCAGATCTGCGCATTCGCAGTATCCAGGAGGGAACCAAAATTGGTGCCAACCATTATTCTTCCTACAGACTGCCTGTTAAATGTTATAAACAGCGGGGAGGTATGAGTGCCCACTCATGGGAGGGCCATACCCATCTGGGCCATTGGTAAGTATAAAAAATATACAAATTACTTAAAATTTATAAATATTTTTATACAACAACTAATGGCCCAGACTAGCTGAATCGTAAAAAGGCTGGAGGGCCTAGGACATAAAGGAAAATCCAATCTCTCAATTACTTCAGTAAAGGATAGCTCCTACAGGAGAATAGGAGAAGATAGGAATTATATATGTCTTTCTCCTTTATGAGAAAAGAGAAAGGCATAACACCAACAATGTAATTGAGTATTACATAATAGGTAATTCTCCATTCAATGCCACCATAACCCGTTATGCTAATTCGGTGAAGGAAAACCAATATATAAAGATAGTCCAGAGAATGAGACTCTTTATACTCATTTAAATGTGTCTGAGAATTGTATATTAATGCCCGTTTGACACGTGACATACACAAATGCTTCACAGTGAGCTACACTTTAAGAACAATACATAAATGAGACATAGTTTTTGCTTCACACCAAGCTACACATTAAAACCATCCCAACACCGACTCAGAACTACTGACACTGGAGGGGGTCTTCCCTTGCTTTTCATTATAAAGCCAGATGATCATAAGGGAAAAAAACCATCCCCCCCCCCCCCTTTCCCACTTCCCCTTGTTCTCAGGTAAATATCCTCAGAATGAAGAGGGCAGCGGAACAGCGTCAATGCTGGAATGGACAGCCTAAATACCTATAGATGTAACCATTAATGGACGACATTCTGAGCAACAGAAAGAGGACCCAAAGATCTAAGGGCACCGGAGATGGACTCTAAATTTCTCAGGTAAATGAAGAGGGCTGTGTCCAGTACACTGCCTTCATGAGATCATTAATGGCTATACTGTTAGAATAAGCCCAAGAAGTGGACAGTGCTCTAACCTCGTGTGCTGATATCTTATTAACAGAACGTTGATCCGAAGATAGATTTTCATAGGCAATGTGTATTGCCAACAGAATCCATCTAACGACTGAATGAACAAAAATATCCTTTCTGTTAGGAATCAATGAAAGAAAGAAGCGTTTTCTTCCTTTTCTAATAAAATCTGATCGACGTTTATAAATGCACATAGCCCTGACTGGACACAGCAAAGGTCTACGGTTATCAGAGGATGGCAGAGCCTTAATGATAATAGGCTCTGGCCACTTGTCTGGAATCTGATTCTTAGCCAAAAATCCCACTTCTGTAGTAAGGGTAATGGTATTACCCCCACTACAGTAGTGAGATTCATCAACAGATAAAGCATGAAGTTCACTGACTCTTCTAGCAGATGCAAAGGCTAAGAGAAACACTGTTTTATAGGTCAAGAATTTGAACTCTACAACGTCCAGCGGCTCAAACTGAGCTTCTTTGAGCTTCAACACAACCCAAGCCAAATTCCACTTTGGAATTAATCTGAGGGTTCTAGGTCTATTAATAGAGAAATTTCTAACCAGCTTGGACAATGAAGTATTTGATCCAATAGCCAAGTTATCATGATAAGCGTAAGTGTCTGATAACGTAGACCTATAGCCCTTAATAGTGACAGGCTGCAGTTTGAGAACATCAAACAAGTAGACAAAGAAATTGGCAATATTTGGTATGGACGGATCGTATACGTCTATCAACTGATCCTGACACCAACGGAAGAAAACCCTCCACTTTGCTGCATAGATCAACGTAGAGGAGGACCTCCTGCAGTTAGAAATTGCATCCACTGCTCGTCCTGTAAACTGTTTCTCATGCATGAAGGACCACACAACGGAAACACGTGAAGGCTGAGACCTTCTGTGTTGTGATGCAGTGCACCTAACTTCCCCTGATAAAGAAGGTCCTCTCATGGAGGAAGCTTCCGGGAACATCCCATAACAGACACCTGAGAAGATTGATCCAAGGTTTCTGTGACGACAGAGGTGCTACCAGCATAAGCTTGCAACGAGACTGTTTGATCTTTAACATAATCTGCTGAATCAACAGAGTTGGAGGATATGCATATCCTATCCCATGAGATCAACAGAGTGTCTACTGTGTATGCTCAATGATCTGGACATGGCGACACGAACGATGGTAACTGATTGTTCAGGTGTGTCACAAACAGATCTATCATGGGATGATCCCACTGGTAGCAAATCTGTCTGAATATTCGCATGACGAGAGTCCATTCCGACGGTAACAGATGACCTTTCCGAGAGAGCGAGTCTGCTAGTACATTCAGACGACCCGGTATATGACGGACAGAAAGATGAACATGATGATTCATCATGACGTATAGGAGAATCCTCTCTGTTAATTCGCATAATGGAATCGAATGAGTGTCGCCTTGGTTCCTGATGTAAGCCACTACTGTCGAATTGTCCGACAAAATTTGAACATGGATGTTCGCTATTATGCGAATCCAATGTTGAAGAACTAGCCATATTGACATCATCTCTTTGATCCCAAAGACCCTGACACTTCAAGTCTGTGGGACTTAGGGTCGTGCCCCAACCCGTCTGACTCACATCCATCATAATCGTGAAAGCCGGATCCGGCAGTTGCAGTGGAACTCCCTGAGTTAATCACTGAATATCTGCCCAAATCTGAACCTTTTGTTTTACTAGGTCCGTTAAAACAATACTGGTTTCGAGCGAATGCGTCTTCACACTCCAGTTCTGAGTAAAGAATATCTGGAGGGGACGCGTGCACAGGCGGCCCATCGGAATAAGATCCAAAGCCGCAGTGCACAGCCCCATCAGTCGCATGAATTCCCTCGCTGTTAATGTGTCTGAGTGTACACAAAAGCGAGCATAACAACTGACTACTTTCGCTCGAGTCCCAAAGCTCATTCCCAAGTGAGTGAATGACTTAGACGGAGCTAGATCAGACTTTTTCTCATTTACGATGAAACCGAGATGTCGGAGTAATAGGAGCAGACTCTGAACATCGTTCTGAAGAATAATTCTGTTGCTGTATCTCTGCAGAATGTCGTCCAGATAAGCCGACGTAACCGCAGACAAATGAGCTCGGAAGTATGACATTACTGAGTTCATTATTCGAGTGAATGCCCAGGGAGCCAGGTTCAGACCAAAGCACATTACTCTGAACTGATAAACCTTCCCTTGTACGGCAAACCGCAGGTACTTTCTGAATTCCGGATGTACCAGGACATGAAAGTACGCATCCTTTAGATCTATGTTTGCCGCATAGTTGTTCACTCGAATGCTCGCTCTTACTGACCGAATGGTCTCCATATAGAATTTTGGAGCCATGATAAGCTTCTTTATCCAGCTCAAGTCTACTACCGGTCAGAACAAGGCGTCTGGCTTCGGTACGAGGAACAGGTGACTGTAAAACAATGAAAATCTTGATTCTCAACGACCTCTATTGCTTCCTTTAATAAGAGAGCCTGTACCTCTCCTTGAAAGGATCCGACGGAACATTTGTCTAACGCGGACATCTTGTTAGTGGGGGTTTCGCTCGGAATGATAGCCGTAAGCCGTCCGAGACTACACTTCTCACCCACTGATCTTCCATGACTGTTATCGAGTTTCTCGCGAAGTTTGATAACCTACCGCCAACTGGCCAGCAATAGAGGTCTTGAACATCACCAGTATGACCTGCAAGGCCTACGGGAGGAGAAACTACGTCCTCCCCATGAAGAACCTCGCCCCGTCGGCCTAGGAGCATCTGACCGATAGTCCCAATCAGACCTATGCCCTTTTCCCGAGTCGCTATATTGACGACCTCCGGAGTAATTGTAAGAGGGTTTCATCACGTCTAATTAACTCCAGAGGAGTTCCCTTTCGACGTTTTAGATTTGGAACGTCCTCCTTTACTCCTGTCTGCTGAAGTGGGTTGCTGAGACACCGACTTCAATAGCAGAGCACTTGACGCTTTCTTTGTAGCCTGTTCATAGACTAACGAAAGCTTGTCATCAAAAATAGTATGTCCGGAGACCGGAGAGAGCTTTTCACCTTGTCATCTATAAGTGATGACGACGCAAGGGCAGCATCACGTCTAATTAACTCCAGATTAGCCACTGTCAGGGCGGAGTTACACGAGGTATACATAATTGCCCTGGAAAGAACTCTAAGAGAAGTACGGACATCCTCAAATTCCTTCCCGTTGAGATGTTGTGCCATAGCTCTAGTAAGGTGATCTGCGTAAGACATTGCATCCAATGTCACTCTATTTGATGAAATTGCCGTTTCCAGAGGAGCTCTCTGAACATCTTCTTCAACCGTTTTAAATGAACGTGGTCAAAGAAATGGTATATATATGGAAGATGTAGATAAGAAACCGCCTTTTTTCCTTGCACTCGAGAGATTGAATATGGTGTCGTCCACATGGCCGAAGGGCTGCGACACCTGCCTAGACTGAACCAGAAAAGAAAGAACTTCTTCCTTTCTCCGTATAAAGTTTGCGTCTAGCAACGCCAGAGGTTTCTCTCTTGTTGTCGCAGCATTCTGATTCGGTGGAACAAATTCAGGGTAGTATTGACGGATGAAATCCATCACAACCATGTGCTGTTCCGAAAGGGAAGAGTAATCCTCTTCCTTATCCCTTTCACCATTGGAGAGAATCAGTTGCAAATCTCGGTCCATTACATCTGCGTGAACAGACAACTGGACTGACCCAGCACCGTCCGACAGCTCAGGTTCTGAGTATGAGGGAGGCTGCTCCAGCACTTGCTGCGATCAGCTACGCAATATGTGACAGCAAGTCCATCACCGAGGAGCAGCGGTCTTCTGTTTCTTAGCTGCTTGCTGCTCCTGGGACGGCATGTCCAAGATGGATCTCTTCTTCGAACGTCCTGATGATCGAGTCCTCGTCTCGTTAGCTACCGGATGGTCGAACTTCATGGACGAACAGTGGTCCCTTCTTCGTGCAGCAGGCTGGATATCCAAAGTCCGGTAGCTAGGATGCGGTCGTGTGTGCTTTTTAATCGAAGCGGCCCCAGATGTTGCTGGGATAGAGAGGAACCTCTCCCACTTGCGGCCCTTTCAGATCTCGCCGTGCTTCCCAAAACACTTGCTGGCTTCTTCCCTAGTTCCGTCGTCGCTGGGTGAGCATGTTTAGATTTTAACGTGCTCGCTCTACCCACTACACTTCCTTCGACTGCAACGGACATGCCCAGCGTCACGGCTCCCACGGACTGAGTAACCTCTTCACCGGTCAAGCTAGTTGCTGGCAAAGGATTAGAACCACCACCCGGTGGCTTTATCAATTGCCTAATATTCAGGAGCACCTTACCAGCTAGCTCTGTTTGTTCATCAGTGCACAACGACAGTAGAACACTTTTGGTAGGTTTCACATAACCATCACCATGTTCTTGTTCCTCTGAAAAAGAAACTGAGAAACTTGAATGACTCTGCGGCGAGAGAACTGGCATTGGCCTCTCACCGCTAACAACATACTGTGACACCCACGTCCAACGTTTGTCATCTCAATCAACACATGTAGGACAAGAATTCATGGGAGTACATCGACTACAGGCAAGGCAACAAGCATGTACATCTAAGGAAGACTTCCTCGCCTTGCATTTTGAGCAATAAGCTTTCATAATTAATCAAACAAAGTCGATCGAACTCCCACCAACTTCACAAAAAATATATGATAAGGATACATAATAATCAACAATCAAAATACAAACCGAAAAATTAATTTCAAAAAATCTTTCGAAAATTTTTTGATGCCAGTCCAAGTTCCCAAAAGGAACATGAAGAGCCCAAGGGTATCCCGATAGAGCCTAAGTGTGGACAAAAATCCAAAAATTACTGCTACACTACCGGAATATTAAAACATGTATCTTACAACAATCCTACAGTAATAATAACTAAATACTACATATATTTAAGGACTTTGCCAATGTAAACAACGTCAAGGAAAACACCAGAAACAAGACCTCAGGCACAGAATAAAAAGGCCCAAAGTCACTAACAGATTTTAAAGCTACCAGATGTAAAGCAAGATCTTCAGATGAAGAAAAAACAATACATCAGATAGAAAATGCATGACCCAAACAACCCAACACCCCTAGGGTGAGGATGTAACCATGGGAATGAACAGAATAAACATTCAGTTAAACACGTTCAACTCCCAAGAAAAAGCTTGGTAGTTTAACAGGAGGGCTTCAAGGAAGGATAGGGAAGGAACACTTAACAAACAGTGGATAAATCATTAGCAACAATGATGACGTCAGGCACATGTCCCGAAATTGGGAAACATGAAATAATTTTGATAAAAATTATAAAGTTACAGCCCTGAATGTTCCTAACCACTGTTGTTCAATTCCATCATCCAATTATGTCCTTGGATCCACCAATTTTACCACTGATTTGTGTATGGCATCCTCAAAAATGAGATTTTTTTTTTTTTTTTATTAGGGTTTAACGACACATTAACAACCAGGGTCATATCAAGTCGGCGACAGTTTTATGGGTGGAGGAAGCCGGGGTACCCGGAGAGAACCACTGAGCAACGACGAGCAGCTATCAGCTCTCCAACATCGTAACTCTGAACTCTGCAACGTGGCACAGCCAGGGTTAAACTGGTTGAAGACATGTGCACCTTCGACGTGCAGTACGCCTTAGTACACAGCGGCATCATGTCCCCATGTTGGCAATCGGGGTTAAGTGCCTTTCCCAAGGACACAATGCGGGAGTGCAAATCAGTCGCTGAAATGGTCACCCATCCAACTACTAGCTGCGCTCGACATTGCTTAACTTTGGTGATCTGACGAGAACCGGTTACCACGGTGCCACCCCCCCACCCTCAAAAATGAGATTTAAAAGCACAGATGTCAGTTCATAGTTGCTGACTTTAGGGCAAAGAATGATGGTTTGTGCTAATTTCAGTTCCTTCCTGGATACTGCGCATGCGCAGATCTGAAGAGTATGGAGGACCAGATAGGACATCAATTTTTCGGTTTTGCATGCCAATTTTAGGGATTGGGGGGCAAAATTTGTGTTTGGCCCTGGATTAATTTTTGAGTTAGCACCAGCTAGTCTGGGCCATTGGTTGTTGTATAAAAATACTGATGAATTAAGGCCCATAATTCTGTAACAAAAAATTAGGCCAAGCCAGTTTTCGAACTCACTTGAGATATTATTGCAAAGGACCTATATGGCAAATATTAGTCAAATCGAAGAACGTTTGTTCAAGTTACTGAGGTAATGAGCTCAAAATTTGTAAGAATTGACAAATTAAGGGCCATAACTCTGTAACGAAAAATCGGGCCGGGCCCGTTTTCAAACAATTTTGAGATATTAGCGCAAGAGACCTGTACGTACATATTAGTCAAATCGAAAAACGTTTGTTCAAGTTATTGCACTAATGATCTCAAAATTCATAAAAATTGACTAATTAAGGGCCATAACTCTGCAACGTAAAAATCCAGCAAGGCCAGTTTTTGAGCTTGTTCGATATATTATTGAAAAATACCTGTATGGCAAAAATTTGTCAAAATGGTTAACGGATGCCCAGATGCACACCGACTGTCGCCAAACCATAGGTTTCGGCTGTTCACACAACTTGACCAAAAATTATTTTCAGAACCAACCAAGGTCTTTGAACACTAAGTGACTATTAACCCCACGAAATTTTGGTATATCCTACTGTGCTGAATGTTGTCAAAACCTTATTGTGCTAACAGTGCCTCCATGGATCCCCAGATGCACACCTACTGTTGCCAAACCATAGGTCTCAGTTGTTAACACAACTCGACCAAAAATTATTTTCAGAATCAACCAACACTAAGTGACTATTAACCCCAAGACATTTGGGTATAGCCTACTGTGCTGAATGTAGTCAAAACCTTACTAAATGCATAATAAACTTAGGCAAGGTATAAAATGTATAACGTACATCAAAATATGATGCCTTAGGAACACTAAACAGCGAAAGACATGATACAAAATATCTAAAACAGGGTGGTATTTTAAATGTTGGAAAGGGGGGCGCATGGCTCAGTAGGTAGAGGTCCTTGGTTCGAATCCCACCTGCGGCAACTGCTTTGTGTCCACAGTGGCATTGTGTACTAAAGCGTACTGCACATCAATGGTGCACCTGTCCTCAACCAGTGGTAACCCTGCTTGTGTGGAGTTAGTATGTTGGGGAGCTGACAGTTGATCGGTAGTTCTCTCTGGGTACTCCGGCTTCCTGCACCCATAAAACTGTCATGGTCATGATTAGCCATTGTGCAGAAATATGTAACCTTAAACACCAATAAATAAACAAATAAACATCGGAAAAAATATCTGAAGCCGAAAAAATACCTGATATAATGCAACACAATTAGTGCATAAGTAATAAACAATGAAGCAAGATAGTATGGTAGTAAAAAAAGGATAACGGAAATATCTCTTTTAAACTTTATTCAGGCTGAACCATAATGAAGTATGGACTGGTAATATGCAATACTGTAATAACAAAACTTATCAATTATGCATATAGCGGGACTGTAAGTGCTGAATATAGATATTATAAACCCATTCAGAGCTGATAATATCTAAGATATTCCATAATTATAGACAAGTATACAAACTATAATAATTACCACCACACGCAATCCAAGTACGCCCACAAATAAATATAATATTTGGAAGCGCACCATAACCGTGTGAAATCTGCTCTAGCGAAGATAGCCGGAATAATTTGTAAATAAAACTAACAGGCAAAAGCCTACACCCACTAGAGCATGGCCCAACTTGAGGGGGTACAAAAGACTGGTGTCCTTTGGTAGTAATTTCTAATGTAAACAAATTGGCATAATTTGTGAAAAAGAATATTCTTAAAAAGCTAAAATATGTCAAAATGGCTGGGGAGTAGAAGGGAAGGCTACATTAAGCAGACATTAATCAAAAAAATTATTTTGTTGATGAATGCTGATCATTCAGGGATTGATCCAAACTTGGGTGACAGAAGATTTAATCAATTAAATCATAATTTAAACATCATTGTTTGCCTCCTTCCTGATGGTGTCATGTCTTCTTTGAAGCCTGAAAAACACAGAAATTTCAGTGAGCTAAGAAACAAGACTGTTTACACCAGGCCAACAAAAAAATGGTTACTGACGAGAATTGAGGACACTTCCTTGGCTCTGCACATATGCAGAAGCCATCTATGGAGGACTGAACAGGACTCCTATTGATTTGGCTTAATTTTTGGGGTATGGGAGTTCAAAAGTTAAAAAATTTATAGTAATTTATATATTTTTTTATACTTACCAATGACCCAGACTTAGCTGGTGCTAACTCTAACAAAACCAGGGCCAAACACAAATTTTGCCCCCCAATCCCCAAAATTTGCATCCAAAACCAAAAGAAATCATGTCCTATAGGACCTCCATACTTCGCCCCTACTGCGCATGCGCAGTGTCAAGGACGTTCCGAAATTGGCGCCAATTATCATTCTTACTGGCAGTGCCTGGTCAGCGCTATGTACTCAGCGGGGAGGCAAGAGTTCCCAACTCCTGGGAGGGCCATCCCCGTCTGGGTCATTGGTAAGTATAAAAAAATATACAAATTACTATAAATATTTTAACATTTTTATACTGTACCAATGACCCAGACTTAGCTGAATAGTAAAAAGGCTGGAGGGCCTAGGACATAGAGGAAAATCCAATAAGCTCAACTATATAATATAGAGGCAATCCCTTAAGGAGAAAAGGAGTATTAGGCTTTACATGTATCTTTCTTATTTAATATTAAATTAGAAAGATACAATACCCTTTATAATTGAGCACAATAACATTCATGTTCTCTATTAACATCCAGTATAACCCTTATACTAATTATTTTTAAAGTAAGCCAATAAATAAAGTTAGTCCAGAGAATTGAGACTCTTTATAATCATTTAAAAGTGTCCGAGTATTGTTATTAAAGCCCGTTTGACACTTGACAAATACAAATGCTTCACACCGAGCTACACTTTAAAAATATGACATGAATGAATTTTAACATTAATATTACACTTTAAAACCATCCCGGAAGCGACTCAGAAATACTGACTTTGGAGGAGGCATTCCCTTGCTTTTCACTATAAAGCAGGTGACCTAAGGGAACACCCCCCCCCCCCCTTCCCCTTACCCTGGGTCAAATAGCCCAGAGCGAAGAGGGAAGCCGGACGGAGTCACTGCCGGAACAGAAAGCCTGCATAACTATAGTTGCAACTGTTTAGTGGACGACATTCTGAGCAACAGATAACGGACCTAAACAATGAAGGTCTCCAGAAATGGACTCAATATTTCTGAGATAAAAATTCGTGAATGTGGATGGCTGAGACCAATAAGCAGCCTTCATTAAATCTGTAATAGCAATACTATTAGCATAAGCCCAAGAAGTAGCAAGAGCTCTTACTTCATGAGCGGAAATCTTAAGCACAGACTGCTGAGAAGAAGATAAACTCTCATAAGCAGTACGGATAGTTAATTGAATCCATCTAGCAATAGAATGGACTGAAATGTCCTTTCTATTGGGCATCAAAGACAGAAAGAAACGTTTCCGTCCCTTTCTGATAAACTGAGATCTCTGTTTATAGATACGTAACGCTCTAACAGGACAGAGTAAAGGCCTATGCCCGTCTGAAGATGAAAGAGCCTTAATAACAATAGGTTCCAGATATTTATTAGGAGCCTGATTCTTAGCTAAAAAACCCACATTAGTAGTGAAGGTGATAGTGTTTCCCGACACTACGATAGTGAGAATCATCCACCAACAGTGCATGAAGCTCACTGACTCTTCTAGCAGAAGAGAAAGCTAAGAGAAAAGCTGTCTTATAAGATAAGAATTTGAAATCTACTGTCCCAAGAGGTTCAAATGGCTTTTCCTTCAATTTAAGAAGAACCCAAGCTAAATTCCATTTAGGAATTAACCTAAGAGTTCTGGGTCTATTTATCGAGAAG
The DNA here is from genome assembly GCA_031216915.1 of Pictodentalium vernedei. Taxonomy (NCBI): domain Eukaryota; kingdom Metazoa; phylum Mollusca; class Scaphopoda; order Dentaliida; family Dentaliidae; genus Pictodentalium; species Pictodentalium vernedei. Next base: position 301,589,886 of record CM062292.1, on the reverse strand, counting down.
TTTCTAACCAACTTAGATAAAGAGACATTAGATCCAATTTGTAAACTATCATGATGTGCATAGGTATCAGATAACATAGACCTATAACCCTTAATAGTAACAGGCTGCAGCTTGATCTCGTCAAACAAGTATACTAGAAAGTTTGCAATGTCTGGAATAGAGGGATCGAAAATATCTACAGAATGATCCCTACACCAACGACGAAAAACCTTCCACTTAGCCACATAGTTTAGCGAAGAGGAGGTCCTCCTACAGTTAGAAATCGCGTCCACTGCTCGTCCTGTAAAGTGCTTGCCATGCAAGAAGGACCGCACAATGGAAAAACGTGAAGGTTGAGACCTTGCGGGTTGTGATGGAGTTGACGCGATTTCCCCTGCGAAAGAAGATCCTCCCGTGGAGGAAGCTTTCGCGGTAGGTCCCACAACAGACACCTGAGTAGATTTATCCACGGTCTCTGTGGAGACAGAGATGCTACCAACAGAATCTTGCATTGAGATTGTTTTATCTTTAGCAATACTTGCTGAATTAACGGCGCTGGAGGATACGCATATCCTATCATTCCGTCCCAAGGGATCGACAGAGCTTCTACTGCAAATGCTCTTGGATACGGACACGGAGACACATACGTCTGCAACTGATTGTTGAGATGTGTCGCAAATAAGTCTATCATTGGCCATTCCCATTGGTAGCAAATCTGATTGAATACTTGTTTGTTGAGAGTCCACTCCGACGGCAACAAGCGACCCTTTCGTGAAAGGGAGTCTGCTAGCACATTCAGACGACCCGGTATGTGACGGACCGAAAGAAGAACCTGATGTTCTCGCGCAAACAGAAGGATTCTTTCCGTTAGATTGAACAACGGAACTGAATGAGTGCCTCCCTGATTCCGTATATACGCCACTACTGTCGTATTGTCGGATAGGATTTGGACATGAGCATTGTGAATAATGTCCATCCAATGACGTAACGGAAGCCAAATTGACATCATTTCCTCGATGTTTATGTGCTTGCCAAGGAATTGCGGATCCCAAAGACCCTGGGATCTCGAATCCGTTGGGATCAATGATGCACCCCAACCTGTTTGACTGGCATCCGTCATAATGGTAAAACTCGGATCCGGAAACTGCAGTGGAACTCCCTGAGTTAACCACTGAATGTTTACCCAAGTCTGAATCTCTTGTTTCACTTGATCTGACAAGAGAACGTCTATGTTGAGCGAATGAATTTTCACACTCCAATTCTGAGTCAAGAAAATTTGGAGAGGACGTGTGCGTAACCACCCCATCGGAATGAGATCCGCAGCAGCTCCGCACAGACCTATCAGTCTCAAAAATTCTCTCGCTGTGACTTTGTCTGCGTGCAGACAATAGCGAGCGTAACAACTGACTAATTTCGCTCTGGTTAACGGCAGACGAACGAGATTGTTGTGCGTCTCGAAGCTCATTCCCAGATGTGTGAATGACTTGGACGGCACCAGATCCGACTTCTCCTCGTTTACTATAGAAACCGAGACGTCGGAGCAATAGAAGTAGATTCTGAACATCGTGCTGAAGCGTTAACTCGTTGCCGTACCTCTGAAGAATGTCGTCCAGGTAGGCCGACGTTACCACAGACGAATGAGCTCGGAAATAGATCATTACCGAGTTCATTAACCGAGTGAAAGCCCAGGGTGCTAGATTCAATCCGAAGCACATCGCCCGGAATTGATACACCACTCCTAGGACTGCGAAGCGTAGATACTTTCTGAATGTCGGATGTACCATGACGTGAAAGTACGCATCTTTGAGATCTATGCTTGTTGCATAATCGTTCACCCGAATACTCGCTCTGACCGACCGAATCGTCTCCATATAAAACTTCGGAGCGACGATCAGCTTGTTTATCCAGCTCAAATCTATGACTGGACAGAACGAGCCGTCTGGTTTCGGAACCAGAAACAGATGGCTGTAGAATCCCGGAGTCTCCTGGTTTTCTACGACCTCTACCGCGTTCTTCATTAAAAGAGACTGCACCTCTGATAATAGAGCGTCTCTTTTCTGCGGATTTGACGGAAGTTGAGTCCACTTTGGACTTCGAGTTAATGGAGGCTTTCGTTTGAAGGATATTTTTATTCTTCATTAAAATAGACTGCACCTCTGATAATAGAGCGTCTCTTTTCTGCGGATTTGACGGAAGTTGAGTCCACTTTGGACTTCGAGTTAATGGAGGCTTTCGTTTGAAGGATATTTTTAGACCTTCCGAAGTCACTCCTCTCACCCAAGGGTCGTCCGTAATCGACGCCCATTCTTGTGAAAAGCTCGACAACCTTCCGCCAACCGGTACGCGATAGAGGTTTAAGCCATCACCTCCTGGACCTGCGAGGCCTGCGGTAGGAGAAACCACGTCCTCCACGACCCGCACCTCGTCCCGTTGACCTCGGGGCGTCCGACCGGTTGTCCCGGCCCGAAGGACGTCCCGAACGTGAGTCGCTACCTTGACGGTCTCTCGAATAAGACCAAGAGGACGCACCGGAACCTCTATAGGAACCTCTCTTGGGCGCATTAGACCCAGAAGTGCCTGTCTTATTCTTGTCTGCCGTATCCGACTTCTTAGAAGCAGATTTGAACAACAGAGAATCCAAAGCTTTCTTTGTAATTTTATCATAAATAGCAGAAAGCTTGCCGTCAAAGAGAAGTTCTCCGGAGACCGAAGCGACTCTGAGAGAGTTCTTCACCTTAGTATCCACGAGTGTGGATGTAGCTAGGGCTGCGTCACGTCTAACCAACTCCAGGTTTGCCACTGAAAGGGCGGAGTTACACGTGGAATAAGCTACTGCCCTTGAAAGAAGTCTTAAAGAGGATTGTATATCCTGAAATTCTTTCCCTTGAAGGCGCAGTGATAACGCCTTAGTAAGGTGATCTGCGTAAGATAAGGCATCTAAACTGGCTCTGTTAGACGATATAGTTGTTTCCAACACCGCGGTTGGAATAGACGCCGACGACGGTAATGATAGCTCTAAGTCTTCCGCCTCGTCGTCCATACGCAGAGGAACTCTCGGAATACCCTGTCCTGCCGTGTCGAATTTATTCCTTGCATTAATGAAAGGCAGGTTGAGAGTATTGGCGGACAAGAAACCTGCTTTCCCCGTTTTGGAAGCAAGTTTAAATATAACGTAATGATAGCTCTAAGTCTTCCGCCTCGTCGTCCATACGCAGAGGAACTCTCAGAATACCCTGTCCTGCCGTGTCGAATTTATTCCTTGCATTAACGAAAGGCAGGTTGAGAGTATTGGCGGACAAGAAACCTGCTTTCCCCGTTTTGGAAGCAAGTTTAAATATAGCGTCGTTCAATAATTCAAATGTTCTTGCAACATTATTGGACTGTGACGGAAACTCGGGAGCGATGTCCCTGAACGGCTCGAAAAATTCAGAGTCCAATGACACTATAATCCTCTTGTCCGGAACCGCAGCAGTCTGGACCGACGGAACAACTTGAGGGAGAAAGTGCCGGATGAAGTCCACGGCAGCTTTATGTTGTTCCGAAAGGGATAGCTCCAAATCATCCGTATCCCTTTCACCATCCGGTCGGACCTCATGATGCTCCCGGTCGTCCGCCCCCGATGCTTCGGCGGAGCGTACCGACCCAGCGCCGTCGGATAATTCCCAATCTGACACCGTTTCTGTCGGCTGCTGGGATAAGTTGTGCTATCTGCACAAGTACGTCCGGCATCGAGACCTGCGGAGGCGCAGTCTTTCGCTGCTTCGCCGAGGGCAGCTCCGCATCTGATGGCTCCCGCATACTTTTTCTATGCGAACGTCCGGAGTCCATCGGCCTCGTGTCCCTGGCTGCCGGATGGTGTGACCTGGTCGCCGAAGAATCCCTGATCGGCGAAGCTGGTAAGATATCGGCGGTCACGCAGCCAAGGTGCGGTCGTGTGCGCTGACGAGAAGAAGAAGCCTGAGCAGTCTCCGCGGACTGCCTATACAACGGAGCGTCCCGAGCGACGGACGTATGCTCCGCTTGCGACACATTTTGTACCACAACATTTGGTCCCATATGTTGTTGTACGAGAGAGGGCCTCTCTCGCTCGCGGCCCGACTGGACCTGGACGAGCTAGGAACCGGACTCAAAGGCTTCCTCCGATCTCGCCTACTATCCGCCGTCACTGGGTGTGCACGTTGAATGTTTATAGTGCTCGCATCACCCAACATTTCCTCCTGGACCACATCGGACGAACCCGGCTGCCGAACCATTCGGTGAATGGACGCTACACCGGGCGAGCTAGCGGACGACATTTGTTTAATCTCCATGAGCACTTTTGCCGCTAGCTCTGTATTCATTTGTGACGACGTAAGCGCACTTGCGGAACATGGAAACATCACCCTGTTCTTGTTCCTCTGAAATAGAAACTGAGAGAGTAGAGTGACCTTGCGGAGAAAGAGCCGGCATCGCCCTTTCTCCAGTAACAACATACCGTGACACACGTTTCCAATGTTTGTCATCCCAATATTGACATATAGAACAGGGATTAGTGCGAGAACACTGACTACAATTAATACAATGATCATGAAAGTCAGAGGAAGATTTCTTCCCATTACAATTTGAACAATATCCTTTCATTGTGAAAAGTCAACAACAAGTCCTAGTTACTCGCACAAACCCCTGACACAAAGATACATAATAACATGATCCATTAATAATGAAAAAACAATTGCAAATCAAAATAATTTCTGAAAAAATATTTTTTCAGCGAAGCCCAAGTTTCTGAAAAGTAACGTTGAGCCCCGATGGATCCGATGGCTAAATGTGGTCAAAAATTTTAAATTTATATTAAATAATTAATGCAACACTTACGGATAATAGAAATGTATCTTATAGTGAGATAAACTACACCAAAGGCAAACAGCCCCCCTCAAAAAAGGCTGCTGCCAATGTAAACAAACAGTGTAAAACACCAGAAAACATGACTCCAGGCACTGAAAAAACTGGCCCGAAATCAGTCATCAAAATTACACTCTATCTGATGCAAGACAGAGACTTCCAGGGGAGAATCTGCAGAACATCAGATGGAAGATGCAGAACACAACGTTTATACACCCATGGGTGAAAACGTAACTATGGGGAAAAAAACAGAAAACATTCTGTAACCAAGCAACTCTCCCAAGAGAATTTTAGAAATGAACTTTCTCAAAAATATGCCAAAAGCATGGGAGAATTGCAAGGGGGGACTTAGAAGGCCAGGGGAGAGGAAACACTGAATAAGCAGTGCAACATTTTAGCAAGAATGACAACAAGAGGCCCATGCCTCGAAAATAGGCAACTTAACATAATTTCATAAAAAATTTTAAGTACAGCCCTGATTATTTTTTGTCACTCCTTTTTCCTCTCCTCCTTCTATATCCTCCTTAGAATCACCATTTCTCCAATAATTACGTGTCTGGCATCCTTTAAACTGAGATTTACAAGCACAAAGATCAGTGAGATGTTGACTGATGAAGGGCCAAACAGAGAATGAAAATTGGCGCCAATTTCGAAACGTCCTTGACACTGCGCATGCGCAGTAGGGGCGAAGTATGGAGGTCCTATAGGACATGATTTTTTTTGGTTTTGGATGCAAATTTTGGGGATTGGGGGGCAAAATTTGTGTTGGGCCCTGGTTTTGTTAGAGTTAGCACCAGCTATGTCTGGGTCATTGGTACAGTATAAAAATATTAAGTGTTTTGCCTGAATTCTGACAAATAGAGTGCAAGCATGTTTGGGCAAGTGGTAAAGGTGGATAAATACTGATATTCGTCAGAGTCCTAATTCCTGGTATGAATATGTTTACAGGATGATATGGAACTTGGCTGAATTGAACCCTGGATGATTTGCAAGATAAACATGGATGTCTGAATCATCCACAGTCCAAAATCGTCCAGGGTCCAAATTGTCTCCAAAAAGATCTGAAGCATCCAAGGTCCATATTATCCAAATCATCGTCAAACCATAAACTGATATCCACATTTGCTATGACATTCAAATTTAAACCCAAGAAAGCTTGACAAATCATTCTTCACAATGCGAGGAATTGAGCGTGAACCGCAAGCTCACATCGTCAAAATTGAACTTACAGTAGTGTATTACCAATGTCCTATGGAATCACGCGACATCGGTAAAACACTCATATTTTACAGTGGATAAAGCCATGGCTACATTTACGTGTAATACATGTAAGACTTAGTACCCAAGCAACAGGGACAACATCTCACCTCTGGCACATAGTTTACAGTGGATAAAGCCACGTCTACATACACATGTAATACATTAAGACTTAGTTAAAAACCAAAGTGACAGGGATAACATCTCACCTCTGGTACACTTCAGTAAGCATCATCCATTGTTTCATGATAAGGCCAGATTGAACTATGCCAAGCTTAAAGTCAAGAAGAGAGTGAACCAATCATAGGTACATACAGAATTTTTGTCTCCTATTCAACCATGTGTTGAATGTAAGCATGAATGAATATGCGGATAAATCGTCAGTACAATGCCAAAACAATCCTAATGTGGCTATTTTAAACTGGAAATATCGCAGACGAAACTGCACTTGGACACCTGGTTTTGGCTAACTTGGTTCGAATTTGATGTTCGGTTGACTCAAACACTTTTTTGGCAAGTTTGAGTCGAAAGTCGAGTCGAATAAAAATCCATATTCGCAAGAGCCAAGACTGTACTTACATCTAAAACTCTGTTTTCTAAACTGCTCTTGTAATTTCTCTAGACTGTCACTGTACGATTTGCATAGAGCTGTGGAATGTTCTGAAAATGATTAAAAACAATTACTTGATGATTCAAGTCATGTCATTGATATTTTATTTACTAGACATGGTTTAGTTCTGGGGGGTGGGGCAGGGGGGGGAAAATACCAATAGTTTCTATATATTTTCAGCATATGTTGGCATTGTTTCTCTTTCTGTTGCATGCTTGTTGTGGAACTTACCCATTGTTCTTGGTTACTCCCTAGAGATTGTACTTACTCACGGTTTGTTTTATCTACCTTTTCAGACAAAATCCTATTTAAATATAAGATACACATGAACTTTAATTGAATATGTCACAGCTATAAATAGATGAAATCATGACCTTAGGTACTATGCCCACACAGAGTGTTGCAGACTGCAAGATGTTGAAGATTGTGGTGCAATTGTGTGCTGAAGGTGCAACACTAGAACAAGAGAAGTTCATCTAGGGAAAACTAAGAGCTCAGCTCCTTGCATGCTGCTGGAGGATATTCCCACCCAGGACACACAATCTTTTGCAAATGAAATAAGTAATATTTAACCAAATTTTTCTGCTGTAAACTGAATGAATATTTTGATTAAAGATTTATTTAGTTATATTTAGATGAACTTTTCATCAAATCTAGTCATGGCTGCTGTGAAAAAATATTTTCAAAATACTCATCTTAAGAATTAAATGGTGTAGAATGGTGCCACTAAGCAGGCAAATTAATTGAGAGTCTTGAATGACAATTGTGAACACGCTGAATAGTGTTGTGAGGCAGGGGTGGGGGGAGGAATACCTCTATCCTGCCTGCAGTCACCTATGATAACAATGTGGGCACAGCATTTACGTCACTAATGTTTAGAAATACAAAGGCCTGAATAAAACAGTTTCATTAAACCCCCACAAAGTAGATCTTCTGTTTCTCAGGCCATTTTTTGTAAAATTGCAAGTGGGCAGATGTTTTTTTTTATTTTATTTTTGTAATTATATCTTTGCCGTCAAAGTTCCTGATCTTGATTTGTTTTATGTTTTAGGCTTCATAATCTACAGATTGTAAAGCCTTGTTGGACTCAAGGGACAAATTTATCAATTTTATTAACATGAGTAAAATTATACATAAACCATTTAATTTTTATTTTTTTAAGTTTACATTGGTTATATAAAATAATGAAAGTGTCAATGACACTGTAGCTCAACTTGTGTAAGACATGTACATGTATAGTATGTGACACAGCAATGACACACATCTGGGTAAAGGCATGATAACAAAGGTATGTGTAAAGTTTTGTAACGGTCTGTACATAAATGCTGACCATAGCCTGTAACAAATGTACAGGTAAAGTATTGTAAAGGTGAGCGACAGTTAGATGCTAAACTTGAAAAGAAATCTTTGAGTCCCAGAGTGGGTCTGACTGAACCCCAAAATATTTGTTCTCATAGCACAGTGATAACATAGGCACCCAAAAGCACTTGTTACTGTTCCAAGGTGATAACAAAGGTACCCAAGAAGTTTCATGAAGATCGGTTCATAAATACAGCCTCTAGACCAAGCCATATTGACATGGGCACTTACTGAGTATAATTAGCGCTGAATAAATCACAGTTCATCTAATTTGCATAATTTCTGCGCAAGAAAAAAACTCGTATTATATGTGATGTATTCCATTACTAAACATTCATTCAAAAATTTATTCAAATCAGAACCTTCACATAGAAGTTCTGTACCAAAAACTGATTGTACCTAATTTTGGTACAAAATGGCCACTGGCAGACATCTTGAATTTTGGGCCGCACCCAAAAACACTCGTTCTCGTCCCAAGGTGATAACAAAGGTATCTAAAAAGTTTTGTGAAGATCGGTTCATAAGCCCCTAACCCGAGCCGTATTGACATGTGTACTTACTGTGTGTAAGTAGCACAGAATTAATCAAAGTCCATCTAATTTGCATAATGTCTGCACGAGAAAAAAAAACCTGTATTATATGTGATGTGTTCGATGTTACTAAACATTCATACAAAAATTTATTCAAATCAGAACTTTCAAACAGAAGTTCTGTACAAAAAACTGAGTGCACTAATTTTGGTACAAAATGGCTGCCGGTGGCCATATTGAATTTTGGACCACACCCCAAAACACTCGTTCTCGTCACACGGTGATAACAAAGGTACCCAAGAAGTTTCGCAAAGATCGGTTCATAAATAAGGCCTCTAGCCTGAGCCGTATAGAAGTTGTGTACAAATGAAAGTGTCAATGACACTGTAGCTTAACTTGTGTGTTGTGTTTGATGAAAAGGATAATGTTCAATGTTTATGAAATGATTATGAAAGGATTATGAAATAAGACAAGAGTTGTGATAATTGGGAATATGTTCATTTCTGTTCCCTGTATGCTATATTTTTGATAAAAATAATATGAGGTGTACACTGTACTAAAGAGCTGAGGGGTGGGTTAATATGACCTCACAGTTAATGTATGTGGCCCTCACAGTTAACGTATATCAACGAGAGTTACCAAGTTACAGTGAAATTATTCCAAAATGAGTCATCCTATCAAGTTATATTGAAATCCTTTCATAAATATGGCCTGCAGACTGTGCTAAAGGATTTGGGGCTTTGGGCCCCTGTAGCCGTCAGTTTCCCAATTGCGTCCAAAGGGGACATTCTCATCTAGACATTATATGAAGTCAACCTACCAAGTTACAATGAAATCCCTTCATAAATATGACCTGTAGACTGTGTTCAAGGTTTTTGGGCTTTGGGCTCGGGCAGCCATCATGGTTGAATGATCGCAACCAAAGGGGGACATTCTCATCTGGGCATCGTCTGGAGTGATCCTACGAAGTTACAATGAACTCCCTTCATAAATATGACCTGTAGACTGTGCTCAAGGTTTTCGGGCTTCAGGCCCCTGAAGCCATCACAGTTGACCAATCACGACCAAAAGAGGATGTCACCATCTAGGCATTATATGGAGTCAAACTAACAGGTTACAATGAAATCCTTCCATAAATATGACCTATAGACTGTGCTAAAGGTTTTGGGGTTTTGGACTCGGGCAGCCATCAAGGCTGAATGATCGCGACCAAAAGGGTACGTTCTCATCTAGACATTATTTGAAGTCATCCTACCAAGGTACAATAAAATCCCTTCATAAATATCACCTGGAGACTGTGCTAAAGGTTTTTGGGTTTCAGGCCCCCGTAGACATCACAGTTGCCTAATGGTGTCCAAAAGGGGCTGTGTTCTCCTCTAGACATTATATGAAGTCAACCTACCAAGTTACAATGAAATCCTTTCATAAATATGAACTGAAGACTGTGCTAAAGGTTTTCGAGCTTTGGGCTCGGACAGCCATCATGGTTGAATGATCGCAACCAAAAGGGGACATTCTCATCTGGGCATCATCTGGAGTGATCCTACGAAGTTACAATGAAATCCCTTCATAAATATGACCTGTAGACTGTGCTAAAGATTTTTGGGCTTCGGGCACCTGTAGCCATCACAGTTGACCAATCACGACCAAAAGGTGATGTCATCATCTAGTAGGGCTGGGCGGTTTATCGGTTTTTCGGTTCGGTTCGTTTTTTTTTTTTAAACCGAAACCGAACCGCCGCCTTAACAAAAAACCGAGACTTTCGGTTTCAACAAATTTCCCAGAATTGGTTAAGTTTATGACCACTCAATCACTTGCTTTCCACATGCCAAAGGCTTAAATGTCAGGCAAAGGTAAATGCTGTGCCATTTATGCTTACTTCGAGAGGACTGACAACAAATCCCCCCCACCCTCCCCCCACAAATAGTGGTAGCAAATTTCTTGTATCTTAAACAATATCTACAGAACCACCAGCAGATGGAATATGAAAAATTAAAAAGTCGTACGTAAAAATCCACACATGCAATTCAAGAATTGTTAAGTAAATTTACTGAACCGGGCATATTCGACCAAAGAGGTATTGCAAGTTACCTGACAATATGTGGTGTAAAAGTATTATAAATTACCTTTGACCTAAAATCATCTGCGTACAGCACGTTGTAAATTAGATTGGTGGTAAACATAAAATTTATTGAGTTTTAAAACCTCAAAGTTCACATGGGAAAAATGACGAGAAAATTATGTTAATTAACCGACCACTGGCACGTTCTCTGAAGTCACATGCTCAGAGATAACGCTGCGCATTGGCAGTTATGTTTTTTGTTAACAATAAAATGGTTAAATTAAAATAGAACACATCCAATTAAATGGATGGCAGGTAACTATTGAAAGTTTTTTTAAAACTTATTGGGAATTGTTTGTATACTATTTGAACTTACTTTAAGGAATCGCGCAGTACTGCAGGTCTGTCAGGTACACACGCTGCACTCCCAATACGATGTTATAATCAGCACGTGTCATGACCATGTGTATTTTGTAAACACAACAAATCCCAAGATGCAATATTGCAAACTTTCTTTCAACCCCCATTATGCAGCAGTCTCCCCTCCCTTCAAAATCATCAATCGCTTGTCTTGAATAAGATGAAATCAACGCAGGGATAAGCCAAGAGGGCAAAGTAAAGTTGGTAATATCTTTGCCTTGGCACCGCCCATTTCACCCAATTTCTATGTTTGGGCAGAATCAAAGTAAAAAACGAACATCTACAGTCGAAATTAAGAGAGATATTGTGAAAGCATTGGAGTGAGTTACCAATAAAAGTGATTCGTATATCACGACTTACTTCAACAATAGTTATCAAAATCAGAAAAAATATGATTTGTGTTCCTCTTATTCCACTGTCATTTGAAGCAGGGACCATCAAGAAACACGGGGCACGTCTATTTTCAAGCGATGTGATAATTACCGAAATAAGCACAACAATTGCACATTATCCACCAAAACCAGGATGAGAGCATTGCGACTCCATAAAAAATAAGGAAATGTTGATTTTTGCTAAAATGTAGCTTTTCTTGTGAATTTCTGCATCTTGTCTTGACAAGGTCCCAAATCTCACTGACAGAACAAGGCAGCTCCCACCAGTGGTGGAGCCATGGTTTGAAATCCTGTGGACCATGCTAGTGGAGATTTTTTTTTTTGGGGAGGGGGGGGGGGGGAATCTCAGGACTGAGGGTACTGTACTTGTACTGAGGAGGGCAGAAAATCAAATATTATTTATGTATTGATGTTTAAGGTCACATATTTATGCACAATGGCTAATCATGACCGTGACAGTTTTACGGGTGGAGGAAGCCAGAGTACCCGGAGAGAACCACCGAGCAACGACGAGCAGCTGCCAGCTCCCCAACATCGTAACTCCGCACTGCAGCACAGGCAGGGTTAGATTGGTTGAAGACATGCGTACCATCGACGTGCAGTACGCCTTAGTACACAGCGTCATCGTGCCCCCACATGGGCAATGGGGGTGAAGTGTCTTGCCCAAGGACACAACGCGGTTGCCGCAGGTGGGATTCGAACCGAGGACCTCTCGGCTTGCAGACTGCACCTCTACCTACTGAGCCACCGCGCCCCCGGCAGGAAATCAAAAATAATTTTTTTCAAATTTGGGGATGGGAGAAGCAAGTGGGATTTTGAGTGGAGGGTGGGGAGAGGGGGCTGGTCTCCCTAGATACCTCGTGGCTCCACCGCTCCACCACTGTTGCCCACTACAGCAGCCCAACACATTATGTCCATTTGCTGAGAAGAGTGGTGAACACTGATTAACCCGAATGACTCAACTCGCTATATGAGCCTCATGACTTGGATGACAAATACAGACAGATTTTATGTGTACATTACCCTCTAAAATGTGGATTTCTACAATATATTATGGAAAACCGAAAACCGAACCGAAAACCGAGTTTTTGTACAAAACCGAAACCGAAACCGAACCGAAATGCAAATTTCAAAACCACCCAGCCCTATCATCTAGGCATGAAATGGAGTCAACCTAACAAGTTACAATGAAATCCTTCCATAAATACGACCTATAGACTATGCTAAAGGTTTTTGGGCTCGGGCAGCCATCATGGCTGAATGATCGCAACCAAAGGGGACAATCTCATCTGGGCATCATCTGGAGTGATCCTACGAAGTTACAATGAAATCCCTTCATAAATATGACCTGTAGACTGTGCTCAAGGTTTTCAGGCTTCGGGCGTAGCCATCACAGTTGACCAATCACGACCAAAAAGGGATGTCATCATCTAGGCATTATATGGAGTCAGCATAACAGGTTACAATGAAATCCTTCCATAAATATGACCTTTTGCCTATGCTAAAGGTTTTTGGGCTCGGGCACCCATCAAGGCTGAATGATCGCGATCAAAATGGGACGTTCTCATCTAGACATTTTTGGAGTCATCCTACCAAGTTACAATGAAATCCCTTCATAAATATGACCTGTAGACTGTGCTAAAGGTTTTCGGGCTTTGGGCCCCTGTAGCCGTCACAGTTACACAATCACATCCAAAAGGGGACTTTCTCATCTAGACAGTATATGAAGTCAACCCACCAAGTTACAATGAAATTCCTCTATAAATATGACCAGTAGACTGTGCTAAAGGTTTTCGGATTTTGGGCTCGGGCAGTCGTCACGGGAAATTCTCATCTAGACATCATAAGGAGTCATCCTACCAAGTTACAATGAAATCCCTTCATAAATATGACCAGTAGACTGTGCTAATGGTTTTCGGGTTTTGGGCTCGAGCAGCCATACCGGTTGACCGATCACAACCAAAGGGGACGTTCTCATCTAGACATGACCCCAAACCTGCATGTGAAATTTTGTGACGATCAGACAAGAACTGCGGGGTGTAGCCCGTGCTAAAGGAAAATGTGAACAGACTCACAGACTAACAGACTTCCGCACGCGTGATGGCAATAGCTTATCTTGACTTTGTCAAGTTAAGCTAAAAACTGATTGGACCTAATTTTGGTACAAAATGGCCACTGGCAGACATCTTGAATTTTGGACCGCACCCAAAAACACTCGTTCTCGTCCTAAGGTGATAACAAAGGCACCCAAAAAGTTTTGTGAAGATCGGTTCATAAATACAGCCCCTAGCCCGAGGCGTATTGACATGTGTACTTACTGTGCGTGAGTAGCACTGAAAAAATCAAAGTTCATCTAATTTGCAGAATTTCGGCACGAGAAAAAAACACGTATTATATGTGATGTATTCCATGTTACTAAGCATTCAGATAAAAATTTATTTGAATCAGAGTAGCTGCACTTTCATACAGAAGTTCTGTACAAAAAACTGATTGCACTAACTAAAGTACAAAATGGCTGCTGGTGGCCATCTTGAATTTCGGACTACACCCAAAAACACTCGCTTTTGTCCCACGGTGATAACAAAGGTACTCAAGAAGTTTCGTAAAGATCAGTTCATAAATACGACCTCTAGCCCGAGCCGAATTGAACTGTTGACAGACAGACGGACGACGGGTCATGGCATAATCTCAAATTTGACTTACGTCAAAGCTGAGCTAAAAATCAAATTTGACTTTTACGTCAAAGTTGAGCTAAAAAAAATTGATTTACGTCAAAGTTGAGCTAAAAATGATACAGCCAAAATTACCATGTGGGAGGGCCTGAGAAACAGATTTTTTATTTTTTTAGGCCTAAACTAAAGAAATCTGTTTTCCTCACAAAAGCCCCATAACACATGCTCAGAAGAATGTTTTTATTCAAGTGAAGGGAGGTCATGTGCACTCAATGTACAACTGATATACACTGTTGATGGGTATCCTTCCTGCTTATTCTAGAAATATGAGTTTTCTTAACATAATGTGATTTCAAATGACCGGGAGAAACTTGTTTTTACCGGATTTGTGACACGTCAGGAGAGGGGTTAATTTATTAGATATGATGCCCGGGTTAGTTTATTAATTGCTGTTATTATTGAATGACCCGTGCTTTATATCTCACATATATATGAGTGTGAACTACATGTATTGAACCAACAACACATGCCCTGTCCATTCAGAAAATCAATAATTAAGCTTCAACAAATAACACCTTTTGTCCATAATTAGTCCTAGTCATTCCCCCTTTATTTTCGGCATGTTTAATTGTCAGGCAGGTCTTATCACTAAATGCATGGCAGATGAATAGCAATGATGAGTTTACCTGGTAATTTCCCTACAAATCGCACAATTTTTTATCGCGTCAGAAGAGTCATGTAAAGATAGTTCCCAATCATCTTTTCAGCTTGACATCATTCAGTTTTCCTGTGTCATTTCAACACTGTCATGAAATCAGTGTACTCCAGTGTTCCGTATTTCTTTGGATGACTTTCTTTCCTTATATTCTTTTGTGTGGTGACCGTGAGTATCATTTATGCATTTTCTTTTAATTTTTTTTCTTGTGTCCGTTCAGTTTTAACTACAGAGTTTTGACTCCTTTTCTGTGGCATTAAAATGACCACTTCCAATCCATGGATTTTAGTGCGTAGCCATTCATACATTATCCCATTTAGATTCGTATTTAACCATGATGTTTCACATCAGTCACAGCATAACTTTGCAAGTGATTTAACCAACTTTCCCGATCGGAACATCAATATTCATCTTCACAGTAAAGGTGGAGCCACTGTTGACAATTTGGATTTATCTCAAATTTATAGTTTTCAGCCGCACCTGGTCATTCTCCAAATTGGTGGCAATGACCTCTCGTCTAGACTGCACCCTTTTGAAATTGCCAGTAAGGTTAACGACCTGGCCTCTAAATTAGTTGCACAATGTCATGTCCATTCGGTCTTTGTTTGTCAGGCATTCCATCATACTGTAGTAGATTCGTGCCGCAAGGCATGGCTCTGTATTTCCATTGACGAATACAACTGTAATGACGATCAAATCAACCAATTCTTCATGGAAGTGTTACCCAGTTCATCTTACCGCACTCATTTTTGGAGACACCATCGTTTGTTTTCCATTACATCCAATTTATTTTGTGATGGTGTTCATTTCAACGGTACAAGTATGCTCAAGTATCGCCGAAGCATGCGCGGTGCCATTCTTCACTGGCTAAAACTGGGCAAGATGATCCACTTTGTGGATTATTTTTGGCGGGTTTGGCCCAACAGAGCTTAAACTTGTAAATATATTTGTTACCATTTGTAATTATTCATTGTTTTTGGCTACGCTGTAATTCCACCTATTTGTGTATATACTCTGATTATCATCTTCGTATTATACGGCGTAGTCCATATAACACATATGTCTTTGCCTTAGTTTATTTCTCTTCCCCGCTTGTCACAAATGACTGGGAGAAACTTGTTCTTACCGGATTTGTGACAAGGGAGCGGGGTTAATTTTTTAGATATGACGCCCAGGTTAGTTTATTAATTGCTGTTATTATTGAATGACCCATGCTTTATCTCTCACATATGTGTGAGTGTGAACTACATGTATTGAACCAACAACACCTGCCCTGTCCATTCAGAAAATCAATAATTAAGCTTCAACAAATAACACCTTTTGTCTATAATTAGTCCTTGTCATTCCCCCTTAATTTTGGCATGTTTAATCATCGGGCAGGTCTTATCACTAAATGCAGGGCGGATGAATAGCGGTGTTTACCTGGTAATTTCCCTACAAATCACACTATTTTTTATCATGTCAGAAGAGTCATGTGAAGATAGTTCCCAATCATCTTTTCAGCTTGACATCATTCAGTTTTCCTGCGTCATTTCAAACATCGTCACAAAATCTGTGTGCTCCAGTGTTCTGTATTTCCCTCCCTCCACTACCCATGTATTCCTCTGACTTTGCGAAAACTTTCCTCGGATGGATCTGGCCCAACGGAGCTTAAACTTGTAAATACATTTGTTACCATTTGTACTTATTCATTGTTTTTGGCTACGCTGTAGTTCCACCTATTTGTGTATACACTTTGATTATCATCTTCATATTATATGGCATAGTCCATATCACACATATATCTTTGCCTTAGTTTATTTCCCTTCCCCGTCTGTCACAAATAAATATTTGATGGGATAATACAAGATGTAAAAGAAATTGATATATACAATTCAGGAACACGTACCTTTAGGCAAGCCTAGCTGCTGTAACTCATTGGACAAGGATTCTCCATCGACATTATATTTAGCTGCACTGGACAAAATGAAGGATAGAGCTGCAATACTGGCCTTCACATCGCCAATCTCTATAATGTAAACAGAAGATTTATTTATAGATGCATAATGTTGAATTTAAAGTCTTATGCCAACAACACTGTTCAACAGTAACCAGAACCATTTCAAAATTAATTTAGAGTGGAGGCCTTTGAATTGAATAGCCAATTTACCAGGGAAAATTATTCAATTGACATGAGTATTCAATTAACAGTAGTTGGGGCATTTCCTATCTTCTAGTTATAAATTGAGAATTTATTCTATTGTATCTTGTTTGACAGAGCTCATTGAGGCTCAATTACATGTAAACAGAATTATCCCCTCAAGGAGAAAAGGAGAAACAGGATTTACATGTATCTTTGTTGTTTATACAAAATAAGAAAGACACATTACCAATCCGTAATTGAGCACAAAAACATCAATGATCTCTATTAACATCCAGTATAATCCATTTTACTAATTTTTTAAAGGAAAGCTAATAAATAAAGATAGTCCAGAGAATGAGACTCTTTATACTCATTTAAAAGTGTCCGAGGATTGTATATTAACGCTCGTATGACACGTGACATATACAAATGCTTCACACCGAGCTACACTTTAAAACTATTACATAAATGAGATAAACATTAGCTTTACACTTTAAAACCATCCTAGCACCGACTCGGAATTACTGACTCCAGAGGAGGTATTCCCTTGCTTTTCACTATAATGCAAGTGATATAAGGGAACACCAACCACCCCCCCCCCCTATTATTATTATTATTTATTGGTGTTTAAGGTCACATAGTTATGCACTAGGGCTAATCATGACCGTGACAGTTTTATGAGTGGAGGAAACCGGAGTACCCAGAGAGAACCACCGAGCAATGACGCGCAGCTGCCAGCTCCCCAACATCGTAACTCCGCACTGCAGCACAGGCAGGGTTAGATTGGTTGAAGACATGCGCACCATCGACGTGCAGTACGCCTTAGTACACGGCGTCATCGTGCCACCCACGCTGGGCAATGGAGATGAAGTGTCTTGCCCAAGGACACAACGCGGTTGCCGCAGGTGGGATTCGAACCGAGGACCTCTCGGCTTGCAACCTGCACCTCTACCTACTGAGCCACCGCGCTCCTCCCCCCCCCCCCTTCCCCTTGCTCTGGGTCAATCAACCTAGAATGAAGAGGGCAGCAGGACAGAGTCACTGCTGGAACAGAAAGCCTGCATAACTATAGTTGCAACTGTTTAGTAGTAGACAACATTCTGAGCAACAGATAACGGACCTAAACAACGCAGGCCGCCAGAAATAGACTCAATATTTCTATGGTAAAAATTTGTGAACGTAGAAGGCTGAGACCAGTATGCAGCCTTCATCAAATGGGTAATAGCAATACTATTAGCATAAGCCCAAGATGTAGACAGCGCCCTCACTTCATGCGCCGAAATCTCAAGCACAGACTGCTGAGTAGAAGATAATTTTTCATAAGCAGTACAAATAGTCAATTGAATCCACCTTGAAATAGAATGAACCGTGATGTCCCTTCTATTAGGCAGCAGAGACAGAAAGAAACGTTTTCGTCCCTTTCTGATAAACTCAGATCTACGTTTGTAAATACACATAGCAAAGGCCTATGGCCATCTGAGGATGGAATGGCCTTAATAACAATAGGCTCAGGGTACTTATTAGGAGCCTGATTCTAAGCCAAAAATCCAACATTAGTAGTCAAAGTAATAGTATTACCAACACTATGATAGTGAGAATCATCAACAGATAGTGCATGAAGCTCACTAACTCTTCTAGCAGAAGAGAAGGCTAAGAGAAAAGCTGTCTTATAAGATAACTATTTGAAGTCTACCGTGTCAAGGGGTTCAAATGTCACTTCTTTTAGCTTCAGAAGAACCCAAGCTAAATTCCACTTAGGAATTAACCTAAGGGTTCTAGGCCTATTTATCGAAAAGTTCTTAACTAACTTAGATAAAGAGACGTTAGATCCAATTAGTAAGCTATCATGATGAGCATAAGTATCTGATAGCATAGACCTATAACCCTTAATAGTTATTGGCTGCAGTTTGACCTCGGCAAGAGTAAGAAGCTCCCTCTGGTTGATATGAAGGCCCACCTGCTTGCTGCCCCACTTGCCGTGAGTGGACAGACCGAGGGAATCCAACGTCGCACCCCAGCCCTGATCGCAGGCATCTGTAGTAAGGATGCGATCGGCCAAACGAAGATTCAACAGAACACCCTGTGTCAGCCAGGGAACATCGGCCCAAGGGTGGAGGTGACAAAGCAGGGACCGAGGAATAGGAAGTTACAGGTCCAGCGGTTCCACATTCGGACGCCAATGATCCAACAGGAAATGTTGGAGAGGTCAGACAAACAAGCGACCGAGCGGAATGAGATCTGTCACCGAATCGCAAAGGCCCAGCATCCGAAGGAAAGTCCTGGCCGAGACCGAGGAAGAATGAAGCAGGTTCCGAGTCAAGCCGGAAAGAATCGTCGCTAGAGCATTGGGGACCGACACCACATTGTGAAGAGTGTCGAAATCCATCGCCAAATGACAAAATTCCTGAGAATCCGACTTCTCGCGATTGACTCTGAAACCCAGCGACTCGAGTAGGCGAAGAAACTGCCGGACATCTGACTCCAGAACAGCAGCATCGTAGTGCCATTGGAGGATGTCGACCAGGTAGGCTGATGAAGTCACAGCCGACTGAGTACAGTGGAAAGCAAGCACATGTGACATCAGTCGGGTGAAGGCCCAAGAAGCCAGGTTCAAACCGAACGGGAGAGCTCTGAATTGATAGACTTGATCCTGAAACGAGAACTGAAGGTATTTCCGTGACGCCAAATGAATGGGTACATGGAAGTAGGCATCCTTCAGGTCGATACTGGCAGCAAAGTCGCCCTGATGAACAGAATGTCGAACCGACCGGAAAGTCTCCATACTGAAACGAGGTGCTATAATGTACTCGTTCAGGATACTCAGATCGATGACAGGACGAAATTGGCCATTTTTCTTCGGCACCAAGAAAAGTCTCGAGTAAAACCCTGGTGAAAGGGTGTTCCTGACCACCTCGATCGCCCCTTTGGAGAGGAGATTGTCGATCTCCTGCACCAGAACGTCCCGACGTAGAGAATTGGAAGGGACCCGAGTCGGGATGGGCACCAGAGATAAACTGGGGTGCCGATGGAAGGACGTCGAGGACCCAAGTGTCCGACGTTATCTCTCCAGAGGTCATAAAACAGCGACAGCCTTCCCCCGACTGGAGGCGAATCGAGGTGAGGACTTTCACTTGCGGCCTCGACGAGGCCCCCGAAAGGAGAAACCACCACCTCAGGGAGCGACAGAGTCCTGAGACTTTCCTGCCTGAGGCTGCCAGTGAGCCTGATCGCGTCGGCGCTGCTTCTGAGCAGAAGGAGCAGAAGGAGCAGACGGAGCTGAAGGCGTAGCCGACATCGCTGATGAGGCAGACACAGCAGGTTGCTTGGCAGGCCTGGAACGACCACCACCCACAGCAGCAGGTTGGTCCAGCTGTCGTAGCAAAAGCTGGTCCTTCGAATGACGAAGAACCTCGCCTCGGACAGCTTCCACGGAACCATGGAACAACTGAGGTCCAACCAAAGAGACAGACCTCAGAACAGCATGCTGCTCAGAAAGAAGGGATGGAGAAGAATCCAACACCGCATCCTGGCGTGCCAGCTCCAAATTAGCCGTGTTACAAGTGTGAGCGTGTGTCAAGTTCATGAGAGCCTGTGACAAAACACGAAAAGGCGCCTGAGCATCATCAAACTCCCCTGGTGGAAAATATTCAGCCAGGGCAGCGACGACATGGTCTGCGAGAGATAACATACCCAGCATCTCTCAGAACAGGCCCACCACAGACTCAACTACCACTACTGCAGTACCAATCCATTAATTTCCCATTAAATTCCATTAAAACCCCATTAAAACCATCATTTTCCATTAAAGGTGGCCATTAATTTCCGTTTCTTTTTTTTTAATGGAAACACGTGTTGCCCATTAAAAAGTTTAAATAACTGTATTTAATGGCCATGAAAAACAAGAAAACCCATTAAAAACTGTTAAAAATTAAAAAGTTAAAAAATTTATAGTAATTTATATATTTTTTATACTTACCAATGACCCAGACATAGCTGGTGCTAACTCTTAAAATATAGGGCCAAACACAAATTTTGCCCCCCAATCCCCAAAATTTGCATCTAAAACCAAAGAAAACATGTCCTGAATGGCCCTCCACACTTCACCTCTACTGCGCATGCACAGTGTCAAGGACGTTCCGAAATTGGCGCCATTAATCATTCTAATAACCAGTGCCTGGTAAGCGCTATGTACTCAGCGGGGAGGTAAGAGTTCCCAACTCCTGGGAGGGCCATCCCCGTCTGGGTCATTGGTAAGTATAAAAAATATATAAATTACTATAAATTTTTCAACATTTTTATACTGTACCAATGACCCAGACATAGCTGAATAGTAAAAAGGCTGGAGGGCCAAGGACATAGAGCAAGATGTAATACGCTCAATTATATAAAATAGAGTCATCCCCTCTAGGGAAAAAGAAGTATTAGGCCTTACATGTATCTTTCTTATTTATGATAAATTAGAAAGATACAACACCTTCCAAAATTGAGCATCATACATCCATGTACTCTATTAATATCTAGTATAATCCTTATACTAATAATTTTCAAAGTAAGCCAATAAATAAAGTAAGTCTAGAGAATAGAGACTCTTTATACTCCTTAAAAGTGTCTGAGGATTGTATAATAATGTCCGTTGACACATGCTATATTCAAAAGCTATACTTTAAAAACTAAGACCTGAATGAATTTTTAAAACATAAACTTCTCACTAAACAACCATCCCAATAACAGCTCAGAATTACTAACTCCGGAGGAGGTATCCCCTTGTTTTTATAGTAAAACAGGTGACCCAAGGGAACACCCTCCCCCCCACCTTTTTCTTGCCCTGGGTCAAATAGCCCAGAGCGAAGAGGGCAGCAGAACGGAGTCACTGCCGAAACAGACAGCCTACCTAGCTATAGTAGCAACTGTTAAGTGAATGACATTCTGAGCAGTAGATAATAGACCTAACAATAGAGGCCTCCAGAAATGGACTCAATATTTCTGAGATAAAAATTCATGAATGTGGATGGCTGAGCGCAATGAGCAGCCTTCAAAAATCTATAATAGCAACACTATTAATGTAAGCCCAAGATGTAGAAGAACTCTTACTTCATGAGCCGAAATCTCAAACACAACTGCTGAGTCAATGATATACCATAAGCTGTATCGATAGTTAATTGAATCCATTAGCAATAGGCATCAAAGGCAGAAGAAGCTTACGCCCGTAGTAATAAACAGATATCTGTTTATAAATACATAAACTCTAACCGGACAGAGTAAAGGCCTATGCCCGTACGAAGACGGAAGGGCCTTAATAACAATAGGTTCCGGATATTAATTAAAAGCCTGACTCTTATGCAAAAATCCAACCTAAATAGTAAAGGAAGTAGTGATTCCGAAACTACGAAAGTGAAAATCATCCACCGATAGTGCATGAAACTCACTGACTCTTCAGTAAAAGAGAAGCCAACAGAATTACTGTCTAAAAGGTCAGAATTTGAAAACTACTGTTTCCAGAGGCTCAAATGATTACTTAGCTAAATAAGAACCGAAGTTAAATTCCATATAGGAATTTAATCTAATGATTCTAAGTCTATTTATCGAAAAGTTACTAACTGACTTAGATAAAGAGACATAAGACTCAATTGTAAACTATCATAGAGTGCATAGGTATGAGGTAACATAAACCTATAACCTTAATAATAACAGGCTGCAGTAGATCTTGTCAAACAAGTATACTAAAAAGTTGCAATGACTAGTATGGTCAACAATATCAACATAGTGATCCCTACACCAACGACGGAAGAGCCTCCACTTTAGCCGCATAGTATAGCGAAGAAGAGGTTCTCCTATAGTAAGAAATCGCGTCCAAAGCTCGTCCAGTACAATGCTTACAATGCAATAAGGACCACACAACGGAATACGTGAAGGTTGAGACCTTGCGGGTTGTGATAAAGATGACACGATTTTACCCAGCGAAAAAAGATCCTCTCATGGAGGAAGATTTCGCGTTAAGTCCCACAGTAGACATCAGAGTAAATTTACCCACGGTCTCTGTGAAGACAGAGATGCTATCAACAGAAATGTATTGTGGTTGTTTATCTTAGCAATACTTGCTGAAACAACAGCGCAGGAGGATACGCATATCCTATCATTCCGTCCTATTAGATCAATAGAGCGTTAACAACATAAGCTCAGAGATCCGGACAAGCAAACACATACGACTGCAATTGACAAGCAAGTTGTGTCGTAAATAAATTATCATTGGGCGCTCCCATTGATAGCAAATCTGAATGAATACTTGTTTGTTGAGAGTCCATTCTGACGGCAACAAGCGACCCATAAGTGAACGGGAGTACGGTAATACAATCAGACGACCCGGAATATGACGGACCGAAGCAGAACTTGGTGTACTATAACAAACAGAAGGATTCTTTCCATTAAATTGAATAACAGAAACGAATGAGTGCCTCCCTGGTTCCGGAGATACGCCACTACTGTCGAATTAACGGACAGGATTTGGACATGCGTTTCTGAATAATGTTCATCCAATGACATAAAGCAAGCCTAAAAAAACATTATTCCGTGGAAGATAAGTGCTTACTTAGAGACTGCGGAACCCAAAGACCCTGGCACTTCGAATCCGTTGGGATCAATATTATATCCCAACCTGTTTGACTGGCAACCGTCATAATTATAAAACTCGGATCCAGCAACTGCAGTGGCACTCTCTGAGTCAACCACCGAATGTTTGCCCCAGTCTGAATCTCTTGCTACACTAGATAGACAAGAGAACGTGTAAATCGAGCAATTCATGGATTGCTGAAAAGTTGCCGTCGAAGAGAAGCTTCTCCGAGAACGAAGCGACTCTGAGAGAGTTCTTCACCTTACCATCCACGCGCGTGGATGTAGCTAGGGCTGCGTCACGTCTAACCAACTCCAATCAGCCACTGAAGGGCGGAGTTATACGTGAACAAACTACTGCCCTCAAAAGAAATCACATTGAGGATAATATCCCGGAATTCTTTTTCTTGAAGACGTAATGATAACGCCTCAGTAAGGTGGATTACGTATGATAAAGCGTCTAAGTTAAGTCTATTAGACATCATTGTCGTTTCCAACATTGTGGTTGGACAAGACATAGACGGCGAAAAAGAATATTTCCAGTCTTTAACCATGCCGTCTAGATGCATATGAACTCTCGGTATGCCCTGTTCTGCCAAAATAAATTATTCGTATAAATGATAAAAGGCAGAAATGAGCATTGCGGACAAGAAACTAAACTATCATGCTTGGTAGCAGGCTTATATATATATAGCGTCGATAAATAATACACATGTTCTAATGACATTATTGGACTGTGTCGGTAAGTCAGGGACAATGTCCCTGAACGGATCCAAAATTCCGTGTCCAATGACGCTATAAGTCTCTTATCCAACATCGCAGCAATGTAGTCCGAAATAACATTCACTGGAAGATAATGCCGGAAGATATGTATGGCAGCTTCCGATGCTACGAAAGGGAAAACTCGAAATCTTTCGAATCCCTTTCGCCATCCAGTCGGACCCTATAAAGCATTCGGCCGTCCGTCCTTGAAGCAACCGCGGACAAAACCGACCCAGCGCCGTCAGATAATTCCTGATTCGACCAAGAAACTGTCGATTGCTGGGATGCTGCGAAAAAACTGTGCTAACTCGGATAGCACGTCCGTCACTGAGGCCTGTGGAGAAGCGGTCCTACGATGCATTGCCGCTGGAAGCTCCGTGATCATTACCCCGTGCATACTACTAATATGCGAGCGAACGGAGTGTATAGGCCTCATGTCCCTTGGCTACCGGATGGCGTGACCTGTTTGCCGTGGAATCACTGAATGACGAAACTGATCGGATACTCAAGGTCACGTAGCCAATGTGCGGTTGTGTGCACTGCTGCGAGGATGAGGAAGCATTATCGACAGTCTCTCGGACTGTCAATATAACGGAGCGTCCCGAGTGACGGACATATGCTCCAAATGAAAAATATCTGAACCACAACATGCGGTCCCCTATGTTGTTGGACGAGAGAGGGACCTCTCTCGCTCACAGCCCGGACGGACCTGGACAAGCCAGGAACCGGACTAACAGGCTTCCTCCGATCTGTCCTCAATCCGCCGTCACTGGGTGAGTACTAAAGTAATTATAGTGCTCGCATCACCCAAATCTCCTTCCTAGACCGCAACGGACGAACCCGGCAGCCGAACCATTCGATGAATGTACGGTACACCGGGTGAGCTAGCGAATGTCACTCCATCGATCCTACAAGGGACCTCTTAGGCGATAGACATATTCCATGAGCACTTATTGCAGCTAGCTCTTCATTAACTATGACGACAGAGGCACACTTTTGAAAGACATCTCCGTAACTTTGCGAACAAGAAACCAGAAATGCTTGGTAATAGCAAGCATATAATAATAAATATATAGCGTCGTTCAATAATTCGAAAGTTGTGTGACATTATTGGACTATGTCGGAACTGAGGGACGGAGTCCCTGAACCGAACCAAAAATTTCTAAGTCCACCGACGCTATCAGTTTCTTATCCGGCATCGCAGCATTCTGGTCCGACGAAAGAACCTGTAGAAGATCAAGTCAGATGACATACACAACAGCATATGTTGTTCCGAAAGGGAAAGCTCGAAATCCTCCGAATCCCTTTCGGTATCCCGTCGGACCGGATGAAATTTTCGGACGTCCGTACCCACTTCCGCAGAGTGTCCCGACCCAGCATCGTCGGATAAAACATATGCGACAGATTCAGTTGTTGCTGGGATGCTGCGATAAGCTGTGCTATTTAGGATAGCACATCCGTCCCCGAGGCCTGTGCAGTAGCGGTCTTACAATGCATTGCCGCCGGAAGCTCCGTGTACGTTGACTCCCGCAGACTTTCCTATGCGAACGTCCGGAGTCTGCAAGCCTCGTGTCCCTGGCTACCGGATGGTGTGACCTGGTCGCCGATGATTTTCTGACTGGTGAAGCTGACTGGATATCCGAGGTCACGTAGCCAAGAGTGGTCGTGTGCGCTACCAAGAGAATGAGGAAGCCTTATTGACAGTCTCTCCGGACTGACTATATGTCGGAGCGTCCCGAGCGACGGACGTATGCTCCGAATGCGAAACATTTTGTACCACAACATCTGGGGCCAGATGTTGTTGTACGAGAGAGGGGCCTCTCTCGCTCGCCTTCCGGATGGACCAGAACGACCTATGAACCGGACTAAAAGGCTTCCTCCGTTCTCCCTCTAATCCGCCGTCACTGGGTGTGCATTTGGTTGATTTATAGTGCTCGCATCACCCCAAAACTCCTTCTAGACTGCAACGGACGAACCCGTCTGCCGAACCATTCGATGAATGGACGCTACACTGGGCGAGCTAGCGGATGTCAAAGGCCGTCGAACCTACTAGGGTCCTCTTAGGCAATTGGCGTATTTACATGAGCACTTTTCCGCTAGCCCTTCATTAATTGTGACGACGGAGGCACACTGTTGGAAGACATCACAGATACATCACCCTAATCTTGATCGTATGAAATAGAAATTGATAAAGTAGAGTGACCCTGCGGGGAAAGGACCGGAATGTCCAATTCCCCACTAACATACCGTGACATATGCTTCCCATGTTGTCATCGAAATCATCAGATACAGAACAGGAGTTAATGCGAGTACACTGACCACATATAGAATGATTATAAAAGTCAGAGGAAGACTTCCTCTTATTACAATTGATCAAAATCCTTTCAATGTGAAAAGAAAACAAAGTCCTGGTACTCGCACCAACCCCTGACAATCAAAATACATAATAATAATATGATCCATTAACATAGAAAAAATAATTGAAATCAAAATATTTTGAAAAAATATTTTTTCAGAACAGCCCAAGTTTCTGAAAAGTAACGTTGAGCCCCAATGGATCCCAAGCCTAAGTGTGGACAAAAATTTTAAAAATATTTTAAACAATTTATGCAACACTTACGAACAATAATAATGTATCTAGTTATGATTAAATTAACATCAAGATATTATTTTCAAGAAATCCCCCCCTCACACAGAGGGCTGTTGTAAATGTAAACAATGAGTGTAAAAACACTAAAATAAGACTCCAGGCACCCAGGCCCGAAATCAGTTACCAAAAATACACTATCTGATGCAAAACAGAGACTTCCAGGGAAGAAACTGCAGAACATCAGATGGTAGATGCAGAACACAACGCCTAACCACCCGTAGGTGAAGACGTAAACATGGGGAAAAGAACAAAATTCATTCTGTTATTCAGCTAAAACTCCCAAGAATTTTAGTAATAATAATTATTATCACTTTATAGGGCACTCCCTGGCGAATATTTTCATTTTCGGGGGCTGCAGAAAACTCATATGTTTCCATTCACATCCGGGTTCCCGGGCAATAATGAAAAATCCGTTTCAATATGGCCCGGCGGCCCGCACATCCCCGGATGTAGGGGAAGTAACACTGCTTTGAGTTGGAATATTTGGAGAAGAGAGATGTGATGGCGGAATTTTGTGATCTTTGGCGTGAAAGAATTAAGATATACATTCGCATTTAAGGCATGAGTTAGTTGCTGACAATGATTGTGTGGGAATTTCACACATCTACTACACTGAAAAATGATAATAATATATAAATGATGAAAAAAATAGCAATCTTGATTTTTCTTGGTTTAACATGGAACCTCTTTGAAATGTGATAATAATACAAATAACATTATTTTGTACGGGCGTTATGGTTCATTAACAGCCCTACGAAAATGATTAACAGCCCTTGGGCCTATTAGTGGCCCTCGACTTCGTCTCGGGCCACTAATAGACCCTTGGGCTGTTAATCATTTTCGTAGGGCCGTTAATGAACCATAACGCTCTCAAAAATAATGTTATTGTATAATTACAGAAACTATGCCAAAAGCATGGGAGAATAGCAAGAGGGGACTTAAAGGAAAGGGAGAGAGGAAAACACTAAAAAATCAGTGTAACTAAATAACAAGAATGACAACAAAATGGCTGCTGCCTCGAAAATAGGTAACTTAACATAATTTCATTAAAAAATTTTAAGTTACAGCCCTGATAATATTCTGTCACACATTTTTCCTCTCCTCCTTCTCTATCCTCCTTAGAATCACCATTTCACTAATATTTATGTGTCTGGCATCATTTAAACTGAGATTTACAAGCACAAAGATCAGTCAGATGTTAACTGATGAGGGGCCAAACTTAGAATGATTAATGGCGCCAATTTCGGAACGTCCTTGACACTGCGCATGCGCAGTAGAGGTGAAGTGTGGAGGGCCATTCAGGACATGTTTTCTTTGGTTTTAGATGCAAATTTTGGGGATTGGGGGGCAAAATTTGTGTTTGGCCCTATATTTTAAGAGTTAGCACCAGCTATGTCTGGGTCATTGGTACAGTATAAAAATATATTCTTTGGATAGATTTTAATGAACATAAAAATCCATTACTTTTCGTAATGAAGTGATTAACAGCAATTAAATGACAAAACTCTTCATCTTTTAATAGCCATTAATTGAACTGATGAATAAAACTTGTTTTTAATGGCAATGAAAATGTGAATTATTTTCTTCTCTTTAAGATAGAAAAAATTAATAGCAATTAATTATCTGAATAAATATTTTATGAAATTAATGACCATTAAAAACGTATCTGAATGTTTGGATGATTTTAATAGCTTTTGTATATGTACATGTCTCATACAATTTCTATCACATATCATTATCATTTTTGGTGTTTAAGGTCACTTTCAGCATATATGGCTATATCATGACCAGAACAAGTATGAAGTAACTGTATTAAAGATTAACTAACTGTTTCTACCCATTGTCAACTTGAGAGGACTTCCACGGTCACCTTATAGGCACTGGTTATAACTACTTGACCCTGTTGTATACCAAAATGAAAAAGCACTACATGTGTACTTCAGTTCACTTCGTTCCCACAGAAAGCACACTATCAATTACACATGCAAATGTAATCATGCACCGGTAGTCACAATGCATATGTATATATATGCATTAACTTACTAATTTCATTGTCTACTATCAAAATATAGCAGTTGAAACAATGCATATGTATACAATGTACTTTGAAAGGATGTGTTGGACATGCTAGTACATATACATGTGTACAATCATGATATGATCACCATCTGTTTTGAAACACTAATGCATCAAGATTTTAGGAAGAAAATATTTAACTTAACCCGGCCAACTTGACCCAGGGTGACTTGGCCCAGGGCGAGTTGACCCGTTCCCAACAAAGTCGACATACCGTATCAAAAATGGAAAGAATAACGACAACTATCCCCTTACATTATCTGATATTTGGATATACAGACATCATCAAAAACAATACCGTACTGACTAGTTTTGAAGCCCAGGGGGTGCTTGCAGTGGATAAATTGCAAAGTGTAGGGTGGGAGGGGGGTTTCGGAACGAGTAATAGTGTTGGGGTGCGTCGGAATTGGCGATAGGCCTATATATAAGACAAGTAAGTATCCACTGGGTATGTTACGTTTCTTTGGAAACCGCCCACCAATTTTCTAGAATTTGCTTTAAAAATTCTCATAATTATCTTGTACACACATTTCATTTTCAGATTTCGGGTTTTAATCCTCAATTTAATGAATAAAACAAACAGAAAACCATGCGGTGTTGTTTTCATTTTTTGTACAGGTTACTCTCGAAGCCAGAAATGGACGTAAGTATGTCAGTCAACACTGCAAACCACCCCCTTGAAAACAGACACACATAGTCTGTTTATAAATAGCTGTTTTTTTTTAAATATGTACATTTATTACGAATAAAACAAAATATAGCTTCACACAAAATAAATAAAAAAAATCATAATATGAAGACCAGAAAAAATTTACACAGGGGAATACGAATAACAAAATAGTTGCCTCCCTTGTCAAAATTCAATAAATTGATTTTACACTGAAAGTCATAACTTCACGTGTTGCAGAGCATGATGAAATGATAAATGAGCATGTTTTATTGAACCAATAAGTCATAAATGATATTCCTGGTTATATTACTGTATAATTCTCATATACCAGAGTTGTAATTATTTTTTATTTTTAATTACCACTTTCTGATTAATTTCTGAACACCCGTTTTCACAGTGAGTGAGTTGTGCACGCTCGAAAGTGGCAGTGTTCTTTCACAATGAGTTGTGCACCGTTCGTAAGTGGCAGTGTTCAATCAGTATCTTTGAGACTGATGTGGAACTTGATCTACAAGTTATTAAATCAATATGCCAACAGCAAAACGCACTAATCAAAGAGGTCTCTGAAGAAAAGATATCTGAGATTATACAAAAGCTCAATACTGGAAAAGCTCAAGATATTTCAGTGTTACAAGCAGAGCATTTAAAGTTTGGTGAATCTACTGTCATCCAATTTTTGACAAACATCATCAACAAATGTCTCAAAATGAAAAAAGTTCCAGAAGCTCTAAAAATTGAAATAATAACACCAATCCATAAAAAGGAAGAGAAGAATGATCCATCCAAGTACAGAGGAATCACTGTAACATCAATAATCCTGAAAATCATAGAGAAGGTGCTAATTAATATGTCCAAAGAAAAATTGATGAACTCTCAATCCAAGTTTCAATCAGGCTTCACGGAAGGGATGTCAGCCTCAAATTCAGCCCTATTGATTTCAGAAGCAATCACCGAGGCAAAAGACATGAAGAAAATCCTTTTTTTCGCTACACTTGATGCCCAGAAAGCCTTTGATGTTGTCTCACAAGCATCACTGATGAGGAAGCTCTACCTTGATGGTATTGAAGGTATTGAATGGCTGATGCTAAATGATCTATATACTGGCATGAAATCAAAAGTTAAATGGAAGGGACTTATTTCAGACACCATTGACATCAAACAAGGTGTGAGACAGGGGGGTGTACTATCAGCTACACATTACAAAAGATTCAACAACCCTCTTCTTATCAGATTGGAAAGATTGGAAAAAAGATACATTGGTGCTAGAATTGGTAACATTCACATCCCACATACAACTTGTGCTGATGATACTGCTCTCCTCTCCCATGAAAGTTCTGAGATGCAGCAGATGCTGGATGAGGTTGAAGATTACTCCCACAAAGAGATGTATAACATCAATCCCAATAAAAGCTCTGTTTCAATGTATAAATATTCCAGAACTGCTCCTCAAGTATCAACTAACTTTGAGTTTGAAGGAAATAAAATTAAAGAGGTAGATACTGTCACACACCTTGGTATTGAAAGATTAACAAGTGGTAAACATAACATCGAGGCAAGATTATTGAAGGGAAGAAGAACAGTTTTTGCTTTGATGGGTGCTGGACTACACAATAAGGATGGACTAAACCCTCAAGTTTCAGCAAAGATGTGGACAATTTTTGTATTACCACGTATGATATATGGCTTGGAAACATCAATACTGTCATCATCAGATATGAAGCAACTGGAAATCTTCCAACGGAAAAAACTAAAACAGCTACAATCTCTTCCCTCAAGAACTGCATCGGTGGCAGTTTATGGTCTACTCAGAATTGTCCCAATTGAAGCCATAGTACACAAAAAAATCCTTTCATTCTTTGAACGTATATGCAGAGGTAATGGAATAGAGAAAGAAATAGCAACACGACAACTAGCAATGAAAGATCTTAATTCCAAAAGCTGGTTTTCTGAAACAAGAAGGATACTAATAAAGTGTGGCCTACCTTCAGAATATGACCTCCTTAACTCAGCACCAACAAAAGTAGTTTGGAAAAAACTGCTGAATAACAAGATTGATTTATACTGGGAAAAAGAAATGCAAAATGAAATCACAGAGAAACCATCACTAAAATATCTAAACCCCACAGCTATTAAGATTGGAAACCCCCATCATGTTTGGACGACGGTTAAAAAGAATGTACAAGATTTGAAAAGAGCCATCATCAAAGTTCAGATCTTGGTAGGTGTGTATACGTTGCAAGCTGACCGAGCTGTGTTTTATAAAGAATCCCCAGTCTGCAAGTTGTGTGATAAAGGGGAAGAAGATGTTCAACACTTACTGACATCATGCAGTCATCCTTCAATAAGAACAACAAGAGAAAATTTTTTAGAGAACTTATCTGAAATCTTAGGAACCTACAGCACTAAAAACTTCATCCAAAATCCAGCCCTACTTACACAACTAATACTTGACTATTCCTCTGAATCTATTACTAACATTTTCAATATTAACCTTTCCTTGCTGGACAAACTAGAAAGTTGGAGCAGAATCTACATCATGAACCTACACCTAAAAAGAGCAGCAGCCTTGATGGATCACAGCAGATAGAGTTTATATAAAATCAAATAAAATCAGAAAATTTGAAATTTAATTTTTTATACAGAATCAGTGCAAATAAGATAATTTAACAATTTAACAATTACATTTTACTCTAGATAGATCTAGAGGTGCAGCGATTCAATGCTGGGATATCAACTGAAGAAGAAGAAGAAGATGATGTTTAACCACTGTGAAAACTATATGTTGCGGGCATGTTTCAGACAACTATTGACATCAGCGTGCACACTCATTTGAAACAAGTGACAGCTTCCAAAAAACGAGGTCGACAGAAAAATAAACATGTCAATTTTGCTTGGGATATATAATTTTTTAATAAAGACTTATTACACTGAACACAGACATAAGGTATTACACAAAAGACGAATTTAACAACACAAAAACCTCCACTCCAAAAAATATACATAATACAGTATTACAGTTCTATTTGGTAAGTACAGTGTTGCAACAAGTCAACTGTTTTTCCATTTGAATCTTGATGACTGTAAATTTGACGTCTTGTCTCAAACAACTTTCGTCCAATTTGAAACTTTGGGGGTGGGCTTTGACTCGAGTAGGGCACCCTGGTTCACAAATCTGAAAAAGCGGGGGGTGGGCTTAATCACGAATATGGGCATCGACACGGGTCAGTGTGGTATGAACAATCGTAAAATAACAAGGGCAACGCCCCCGGTCCCCCGACCAAGATGGCAAATTCAAGGGAGCTGTTAGGATGCAATTTGTGCGCAGAGCATGGCTATTTTTTAACTTGACCTGTATTTCCAACCAATTAAACCACATACTTAGTTTCGTTTCAATCAAATGATCCAAAGTAAAGTTATCATCCGGACAACACAAAAAACGTATTTTCTAAGTCGAAAAGGGGGAATAAATCCAGTAAAAATCAGTGGAGCGTGCCCATTTTCGAACTTGACCTGCATTTCCACCCAAATAAGCGGCATACTAAATTTCGTTTCAATCAAATGATCCTAACTAAAGTTATCATCCGGACAACACAAAAACTGTATTTTTTAAGTCGAAAAAGGGGAATAAATCCAGTAGAAATCAGTGGAGCGTGCCCATTTTCGAACTTGACCTGCATTTCCACCCAAGTAAGACACATACCAAATTTAGTTTCAGTAAAATCATCCAAACTAAAGTTATCATCCGGACAAGGGTGTGACAGATGCATGGACGGATGCACAGACACACGCACGGACAGACGGACGGATGGACGGACACTGCTGATTACAATAGTCCCCCGAAGGGTCGGGGGACAATTAAGTAACCTTACACTGATAATGATACTGAGCTTAAAGACAAAAATCCATTGTAAATGGAAACTGAGAAGAGTAATCATAAAGTTCCATTGAACGTTACTTCACCACTCCCAATTCAACTGGACACAGTCATCCACTTCATTTTGCGAATTTTAGGATGTCCGACTGTGGTGGTGGTGACCGGGGAGGGGGAGGGGACAAATGTGCAGGTTCGGTAAGAAACATCGGCCCGATCTTGTGTCAGATAAATTCATTATTGTGTTTCACTGGGATGCGTTTGACACAATGGCTCATTCACAGGTAGGGCCTATTGTACTCTTGGGTAATGAATCATCAGTCGAAGAAGGGTGCGAATTGTCTAGTTGTGTGTACGAGTTGACATGTACGCTTGCCTTGGGTATGTCTGTCTCAACACAACCCAAGCGGCGAAAACCATTTAGACGCGCGATTGCCAAAAATGCACTTAGTCATCGGCACGTTTAAAACTGACGCATTTTGAGAAACAGAAAGAAATAACCCAGTATGGACAATCTGAGCAGTCAGGCTGTTGAAACCATGAATGGTTTGTTTTCCGATGCATGTCGATATTTTGAAGGAACTTGTCTAATTTAAGCGAGCACGAAGTTAAAAACCGCTACAGAAATGACGAAAGTGTCGCATGCATTTCGTACCAGTGCTGAATATTGTTTTTCTCGAAAATTGGGAATTTGTTGGGATATCAATAAGAATCAGGTGAAAACGGCATCAACCGGTTGAAAATGAACCTATAGCTACTAAGTGTCAGATACAACACTTGAATAGGTTTTTGTTACTTTAGGTACTGGGACGTTTCGGCCTGGGACGTTTCGGCCTCCATATAATGAGGAGCCGGGGGTGTCGTGTCGGGTCAGTAATATAATTTTTGGGGTTGGTACGGCCTCTGGGTCCAACGCTCTCGATCCCTGTGGTGTACTCTGAATTGCCAAACAATAGTGATGGCTGAATAATAGTGATGGCAGGGATTTTTCTTGTTTCTTGGGTCCTTCTAATTACAGACCAAAACCGTCCAAAAGTGCTAATTACCGACCAAAAATCAATAAGTACCGACCAAAAACATAAATGAGCACCAACCCAAAATATAAGATTTTTTTAGAATCTCGTAGGTTTTAATCAGTGAGTTGTGGGTGATTAAAAATAGAGGTAGCGGCCGACCTCCAGCTGGAGAGCATTTTCAGGGAAGATGCTATTGTGGGGATAAGATGAGTCGGTGTTGTCTCTATAAAATGGGGTTATTGTGGTATCATATCAATGGATAATAATCGGGGGGGTGGGGGAGGGGGGGGGTGGGGGTGGGTGGGGTGGGGGGTTGTTGAAACTCACACTGAGTGAAAATCGGAGTGGTTTTTTTGAGGGGGGGGGGGGGGGCAGGTTGAAAGTTAACATGTTACATATCATTATATTAATATAACCTTGTTGTTCTTCAAAACAAAAATAGTGTTAATGTTGATAGATATTTGTAGTAAAAAGAACAAATGCACCCCATAAATAAATGTACTAATGAAATGTATGTACGGTTCATGCAAGGATGGTTGATTATCATTAAATCACAGTTGGGTGGATTTTCCACTTGAAGATTATTTACAATTTCTGAAAACAAATTGCCTGTTGCAAAATCAGATTTTCACACTAGTCCATGAGCTCAACATTATTAGCTAGTTCTTTTTGTTACTTTTTTTGAAAAATTTAAAATATTTATCTGGTGGAAAATCTACCCCCACCTCGATTTAGTAGTCATACACCCATCAGTTGAAAGAAAAAATGATAAAAAATTCCATCCATGCAGAAATACCACAGAGGGGAGGGAGGCAAGCTGGCCCCAATATCTAGGCCTCTTTTTCAAAGGCGTTAGAATGCGGTTCCATTTCAGGGTAAACTTGTGTGTGCCATAATTTTAATTTTAATTACCATTAACAATTTAATAATAGTTAAAAGATCTGATCTGAGAAACTGCTGCATTATAATTATTAAGTGCTATTGAAACTGGCGTTATTTTTAATTGCTATTAATTTATCCATTGAAACTAATGTTAATTTTAATAGCCATTAATTTTATCCATTAAACTGGTCTTATTTTTAATGGCTGTTAATTTTATCCAATAAAACTAGTGATAACTTTAACAGCTATTAATTTTGCCATTAAACATGTTCCTTTTAATGGAAATTAATGACCATCAAATGTTTTATGTTATTAAAAGACACTTAAAAATATTTTTACAGGGGGCCGTTAAATAACAATTAATGGCTATTAAATATTAATAAAATTATGACAATTAAAATGGTATTTAATGGTTATTAAAGAAGTGGAGAAACCTTAAAATGTTTAACCCTTATTTAATGGCATTGGCCATTAATTTCTTGAAAATTAATACCACTTAACTATGTTCCTTTTAATGGAATTTAATGGGTGCACTTAATGGGGTTTTAAAGGGATTTTAATGGGATTTTTTTAATGGGATTTCAACAACCTTTTAATACCCTGAGGCTGCAGTAGTGTACTGACACAGGGAGAACTGCCAACTTAGGCTTAGTTAACCCGAGGGAAGAAGAATCCTCATCCATAGTAGTCATCCCTTGGAAGACTGGTGGACAGACGGAATCGTAAACACGAAACCGCGATGGAGGCAGAAAGGCATCAGCTCTAGAAAAGAAAGAAGCCTTGAGGGCCTTAGAATGCATTTTGGTGTACAAGCCCTGGAAGGACTCAACAACCTGAGCTGATTGCAGAGGATGCAAAGCCCCAGAGCTAGAAGGCTCAACAGGGTTACAGCGCTCCACAGAGGACCGCGGTCACAGATGGCTGGTCTGAAAGTTGAATGTCCGGCAATAAGCCAAAGACAAAATCCAAAGCCTGCCCCAAGACTGGCCCATCACCTTCAAGAAAATCGTCATCCTCTGTTGCAGAAGAGATGAAGCCCAACTCGGGGTGACCAGCAGAAACATCCTGTGAATACTGTGCAGTATCCAAGGGGCCAGGCGAGACATCTCAGTGACCGACCAAAGGAGGTTGTGCCTCAGGAGGCACAGGGAGGCCAACTTGAGGGTTGCTAGAAAGCAACCGGGAGAGCGCCAAAATGGCATGACGCAGGTCACCCTGGGAATCCTCGCAGATGCATCGCCTGACGGAGTGTCCTCCCAATGGACCCTTCTGGTAGAAGAACCCAAATCAGAAGGGACCGGCGCCGAACGTCGATCGGCAGACAGAATAGGGAGACGGTGAGAAGACACCAGAGGATAGTCCTGATTGTGACGCCCAGGGGCAATCACTGACCTTTGCAGAACAGAAGGCCCTGCCTGCAAATCCTCTAAAGAGACCGCCGACATACGTCGATCAGTAGCTGGACCTGGGACACGGTGAGAAGACACTGGAGGATAGTCCCAAGAATGATAGGATCGTGCCATCGCCTTCTGCACGGAAGAAGGCCCCAACTGCCCATCCTCTTGAGACCGATGGCAAGCATCAATTGACATCCAGACTCGGAACACAGTGAGGAATCACCGGAGGAAGGTTCCGAGAGTGACAGCTAACCGGGACTGTCACTGACCTCTGCCGAACAGCAGGCCCTGGATGCCAATGTCCCAACCCCATTCTGCTAGTCGGCGCACTAACAGGGGAAGGAGGAACAATAAACGATTCGCTCGAGGGGCGAGGAATCGCTGCCGAAGCGACCGACTAGGAGCAAACCTAGCCAGATGAGACGGAGCAGACAGCAAACCCACACAGCTTCGCCGCGAAGCCAGGGGAGGCTGAGAGCTCATAGACACACCAGCAGATACAGTCTCGGGCCCCCGAGACTGTATACCATCCCCAGAGGAGATGGAAGAGCCACCATCATACAGAATAGGATCTGTAGTAACAACTTCCTCAGCAACTGTCGACGGCGTAGGAGGCAAATCGGAGAGCGTCACCGAGCTGACCTCGGAGAAGCTCTCTACGAAAACAGATGCCTCAAGAGTGACATCAGAAGACAAAGAGACCATGGTCTCCACATCAGGTATCACCGCACTAGCACCGTCAACAGTTGTGGAGGAACTCGCCACAGAAAAAGACAGATCAGCATCCTGTGTGACAGAGTCACTACGTGCACTCACAGAAATATCTGATAAGGCACGGCTACCCTTACCCCAAAAATGAGGGGTTCTAGCTCTAGACAGAACCACCTTGTTAACAGAAGCCCAGAATTTTGAGGACCAAACCCCACAAATAGCACATGATTGGGCCTGAGTACAATTGTTGCAAGTGACACATTTGGAATGAGAGTCGTTCACATGTTTCACCCGCAAGCAAGAGTAACAAGGAATAGTCTTAGGCATAAAATGAAAATGATATATGAAATCAAGTTTCCCACTGACGGAAAACAGAACAATGGTTGTGTTCACACGTGGGGGCAAAACAAGACTATGTGTGAAAAAGCAAGCAAAAAATATCAAAAATATGAAATGGTGATAATTTAGAAGCTTGAAAAGGATACAATCCACTTGCACATAATCAGATGAAGATAGCACATACAAATAAGTTGTTCACGAAGATAACAGCTAAAAAATAGCATGAGTCACAAAAATTTCCGTCCAGGACAATGGCGGAAATAAAAGGAATTGATGTCACGGTTGTTGCGTATGCGCTCGGTAAATGCAAGTGGTGTGCAGAGAGAGTACCTGTAATTTCGAGCGCCAGTCTCGCTCGACCCTTTTTCGATCTTTTTCATGCTTTTGCACTCTATTACTTTTCCAACTTGTTTGGAAAAGTTTCTTAAAAGCTTGAGTTAGTTCCGAAGTATGGCTTGCACTTACGTTACAGCCAATTGTAAACAATTGTGAGTAGGTTGAAAAAAAATGAGTCTATCACGAGTTCATTATTCGAGTGAAGGCCCAGGGTGCTAGATTCAGACCAAAGCACATCGCTCGGAACTGATAAATGACTCCTAGGACAGCAAAGCGAAGGTACTTTCTGAACGCCGGATGTACCATGACGTGAAAGTATGCATCCTTGAGATCTATGCTCGCAGCATAATTGTTCACTCGAATGCTCACTCTCACCGATCGAATGGTCTCCATATAAAATTTCGGAGCCACGATCAGCTTGTTTATCCAGCTTAGATCTATAACTGGACTGAACGAGCCGTCTGGTTTTGGTACCAGGAATAGGTGACTGTAGAAACCGGGAGATTCCTAGTTTTCTACGACCTGTATTGCGTTCTTCTCCAGAAGAGATTGCACCTCTGATAGAAGCGAATCTCTCTTCCGAAGGTTTGACGGAAGCTGAGTGGACTTCGTGTTAACGGAGGTTTTTCCCTGAAGGACAGCTTTAGATCTTCCGAAATAACCCCCTGAACCCATCGGTCGTCCGTAACTGACAACCAATTGGTTAAGAATCTTGACAGCCTTCCGCCCACTGGAGTGCAATAGAGGTTCTGACCATCACCTCCTGGACCTGCAAGACTTGGGGGAGGAGAAACTACATCCTCCCCGACCCGCACCTCGACCAGTCGACCTAGGGGCATCTGACCGGTTGTTTCAGCCAGCATTACGTCCCCTACCAGAGTCGCTACTCTGACAGTCTCTAGAGTAAGACATAGAGGTTTTCTTAGAACCTCTGTAGGAACTTCCCTTGGACATACTCGCCCCAGAAGTCCCTGACTTACTCCTCTCTGCTGAGTCTGGCTTTTTCGAAACGGACTTAAAGAGCAGAGAATCCGAAGCTTTCTTAGTAATCTTAGATTAGCGAAAGCTTACCAAGAGAAGCTCTCCTGAAACAGGAGCGACTCGAAGAGAGTTTTTCACCTTAGAATCCACTCTTGTGGATGAAGCCAGGGCAGAATCACGTCTGACTAACTCCAAATTTGCCACTGAAAGGATAGAGTTATACGTGGAATATGCTACTGCCCTCGAAAGAACTCTCAAGGAAGTTTGAACATCGTGGAATTCTTTTCCATGTGATAACGCTCTGGTAATGTGATCTGCATAAGATAAGGCGTCTAAACTGGCTCTGTTAGATTGTCGTCTCCAACGTACTGGAGAGAATCGACATAGATGCCGGCAAAGACAACTCCAAATCTTCTGCCTGGTCGTCTAAATGCAGAGGAACTCTTGGAACGGCCTGTCCTGCCGTTTCAAATTTATTTCTACTGTTGATGTATGGCATATATAGAGCAAGAGACGATAAGAAACTGGATCTGCCAGTCTTAGAAGCTAGCTTGAAAATAGCGTCATTCAGCAATTCAAATGTCCCTGAGACATTTCTGGACTGGGACGGAAACTCAGCGCGACGTCCTTAGCCCGCCCGAAAAAGTCTGTGTCCAGTGATGCTATCAATCTCTTATCTGGTATCGCAGCTCTCTGGTCCTGAGGAACAACTTCTGGAAGGTGTTGCCGGATGAAATCTACAACCACCTTATGTTGTTCTAGAAGGGAAAATTCCAGCTCCGCTGATTCCCTTTCACCAACCGACTGGACCAAATGTGAATCTCGGTCGTTTCTTTCTGACACTGCAGGGGAGGGTACCGACTCAACTTCCTCAGACAGTTCCTGATCTGAAAGAGTTTCTGAAGGTTGCTGGGATGCTGCGATAAGTTGCGCTATCTGCGATAGCAAGTCCGTCACGGAGGCCTGTGGAGCTGCGGTCTTACGTTGTTTAGCCGCTGAAAGCTCCTGGGACGGTACCTCTTGCATAATTCTTTTATGCGAGCGTCCCGACTGGTAAGGCCTCGTGTCCTTGGCTATCAGATGGAGTGACCTGTTCAATGTGGAATCCCTGGTCGGCGAAGCAGGCTGGATATCTGTGGTCACATAGCCAAGGTGCGGTCGTGTGTGCTGACGTGTGGATGAGGAAGCCAGTAGACTAGCCACGCCCGGCTGTCTATGCGACAGAGCATCCCGAGCAGGAGGAGTGGACGTATGCTCCGACTGACGAACTTTACATACAACAACATCTGGCCCCAGATGTTGTTGTAAGAGAGAGAGACCACTCTCGCTCGAGGTCCGGGCAGACCTGAACGAGCTAGCTACCGGACTGTCTGGCTTCCTCCATTCCATATTCCGATCTGTCATCGCCAGGTGTGTGTGATTCGAGTTTATAGTGCTCGCAACACCCCTTTTCCTCTCCTGGACCACAACGGACGAACCCGGCATCACATCACTCACTTTACGAGTGATAGCTTCACCGGGCGAGCTAGCTGGCGACAAGGTCGTCAATCCTACTAAGGATCTAGGCACTTGTCGTATTTCGTTGAGCACTTTTGCCGCTAGCTCTTCATTTGATTACGACGACGGTAGCACACTTCCTGAAGACATCACGGAAACATCACCCTGTTCTTGTTCCTCTGAAAAAGAGACTGAAAAACTAGAGTGACCCCGTGGCGAGAGGACTGGC
Organism: Pictodentalium vernedei; assembly: GCA_031216915.1. NCBI lineage: Eukaryota > Metazoa > Mollusca > Scaphopoda > Dentaliida > Dentaliidae > Pictodentalium > Pictodentalium vernedei. The sequence continues at coordinate 301,548,864 of CM062292.1, read as the reverse complement.
ATGGACCTCTCACCATTAACAATATACCGTGACACACGTCTCCAACATTTGTCATCCCAATTGGCACACACTGAGCAAGAATTAGTGCGAGTACATTGACTACAGCAAATACAATGAACCTGAGAATCAGAGGAAGACTTCCTCGATTTACAATTTGAACAACATTTTTTCTAGAGATGAGCCGATTAGTAAAATGCCCCATCAGACGAATGCCGATTATTTTAGACAACAATCGGCCGATACCGAATGCCGATGTCAGATGGTTTCTTTATTATTCAAGCTGACTGCAGAAACTGGGTGATTTACCTTAATCAGAATCCCCATCAACCCGGAAGATAACACACTTTTACCATACTGACTCGTGTCGAAGCCCATACTCGTGTCGAAGCCCACCCCCCCGCTTTTTCAGATTTGTGAACCAGGGTGCCTTACTCGAGTCACAGTCCACCCCCCAAGTTTCAAATTGGACGAAAGTTGTTTGAGACAAGACGTCAAATTTACAGGCATCAAATGGAAAAATAGCTTGACTTGTTGCAACACTGTACTTACCAAATAGAACTGCAATACTGTATTATGTATATTTTTTGGAGTTGAGATTTTTGTGTTGTTAAATTCGTCTTTTGTGTAATACATCATGTCTGTGTTCAGTGTAATAAGTCTTCATTAAAATATTATCCCAAGCAAAACTGACTTGTTTATTTTTTTGTCGACCTCGTTTTTGGAAGCTGTCACTTGTTTCAAATGAGAGTGCAGGCTGCTGTCAATAGTTGTCTGAAACACGCGCACAACATATAGTTTTTACAGTTTTCACAGTGGTCGAATATCATCAGAAAGATACTGATTGAACACTGCCACTTTCAAGCGGGGCACAACTCATTGTAAAAGAACACTGCCACGTTCGAGCGTGTGCATCTCATTGTGAAAAACAGGTATTCAGAAATTAATGAGAAAGTGGTAATTAAAAATAAAAAATAATTACAACTCTGGTATTTGAGAATTTTTTAACAATATAACCAGGAATATGATTTATGACATATTGGTTCAATAAATCATGCTCATTTATCATTTCATCATGCTCTGCAACATGTGAAGTTATGACTTTCAGTGTAAAATCAAATTTTCAAATTTGCCAAGGGAGGCAACTATTTTGTTATTCATATTCCGCTGTGTAAATTTTATCTGGTCTTCATATGAAGAATTTTTTTATTGATTTTGTGTGAAGCTTTATTTTGTTTTACGCATAATAAAATGTACATATTAAAAAAAACAGCTATTTTTAAACAGACTATGTTTGCCTGTTTTCAAGGGGGTGGTTTGCAGTGTTGATTGTCAACTTACGTCCATTTCTGGCTTCGAGAGTAAAAAAAAAATGAAAACACCACATGGTTTTCTGCTTGTTTTATTCATTAAATTGAGGATTAAAACCCGAAATCTGAACTGTATGTACAAGATAATTATGAGAATTTTTAAAGCAAATTCTATAAAATTGGTAGGTGGTTTCCAAAGAAACCTAACATACCCAGTGGATACTTACTTGTCTTATATCGACAATTTCCAACGCATCCCAACGCGACTTGCAAGCACTAAGCCCCCCCCCCCCCCCCCCCCCACCTTCCCATCACCACCACTTTGCAATTTATCCACTGCAAGCACCTCCTGGGCTTCGACACGAGTCAGTACGGTAATACTCACTTAAATAAATTAAATAACAGACATCAAAGGGTTAATTTTATGTCAATGAAGCACCATCAGTGCAGAATATTTTCGATTTAAAATAAACAGCTAACAACTGAGTCGAGAACTCATCACGTGCATCGTCACGGTAAATTGTGTTCTGAACCTTTGATGCGGTTTACATCAACAATGGAAACAATTCATTTCAAAGTCGGGTCTTTGCCGAATCGCCCCCTACACAGGCTTTGAAGTCGACTATCAGTTATTTGGAAGAAAATGTTTAGTGAAAATCAAAAGCCGTTGTTGGAACCACACGTTTTAAAGTAGGAGTTTCTTTTTGGTAAACCCATATATGGGATTGTGTCACACGAGTTATGACGTTGCACTGCATTATCTATTTTTATCATGTGCTCCACACAATTCAACATGAGAAAAATTCAGTGGCTGCTTCGTGTTGATAAATCCCACCCCGAATGGCCCGATATTAAACTTTTTGCACCCAAACCTTTCACAATTAACATGGATTACTAATATGGAGAAATTATCTGTCCAATATATATTTAATGAGACGATGAGCGTGGTTGAAAGAAATATTGCAACATTTTGCAGAATGAAGTACAGTTTGGGCAGTGAAGAGTGTCCGTATTCACATGACGGATAAAAAACAACTCGGTACACAGTTACACAATCAAAATCTTTAATATAATATTCTGCCCTTTTATTCACGAACCATCATTTACATGGTATCAGTAACAGACGAGTTACGTACCGATCGCTTGCCACTGGTTGTCCCATGAAGTGGAAGAAAGTTCATCAATAACACTTTCTCTTTCACTGAGTTTCAGAAAATCGGCGAGGGCCGATGTTTAATCATGAGTGCCGATGGTGAACCGATGGGTGCTTATCGGCCGAGTGCCAATGTTACACCGATTAATCGTCTCATCTCTAATTTTTTCATATTTAAAAAATATTAAACAGCCGTAGTACTGTCAGTAACCCTTGAAAATACAAAAATACATAATAATAATATAATCCATTACAAAAATTTCGAAAAATAATTCAAAAGAAAAAGTTTTTGAAAAAATTTTGAGATGAGCTTAAGTTCCCAAATGGATCCCAAAAAAGCCTAAGTGTGGACAAAAATTTTAAAACATATCTAAAAATTAATGTTACACTTACGGACAATATTAATGTATCTGGCTATGAACAAAACCTAAGAGAAGACAAGGAATCACTTGTCAGAAGTTACCGTTGTCAATGTAAACAAAAGTGAATAAAAACCGGAAACAAGACTCCAGGCACTGAAAATATAGCCCGAAATCAGTAACCAATTTAAAACACTATCGGATGTAAAACAGAAACTTCCACAGAAGAAACTGCAGTACATCGGATGGTAGATGCATGACCAAAACGCCTAAACACCCCTAGGGTGAGGACGTAACCATGGGGAGAAACAGAATAAACATTCTGTGACAATCCTAAAACTCCCAAGAAATTTCAATAAAAAAATTTCAAAAATTATGCCAAAAGCATGGGAGATTAGCTAGGGGGAATCAAGGAAAGGAAGAGAGGAAACACTGAACAAACAGTGCAGATTTCAAAGCAAGAATGAAAAACATCAGGCCCATGCCCTGAAATTAGGGAACATGAAATAATTTTACATAAAACTTCAAAAATTTATAGTAATTTATATATTTTTTATACTTACCAATGACCCAGACATAGCTGGTGCTAACTCTTAAAAATATAGGGCCAAACACAAATTTTGCCCCCCAATCCCCAAAATTTGCATCTAAAACCAAAGAAAATCATGTCCTGAATGGCCCTCCATACTTCACCTCTACTGCGCAAACGCAGTGTCAAGGACATCCCGAAATTGGCGCCATTAATCATTCTTACCATCAGTGCCTGGTAAGCGCTATGTCCTCAGCGGGGAGGTATGAGTTCCCAACTCCTGGGAGGGCCATCCCCGTCTGGGTCATTGGTAAGTATAAAAAATATATAAATTACTATAAATTTTTTAAGATTTTTATACTGTACCAATGACCCAGACATAGCTGAATAGTAAAAAGGCTGGAGGGCCCAGGACATAGAGGAAAATCCAATAAGCTCAACTATATAAAATAGAGTCATCTCCTGGAGGAGAAAAGAAGAAATAGGCTTCACGTGTATCTTTCTTATTTATGATAAATTAGAAAGACACAATACCTTCTATAATTGAGCATCATAACATCCATGTTCTCTATTAATATCCAGTATAATTCTTATACTAATTATTTTTAAAGTAAGCCAATAAATAAAGTTAGTCCAAAGAATTGAGACTCTTTTTACTCTTTTAAAAGTGTCCGAGGATAGTATAATAACACCCGTTTGACACGTGACATATTCAAATGCTATACTTTAAAACTATGACATGAATGAATTTTAAAACATAACTTTTACTTAAGAAACCATCCCAGTAACAGCTCAGAATTACTGACTCCGGAGGAGGTATCCCCTTGTTTTCATAATAAAACAGGTGACCCAAGGGAACACCCTCCCCCCCCCCCCCCCCCCCCCCCTTTTTCTTGCCCTGGGTCAAATAGCCAAGAGCGAAGAGGGCAGCAGGACGGAGTCACTGCCGGAACATAAAGCCTACATAGCTATAGTTGCAATTGTTAAGTGATCGACATTCTGAGCAGCTGATAATGGACCTAAATAATGCAGGTCTCCAGAAATGGATACAATATTTCTGAGATAAAAATTCGTGAATGTGGATGGCTGAGACCAATATGCAGCCTACTTTAAACTATAATAGCAATACTATATGTCAGCCCAAGATGTAGAAGAGCTCTTACTTCATGAGCCGAAATCTTAAGCACAGACTGCTGAGTTAAGGATAGATTATCCTAAGCAGTACCGATAGTTAACTGAATGCATTAAGTAATAGAATGGACCGTAATGACCTTTCTATTAGGCATCAGAGCCAGAAGAAGCTTTACGTCCTACTGATAAACTGAGATCTGTTAATAAATACATAAAGGTCTATCCGGACAGAGTAAAGGCCTATGCCCGCTCGAAGACGGAAGGACTTTAAAAACAATAGGTTCCGGATATCATTAGGAGCCTGATTCTTAACCAAAAATACAACATTAGTAGTAAAGGTAATAGAGTTTCCGATACTACGAAAGTGAGAATCGTCCACCGATAATGCATGAAGCTCACTGACTCTTCAGCAGAAGAGAAGACTAAGAGAATTGCTGCCTTAAAAGGCCAGAATTTGAAACTACTGTCTCAAGGGGTTCAAATGGGTGCTTTAGTTAATAAGAACCCAAGCTAAATTCCGAATAGGAATTAATCTAACGATTCTAGGTCTCTTATCGAAAAGTTTCAAACTAACTTAGATAAAGAGACATTAGGCTCAATTGTAAACTATCATGGTGTGCATAGGTATCAGATAACATAGACCTATAACCTTTAAAAGTAACTGGCTGCAGATGATCTCGTTAAACAAGTATACTAGAAAGTTGCAATGTCTGGTATGGAGGGATCAAAAATATCAACATAAAGATCCCTACACCAACGACGGAAGACCCTCCACTTTAGCCGCATAGTATAGCGAAGAGGAGGTCCTTCTACAGTTAGGAATCGCATCCACTGCTCGTCCTGTACAATGCTTGCCATGCAAGAAGTACCGCACAACGGAATACGTGAAGGTTGAGACCTTGCGGGTTGTGATAAGAGTTGACACGATTTCCCCAGCGAAAAAAGATCCTCTCGTGGAGGAAGTTTCCGCGGTAAGTCCCACAGCAGACGTCTAAGTAAATTTATCCACCGTCTCTGTGGCGACAGAGATGCTACCAACAGAATTGTATTGTGAATGAATAATCCTAGCAATACTTGCTAAATCAACAGCGCTGGAGGATATGCATATCCTATCATCGCGTCCTACTAGATCGATAGAGCGTTAACTACATATGCTCGGAGATCCGGACACGGTGACACATACGTCTACAATTGATTGGAGAGTTGTGTCGCAAATAATTTTATCACTGGGCGCTCCCATTAATAGCAAATCTGATTGAATACCTGTTTGTTGAGAGTCCATTCCGACGGCAACAAACGACCCTTACGTGAAAGGGAGTCTGCTAATACGATCCGACGACCGAGAAAATGACGAACCGAAACAGAACTTGGTGTTCTATAACAAACAGAAGGATTCTTTCCGTTAAAATCAATAACGGAACCGAATGAGTGCCTCCCTGGTTCCAGATATACGCAACTACTGTCGTATTATCGGACAGGACTGAACATGCGTTTCTGAATAAAATTCATCCAATGACGTAGTGCAAGCCAACATAATATTCTTCCTTGGAAGTTAAGAGGTTGCCTAAAAACTGCAGAACCCAAAAACCCTGGCACTTTGAATCCGTTGGGATCAAAATTATGTCCCAACCTGTTTGACTGGCATCCGTCATAATCGAAAAACTCGGATCCGGCAACTACAGTGGAACTCTCTGAGTCAACCACCGAGTGTTTGCCCACGTCTGAATCTCTTGTTACACTTGATAGACAAGAGAACGTGTATATCGAGCAATTCAAGATTGCTGAAAGGTTGCCGTCGAAAAGAAGCTTCTCCGAGACTTAAGCGACTCTGAGAGAGTTCTTCACCTTACTATCCACGCGCGTGGATGTAGCTAGGGCTGCATCACGTCTAACCAACTCCAGGTTGCCACTGAAGGGCGGAGTTATACGTGGAAAAACTACTGCCCCTGAAAGAAATCTCATTGAGGATCATATCCTGGAATTCTTTCTCTTGAAGACGTAATGATAACGTCTCAGTAAGGTGGTGTATGTATGATAAAGCGTCTAAGTTAAGTCTATTATACATCACTGTCGTTTCCAACATCGTGGTTGGAATTGACATAGACGGCGAAAAAGATAATTCCCAGTCTTCAGCCTCGCCGTCTTAGATGCAAAGGAACTCTCGGTAAGCGCAGTTCTGCCAATAAAAAATTATTTTCCTAGAATTTGCGAAAGGCAGAATAGAGCATTGCGGACAAGAAACTAGACTAGCATGTTGATAGCAAGCTTATATATAGCGTCGTTCAATAACTCGAAAGTTCTAAAGACATAATTGGACTGCGTCGGCAACTCAGGGACAATGTCCCTGAACCGATCCAAAACTCCGTGTCCAATGACGCTATTAGTCTCTTATCCAGCATCGCAGCAATGTAGTCCGATGGAACAACCTCTAGAAGATAATGCCGGAAGAAATGTATGGCAGCTTCTGTTGTTCCGAAAGGGAAAGCTCGAAATCGTCCGAATCCCTTTCGCCATCCTGTCGGACCCTATGAAGTGTTCGGTCGTCCGTACCTGATGCAACAGTGGAGCGCACCGACCCAGCGCCGTCGGATTATTCCTGATCCGACCGAGAATCTGTCGTTTGCTGGGATGCTACGATAAGCTGTGCTATTTGGATAGCCCGTCCATCACTGAGGCCTGTGGAGAAGCGGTCTTACGATGCATTGCCGCTGGAAGCTCCGTGTTCGTTACCCCGTGCATACTTCTATTATGCGAGCAACCGGAGTGTGCAGGCCTCGTGTCCCTTGGCTACCGGATGGCGTAACCTGTTCGCCATGGAATCACTGAATGACGAAGCTGGCCGGATATTCGAGGTCACGTAGCCAATGTGTGGTCGTGTGCGCTGCTGTGAGGATGAGGAAGCATTATCGACAGTCACTCGGACTGTCTATATAACGGAGCGCCCCGAGCGGCGGACATACGCTCCGAATGAGAAATGTCTGTACCACAACATCCGGTCCCATATGTTGTTGCACGAGAGAGGGACCTCTCTCGCTCGCCGCCCGGACGGACCGGACGAGCTAGAAACCGGACTAACAGGCTTCCTCCGATCTCTCCTCTAATCTGTCGCCACTGGGTGTGTACTAAAGTCTATTATAGTGCTCGCATCACCCAAATCTTCCTAGACCGCAGCGGACGAACCCGACTGCCGAACCATTCAATGAATGGACGCTACACCGGGTGAGCTAGCGAATGTCAACTCCGTCGATCCTACTAGGGACCTCTTAGGCGATTGACGTAATCCATGAGCACTAATTGCCGCTAGCTCTTCATTAACTATGATGACAGAGGCACACTTTTGAAAGACATCTCAGTAATTTTGCGAACAAGAAACCAGACATGCTTGTAAATAGCAAGCATATAAAAAATATATATAGCGTCGTTCAATAAATCGAAAGTATCTGAGACATTATTGGACTGTGTCGGAACTGAGGGACGATGTCCCTGAACCGAACCAAAAATTTCTAAGTCCACCGACGCTATCAGTTTCTTATCCGGTATCGCAGCATTCTGGTCCGACGAAGAACCTCTAGAAGATGAAGTCGGATGACATATACAGCAGCTTATGTTGTTCCGAAAGGGAAAGCTTGAAAACCTCCGAATCCCTTTCGGCATCCCGTCGGACCGTATGAAATTTTTGGACGTCCGCACCTGATGCTTCCGCGGAGCGTCCCGACCCAGCGTCGTCGGATATTACATTATGCGACAGAGATTCTGTCGTTGCTGGGATGCTGCGATAAGTTGTGCTATTTGGGATAGCACGTCCGTCACCGAGGCCTGTGCAGAAGCGGTCTTACGATGCTTTGCCGCTGGAAGCTCCGTGTACGTTGACTCCCGCATACTTTCTTATGCGAACGTCCAGAGTCTCCAGGCCTCATGTCCCTGGCTATCGGATGGCATGACCTGGTCACCGAGGATTCTCTGATTGGCGAAGTTGACTGGATATCGGAGGTCACGTAGCCAAGGTGCGGTCGTGTGCGCTGCCATGAGAATGAGGAAGCCTTATTGACAGTCTCTCCGGACTGTCTATATAACGGAGCGTCCCGAGCGGCGGACATATGCTCCGAAAGCGAGACATTTTGTACCACAACATCTGGGGCCAGATGTTGATGTACGAGAGAGGGGCCTCTCTCGCTCGCAGCCCGGATGGGCCTGGACGAGCTATGAACCGGACTAAAAGGCTTCCTCCGTTCTCCCCTCTAATCCGCCGTCACTGGGTGTGCACCTGGTTATTTTATAGTGCTTGCATCACCCAAAACTCCTTTCTAGACCACAACGGACGAACCCGGCTGCCGAACCATTCGATGAATGGACGCTACACCGGGTGAGTTAGTGGACCTACTAGGGTCCTCTTAGGCAATTGACGTATTACATGAGCACTTTTCCGCTAGCTCTTCATTAATTGTGACGATGGAGGCACACTTTTGGAAGACATCATGGATACATCACCCTGATCATGATTGTCTGAAATAGAGATTGATAAAGTAGAGTGACCCTGCGGGGAAAGGACTGGAATGGCCAATTCCCCACTAACATACCGTGACACACGCTTCCCATGTTGTCATCGAAATTAACACATACAGAACAGGAGTTAGTGCGAGTACACTGACTACATTATACAATGATTATGAAAGTCAGAGGAAGATTTCCTCTTATTACAATTGAACAATATCCTTTCATTGTGAAAAGAAACAGTCCTAGTACTCGCACCAACCCCTGACAATCAAAATACATAATAACAAGATCCATTAACATAGAAAAAATAATTGAATCAAAAAATTTTGAAAAAATATTTTTTCAGAACAGCCCAAGTTTCTGAAAAGTAACGTTGAGCCCCAATGGATCCCAAGCCTAAGTGTGGACAAAAATTCTAAAAATATTTTAAACAATTTATGCAACACTTACGAACAATAATAATGTATCTAGATATGATTAAAATAACATCAAGATATTATTTTCAAGAAATCCCCCCTCACACAGAGGGCTGTTGGAAATGTAAACAGTAAGTGTAAAAACACCAGATCAAGACTCCAGGCACCCTGGCCCGAAATCAGTTACCAATAATACACTATCTGATGCAAAACAGAGACTTCCAGGGAAGAAACTGCAGAACATCAGATGGTAGATGCAGAACACTACGCCTAACCACCCATAGGTGAAGACGTAAACATGGGGAAAAAAACAGAATTCATTCTGTTATCCAGCCAAAACTCCCTAGAAATTTTAGTAATAATATTACAGAAAATATGCCAAAAGCATGGGAGAATAGCAAGAGGGGACTTAAAGGAAAGGGAGAGAGGAAAACACTGAACAAGCAGTGTAACTTAATAACAAGAATGACCACAACAGGCTGTTGCCTCGAAAATAGGTAACTTAACATAATTTCATTAAAAATTTTTAAGTTACAGCCCTGATTATTTTCTGTCACTCATTTTTCCTCTCCTCCTTCTATATCCTCCTTAGAATCACCATTTCACTAATATTTATGTGTCTGGCATCATTTAAACTGAGATTTACAAGCACAAAGATCAGTCAGATGTTAACTGATGAAGGGCCAAACAAAGAATGATTAATGGCGCCAATTTCGGGACGTCCTTGACACTGCGCATGTGCAGTAGAGGTGAAGTATGGAGGGCCATTCAGGACATGATTTCTTTGGTTTTAGATGCAAATTTTGGGGATTGGGGGGCAAAATTTGTGTTTGGCCCTATATTTTTAAGAGTTAGCACCAGCTATGTCTGGGTCATTGGTACAGTATAAAAATATTATAAGTTACAGCCCTGAACACATCCTTCCACTGTTTCTTCCTCTTATCCTCTTATTTCATCCTTGGATCTACCATTTCCTTCATGATTTTGTGTCTGGCATCATTTTAACTGAGATTATAAGCACAGATATCAGTGAGATGTTAGTGATTGAAGGGCCAAACAAAGAATGAAAATTTGGCGCCAATTTCGGTACTTCCTTGACACTGCGCATGTGCAGTGGACAAAAGTATGGAGGACCATATAGGACATTGATTTTTTGGATTTTGATGCAAATTTTGGGGATTGGAGGGGGGGGGGGGCAAAATTTGTGTTTGGCCCTGGATATTATTGAGTTAGAATCAGCTAAGTTTGGGTCATTGGTACAGTATAAAAATATTTCTTTTTTCTTTTGCTGAATTAATAAACTACGCGCAAGATGCTGAAGATTCGTTAGGTAAAGGGAGATTGCTTTATAACATGTACATAAAGTCAAATTTGTACAGATGATATTGGGATCATCTGGGGTTTTTTTTTTTTGAAAGTTATATTTAATTAACAAGGTTATTCAATTAAAAGATATCCTATCACGTGGATTCCACTGTATTGGTAAGACACTCCAACAGAAGATGTGAAGAAGTTCAATGTTAGAAGAAACTTGTCAGAGAGGGAAGTTATCTCCCCACAATGAATGGTAATTGACAGAACTACTGATATCTTCTGACAAAAGGTTATTATGAGAAAGATAAGAATATTGTTTTTGGCTCGACTCACTCATTTATACTGTTCTTGGTCAGTGAAGGAAATACAACATAAAAGTATTTGCATGCACTGCAATCAATAATCAAGTCTGAGAGCACTGCACGTACAACATATACTAAATATACAATACATGTACTACAGCAAATACATGTAGAGCTGTTGTCTTGATACTTGGTTTAGAGTGGTAAGGTGTTGGTGATTTGAATATCAATGATGAAATTTTGCTAGTGCTTTTTATGTTTTATCTCTTTACCTCACATTAACTGCTATAACCAGAGAGTGTTATTCACAAAACTTGGAATTCAAATTTTATTATTCTGTTAAATTTTGCCTCAAAAGTTAAAAAATTTATAGTAATTTCTATATTTTTTATACTTACCAATGACCCAGACATAGCTGGTGCTAACTCTTAAAATATAGGGCCAAACACAAATTTTGCCCCCCAATCCCCAAAATTTGCATCTAAAACCAAAGAAAACATGTCCTGAATGGCCCTCCACACTTCACCTCTACCTCGCATGCGCAGTGTCAAGGACGTTCCAAAATTGGCGCCATTAATCATTCTAATAACCAGTGCCTGGTAAGCGCTATGTACTCAGCGGGGAGGCAAGAGTTCCCAACTCCTGGGAGGGCCATCCCCGTCTGGGTCATTGGTAAGTATAAAAAATATAGAAATTACTATAAATTTTTTAACATTTTTATACTGTACCAATGACCCAGACATAGCTGAATAGTAAAAAGGCTGGAGGGCCAAGGACATAGAGCAAGATGGAATACGCTCAATAATATAAAATAGAGTCATCCCCTCTAGGAAAAAAGAAGTAATAGGCCTTACATGTATCTTTCTTATTTATGATAAATTAGAAAGATACAACACCTTCCAAAATTGAGCATGATACATCCATGTACTCTATTAATATCCAATATAATCCTTATACTAATAATTTTTAAAGTAAGCCAATAAATAAAGTAAGTCTAGAGAATAGAGACTCTTATACTCCTTAAAAGTGTCTGAGGATTGCATAAACATGTCCGTTGACACGTGCTATTTTCAAAAGCTATACTTTAAAAACTAAGACTTGAATGAATTTTTAAAACATAAACTTCTCACTAAACAACCATCCCAATAACAGCTCAGAATTACTAACTCCGGAGGAGGTATCCCCTTGTTTTCATAGTAAAACAGGTGACCCAAGGGAACACCCTCCCCCCCCCCCCCCCTTTTTCTTGCCCTGGGTCAAATAGCCCAGAGCGAAGAGGGCAGCAGAACGGAGTCACTGCCGAAACAGACAGCCTACCTAGCTATAGTAGCAACAGTTAAGTGAATGACATTCTGAGCAGTAGATAATAGACCTAACAATAGAGGCCTCCAGAAATGGACTTGATATTTCTGAGATAAAAATTCATGAATGTGGATGGCTGAGCGCAATGAGCAGCCTTCAAAAATCTATAATAGCGACACTATTAATGTAAGCCCAAGATGTAGAAGAACTCTTACTTCATGAGCCGAAATCTTAAGCACAACTGCTGAGTCAATGATATACCATAAGCAGTACCGATAGTTAATTGAATCCATTAGCAATAGAATGGAGCGTAACGTCCTTCTATTAGGCATCAAAGACAGAAGAAGCTTACGCCTGTAGTAATAAACAGATATCCGTTTATAAATACATAAACTCTAACCGGACAGAGTAAAGGCCTATGCCCGTACGAAGACGGAAGGACCTTAATAACAATAGGTTCCGGATATTAGGAGCCTAACTCTTATGCAAAAATCCAACCTAAATAGTAAAGAAAGTAGTGATTCCGAAACTACGAAAGTGAAAATCATCCATCGATAGTGGATGAAACTCACTGACTCTTCAGTAAAAGAGAAGCCAACAGAATTACTGTCTAAAAGGTCAGAATTTGAAAACTACTGTTTCCAGAGGCTCAAATGATTACTTAGCTAAATAAGAACCGAAGTTAAATTCCATATAGGAATTTAATCTAAAGATTCTAAGTCTATTTATCAAAAAGTTACTAACTGACTTAGATAAAGAGACATAAGACTCAATTGTAAACTATCATAGAGTGCATAGGTATGAGGTAACATAAACCTATAACCTTAATAATAACAGGCTGCAGTAGATCTTGTCAAACAAGTATACTAAAAAGTTGCAATGAGTCGTATGGAGGGATCAACAATATGAACATAGTGATCCCTACACCAACGACGGAAGAGCCTCCACTTTAGCCGCATAGAATAGCAAAGAAGAGGATCTCCTATAGTAAGAAATCGCGTCCAAAGCTCATCCAGTACAATGCTTACAATGCAATACGGACCACACAACGGAATACGTGAAGGTTGCGACCTTGCGGGTTGTGATAAAGATGACACGACTTACCCAGCGAAAAAAGATCCTCTCATTGAGGAAGATTTCGCGTTAAGTCCCACAGTAGACATCAGAGTAAATTACCCACGGTCTCTGTGAAGATAGAGATGCTATCAACAGAAATGTATTGTGGTTGTTTATCTTAGCAATACCTGCTGAAACAACAGCGCCGAAGGATACGCGTATCCTATTATTCCGTCCTATTAGATCAATAGAGCGTTAACAACATTAGCTCAGAGATCCGGACAAGCCAACACATACGTCTGCAAATGATTAGCAAGCTGTGTCGTAAATAAATTATCATTGGGCGCTCCCATAGATAGCAAATCTGATTGAATACTTGTTTGTTGAGAGTCCATTCTGACGGCAACAAGCGACCCCTAAGTGAACGGGAGTCCGGTAAAACAATCAGACGACCCGGAATATGACGGACCGAAACAGAACTTGGTGTACTATAACCAACAGACGGATTCTTTCCATTAAATTGAATAACGGAAATGAATGAGTGCCTCCCTGGTTCCGGAGATACGCCTTACTGTCGAATTAACGGACAGGATTTGGACATGCGTTTCTGAATAATGTTCATGCAATGACATAAAGCAAGCCTAAAAAACATTATTCCGCGGAAGATAATAGCTTGCTTAGAGACTGCGGAACCCAAAGACACTGGCACTTCGAATCCGTTGGGATCAATATTATATCCCAATCTGTTTGACTGGCAACCGTCATAACTATAACACTCGGATCCGGCAACTGCAGTGGCACTCTCTGAGTCAACCACCGAATGTTTGCCCCAGTCTGAATCTCTTGTAACACTAGATAGACAAGAGAACGTGTAAATCGAGCAATTCATGGATTGCTGAAAGTTGCCGTCGAAGAGAGGCTTCTCCGAGAACGAAGAGACTCTGAGAGAGTTCTTCACCTTACTATCCTCGCGCGTGGATGTAGCTAGGGCTGCGTCATGTCTAACCAACTCCAATCAGCCACTGAAGGGCGGAGTTATACGTGAACAAACTACTGCCCTCAAAAGAAATCACATTGAGAATAATATCCCGTAAATCTTTTCTTGAAGACGTAATGATAACGCCTCAGTAAGGTGGATTACGTATGATAAAGCGTCTAAGTTAAGTCTACTAGACATCATTGTCGTTTCCAACATTGTGGTTGGAAAAGACATAGACGGCGAAAAGGAATATTCCCAGTCTTTAACCACGCCGTCTAGACGCATATGAACTCTCGGTATGCCCTGTTCTGCCAAAATAAATTATTCGTATAAATGATAAAACGGCAGAAATGAGCATTGCGGACAAGAAACTAAACTATCATGCTTGGTAGCAGGCTTATATGCATATATAGCGTCGAAAAATAAAACACATGTTGTAATGACATTATTGGACTGTGTCGGTAAGTCAGGAACAATGTCCCTGAACCGATCCAAAATTCCATGTCCAATGACGCTATAAGTCTCTTATCCAACATCGCAGCAATGTAGTCCGAAATAACAATCACTGGAAGATAATGCCAAAAGATATGAATGGCAGCTTCCGATGCTACGAAAGGGAAAACTCGAAATCTTTCGAATCCCTTTCGCCATCCTGTCGGACCCTATAAAGCGTTCGGTCGTCCGTACCTGATGCAACCGCGGACCGCACCGACCCAACGCCGTCAGATAATTCCTGATTCGAGTAAGAAACTGTCGATTGCTGGGATGCTGCGAAACAACTGTGCTAACTCGGATAGCACGTCCGTCACTGAGGCCTGAGGAGAAGCGGTCCTACAATGCATTGCCGCTGGAAGCTCCGTGATCGTTACCCCGTGCATACTACCAATATGCGAGCGAACGGAGTGTATAGGCCTCGTGTCCCTTGGCTACCGGATGGCGTGACCTATTCGCCGTGGAATCACTGAATGACGAAACTGATCGGATACTCGAGGTCACGTAGCCAATGTGCGGTCGTGTGCCCTGCTGTGAGGATGAGGAAGCATTATCGACAGTCTCTCGGACTGTCAATATAACGGAGCGTCCCGACCGACAGACATATGCTCCTAATGTAAAATATCTGAACCACAACATGCGGTCCCCTATGTTGTTGGACGAGAGAGGGACCTCTCTCGCTCACAGCCCGGACGGACCTGGACAAGCCAGGAACCGGACTAACAGGCTTCCTCCGATCTGTCCTCAATCTGTCATCACTGGGTGAGTACTAAAGTAATTATAGTGCTCGCATCACCCAAATCTCCTTCCTAGACCGCAACGGACGAACCCGGCAGCTGAACCATTCGATGAATGCACGCTACACCGGGTGAGCTAGCGAATGTCACTCCGTCGATCCTACAAGGGATCTCTTAGGCGATAGACATATTCCATGAGCACTTATTGCCGCTAGCTCTTCATTAACTATGACGACAGAGGCACACTTTTGAAAGACATCTCCGTAACTTTGCGAACAAGAAACCAGAAATGCTTGGTAATAGCAAGCATATAATAATAATATATATAGCGTCGTTCAATAATTCGAAAGTTTGTGTGACATTATTGGACTATGTCGGAACTGAGGGACGATGTCCCTGAACCGAACCAAAAATTTCTAAGTCCACCGACGCTATCAGTTTCTTATCCGGCATCGCAGCATTCTGGTCCGACGAAGAAGTTGTAGAAGATCAAGTCAGATGACATACACAACTACACAACAGCATATGTTGTTCCGAAAGGGAAAGCTCGAAATCCTCCAAATCCCTTTCGGTATCCCGTCGGACCGGATGAAATTTTCAGACGTCCGTACCCACTTCCGCGGAGCGTCCCGACCCAGCATCGTCGGATAAAAAATATGCGACAGATTCAGTTGATGCTGGGATGCTGCGATAAACTGTGCTATTTAGGAAAGCATGTCCGTTCCTGAGGCCTGTGCAGTAGCGGTCTTACGATGCATTGCCGCCGGAAGCTCCGTGTACGTTGACTCCCGCACACTTTCCTATGCGAACGTCCGGAGTCTGCAGGCCTCGTGTCCCTGGCTACCGGATGGTGTGACCTGGTCGCCGATGATTCTCTGACTGGCGAAGCTGACTGGATATCCGAGGTCACGTAGCCAAGAGCGGTCGTGTGCGCTACCATGAGAATGAGGAAGCCTTATTGACAGTCTACTCCGGACTGACTATATGTCGGAGCGTCCCGAGCAACGGACGTATGCTCCGAATGCAAAACATTTTGTACCACAACATCTGGGGCCAGATGTTGTTGTACGAGAGAGGGGCCTCTCTCGCTCGCCGTCCGGATGGACCAGAACGAGCTATGAATCGGACTAAAAGGCTTCCTCCGTTCTCCCTCTAATCCGCCGTCACTTGGTGTGCATTTGGTTGATTTATAGTGCTCGCATCACCCCAAAACTCCTTCTAGACCGCAACGGACGAACCCGGCTGCCGAACCATTCGATGAATGGACGCTACACCGGGCGAGCTAGCGGACGTCAAAGGCCGTTGAACCTACTAGGGTCCTCTTAGGCAATTGGCGTATTTACATGAGCACTTTTCCGCTAGCCCTTCATTAATTGTGACAACGGAGGCACACTGTTGGAAGACATCACAGAGATACATCACCCTAATCTTGATTGTCTGAAATAGAAATTGATAAAGTAGAGTGACCCTGCGGGGAAAGGACCGGAGTGTCCAATTCCCCACTAACATACCGTGACATACGCTTCCCATGTTGTCATCGAAATCATACGATACAGAACAGGAGTTAATGCGAGTACACTGACCACATATAGAATGATTATAAAAGTCAGAGGAAGACTTCTTCTTATTACAATTGATCAAAATCCTTTCAATGTGAAAAGAAAACAAGTCCTGGTACTCGCACCAACCCCTGGCAATCAAAATACATAATAATAATATGATCCATTAATATAGAAAAAATAATTGAAATCAAAATATTTTGAAAAAATATTTTTTCAGAACAGCCCAAGTTTCTGAAAAGTAACGTTGAGCCCCAATGGATTCCAAGCCTAAGTGTGGACAAAAATTTTAAAAATATTTTAAACAATTTATTCAACACTTACGAACAATAATAATTTATCTAGTTATGATTAAAATAACATCAAGATATTATTTTCAAGAAATCCCCCCCTCACACAGAGGGCTGTTGTAAATGTAAACAAAGAATGTAAAAACACTAAAATAAGACTCCAGGCACCCAGGCCCGGAAACAGTTACCAAAAATACACTATCTGATGCAAAACAGAGACTTCCAGGGAAGAAACTGCAGAACATCAGATGGTAGATGCAGAACACAACGCCTAACCACCCGTAGGTGAAGACGTAAACATGGGGAAAAGAACAGAATTCATTCTGTTATTCAGCTAAAACGCCCAAGAAAATTTAGTAATAATAATTACAAAAACTATGCCAAAAGCATGGGAGAATAGCAAGGGGGGACTTAAAGGACAGGGAGAGAGGAAAACACTGAAAAATCAGTGTAACTAAATAATCAGAATGACAACAAAATGGCTGCTGCCCCGAAAATAGGTAACTTAACATAATTTCATTAAAAAATTTTAAGTTACAGCCCTGATAATATTCTGTCACACATTTTTCCTCTCCTCCTTCTCTATCCTCCTTAGAATCACCATTTCACTAATATTTATGTGTCTGGCATCATTTAAACTGAGATTTACAAGCACAAAGATCAGTCAGATGTTAACTGATGAAGGGCCAAACTTAGAATGATTAATGGCGCCAATTTCGGAACGTCCTTGACACTGCGCATGCGCAGTAGAGGTGAAGTGTGGAGGGCCATTCAGGACGTGTTTTCTTTGGTTTTAGATGCAAATTTTGGGGATTGGGGGCAAAATTTGTGTTTGGCCCTATATTTTAAGAGTTAGCACCAGCTATGTCTGGGTCATTGGTACAGTATAAAAATACATAGATTATGACCTCCTCATTCAGCCTGTTACAATGTGGGGCCACAAACGTTTCTGAAGCAAGAAATAAAATATTTACATGTAGTCATTCAAGAATTTGTTTGCATTGACTATTTGGATTTGGAAAAGAGTTAATTGGATCTGAAGTGAATTTGCCGCATTAGGTATATACTAGTCTGTAAGATGGCTATATACTGTCCCTCCTCCACCCCAGGGCTCTATTCCTGGGGTGAAGGAGGGATGAAGGAGGGGCAGTATATAGCCATCTTTCAGAGGCTATGCTGTGCCCCAGAAACCTTCCAATAAAAAAGGAGAGTTCCTCAATATGGTGAAGGGTGGGGGAGGCTAGGTATATACTACTCTGTAAGATGGTTATCTACTGACCCTCCCCCAGATTGGATCTCATGCCTTGGGGTTGAGGAGGGGCAGTATATAGCCCTCACACATAGGCTAGTGTGTAGCCAAGAAACCCTACAATAAAAGAGGAGAGTTCTCTGATAGGCCTTGCTGATGAGGGGGCTGTAGTCCCTTCTGACCCTCCCTTATTTATTTATTGGGGTATAACAACACTTTCAACAGCCAGGGTCACCTCCTGTCAGACAGTTTTACGGGTGGAGGAAGCCAGAGTATGTGGAGAGAACCACTGAGCAACAGCAAGCAACTGTCAGACTCCCCAACATACAAACCCCACACAAGCAGGGTTAGCATTGGTTGAAGACAAAGACCCTCCCTTGGTGCCACCCCAGCTATAAGAACACTTCCAAAATCTATGACAAGTTTGCGAAAATTCACATTGTGTTCCTTACAGGAATCATTTGTCAGAATCAATTTTGATTTTCCCATGAATTTTATGTACTGCTAAACCAGGTGTTAAATAATTACTCACCGAATTTAGCATCAGCTGTAAGTTTATTCACTTTATCATACTGTAAAGAAATAAAAATGTTATTAAATGATGTTAAAAAATTTATAGTAATTTATATATTTTTTATACTTACCAATGACCCAGACTTAGCTGGTGCTAACTCTAACAAAACCAGGGCCAAACACAAATTTTGCCCCCCAATCCCCAAAATTTGCATCCAAAACCAAAAGAAATCATGTCCTATAGGACCTCCATACTTTGCCCCTACTGCGCATGCGCAGTGTCAAGGACGTTCCGAAATTGGCGCCAATTATCATTCTTACTGGCAGTGCCTGGTCAGCGCTATGTACTCAGCGGGGAGGTATGAGTTCCCAACTCCTGGGAGGGCCATCCCCGTCTGGGTCATTGGTAAGTATAAAAAATATATAAATTACTATAAATTTTTTAACATATCTATACTGTAACAATGACCCAGACTTAGCTGAATAGTAAAAAGGCTGGAGGGCCTAGGACATAGAGGAAAATCCAATAAGCTCAACTATATAATATAGAGGCAACCCCTTAAGGAGAAAAGGAGTATTAGGCTTTACATGTATCTTTCTTATTTAATATTAAATTAGAAAGATACAATACCCTTTATAATTGAGCACAATAACATTCATGTTCTCTATTAACATCCAGTATAACCCTTATACTAATTATTTTTAAAGTAAGCCAATAAATAAAGATAGTCCAGAGAATTGAGACTCTTTATAATCATTTAAAAGTGTCCGAGTATTGTATATTAAAGCCCGTTTGACACTTGACATATACAAATGCTTCACACCGAGCTACACTTTAAAAATATGACATGAATGAATTTTAACATTAATATTACACTTTAAAACCATCCCGGAAGTGACTCAGAAATACTGACTTTGGAGGAGGCATTCCCTTGCTTTTCACTATAAAGCAGGTGACCTAAGGGAACACCCCCCCCCCCCCCTTCCCCTTGCCCTGGGTCAAATAGCCCAGAGCGAAGAGGGCAGCCGGACGGAGTCACTGCCGGAACAGAAAACCTGCATAACTATAGTTGCAACTGTTTAGTGGACGACATTCTGAGCAACAGATAACGGACCTAAACAATGCAGGTCTCCAGAAATGGACTCAATATTTCTGAGATAAAAATTCGTGAATGTGGATGGCTTAGACCAATAAGCAGCCTTCATTAAATCTGTAATAGCAATACTACTAGCATAAGCCCAAGAAGTAGCAAGAGCTCTTACTTCATGAGCGGAAATCTTAAGCACAGACTGCTGAGAAGAAGATAAACTCTCATAAGCAGTACGGATAGTTAATTGAATCCATCTAGCAATAGAATGGACCGAAATGTCCTTTCTATTAGGCATCAAAGACAGAAAGAAATGTTTCCGTCCCTTTCTGATAAACTGAGATCTCTGTTTATAGATACGTAACGCTCTAACAGGACAGAGTAAAGGCCTATGCCCGTCTGAAGATGGAAGAGCCTTAATAACAATAGGTTCCGGATATTTATTAGGAGCCTGATTCTTAGCTAAAAAACCCACATTAGTAGTGAAGGTGATAGTGTTCCCGACACTACGATAGTGAGAATCATCCACCAACAGTGCATGAAGCTCACTGACTCTTCTAGCAGAAGAGAAAGCTAAGAGAAAAGCTGTCTTATAAGATAAGAATTTGAAATCCACTGTCCCAAGAGGTTCAAATGGCTTTTCCTTCAATTTAAGAAGAACCCAAGCTAAATTCCATTTAGGAATTAACCTAAGAGTTCTGGGTCTATTTATCGAGAAGTTTCTAACCAACTTAGATAAAGAGACATTAGATCCAATTTGTAAACTATCATGATGTGCATAGGTATCAGATAACATAGACCTATAACCCTTAATAGTAACAGGCTGCAGTTTGATCTCGTTAAACAAGTATACTAGAAAGTTTGCAATGTCTGGAATAGAGGGATCGAAAATATCTACAGAATGATCCCTACACCAACGATGAAAAACCTTCCACTTAGCCGCATAGTTTAGCGAAGAGGAGGTCCTCTTACAGTTAGAAATCGCGTCCACTGCTCGTCCTGTAAAGTGCTTGCCATGCAAGAAGGACCGCACAACAGAAAAACGTGAAGGTTGAGACCTTGCGGGTTGTGATGGAGTTGACGTGATTTCCCCTGCGAAAGAAGATCCTCCCGTGGAGGAAGCTTTCGCGGTAGGTCCCACAACAGACACCTGAGTAGATTTATCCACGGTCTCTGTGGAGACAGAGATGCTACCAACAGAATCTTGCATTGAGATTGTTTTATCTTTAGCAATACTTGCTGAATTAACGGCGCTGGAGGATACGCATATCCTATCATTCCGTCCCAAGGGATCGACAGAGCGTCTACTGCAAATGCTCTTGGATCCGGACACGGAGACACCTACGTCTGAAACTGATTGTTGAGATGTGTCGCAAATAAGTCTATCATTGGCCGTTCCCATTGGTAGCAAATCTGATTGAATACTTGTTTGTTGAGAGTCCACTCCGACGGCAACAAGCGACCCTTTCGTGAAAGGGAGTCTGCTAGCACATTCAGACGACCCGGTATGTGACGGACCGAAAGAAGAACCTGATGTTCTAGCGCAAACAGAAGGATTCTTTCCGTTAGATTGAACAACGGAACTGAATGAGTGCCTCCCTGATTCCGTATATACGCCACTACTGTCGTATTGTCGGATAGGATTTGGACATGAGCATTGTGAATAATGTCCATCTAATGGCGTAACGCAAGCCAAATTGACATCATTTCCTTGATGTTTATGTGCTTGCCCAGGAATTGCGGATCCCAAAGACCCTGGCATCTCGAATCCGTTGGGATCAATGATGCACCCCAACCTGTTTGACTGGCATCCGTCATAATGGTAAAACTCGGATCCGGCAACTGCAGCGGAACTCCCTGAGTTAACCACTGAATGTTTGCCCAAGTCTGAATCTCTTGTTTCACTTGATCTGACAAGAGAACGTCTATGTCGAGCGAATGAATTTTCACACTCCAATTCTGAGTCAAGAAAATTTGGAGAGGACGTGTGCATAACCGCCCCATCGGAATGAGATCCGCAGCGGCTCCGCACAGACCTATCAGTCTCATAAATTCTCTCGCTGTGACTTTGTCTGCGTGCGTAACAACTGACTAATTTCGCTCTGGTTAACAGCAGACGAACGAGATTGTTGTGCGTCTCGAAGCTCATTCCCAGATGTGTGAATGACTTGGACGGCACCAGATCCGACTTCTCCTCGTTTACTATAAAACCGAGACGTCGGAGCAATAGAAGTAGATTCTGAACATCGTTCTGAAGCATTAACTCGTTGCCGTACCTCTGAAGAATGTCGTCCAGGTAGGCCGACGTTACCGCAGACGAATGAGCTCGGAAATAGATCATTACCGAGTTCATTACCCGAGTGAAAGCCCAGGGTGCTAGATTCAATCCGAAGCACATCGCCCGGAATTGATACACCACTCCTAGGACTGCGAAGCGTAGATACTTTCTGAATGTCGGATGTACCATGACGTGAAAGTACGCATCTTTGAGATCTATGCTTGTTGCATAATCGTTCACCCGAATACTCACTCTGACTGACCGAATCGTCTCCATATAAAACTTCGGAGCGACGATCAGCTTGTTTATCCAGCTCAAATCTATGACTGGACGGAACGAGCCATCTGGTTTCGGAACCAGAAACAGATGGCTGTAGAATCCCGGAGTCTCCTGGTTTTCTACGACCTCTACCGCGTTCTTCATTAAAAGAGACTGCACCTCTGATAATAGAGCGTCTCTTTTCTGCGGATTTGACGGAAGTTGAGTCCACTTTGGACTTCGAGTTAATGGAGGCTTTCGTTTGAAGGATATCTTTAGACCTTCCGAAGTCACTCCTCTCACCCAAGGGTCGTCCGTAATCGACGCCCATTCTTGTGAAAAGCTCGACAACCTTCCGCCAACCGGTACGCGATAGAGGTTTAAGCCATCACCTCCTGGACCTGCGAGGCCTGCGGTAGGAGAAACCATGTCCTCCACGACCCGCACCTCGTCCCGTCGACCTCGGGGCGTCCGACCGGTTGTCCCGGCCCGAAGGACGTCCCGAACGTGAGTCGCTACCTTGACGGTCTCTCGAATAAGACCAAGAGGACGCACCGGAACCTCTATAGGAACCTCTCTCGGGCACATTAGACCCAGAAGTGCCTGTCTTATTCTTGTCTGCCATATCCGACTTCTTAGAAGCAGATTTGAACAACAGAGAATCCGAAGCTTTCTTTGTAATTTTATCATAAATAGCCGAAAGCTTGCCGTCAAAGAGAAGTTCTCCGGAGACCGAAGCGACTCTGAGAGAGTTCTTCACCTTAGTATCCACGAGTGTGGATGTAGCTAGGGCTGCGTCACGTCTAACCAACTCCAGGTTTGCCACTGAAAGGGCGGAGTTACACATGGAATAAGCTACTGCCCTTGAAAGAAGTCTTAAAGAGGATTGTATATCCTGAAATTCTTTCCCTTGAAGGCGCAGTGATAACGCCTTAGTAAGGTGATCTGCGTAAGATAAGGCATCTAAACTGGCTCTGTTAGATGATATAGTTGTTTCCAACACGGCGGTTGGAATAGACGCCGACGACGGTAATGATAGCTCTAAGTCTTCCGCCTCGTTGTCCATACGCAGAGGAACTCTCGGAATACCCTGTCCTGCCGTGTCAAATTTATTCCTTACATTAATGAAAGGCAGGTTGAGAGTATTGGCGGACAAGAAACCTGCTTTCCCCGTTTTGAAAGCAAGTTTAAATATAGCGTCGTTCAATAATTCAAATGTTCTTGCAACATTATTGGACTGCGACGGAAACTCGGGAGCGATGTCCCTGAACCGCTCGAAAAATTCAGAGTCCAATGACGCTATAATCCTCTTGTCCGGAACCGCAGCAGTCTGGCCCGACAGAACAACTTGAGGGAGAAAGTGCCGGATGAAGTCCACGGCAGCTTTATGTTGTTCCGAAAGGGATAGCTCCAAATCATCCGTATCCCTTTCACCATCCGGTCGGACCTCATGATGCTCCCGGTCGTCCGCCCCCGATGCTTCGGCGGAGCGTACCGACCCAGCGCCGTCGGATAATTCCCGATCCGACACCGTTTCTGTCGGCTGCTGGGATGCTGCGATAAGTTGTGCTATCTGCACAAGTACGTCCGGCATCGAGACCTGCGGAGGCGCAGTCTTTCGCTGCTTCGCCGAGGGCAGCTCCGCATCTGATGGCTCCCGCATACTTTTTCTATGCGAACGTCCGGAGTCCATCAGCCTCGTGTCCCTGGCTGCCGGATGGTGTGACCTGGTCGCCGAAGAATCCCTGATCGGCGAAGCTGGTAAGATATCGGCGGTCACGCGGCCAAGGTGCGGTCGTGTGCGCTGACAAGAAGAAGAAGCCTGAGCAGTCTCCGCGGACTGCCTATACAACGGAGCGTCCCGAGCGACGGACGTATGCTCCGCTTGCGACACATTTTGTACCACAACATTTGGTCCCATATGTTGTTGTACGAGAGAGGGGCCTCTCTCGCTCGCGGCCCGACTGGACCTGGACGAGCTAGGAACCGGATTCAAAGGCTTTCTCCGATCTCGCCTACTATCCGCCGTCACTGGGTGTGCACGTTGAATGGTTATAGTGCTCGCATCACCCAACATTTCCTCCTGGACCGCATCGGACGAACCCGGCTGCCGAACCATTCGGTGAATGGACGCTACACCAGGCGAGCTAGCGGACGACATTTGTTTAATCTCCATGAGCACTTTTGCTGCTAGCTCTGTATTCATTTGTGACGACGGAAGCGCACTTGCGGAAGATAACATGGAAACATCACCCTGTTCTTGTTCCTCTGAAATAGAAACTGAGAGAGAAGAGTGACCTTGCGGAGAAAGAGCCGGCATCGCCCTTTCTCCAGTAACAACATACTGTGACACACGTTTCCAATGTTTGTCATCCCAATATTGACATATAGAACAGGGATTAGTGCGAGAACACTGACTACAATTAATACAATGATCATGAAAGTCAGAGGAAGATTTCTTCCCATTACAATTTGAACAATATCCTTTCATTGTGAAAAGTCAACAACAAGTCCTAGTTACTCGCACAAACCCCTGACACAAAGATACATAATAACATGATCCATTAATAATGAAAAAACAATTGCAAATCAAAATAATTTTTGAAAAAATATTTTTTCAGCGAAGCCCAGGTTTCTGAAAAGTAACGTTGAGCCCCGATGGATCCGATGGCTAAGTGTGGTCAAAAATTATAAATTTATATTAAATAATTAATGCAACACTTACGGATAATAGAAATGTATCTTATAGTGAGATAAACTACACCAAAGGCAAACAGCCCCCCTCAAAAAAGGCTGTTGCCAATGTAAACAAACAGTGTAAAACACCAGAAAACATGACTCCAGGCACTGAAAAAACTGGCCCGAAATCAGTCATCAAAATTACACTCTATCTGATGCAAGACAGAGACTCCCAGGGGAGAATCTGCAGAACATAAGATGGAAGATGCAGAACACAACGTTTATACACCCATGGGTGAAAACGTAACTATGGGGAAAATAACAGAAAACATTCTGTAACCAAGCAACTCTCCCAAGAAAATTTTAGAAATGAACTTTCTGAAAAATATGCCAAAAGCATGGGAGAATTGCAAGGGTGGACTTAGAAGGCCAGGGGAGAGGAAACACTGAATAAGCAGTGCAACTTTATAGCAAGAATGACAACTGGCCCATGCCTCGAAAATAGGCAACTTAACATAATTTCATAAAAAATTTTAAGTACAGCCCTGATTATTTTTTGTCACTCCTTTTTCCTCTCCTCCTTCTATATCCTCCTTAGAATCACCATTTCTCCAATAATTACGTGTCTGGCATCCTTTAAACTGAGATTTACAAGCACAAAGATCAGTGAGATGTTGACTGATGAAGGGCCAAACAGAGAATGATAATTGGCGCCAATTTCGGAACGTCCTTGACACTGCGCATGCGCAGTAGGGGCGAAGTATGGAGGTCCTATAGGACATGATTTCTTTTGGTTTTGGATGCAAATTTTGGGGATTGGGGGGCAAAATTTGTGCTTGGCCCTGGTTTTGTTAGAGTTAGCACCAGCTAAGTCTGGGTCATTGGTACAGTATAAAAATGTTGCTAACCCCACAATGTTCAAGGAATGCAAAAAAAAACAGGATACAATTTTTTCTTCAAGTATGTACATGTATGTCTTTGTTATACCTTCCCTGTCAAATGAAATAGAAATAGACAATAAAATAAATACTTAGTTTATAACTAGAATGTAGGAATATGATCAATTCCCATTATTTGAATATCCTGTTAATTGAATATATTTCACCAACAAAGTGGTTATTCAGTTAAAAGGGTTTGACTGAATACCCAAACATTGCATCAAGACATACATGCACATGAACATATAAGGTTTAAACTGAAATTTGAGAAAAATGTCTTACTAGCAAGTAGATATCAGGAAAACCATCACAAATAGCACAAATTAAGTTCTAGACTCTAAAAAGAGTTTGTCATGGAAATAATCATGAAGACACAAAACTGTATAAATGTAAGTTAATGCCTTCTTAACAAGAATTTCATTTATCATTTAGTCATCCTTGGGTTTACAAAACCTAGTAATTCTATTTGCCAATTCTTTGATTACTGTCTACAGTTTTTATGAGGAAAAAAATAAAGAATGATGATACATGTAGCTCATGTCCATACATTGATGACGTTTCCAACATAAGGGAGATAATTTGACAACTCTGACTGAGGAGAGGCCATTAAGTAGGGCCTAAAAAAGCTAAAACTCCAGTGTTTCAGGCCCTGCTGGATGGTAATTTTTAAAATGTTCTTTTTTAAATACCAATGCGAACTGGAAAAAAAAATTAATTAGTTCATGTCACATAAATTACCCAAGTTTATAAAATGGATAAAATACACCATTGCCCATGTTATTTTGTACATTGATAATAATAATTTATGAGCCCAAAATCCACAAAAGTGCTCTTTGGCTTTACAGTTGCTTATAGAATATGTGTTGAAAGAGATGTGCTTTAACATTTTTGCAGAGCACTCAACATCGATAATAACACACAGAGTGCGACCTTGTAAATGTGAGCAAAACCAATGAAGTGCTGTGCCTTTGATGCCAATTCTATTTTCTAGGTGCATAATGAGGGGCATGTGATCAACAGTGGCGAAGGCAGTGCTGAGATCCAGAAGCACAAGTCATGATAGCAATGTCTTATCCATTGCTAACAGTAAATCAATTAAAAATAGCCTGAGAAATGCAAGATCTACCCTGGGTGGCCTAATTGTATACCATTATGTGTGCAACACAGGGCTTCCTTGTGCATGTTTTTTGTGTGTGTACAGTGCACAAGTCTGTGTATGTTTTTTCTGGAATTCTACAATTCCAGTGACTGTTTTCACAACTGAGAATAAGTAGTCAAGTTGCATAATGGTGGTTGCAAACAGGGGAAGGAATATGTGGAGAAATTTTAATTTTCTTTGGCATTCAAATTTTTTTGAGTAGCAGGGATCAATTTAAGTGACAACAGGAGTCAAATGTCAGCCCCATTCCCAATAAGAATTTGGACCATTTTTCCCAATTCCGTACCTAAAAATCACAATTCTTCCATACACATGTAGTAGGTGTATATTCCAACATGAGATGACCCTGGCTGTCAAAAGTGTCATTAAACCCCAATAAATAAATAAATAGTAGATATATATAATAGAAATCCACTCAGATACCAAATAATCTACTGTGCAGACATGTACAGGATAATTCACAAAACTCTTGATTAGGCCTAAAAAGTTAAAAATCTCTTTCTCAGGCCACCCTGCATGGTCCTTTTGGTTGCCGCATGCTCTTTTTGGTAAAACCAATTCAAACTTAAAAAAATAAAAATTAAATATTGATATTTTACTCAAGTTAATAAAACTGATAAATTTGTTGAGTGCAACAAGGCTTTGCAATGCTTTTGCATTGCAAAACCTTCTTGCTCTCAAGGGACAAAATACACCACCACCCGTGGTATTCTGTAGATTATGAGGCATAAAACAAAGCAAGAGCATGAACTTTTGATGGCAAAGATGTAATTACAAAAATAAAAAATAAAATAAAAAACTGACGGCACACATGCAATTTTACAAAAAATACCCAAAGAAACAGAAGGCCTACTTTGTGGGGCCTTATAAAGCACTGGGTATACTACACAAAGTTCACTTTGTGAACTATTTAACACATACAAACCAAATGAACATCAAAGTTATAAAGACTTATGATGGGAGTGAGGTGGCTCAGTAGCTGGAGCATTGGACTTTAAAATGAAAGGTTGCCAGATTGATCCTGATATGTGGGCTTGGTAAAAAATGATAAATTTAAAGTAATTTGTATATTTTTTATACTTACCAATGGCCCAGACTAGCTGGTGCAAACTCGATATTATCAAGGGCCAAACACAAATTTTGAACCCCCCAATCCCCAAAATTTGCATACAATACCAAAAATTAAAAGTCCTATCTGGCCCTCCATACTTTTACCATCTGCAAATGTGCAGTAGTCAGGAAGAGACCAGAATTGGTGCCAACATCATTCTTTGTAGATGTGCGTACTAAATAATAACTCAGCGGGGAGGTATGAGTGCCCACTCACGGGAGGGCCATCCCTGTCTGGGCCATTGGTAAGTATAAAAAATATACAAATTACTTTAAATTTATCATATTTTTATACTAATAACCAATGGCCCAGACTTAGCTGAATCGTAAAAAGGCGGAGGGCCTAGGACTTAAGAATTAGCAGACCAAATATAGCTCCCCAGCCTGCATTCCAAGGTGAAAGGAGATTAAATTTAAAAGGAATTACATGTATGTCTCTCTACAGTTAAAACTAGAAGTTCTGTCCCGTATTCTGCACTAATTTGAAATAATAGATCATTAGGTTAGCGCAGCAAATCATCAGAGAATAACATATGATGCACGGTAGTGTATCGCGATTTCTGCAGAATTGTAATGCGCGACAGCTGATTGATATTCAGTACTTGAAACAGGCAATCAACAGTAATTAAGTCGCACCTCCTACTGACATAAGGTGACAATTAAATATTAGAATGCTGATACTCAGAGGATGAGATGATGTTCATTCATCTGCCCCCCCCCCCCCCCTCCCACCTTATCAATTCATTTCATGAGAATACAAGAAGTATTTAAAAACGTGGATTGCGTGATTTTTGTTCGAAGATTGATGAGAAAATCATGCAGGTTGATTCAAAATTGCTAAACCTTGAGAAGGCAGAAGTAATGACGTTTTCATTTCGAGAATTTTTAGCCTACTATGAATCGCAGCCATTCTTATGGAGGAACTATGAGAAGACAAGCATGGTTGGAAACAAAGAATGCTCTCCACAGAGTACCGAACTGACAGTGTATCTAAAGTGTTGCGAGCGAATTAAGAAAATCGTAATGCTCAGCTATTTATAAAGAAAGTTTCAATTTCAAGAGATAGTTGGTGTTCTGGAAAAAAAAATATGCATTTGGGTGAAAGCTGAAAAAGAAATTAATTATTCACCGACAATTTTGAAAATCAGATCAACAAAAAGAAAAAAAAGATGCCCCCTCCCCCACACACACACACTCCCTTTCCTCAGCAGAGCCCTCAAGTCCTCATGTACCCTTATCCCTACACAGAGGGAAGCATGGGTAGCAAACTGCCAATTCCTCACATACCACAACTCTTCTTCCCCACGCTAGCTTCGTTTTTTTTAAGTAAACAGTAAAAAAAAAAGTATTCTCAAATTTTGCCGGTGGCCAATGCCACGTGCAGCTCCAATCATTGAAGGTAAAACAGGGTTAACATTATGAGTTATAAAGGAACATTGTATTAAAAACGTTGATGCGTAATTATTTTGTGTGATGTGGGGGGGGGGGGGGGGGGGGGGGGGGGGGGGGGGGGGGGACACAAAATATTATATCTGGAAAAATTCCCGAACCCCCCCTCTCCCCCCCCCCCCCCCCCAATATTATATCTGGAAAAATTCCCACACACCCCCTCCCCCCCCCCGCCCACACCCCCACAAGTTTCCGCCACTGCATGGT
Source organism: Pictodentalium vernedei (assembly GCA_031216915.1). NCBI lineage: Eukaryota > Metazoa > Mollusca > Scaphopoda > Dentaliida > Dentaliidae > Pictodentalium > Pictodentalium vernedei. The sequence continues at coordinate 301,518,516 of CM062292.1, read as the reverse complement.
TCAGTAGGCATGCTGTGTTAACAATTTATGATTGATAAGGGTGAGCCTACCCTTCAAAATACCTTTTCTGGGACCTACATTCCTACTCTTCCACATGTGGTCAGTTAAATTTGGCCTATAATTCACACAGTACGGCATTTTTAAATGTCTCTCATCTACTAGCAATAGCTGTAGAATATTAAACCCTTGGGCTTGACATGCATGTATTTTATTTTATTTTAGAAAGATATCCATGAAGCCTTTCAAACAATCGTTGTCAATGTTTAATGGAGCATTGAAAAAGCAGGGGCAACTGAAAATTGTCCACATGCTCATGCTAGAAATCAATTAAAATCTGTTTTTCATTTTCTGTCCGCGGGTGGCTTTTTGGGGTGAATTGATATTCTGACGCACTACACTTGATAGGTTAACATGTCGTGGGGGAGCATTTCCAAATTACTGAGAACAATCAAAAGCATGTAACAACTATTTATTCGTGAAAAATATCTGAAAGAACGTTTTAGAAAGCTTAGTGAGCATGAACATTGCAGACAATTTTCTCGTCCACATCATGACACGTGGTTTGAGACGTTGCACAATCCTCTCTCAGTTTCATACTACAGGCGACTCGACCCATCGTTCTTGTGAATTTAACATTCTCATACACCGTGAACGACTGTACTTTTGATTGTGGATATCCTGTAACCTGTCTAAAATCCACCCACAGTACATGGTGGATGCTTTTGTACAGAAACACCAACAATGTGGAATTTCCACACATACTGGATTGTTTTATGTGAAAGAAACATTCTCAACTTCAAGTGAGCTACGAACCAATCTAAAAAGCCCAATCCACTGAACCATACTGTGTGCTTTCTTTGTCACAGAAACTGAGTATATCATTTGGGTGGATATTCAACCTCTGAAGTGATTTGCAGACACCCCCAATTATATGATAGGGAGTTCTTTGAAGAATAACTCTGCTTATTGGGTGAGTAGATGACTACAAGTTGAATTTCCTCGAGCTGAGATTTGCAAGACTTCAGTCGGATATCCCAAATGGTAGGTGAGGATGGGAATTTTATAGATCCTTTCTAAACAGGACCCTGTCATATCTCTAATATAGGAGGACAGTTTGTTTAGAGTGGGCTGCCATTAAATCACCTGTGCCGTGAAGTTTTTAACCCACACACTTGATAGTTTATGCAAAGACGTTTAGTCCCCAAGCCATCCTCAAACAGACTGCTGTTTTTTTCCATGTTCATTTGTCCTTGTCGTACATACTTTTTTCTTCAACGAACTGTGGATGTAGGCCAACCAGTAAGCTCTACTTAGTGTACTTTCACTTCTGGGAGGGAGGGCTTGTCAGGTGTTAATTTTCATAAATTGTCACCAGTCCATTGTTCCTTTGAATATTCTACTTTCTTGCTCCTCTTTTATGGAACAAATATGATTATTATTTATTGATGCTGAAGTCTACATCAGAAACTTGGGCTATATTGTGGCGATGGCCACATGTGTGGCGTAAAATACCAATAAATATGGATGATGAACGCTCTCCTTCTCAATGTAAACATACTAGGAGCGGTATATGTAAACTCATCCTGTCTGAACAGAGAAGATTTTTCTCCATTTGCGACAGTTTTTCAGGTAGCAATAAGTAATGTTGGAATCACTATTTGTGCTTTTTTGGACAGCGGAAGGTGTGAATAGGCCTTGAAAACAGTCCTATCAATATACAAAGCTCCCGTTTTATGACCCCAATTAGGAAATGGGTACCGAATACCAAGTTGGTGTAAAATTTATATTTCCACAGATCTCATGTTCTTTTATCATCAGTGATTATGGATTAATGATGAAGAGTGATTGAAAAGACCTGATCCGGAGAAAAATCAATTTGGGATAAAAAATAAAAGTAAAAAAAACAACTCATTTTTACCGGCTGCTTTATTTGTTTACAGAGACGGGATTTTTTAGCAAATTCGCAGATTTCAGCGAATTCATGCCCCAATAGTGAAATTTTATAGAAATTAAGTATTTCTAAACCGACAGCTTCACTCTGTGTTCTTAAATTTTTTTTTTTTAAAAATCCCCAGATTTTCACAAATATATTTTGAAAATAAGGGAATTTTCACAAATTTCGGAGAATTTTGTTGCTTGCTGTTCTCATCCCTGCTGTTTACTGATGTTATAAGATATGCTTAGCTCATGGTGAATACCAGACAGTTTGGAAAAGTTTTAGAGCAAACTGAGACCAGTTAAACAAATCAGAATTACTAAAACTCACTTAGCTTCAGAAGAATTTATCCCAAAGTGTCTGACAGTACTCTTATGAACAGATCACCTGGAAATACAAGCAGTAGGCCTGGTGAATGAAATACGGAAGAAGGGGTGGGGGTCTTTAAAGTCATTTAGGCCTTTGGCCTATTTTTAACCACTCTGCATGGAGGGAGGGGGCATGAGGGCGTGAGGGGGGGTTCAATCAACATTAAAGAATTATATTTATTTAACCCTTAGGCTAATGAACACACGTGCCATTTGCCAAAACAAGAACCCTCCCCTTTGCCTCAAAAACCCAACTTGTGACCACTCAGCCGTGATTTCAAAATCTTGTGGCGAGGGGGTGCGGGGTGTCGGTCAAAATATTCAGGGGGTGGTTGACTTGGGGACAGGTGGGGTGAAATCGTTCGCCAGCCTTATGGCATGGCGTTGAAGGTCGCTTTGGGTCGAATAGCGGGGATGGTTCGGATCAAAACGATGGGGGGCGATTGCCATCGTACTGAATAGCGAGTCGCACCCCACTGTTTATAATAATTGGGCGTAGCTAGTAATATGAACAAGGGCCTCAAAAAGAATGAGACAGTTTTAAATTATCTTGAAAATTTACTGCGATTTGCTCGTTAAAAATTCAGTTGGAGACTGAGCGGTATTATCGGTATTCGGATTTTTTGTGGTGATTTTACAAACAGATTTATCCATGTTTTCCAAATCGAACGAGGTCACAGATATTAATTGATAAAATGTTGGTGGCAAAACATTTTTTATTAGGCTATTTCTAAACGATCACGTGCTGGGTTATTCGCCCATACACATCTCACACAAGTTTCGCCCCCACGTTCAACAATAGACCGAATAAATCATTTAAAAGACGATTATCAGATTTGGCAGCAGCTTTGATTTCACTGTCCTTGATTCTTGTGAAAATTAAAACTGGGCATTTCTAATATTTTTTCGGCGTATTTTCTTTCATTGTCACCACTAATTTAACAGGTGAACCTGATTCGAAATGATATCGAAGCATGTTCTAGTCCAGTTACAACACATTTCTTTTCTAAATGATATGTGTCAGAGATCAAAGTTAACGACCTCATGAATAATGCACTACATTCTGCGTTATATAGCGCAGAAGTTATCACATGTTTAACGAGGTTTACTTGATGATTCTGCACTAGATAGCGCATTAACTAACGAGCGTTTTCTGCAGTAGATGTGACAGGACTTCTAGTTTTAAGTGTATACAATAATAGAGAAGACATATCATAAATAAGGAGCCATATCCAAGTAATTCCGTAATCTAAGCATGAATGATTATGCCAACTGGGTGTAACAAGCCCCTAATTTTAAGGCTAGTCCGGACTAAGCCCCTTAAATTAGGATGGCATATTCGAGAGTGAGAGAATAACCCCCACAAACATACGCCATATATAAATAATAAACAAGCTGTATCTAGGATCAGTAATAATCTACAGACAAAACAGCTTTGCTCACAGTTACTCACTTATCAAGCTGGAGGAGATGAAGACCCCCCCCCCCCCCTTTTTTTGAAGGAATATTCTTCAAAACAAAGAGAGAACGCTCTGGAATCAGTGAAAAGCGGGTACCAAATAATCAATATATATTCACCCAACAGGCACCCAGTTATTAATTATTATTAATTATTGGTTCTTAATGCCACTTCAGAGGCTAAGGCTATAGTGGTGATCACGGTAATTAACAGCGCACGATACTAATGTACACCGGAGTCAGATTACGTAGATAGGTCGAAAACCAGTGATATAATGTGTACAACCATACACTTGTCCAATAGAAAGTATCTGAAGAGCAAACACGCTTCTAAGGCAACAAACAGGCGACTCTGTTCAGATGTACAATTAATTCCAATAATAAAACTCCAACTGAATCGTGCAAATATACGAGAATATGTTCCGTATCACGTAAAAACCTGGATATAGAACATGGAACGAGCTATGATTAACAGACTTGTCATGGACCGTCCCTGAAATAAATCATTGTTTCCTAGGTCCGTAACAACCAAAGACTGTTCGGAGAAAGATGAAATCTTGCATGTACTCATCTGAATACAGCTTGTATCCACGGTATGACCGAGTGATACAAGTGTAACCAGGAACTGAAAGGAATCATATGCTCGTATATGACTTATAAATGAACAACCACAGGAAACAAACCAACTAAACAGTGGATGTGTCCATGAGGTCGCTGTTAGAACATGACCCAGCCGCCAATCGAGGAGCTATGAAAGGCATGCATATACTTGAATGCATACAAGGCTTATGGGAAGAAAACTATGTAATGCCCTGTAATCGCCTCTTCACACATTGGCAGGGGGGAGGGTTCAATGAATAATTTCTATCGAACCCCCCTCACCCATATTACTTGAATCGCTCTTGTGTTAGTTATCAAATAGTATAGGAACCACAGGGCTCCCTCACGTCTGACCAACTCCATAATGCCACTAAGGACAGAGAGGGGCATGATGAACAATACTATGCCAACCATATTGACATAATATCCAGTCTCTAAGGTGGAAGTATAATCCACAGTAATAGGTTGGATAGAAATGAAAAGGGAGACAAAAACAATGTTCCGACACCCGATCATAAAAATGTAGATGAACTCCTTACATTCGGTCTGAAATAAGGAAATATGTTCCTGAGAAGGAGTTAAGTATAGGCGTTTCAATAAACACTCATTAAACACACTAGGTAAATATGGCATCAACAATAGAGCTTATCACCTCATATAACTTACACCAAACCATACTGGTAGGAAGAGACTAACCTCATCTAATAAACAGTATCATGTCCAACAGGACAACGAACTCAGCCTAGCTGAAGCAGCTAAAGGTCTTCCTATATGTGAAGACAATAAAAAGGTTGATAACAGCGGCCTTAGAAGCTCACTAAGAGGACTTACAATGCTAGCCGTAGCTTATAAGTCTTCATCTCCATGAAGACAGATATATCGGTGTAAGTTGTGACCTTGAAGGCTCACTGAATGGAGACTTACAACTATCGTCGCGCAAGGTAGGGAATGAAGAGCCGCTATTTTAACAGCCCTAAATTCCCAAGTCCCAAGAGATAATAAATTCAGTTATGTCACTGCATAATTACTGAAAACACATCGCTCATGATTCTAGCTAGGCTACTATGGTGTAAACAATAAGACTCAAGTCTATGACACCTAGGAAAACAAACTGAAAGGCACTCAACCTTTATCAGTTTTATTCCCAAAAGACAGCAGTCAGAGCCTAGCTAACGTACCTTAGCAGTTTTCCTCTCCGTGAAGACAGATATCTCGGTGTAACTAGCGACCTTGGAAGCTCACTAAACAGAGACTTTCAACCATCGTCGGGCAAAGGTAGGAAATGATGAGATGAAATTCTAACAGCTGTAATTCCCAGAGACAGTAGTCTCAAGGTAGCTATGCAGTTATGAGTCTTCATCTACGTGAAGACATATCTGTGTCACTTGCAGCCTTTGAAAGCTCACTAAATGGAGACTTACAACACTAGCCACCAATTATAAGAAAAGACCACTGTAACAGTACATGAGGCTACTATGGCATCCACAATGGCATTAAATGTCTTGATGCCAAGGAATACAACACCAAGAGGGAAAAGACATACTTATTCCCTCTTACGGCCCTATTCCAAACAAGACAGCTGTCTCAGCCTATCTATGCACTATCCACCTGGCTTCAGGATGAGAAACAGGTGACTTGAAAAAAACAGGAGAATATTTTGACAACCTCTATTGCTTTTCTTCAATAGGAGAGCCTGTACCTCCGCAAGGAGAGACTCTCTTGGAAGAATTCACCAGAAGATTTGTCCAACACGTACTTCTTGTAAGTGGAGCTTTGCTCAGACTGATAGCCGCTGGCCTGCCGAGACTACATTCTCATCCACTGATCTTCCATAAATTTCATCCACTTTTGAGAGGTTGATAACCTTCCGCTAAGTGGAAAGCAACAGAATTCTCTTCTCGACGACAACTATTGCTTCCTTAATAAGAGAGCCTGTACCTCCGCTAGGAGAAACTCTCTTTTGAAAGGATCTGCCAGAAGATTTGTCCAATGTGGACATCTTGGAAGTGGAGATTTTTGCTCAGAATGATAGCTGTAGGCCTTCTGAGACGACACTTCTGACCCACTGATCTTCTGTGACTTCTATCCAGTTTCTCGCAAAGTTTGAAAACCTTCCGCCAACTAGCCAGCAATAGAGATCTTTTCCATCACCTGTACGACTTATGAGGCTTTCGGGAGGAGAAACTACATCCTCCCCGTGAAAAACTTTGTCCCGTCGGCTTAGGGGCGTCTGACCTATAGTCTGGATCAGACATGCGCTCCTTTCCCGAGTCACTATACTGACGACCTCCAGAGTAAGTATAGGAGGATTTCCTGTACCCTCGCGAGGAGTTCCCTTTAGTTGATTCTGAAGTGAAACGGCCTCGCTTACCCCAGTCTGCTGAAGTGTGTTGTTGAGATGCAGACTTCAGTAGCAGTGCACTTGAAGCTTTCTTTTTAGCCTGTTCATAGACTAACGAAAGCTTGTCGTCAAATAGAGTATGTCCAGAGTCCGGAGCCACTCGGAGAGAGCTTTTCACCTTGTAATCTATAAGTGATGATGACGCAAGGGCAGCATCACGTCTGATCAGCTCCAAATTGCCACTGTCATGGTGGAGTTGTACATGGCATACATGACTGCCCTGGAAAGAACTCTAAGGGAGGAACAAACATTCTCAAACTCCTTCCCATTAAGACATTGCGCCATAGCTCTGGTGAGGTGATCTGTGTAGGACATTGCGTCCAGATTCGTTCTATTCGATGAAATAGCACATTCCATCACTTCCAAGCGTATACTGAATGATGCAGGTAGGGACATATCTATATCACCGGCCTGCTCATCTAAATGAAGAGGAGCTCTCTGGAATCTTCTCCACCATTTTAAATGAACGTGGTCCAAGGAACGGTATATTTATTGAAGATGTCGATAAGAAACCGCCTTCCTCTTAGCACTAGAGAGGTTGAATATGGCATCGTTAACATGGCCGAAGGCCTCCAACACCTATCGAGACTGTTTCGGGAAGGAAAGAACATCCTATTTCCTCTGCATGAAATCTGCGTCCAGAAACGACAGCGGTTTCTCTCTAGTAGTCGCAGCTTGCTGATCAGATGGAACAAAGTCGGGATAGTATTGATGAATAAAATTCATCGCAACCATATGCTGTTCTGAAAGGGAAGGGTAATCCTCTTCCATATCCCTTTCACCATCCAACTGATTCAGCTGTGACGTTCCCTCCCTATTTCCGTTGTCGCTGGGTGAGCTTTAGTATTTGAGGTGCTTGCTCTACCCAAATCTACACTTCTCATGGACACAACGGACTTACCCGGTGTCACGGCTCCCACGAACAGAGTAACCACTTCACCGGTCGAGCTAGCTGCTTGAGAAGGATTAAGAACACTAACTAGAGGCCTTATCCCTTGCTTATATTCATGAGCACCTTGCAGCTAGCTCTATTTGTTCATCAGGGTGCGATGACGGTAGCACACTTGGATGGGTGTCACAGTACAATCACCATGTCTTGTTCCTCTGAAACAGAAACTGAAAAACTCGAATTATTTTTAGGTGAGAGCTCCTGCATAGGAACCTCACGGCCAATGACGTACCTCGACACCCGCCTCCAACGTCTGTCATCCCAATGTACACAAGTAGGACAAGAATCTGCAGGAGTGCATCGACTACAGGCAAGGCAACAAGCATGTAAATCCGAGGACGACTTCCTCACCTTGCATTTAGAGCAGTAAGCTTTCATAATCACAATCAAAAGACAAAGTCGATAGCACTCCTACAAACTCACAACAAAATATATGATAAAGATACATGAATAATAGCAAGCAAAATTATATTCGAAAAATTTATAAAACAATTTTCGAAAATTTTGTGTGTGAAAATGCCTAAGTTCCCAAAGGGAACTTTTATGAGCCCAAGGGCATCCTGATAGAGCCTAAGTGTGGACAAAATCCAAATTTTATGAGCTACACTACCAGAATCATTATCAATGTATTCAACAGTAATCCTACAGTAATATAATATAAAATACTACATATATTTGAGCACAGTGCCAATGTAAACAACGTCAAAGGAAAAAAACTGGAAACAAGACATCAGGCACACAAAAAGGCCCAAAGTCAGTAACCAATTTAAATACTACCAGATGCAAAGCTAGATCTTCATACGAAGAAAAAACAATACATCGGACAGAAAATGCAAGACCAAAACGACATAACCCCCTAGGGTAAAGACGTAACCATGGGGATAAACAGAATAAACATTCTGTAATACACGTTAAACTCCCAAGAAATTTAATAAAAAATTTCAATAAAAAATAGCCAAAAAGCTTAGGAGTTTAACAGGAGGGGTTCATGGAAGGACAGGGAAGGAAAACTTAAGAAACAGTGGATTAATGATTATCAAGAATGATGATGTCAGGCATATGTCCCCAAAATGGGAAACATGAAATAATTTTTATCATTATTATAAAGTTAAGTTACAGCCCTGAACGTTTGAAACCACCATTGTTCACTTCCATCATCCATTTACAGCCTTGGATCCACCAATTCTTGCATTGATTTGTGTCTGGCATCCTCAAAAAAGGAAATTTTAAAGCCCAGATGTCAGGTCATTGTTACTGACTTAAGAGCCAAACAAAGAAAGATGTTGCCGCCAAATCCGGTCTCTTCCTGACTACTGTGCATGTGCAGATGGTAAAAGTACGGAGGGCCAGAAAGGACTTTTAATTTTTGGTATTGTGTGCAAATTTTGGGGATTGGGGGGGTTCAAAATTTGTGTTTGGCCCTTGATAATATCGAGTTTGTACCAGCTAGTCTGGGCCATTGGTTATTAGTATAAAAATACTTAATCCTGATTGCTCATGTGGTGGCATGGTTGCAATGTGTACTGAGGCAATACTGCATGTTGACAGAACACCTGCCCTCAACTACTGTTAACTCTTCTTGTTAAACTGTGTTGGGATAAAACAGCATTGCATAAGGATATATGTGTTGTTATTGGAAGGTCTCTGAGGTCTCAACTAGCTAGGTGGAGATCTTTCCTACAAGTCAGAGGCCTGGAATTCTTAAAAATGCAGCAGGGCTAAAAATCGCTCCCTAGGAGGGCAAATAGCACTCCTCAAGCTTACAAAACCAAAAAGTGGCAAAATTAATTTTTACTATTAATGAGTTCTACGGAGTGGGCTTTCTACATTTTATTTGGTGCTGCTAACAAGGCAGTCTCTGTGAGATGGCTACACTGCCTCTCCCAAGGCCTCGAGGAGTGGGAGGGACAGTGTGGAAGCCTTACAGAGACCACCAACATAGCATAGATCTGAAAAGATGTGGGTTTTAGGAATAGGTTGCTAAGGTAATCATTATATTTTAAGGCCAGAAGGGCTAGTTTTTGCCCTCCTTAATTTTTTTAAGGCGAGCAGTAGGCGAACGAATAAATCGCTTTCCTGAAAATGCCAGGTCTGAAGTCAGCTATAAATTAACCCGTTTCCCAACGAATCGACCACATTCTCCCACGTAATATGCAAATTCAGCAGCTGAAAAAATATTTTTCAAAAAATTTCAACAAAATAATATAATGTGATCCCTCTTTGGAATGAGCTCATTGAGTTCATTCCAGTGAGGGATCACCTGATATGGTTTTGTTAAAATTTTTGGAAAAATTTTAAAAAATTATATTTAAAATGATAAATTTTGATATCGTCTGCATTGGTTAAAGGGTTAATGATAAAATGTGGTATTAAAAAACAAATATTGGATATTACCTTGAGGTATAAGGTAGTTAAATCGACAGATCACTCACTCACTGACCTATCCATACACAACAATTTGGGCCCTTAACTCTTTATAATGTTTGTTTGTTTATTGGGGTTTAATGACACTTTCAACTCTTTGCAATATTTGTTGAATAACAATCAGATGGATACAGCAATATTTTTAACTATGGTTGTGTCACAATTGTTTCAACCTCACACAAATAAAAATAGTGGTGTAGATACAATTTACAGCACATGAAGAGTGGATTATATATAAAACACTTATTGAGTAGAGTTTCCACCAGACAAAACTTCACAAATCATGTGAACGATCATATGACGCTTGAATAAATTTTCAGCCTAAGTATCTCCAGGTCCAATCCTAGGAAAAATCCACTGGTTGAAACTCTTTGTTCCTTATACTTTCTCAGTTAACTTGAGTGAATTATTGTCTGGGTGGAAACTCCCCTCCATTGAGTAGAAACTTTATTCCATTGATATTTTCATTTTAGAGCAACCTCTATGTTTTAGTACACGTGGTTGGTACATGTATATACTTACATCAATACCTTGCTCCATTAAATCTTTGATAACCTGTATGCACAGTAATTTCATTTTCACTGATGTCTGAAAACAAAAATAGAGTGATTTCTACAATACGGGGACTGGTCACTTTCCATGGGTGGACAATATTTCCAAGGACGCAATAATATTAGTTTTCAAACACAAATTATAAAAATAATCATCAAAAATTTAATTAACCCTTTACCCAACGCAGATGATTTCAAAATTTATTATTTGAAATATCATTTTTTTAAATTTTTTCAAAAAATTTCAACAAAACCATATCATGTGACCCCTCTTTGGAACGAGCTTGACGAGCTCGTTCCAAAGAGGGGTCACATGATATGGTTTTGTTGAATTTTTTCGAAAAATAATATTATTTCAGCTGCTGAAGTTGCATATTACGCGGACGGATGCGGGCAATTTGTTGGGTAAAGGGTTAATGAAGCACTGGGTACAACCTGGTGCTTCATTATTTAAAATTTTGCTGCTGATGATTTTTATTACCTGCAAAATGAGTGCTTGGACATCACTGCCCACATGTGGATTACAACCAGTCCACAGTGACTCTACTGTATGATGAAACACATTCCCATTGTATATGACTTTATATGTTATATATTTATAGAATACTCTGTCTGTTTTTTTGTATGTTTCAGATATTTTTAAGATTTTGTCAATCATGAAAAAACTTGCAAAAGAAGACCCCTTCATCAGAAAAATTGCATGTGGACTCATTTTTCATACTGCGAAAGCATTTATCACACACCTATTAATGTAAAACACATGATTTCCACTGTTCTGCCTGCACGATAAAAATAAAGTTGCATCGCAAATGTGGTAGTGTTGGGAGGTCATGAAATATTTCCACGGTTTCGGTTTCTACTCGTTTTTTTTAAAAAAAGGGTTGAGTCTGGTTTCGTTTTTTGGGGGTTTTTTTGAGAAAAATATTCCAAGTATTAAACACTATAAACACTTGATTTTTTTCCCAAATATTAGTTTTAATAAAAGTTCAAAGTGCAAGTACCTTCCCCTCTCTTTAAAATTATGAAATTATATATAGTGCAGCACATGTACAGTGAACCATTAATCCAGAAGACAATGAAGACTGTTCACAGAGCCCTGGATATACAGTTGAATAGCATTGGCAGCACCCCCCCCCCCCCCACCCCTCCCCACAACCAAGCCAAGAAGAAAATGCTGTGGTAGCAATGCACAACTTGGGTAAAAAATGCTGAAGATGTAATGTTGTGAAATGTCAGGCCAAAGAAAAGAAATCCCTTTGTTTGGGGTACCTTCACCAACTTTAAACAATTATGCCGACTCTAAAAATTTTACAAACTAAAAGTCGCTGATTTAGGTCATTGTAACCCTAATTTTTATCGGACTTCAACTGTGAATTTGAAACCTATTTTGAGGTTAAATCTTTCAAAAATACATGTTGAAACAAGTGCAACGCCGATCGCAGGCAATCAGACTCTAGTCCCCCACGGTGGATGGTCTGTCTATAAAACATGCAAAATATTTCTTAGGCCTGTTGGGCATTTAAAAAATAAGTTGCATGTTATGAAATGGATAAAAGATTTCAACAGCAAGTGGGAACTGAAGTCCTCTCTCTCCCATCATTTATCTGTTCTCTGGCACCTACCATTTAACAACAGGAACAACAATGCCATCATTCCATATTGCATTTTTATTAAAAAATTATTGACGTGCATCATCGTCCTATTATGTGTCACCAATGGTATAAATATGAAAATACAGTCTCGAAGCATCTATCTATTAGATACCTGTGGTAACCGCAAAAGAGGAACACAAAAAAATCAATAAAAATGGTCATCCTTCGGCCATTCTAAATTTTTTTCAAAAAAATTTTGACGTGCATCATCCTCCTAGCATCTCTGACCAATGTTAGAAATCCTCCTAGTAACGTGCACCATCCTCCTACATGTAGCATCTCTGACCAATGTTAGAAATCCTCCTAGCATCTCTGACCAATGTTAGAAATCTGAAAGTAATAGCTCGAAACATGTCTAAGATACAGGTGCTAACGTCAAATATGGCAAAAAAATGACAACAAAAAAGTCTGTCATTCAGCCATCTTGAATTTTTTGTCAAAAGATTTCGGCCATCTTGAATTTTTTTCAAAAAATTTTGACGTGCATCACCCTCCTAGCATCTCTGACCAATGTTGGAAATCTGAAAGTAATAGCTCAAACTATGTCTACGATACAGGTGGTAACGTCAAATATGGCAAAAAAATAACAACAAAAATGGCTGCCATTCGGCGAGATCGTCAAACAAGTAGACCAAGAAATCAGCAATATTTGGTAGGGATGGATCGTATACGTCTCTCGACTGATCCATACACCAACGGAAGAAAACCCTTCACTTTGCTGCGTAGTTCAACAAAGAGGAGGACCTCCTGCAGTTAGAAATTGCATCCACTGAGCATTCTGTAAACTGTTTCCCATGCAAGAACGACCGCACAATGGAAACATGTGAAGGTTGAGACCTTCCAGGTTGTGATGTAGTGCACGTGACTTCCCCTGATAAAGAAGATCCTCTCGTGGACGAAGCTTCCATGGAATGTCCCATAACAGATACCTGAGAAGATTGATCCAAGGTTTCTGTGACGACAGAGGTGGTACTAGCAGAATTTTGCAATGAGACTCTTTGATCTTTAACAGGATCTGCTGAATCAACAGAATTGGAGGATATGCATATCCTATCATTCCGTCCCATGAAATTGACAGAGCGTCTACTGCATGCACTCGATGATCTGGACATGGCAACGCAAGCATCGGGAACTGATTGTTTAGGTGTGTCGCAAAAAGATCTATCATGGAATGATCCCACTGGTAGCAAATCTGTCTGAATATTACCTTGTTGAGAGTCCATTCCAATGGCAAGAGAGTGAGTCTGCTAATATGTTCAGACGACCCGGTATATGACGGACAGAGAGATGAACGCCATGATTCATGACATATAGGAGAATCCTCTCCATTAATTCGCATAATGGAATCGAATGAGTGCTGCCTTGGTTCCTGAGGTAAGCAACTACTGTCAAACTGTCCGACAGAATTTGGACATGGACGTTTGCTATTAGGCGAATCCAATGTTGAAGTGCTAGCCATATTGACATCATCTCTTTGATTTTGATGTTTATGTGCTTCTCTAGGAACCGAAACTCCTAAAGACCCTGACACTTCAAGTTTGCGGGACTGACATGTATCGTCACACCCCAGCCTGTCTGACTCACGTCCGTCATAATCTTTGAAAGCCGAATCCGGCAGTTGCAGTGGAACTCCCTGAGTTAACCACTGAAGATCTGCTCAAATCTGAACCTTTTAGGTCCGTTAAAACATTACTGGTTTCGAGCGAAAGTATCTTCACACTCCAGTCCTGAGTAAAGAATATCTGGAGGGGACGCATGCGCAGACGGCCCATCGGAATAAGATCCGCAGCCGCTCCACACAGTCCCCATCAGTCGCATGGATTCCCTCGCTGTTAATGAGTCTGAGTGGAGACAAAAGCAAGCATAACAACTGTCTAATTTTGCTCTGGGTAATGGAAGACGAACGAGATTGTTGCGAGTCTCGAAGCTCATTCCCAAGTGAGTGAACGACTTGGACGGAGCTAGATCCAACTTTTTCTCGTTTACGATGAAACCGAGACGTCGGAGTAATAGAAGCAGACTCTGAACATCGTTCTGAAGTATAATTCTGTTGCTGTATCTCTGCAGAATGTCGTCCAAGTAAGCCGACGTTACTGCAGATGAATGAGCTCGGCAGTATGACATTACCGAGTTCATTATTCAAGTGAATGCCCAGGGAGCCAGGTTCAGACCAAAGCACATTGCTCTGAGCTGATAAACCTTTCCTTGTATGGCAAACCGCTGGTACTTTCTGAATGCCGGATGTACATGTACCAAGACATGAAAGTAAGCAACCTTTAGATCTATGCTTGCCGCATAGTCGTTCACTCAAATGCTCGCTCTTACCGACTGAATGGTCTCCATATAGAACTTTGGAGCCACGATAAGCTTGTTTATCCAACTCAAGTCTATTACCGGTCAGAACAAGCCGTCAGGCTGCGATACGAGGAACAGGTGACTGTAAAAACTCTGAGAATTTCGATTCTCGATGACCTCTATTGCTTCCTTTAATAAGAGAGTCTGTACCTCCGCTAGGAGAGACTCTCTTTTGAAAGGATCCACCAGAAGATTTGTCCAACGTGGACTTCTCATTAGTGTGGGTTTCACTCGGAATGATAGCCGTAAGCCGTCCGAGACTACACTTCTCACCCACTGAACTTCCATGACTGCTATCCAGTTTCTCGCGAAGTTTGATAACCTTCTGCCAACTGGCAAGCAATAGAGATCTTGAACATCACCTGTAGGGCTTGCAAGGCTTATGGGTGGAGAAACTACATCCTCCCCATGAAGATCCTTGCCCTGTCGCCTCAGGGGCGTCTGACCGATAGACCCGATCAGACCTACGCCTATTTCCTGAGTCGCTATATTGACGACCTCCAGAGTAATTGTATAAGGGTTTCTTGTACCTTAGCGAGGAGTTCCCTTTTAATGATTTTGATTTGGAATGTCCTCGCTTACTCCGGTCTGCTGAAGTGGGTTCTTGAGACACCAACTTCAATAGCAGAGCACTGGACGCTTTCTTAGTAGCTTGTTCATATACTAACAAAAGCTTGTCATCAAAGATAGTATGTCTGGAGACCGGAGCGACAGGGCAGCATCACGTCTAATTAACTCCAGATTAGCCACTGTCAGGGCGGAGTTATAGGTGGCATACATGATTGCCCTGGAAAGAACTCTAAGCAAGTTACACACATCCTCAAATTCCTTCCCGTTGAGATGTTGAGCCATAGCTCTGGTAAGGTGATCTGCATAGGACAATGCGTCCAAATTCGCTCTATTCGATGAAATTGCAGTTTCCATAACATCTGAGTGAATGCTGAATGATGCAGGTAAGAATATATCTAAATCCCCAGCCTGCTCATCCAAATACAGTGGAGCTCTCTGCACATCTTCTCCAACCGTTTTAAATGAACGTGGTCCAAGGAACGGTATATTAATGGAAGATGTTGACAAGAAACTGCCTCTTTTCCTCGCACAAATATGGTGTTGTCTACATGGCCGAAGGCCTGCGACACCTGCCTAGACTGAACTGGGAAAGAAAGGACTTCTTCCTTCCTCCGTATAAAGTCTGTGTCTAGAGATGCCAGCAGTTTATCTCTTGTTGTCGCAGCTTGCTGATTCGGTGGAACAAACTCAGGGTAGTATTGATGAATAAAATCCATCGCAACCATGTGTTCTTCCGAAAGGGAAGGGTAATCCTCTTCCTCAACCCTTTCATCATCCGAGTGAATCAGTTGAGAATCTTGGTCCAAAACATCTGCGTGAACAGACGACTGGACTGACCCAGCACCGTCCGACAGATCAGGTTCTGAGACTGCGGGAGGCTGCTCCTGCACTTGCTGGGATGCTGCGATCAGTTGCACAATCTGCGACAGCAAATCCGTCATCGAGGCCTGAGGAGCAGCGGTTTTCTGTTTCTTAGCCAGTTGCTGCTCCTGGAACGTCATTCTGGAGATGGATCTCTTCTCCGAACGTCCCGATGATTGAGGCCTAGGCTCCTTAGCTACCAGATGGTGCGACGTCACAGGCAAAGAGCGGCTCCTTCTTCGCACAGCAGGCTGGATATCCAAAGTCGGGTAGCTAGGAAGCAGTTGTGTGTGCATAATGATCATATTGGAAGAAGACGTGACTGTAGCCGAAGCCACTTGCAGTCTAGACGGAGCATCCCGAGCGGCAGGTGTGGACTTATGCTCCGGCCTGTGCAAGTTTTTTCATAACATCTGACCCCAGATGTTGCTGGGTTAGAGAGGGAACACTCCCGCTCGCGGCCTTTTCAGACCTCGCGGAGCCTCCCGACAAGAAACTTGCTGGCTTCCTCCCTAGTTCCCTCGTTGCTGGGTGAGTTTGTTTTGTTTTTAAGGTGTTTGCTCTACCCACTACACTTCCTTCGACCACAACGGACATACCCGGTGTCACGGCTCCCACGAACAAAGTAACCGCTTCACTGGTCGAGCTAGCTGCTGGAAAAGGATTAAGACCACCGCCCAGTGACCTTATCCCTTGCCTAATATTCAAGAGCACCTTAGCAGCTAGCTCTGTTTGCTCATCAGAGCACGACAATGGTAGCACACTTTTGGTAGGTGTCACTTTACCATCACCATGTTTTTGTTCCTCTGAAAAAGAAACTGAAAAACTTGATTGACCTTGCGACGAGAGTACCGGCATCAGCCTCTCACAACACACCGTGACACCCGCATCCAACGTTTGTCATCCCAATCAACACATGTAGGACAAGAATTCGTAGGAGTACATCGACTACAGGCAAGGCAACACGCATGTAAATCTGAGGAAGACTTCCTCACCTTGCATTTTGAGAAATAAGCTTTCATGATTAATCAAAACTAAGTCGATCGAACTCCCACAAACTCCACAATAAATATATGATAAAGATACATAATAATGAATAATCGAAATCGAAAAATCAAATTCAAAAATTTTTTGACAAAAGCCCAAGTTCCCAAAGGGAACGTGAAGAGCCCAAGGGTATCCCGATAGAGCCTAAGTGTGGACAAAACTCCAAACATTATTACTACACTACCGGAATATTAAATAATGTATCTTACAACAATCCTACAGTAATAATAACTAAATAACAAGACATCAGGCACAGAAAAAAGGCCCAAAGTCAGTAACAGATTTTTAAAACTGCCTGATGTAAAGCAAGATCTTCAAACGAACAAAAAACGATACATCGGACAGAAGATGCATGACCCAGGATGAGGATGTAACCATGGGGATAAACAGAATAAACATTCTGTAATACACGTTAAACTAGCAAGAAATTTAATAAAAAATTTCAATAACAAGAGGCCCCAGTTAGGTGTCAGCTGGGGGCTGTTGTGGCAGCTTTTCTCCCTTCTGTTGAGGGTAGAATTTCTGCCAGTTCCCTTTTTGGCCATTGGGGTGCTTTTCTGTTCCCGTCGGGCCTTTGTTTCCTGCCACCTTACTCGGGTAGCTGGGGGTGCCCTGATTTATTTCTTCTTTGGGTTCACCTTCCCATCTACATTGCTCTCACCAGATATGCCTAGGACGATACCTTGCAGGTGATTTTTGTTGTCTTAGCATGTTGAAGTTTCCCATTATTCATGCTCCACTTTTTGGGATGGGTGTGGGCGGTGTGGTCTTCCACCTTTTGGGCTTCAGTCTATTGTGTAGTTCGGGCACATGCTGTTTCCTCCTGAGCCCTCTGGAAGGGAAATGCAGTCGTTTGGTGCCTCCCAAACCGACTCTGTCTGGAAAGAGTTCTACCGTCGGTGGGTGTTTTGCAGTCTTTTTGTGGTCTGGATACCATGGTAGCTGCAGACTTTCTGGCAAAGAGATGCCTGGTTCCGGGACTTCTGTCTTCTTCCAGTTGACATCTGAGGCCATCACTAGTGTTGCTCTCTCTGCTTTTCCACCTTTGTCAACAGCTACTGAAGTATCCACTCCAGCTGCTGCTCATTCGGTGACGTCATCGGTCTCCATTTCAGCCAGCCTCGGATTATCTCTGCAGACCCCTGCAGGGATTTCTGCTTGTTTGGACGTGGGATATCGGCCTCAACCTTCCAAGGCTTCAACTCGGCAAAGTCGGAACTGGTTGCTGGGCGATCCCTTTGTTGTGGTCTCTCAGCCGTCGAGTCCAGCAGGTTTTGCTTTGGATTCAGATGCCCATGGTGGGGTCACCGTGGACTCGGTTGCACTTCCGCCACGAATCTGGTACTTCGGCCAGTATTGTGGGACCGGAGCATTTTGTGCTGCCTGAACCTTTTGTCCCTCAGAGGTCCGCAGCGACTCTCCTGAGTTCCCGCACTTCAGATCCTCAGGGTATTTCATACCCCCATAAGCATCTGTATTCAGATGTTTCTGCTGCCACCCATTGCCCCATGCCCCGTGTTCTACAGGATCATGACCCTTCACTGGTTAAGAGGGTCAGATGAGAAGATATAGGTCATGAGCTTACGGAGGCCCACTCCTTGCTCATTCAGGTTTTTTCCAAGAGCCTTCCCATTGCCTCCAGTGAGGCTTCTAGTGGCTTCCAGATGCCCTCAGTGGTGCCACCTCCCAGGATTGGAAGCAGGCCGCTGTCTGATCCCACTGGTGTTCCTACATGTACACCATGGGAGGCATCAGCTGGTATACCCGACATGGGCTATGTGTCTTCCGACTCAGGCATTGGGTCAGACACACCTGATGTCGAGAGCCAGCAGTCTTCTGACTTGGGGGCAGCTCTTCACTTTGTTTTTTTCGAGTTCCGGAACTCAAACAGTCAGACCAGCCGGAGGTTTCAGCCAGGTCATGATCATCGGTCGCATGCCTACAGCCTGTTGAGCAACCTGCTACTGGGCACCTTCGACCGTCCCAGGCAGTACAAGTGGTCGGCGCTTTTGCAGTACTGGACTCAAAGCTGAGTTCCAAGGCTATGAAGACTTCTTTCGCTTTTCTGGGGCGAGTTCACAAGTTCAAGGCCATGCCTTTCAGCCTCAACCTGGCTCCTTGGGCCTTCACCTGACTGATGTCGCATGTGATAGCCTTCCATCGCACACAGTCCAGGGTATACCACTTCGGCATATCTGGGCAATATCCTCCATAGGCACTCCAATGCTGCTCCCCTGGAGTCCGATGTCGACCAACTGTTGAGCTTGCTTACATTGCTAGGGTTCAGAGTCAATGAGGAGAAGTCGGACCTGGTCCATTCTCAGTCATTTTGTCTGACTTCCATACTCAGCTGAATACGGTAGCAGTTCCCCAGGCTAGAGCGGTGATTCTCTCAGTTTTCGCCCCAACTCTGACCCAGTCCATGTCCGCAACAGCTCAGAGTATTCTCGGACAGCTTGGTCTCTGCAGTTCCTTTAGGTCGGCTACATGTCAGACCTCTCCAACACTTTTTGCTCAATCGGCGGAGACCGAATGTTAACCCTTTGAGACTTTAATTATCCTGACATTCAAACGCCACTGGGAATTGAATTTTCACGACGCTGCTGAAAAGAACACGTCGGTAAACAGTGAGCTATACCTTTGACGATGAATTGTGTTAAATAACAGATATTCAGTTGAAAAAAAAACATAATTCAATTGACAATGACAACACAACACTCAACAGCCATCAACGCATGTGATCTGACAGGGCAGGCCTTTGATTTCCACAGAAACACGGTGAAAATCAAATAAAGTTTGTAAACAAATATTTTTCAACAAAGATGCAACAATTTATTTGTGATTCAACATGAAATAACAGTTATAGAATTTCAAACTAAAATAAACATTAAAACCGAGATCTGTTTTTCTTTTATTTCAAGGAACGATTTTCTTCGGGGTGAAATTAAGTTATAACTCATTTAAATTATTTCAACAGTACTGTTGTAGCCTACTTCTTTGTTCTCTACAAACCAGATTGCGAATCCAATGGAACGCTCTCGATAAAACAAAAAATAGGCCGATGAAATCGTCAGATGTGTACCCATACGCGCAACTAGTAAAAAGCTGTATGACGGAGGGCCACCATGGATGCTGACATTATGTACACCATACAAGGTATGGGTACATATAGAAATGGATTGGAAGAGTGTCTAATTTGATGGATAAAGGGTTAATATCTCCGGATCAGATTAATATAAAAAACTATACAGCACATCAGTAACCTGAATCAATATATAAAGAAACATGACAATCGGATTGATCTTTTTTGAGTCATCTCATGCCAAAGGGATTGGAGGAATTTTCAATTTGAAGGATAAAGGGTTAATATCTCCGGATCAAATTATCAGATTAACACCAAAAACTATACAGCTCGGCACATCAGTAACCTGAACACAAATATAAAGTAACTTGACAATCCAAGCAATATTTTTCAAGTTATCGAATGCCAAAGGGATCGGAGGAATTTTCAATTTGAAGGATAAAGGGTTAATATCTCAGGATCAAAATAACAGATTTACACCAAAAACTATACAGCTCGCCACATCAGTAACCTGAACACAAATGTAAAGTAACTTGATAATCCAAGTAATATTTTTCAAGTTATCGAATGCCAAAGGGATTGGAGGAATTTTCAATTTGAAGGATAAAGGGTTAATATCTCGGGATCAAATCATCAGATTTACACCAAAAACTATACAGCTCGGCACATCAGTAACCTGAACACAAATATAAAGTAATTAGACAATCCAAGCAATATTTTTCAAGTTATCGAATGCCAAAGGGATTGGAGGAATTTTCAATTTGAAGGATAAAGGGTTAATATCTCAGGATCAAATTATCCGATTTACACCAAAAACTATTCAGCTCGGCACATCAGTAACCTGAACACAAATATAAAGTAACTTGACAATCTAAGCAATATTTTTCAAGTTATCGAATGCAAAAGGGATTGGAGGAATTTTCAATTTGAAGGATAAAGGGTTAATATCTCAGGATTAAATTATCAGATTTACACCAAAAACTATACAGCTCGGCACATCAATAACCTGAACACAAATATAAAGTAACTTGACAATCCAAGCAACATTTTTCAAGTTATCGAATGCCAAAGAGATTGGAGAAATTTTCAATTTGAAGGATAAAGGGTTAATATCTCAGGATCAAAATAACAGATTTACACCAAAAACTATACAGCTCAGTACATCAGTAACCTTAACACAAATATAAAGTAACTTGACAATCCAGGCAATATTTTTCAAGTTATCGAATGCCAAAGGGATTGGAGGAATTTTCTATTTGAAGGATAAAGGGTTAATATCTCGGGATCAAATCCTCAGATTTACACAAAAAACTATACAGCTCGGCAAAGCAGTAACCTGAACAAAAATATAAAGTAACTAGACAATCCAAGCAATATTTTTCAAGTTATCGAATGCCAAAGGGATTGGAGGAATTTTCAATTTGAAGGATACAGGGTTAATATCTCAGGATCAAATTATCCGATTTACACCAAAAACTATACAGCTCAGCACATCAGTAACCTGAACACAAATATAAAGTAACTTGACAATCCAAGCAATATTTTTCAAGTTATCAAATGCCAAAGAAATGGATACGGACGCCAGACGGACAGATGGACGGACGGACGGACAAAGGATGGACGAACGATTGATGGTCACCCCGGATGCCGGCATTATGTGTACCATACATAGTATGGGTACACATAAAAAGCAAGGGGAAAAACTTGCGATTTCTTGTGATAATGAAATTTTCATGAATGTTACAAAGCTGGCACTGTTATTCTTGACAGTTCCTGGAACAGCAATATTTCTAATCATCTTTTCATCATCACTAGATTCACACCTTGCAAGGTTTCGGATAGTTGTAAAAATGTAAAAAAAAATACATGTGTAGACTCGGGGATTGTATCAAGAACGAATTACATGTACCACAATCATTACCAGTACCGGATACTCAAACTTGGACAGTTGGAACTCGGAGGATTTTATCTTGTTGAATTTCAATGATTCATAATATAATCAAAGTTTGAATTACTAACTGCGTGGATTATTCTTCTTATGCCAGAGAAGGAATGAACAAGAGACAGTTTTCCAGAAACTGTGTTCGTGGAAAGAATAATGATAATGATAAAAAAATAAGTGTGTTACTGTATACTCCCAACTGGACATGTAAGTGAAATAAAACTGTGCCCTTCATTTCATTTTGACTTTTACCTGGTCGGGACAATCTTCCAATCAAGCTATTTTAGCTCAATCAGGTTATTTTAGCTCCACCAGGCTATACATGTAAAAAAGGCAAAATGTGCTTTTATCGTGTGCGTGCCTCCAGCCCACAACAAAGCACCATCAAAAGTAGGATGGGTCTGTCTGCAGCAACTCTCACTTCACAAGTTCCAACAAGAAATTAATTAAATTAAAAGTTAATTATCACTAAAAATTATTTATGGCAAATTTATCTACATTTTTTTCTTCAACTTGTCAAGTGAGAGTTGCGGCAGACAGAAATATTCTATTTTTGATAATGGTTTGTTGTGGGCTGTAGTGCCACATGATAAAAACACATCTAGACTTATTTTTAATAGCCTGATAAAGCTAAAGTAACCCGAACGAGAAAAATAGCTTGATTGGAACATTGCCTCAACCTGTTAACAGTGCCAGAATTGGCATAGAATACCAAAGACCGGTTTATATATTTTTCCCCATTTTTTGTTCTTTCTCCATTTTCCAATGCAGACAATATCAAAATTTGTTATTTTAAATATTTAAAAACTTAAAAAATGTATAGTAATTTATATATTTTTTATACTTACCAATGACACAGACATGGCTGGTGCTAACTCTTAAAAATCTAGGGCCAAACACAAATTTTGCCCCCCAATCCCCAAAATTTGCATCTAAAACCAAAGAAATCATGTCCTGAATGGCCCTCCATACTTCGCCTCTACTGTGCATGCGCAGTGTCAAGGAGGTCCCGGAATTGGCACCATTTATCATTCTTACAACCAGTGCCTGGTCAGCGCTATGTACTCAGCGGGGAGGTAGAGTTCCCAACTCCTGGGAGGGCCATCCCCGTCTGGGTCATTGGTAAGTATAAAAAGTTAAAAAATTTATAGTAATTTATATATTTTTTATACTTACCAATGACCCAGACATAGCTGGTGCTAACTCTTAAAATATAGGGCCAAACACAAATTTTGCCCCCCAATCCCCAAAATTTGCATCTAAAACCAAAGAAAACATGTCCTGAATGGCCCTCCACACTTCACCTCTACTGCGCATGCGCAGTGTCAAGGACGTTCCGAAATTGGCGCCATTAATCATTCTAATAACCAGTGCCTGGTAAGCGCTATGTACTCAGCGAGGAGGTAAGAGTTCCCAACTCCTGGGAGGGCCATCCCCGTCTGGGTCATTGGTAAGTATAAAAAATATATAACTTACTATAAATTTTTTAACATTTTTATACTGTACCAATGACCCAGACATAGCTGAATAGTAAACAGGCTGGAGGGCCAAGCACATAGAGCAAGATGGAATACGCTCAATAATATAAAATAGAGTCATCCCCTCTAGGGAAAAAGAAGTATTAGGCCTTACATGTATCTTTCTTATTTATGATAAATTAGAAAGATACAACACCTTCCAAAATTGAGAATCATACATCCATGTACTCTATTAATATCTAGTATAATCCTTATACTAATAATTTTTAAAGTAAGCCAATAAATAAAGTAAGTCTAGAGAATAGAGACTCTTTATACTCCTTAAAAGTGTCTGAGGATTGCATAATCATGTCCGTTGACACGTGCTATATTCAAAAGCTATACTTTAAAAACTTAGACTTGAATGAATTTTTAAAACATAAACTTCTCACTAAACAACCATCCCAATAACAGCTCAGAATTACTAACTCCGGAGGAGGTATCCCCTTGTTTTCATAGTAAAACAGGTGACCCAAGGGAACACCCTCCCCCCCCCCCCCCCTTTTTCTTGCCCTGGGTCAAATAGCCCAGAGCGAAGAGGGCAGCAGAACAGAGTCACTGCCGAAACAGACAGCCTACCTAGCTATAGTAGCAACTGTTAAGTGAATGACATTCTGAGCAGTAGATAATAGACCTAACAATAGAGGCCTCCAGAAATGGACTCAATATTTCTGAGATAAAAAAATTCATGAATGTGGATGGCTGAGCGCAATGAGCAGCCTTCAAAAATCTATAATAGCGACACTATTAATGTAAGCCCAAGATGTAGAAGAACTCTTACTTCATGAGCCGAAATCTCAAACACAACTGCTGAGTCAAAGATATACCATAAGCAGTATCGATAGTTAATTGAATCCATTAGCAATAGAATGGAGCGTAACGTCCTTCTAATAGGCATCAAAGACATTAGAAGTTTACGCCCTTAGTAATAAACAGATATCTGTTTATAAATACATAAACTCTAACCGGACAGAGTAAAGGCCTATGCCCGTACGAAGATGGAAGGACCTTAATAACAATAGGATCCGGATATTAGGAGCCTAACTCTTATGGAAAAATCCAACCTAAATAGTAAAGGAAGTAGTGATTCCGAAACTACGAAAGTGAAAATCATCCACCGATAGTGCATGAAACTCACTGACTCTTCAGTAAAAGAGAAGCCAACAGAATTACTGTCTAAAAGGTGAGAATTTGAAAACTACTGTTTCCAGAGGCTCAAATGATTACTTAGCTAAATAAGAACCGAAGTTAAATTCCATATTGGAATTTAATCTACTGATTCTAAGTCTATTTATCGAAAAGTTACTAACTGACTTAGATAAAGAGACATAAGACTCAATTGTCAACTATCACAGAGTGCATAGGTATGAGGTAACATAAACCTATAACCTTAATAATAACAGGCTGCAGTAGATCTTGTCAAACAAGTATACTAAAAAGTTGCAATGAGTAGTATGGAGGGATCAACAATATGAACATAGTGATCCCTACACCAACGACGGAAGAGCCTCCACTTTAGCTGCAGAGAATAGCGAAGAAGAGGATCTCCTATAGTAAGAAATCGCGTCCAAAGCTCGTCCAGTACAATGCTTACAATGCAATAAGGACCAAACAACGGAATACGTGAAGGTTGCGACCTTGCGGGTTGTGATAAAGATGACACAATTTTACCCAGCGAAAAAAGATCCTCTCATTGAGGAAGATTTCGCGTTAAGTCCCACAGTAGACATCAGAGTAAATTTACCCACGGTCTCTGTGAAGACAGAGATGCTATCAACAGAAATGTATTGTGGTTGTTTATCTTAGCAATACCTGCTGAAACAACAGCGCCGGAGGATACGCATATCCTATCATTCCGTCCTATTAGATCAATAGTGCGTTAACAACATTAGCTCAGAGATCCGGACAAGCAAACACATACGTCTGCAATTGATTAGCAAGCTGTGTCGTAAATAAATTATCATTGGGCGCTCCCATTGATAGCAAATCTGATTGAATACTTGTTTGTTGAGAGTCCATTCTGACGGCAACAAGCGACCCATAAGTGAACGGGAGTCCGGTAAATCAATCAGACGACCCGGAATATGACGGACCGAAACAGAACTTGGTCTACTATAACAAACAGAAGGATTCTTTCCATTAAATTGAATAACGGAAACGAATGAGTGCCTCCCTGGTTCCGGAGATACGCCACTACTGTCGAATTAACGGACAGGATTTGGACATGCGTTACTGAATAATGTTCATCCAATGACATAAAGCAAGCCAAAAAAACATTATTCCGCGGAAGATAAGTGCTTGCTTAGAGACTGCGGAACCCAAAGACCCTGGCACTTCGAATCCGTTGGGATCAATATTATATCCCAACCTGTTTGACTGGCAACCATCATAATTATAACACTCGGATCCGGCAACTGCAGTGGCACTCTCTGAGTCAACCACCGAATGTTTGCCCCAGTCTGAATCTCTTGCAACACTAGATAGACAAGAGAACGTGTAAATCGAGCAATTCATGGATTTCTGAAAAGTTGCCGTCGAAGAGAAGCTTCTCCGAGAACGAAGCGACTCTGAGAGAGTTCTTCACCTTACTATCCACGCACGTGGATGTAGCTAGGGCTGCGTCACGTCTAACCAACTCCAATCAGCCACTGAAGGGCGGAGTTATACGTGAACAAACTACTGCCCTCAAAAGAAATCACATTGAGGATAATATCCCGTAATTCTTTTCTTGAAGACGTAATGATAACGACTCAGTAAGGTGGATTACGTATGATAAAGCGTCTAAGTTAAGTCTACTAGACATAATTGTCGTTTCCAACATTGTGGTTGGAAAAGACATAGACGGCGAAAAAGAATATTTCCAGTCTTTAACCACGCCGTCTAGACGCATATGAACTCTCGGTATGCCCTGCTCTGCCAAAATAAATTATTCGTATAAATGATAAAAAGGCAGAAATGAGCATTGCGGACAAGAAACTAAACTATCATGCTTGGTAGCAGACTTATATGCATATATAGCGTCGATAAATAATACACATGTTCTAATGACATTATTGGACTGTGTCGGTAAGTCAGGGACAATGTCCCTGAACCGATCCAAAA
The DNA here is from genome assembly GCA_031216915.1 of Pictodentalium vernedei. NCBI lineage: Eukaryota > Metazoa > Mollusca > Scaphopoda > Dentaliida > Dentaliidae > Pictodentalium > Pictodentalium vernedei. The sequence continues at coordinate 301,491,701 of CM062292.1, read as the reverse complement.
TTCCGTGTCCAATGACGCTATAAGTCTCTTATCCAACATCGCAGCAATGTAGTCCGAAATAACAATCACTGGAAGATAATGCCAGAAGATATGAATGGCAGCTTCCGATGCTACGAAAGGGAAAACTCGAAATCTTTCGAATCCCTTTCGCCATCCTGTCGGACCCTATAAAGCATTCGGTCGTCCGTACCTGATGCAACCGCGGACCGCACCGACCCAGCGCCGTCAGATAATTCCTGATTCGACTAAGAAACTGTCGATTGCTGGGATGCTGCGAAAAAACTGTGCTAACTCGGATAGCACGTCCGTCACTGAGGCCTGTGGAGAAGAGGTCCTACAATGCATTGCCGTTGGAAGCTCCGTGATCGTTACCCCGTGCATACTACTAATATGCGAGCGAACGGAGTGTATAGGCCTCGTGTCCCTTGGCTACCGGATGGCGTGACCTATTCGCCGTGGAATCACTGAATGACGAAACTGATCGGATACTCGAGGTCACGTAGCCAATGTGCGGTCGTGTGCCCTGCTGTGAGGATGAGGAAGCATTATCGACAGTCTCTCGGACTGTCAATATAACGGAGCGTCCCGACCGACAGACATATGCTCCGAATGTAAAATATCTGAACCACAACATGCGGTCCCCTATGTTGTTGGACGAGAGAGGGACCTCTCTCGCTCACAGCCCGGACGGACCTGGACAAGCCAGGAACCGGATTAACAGGCTTCCTCCGATCTGTCCTCACTCCGCCGTCACTGGGTGAGTACTAAAGTAATTATAGTGCTCGCATCACCCAAATCTCCTTCCTAGACCGCAACGGACGAACCCGGCAGCCGAAGCATTCAATGAATGTACGCTACACCGGGTGAGCTAGCGAATGTCACTCCGTCGATCCTACAAGGGACCTCTTAGGCGATAGACATATTCCATGAGCACTTATTGCCGCTAGCTCTTCATTAACTATGACGACAGAGGCACACTTTTGAAAGTCATCTCCGTAACTTTGCGAACAAGAAACCCGAAATGCTTGGTAATAGCAAGCATATAATAATAATATATATATAGCGTCGTTCAATAATTCGAAAGTTTGTGTGACATTATTGGACTATGTCGGAACTGAGGGACGATGTCCCTGAACTGAACCAAAAATTTCTAAGTCCACCGACGCTATCAGTTTCTTATCTGGCATCGCAGCATTCTGGTCTGACGAAAGAAGCTGTAGAAGATCAAGTCAGATGACATACACAACAGCATATGTTGTTCCGAAAGGGAAAGCTCGAAATCCTCCGAATCCCTTTCGGTATCCCGTCAGACCGGATGAAATTTTCGGACGTCCGTACCCGCTTCCGCGGAGCGACCCGACCCAGCATCGTCGGATAAAAAATATGCGACAGATTCAGTTGATGCTGGGATGCTGCGATAAGCTGTGCTATTTAGGAAAGCACATCCGTTCCCGAGGCCTGTGCAGTAGCGGTCTTACGATGCATTGCCGCCGGAAGCTCCATGTACGTTGACTCCCGCACACTTTCCTATGCGAACGACCGGAGTCTGCTGGCCTCGTGTCCCTGGCTACCGGATGGTGTGACCTGGTCGCCGAAGATTCTCTGACTGGCGAAGCTGACTGGATATCCGAGGTCACGTAGCCAAGAGCGGTCGTGTGCGCTACCATGAGAATGAGGAAGCCTTATTGACAGTCTACTCCGGACTGCCTATATGTCGGAGCGTCCCGAGCGACAGACTATGCTCCGAATGCGAAACATTTTGTACCACAACATCTGGGGCCAGATGTTGTTGTACGAGAGAGGGGCCTCTCTCGCTCGTCGTCCGGATGGACCAGAACGAGCTATGAACCGGACTAAAAGGCTTCCTCTGCTCTCCCTCTAATCCGCCGTCACTGGGTGTGCATTTGGTTGATTTATAGTGCTCGCATCACCCCAAAACTTCTTCTAGACCGCAACGGACGAACCCGGCTGCCGAACCATTCGATGAATGGACGCTACACCGGGCGAGCTAGAGGACGTCAAGGCCGTCGAACCTACTAGGGTCCTCTTAGGCAATTGGCGTATTTACATGAGCACTTTTCCGCTAACCCTTCATTAATTGTGACGACGGAGGCACACTGTTGGAAGACATCACAGATACATCACCCTAATCTTGATCGTCTGAAATAGAAATTGATAAAGTAGAGTGACCCTGCGGGGAAAGGACCGGAGTGTCCAATTCCCCACTAACATACCGTGACATACGCTTCCCATGTTGTCATCGAAATCATACGATACAGAACAGGAGTTAATGCGAGTACACTGACCACATATAGAATGATTATAAAAGTCAGAGGAAGACTTCCTCTTATTACAATTGATCAAAATCCTTTCAATGTGAAAAGAAAACAAAGTCCTGGTACTCGCACCAACCCCTGGCAATCAAAATACATAATAATAATATGATCCATTAATATAGAAAAAATAATTGAAATCAAAATATTTTGAAAAAATATTTTTTCAGAATAGCACAAGTTTCTGAAAAGTAACGTTGAGCCCCAATGGATCCCAAGCCCAAGTGTGGACAAAAATTTTAAAAATATTTTAAACAATTTATTCAACACTTACGAACAATAATAATGTATCTAGTTATGATTAAAATAACATCAAGATATTATTTTCAAGAAATCCCCCCCTCAAACAGAGGGCTGTTGTAAATGTAAACAATGAGTGTAAAAACACTAAAATAAGTCTCCAGGCACCCAGGCCCGGAATCAGTTACCAAAAATACACTATCTGATGCAAAACAGAGACTTCCAGGGAAGAAACTGCAGAACATCAGATGGTAGATGCAGAACACAACGCCTAACCACCCGTAGGTGAAGACGTAAACATGGGGAAAAGAACAGAATTCATTCTGTTATTCAGCTAAAACTCCCAAGAAATTTTAGTAATAATAATTACAGAAACAATGCCAAAAGCATGGGAGAATAGCAAGAGGGGACTTAAAGGAAAGGGAGAGAGGAAAACACTGAAAAATCAGTGTAACTAAATAACCAGAATGACAACAAAATGGCTGTGTCTCGAAAATAGGTAACTTAACATAATTTCATTAAAAAATTTTAAGTTACAGCCCTGATAATATTCTGTCACACATTTTTCCTCTCCTCCTTCTCTATCCTCCTTAGAATCACCATTTCACTAATATTTATGTGTCTGGCATCATTAAAACTGAGATTTACAAGCACAAAGATCAGTCAGATGTTAACTGATGAAGGGCCAAACTTAGAATGATTAATGGCGCCAATTTCGGAACGTCCTTGACACTGCGCATGCGCAGTAGAGGTGAAGTGTGAAGGGCCATTCAGGACATGTTTTCTTTGGTTTTAGATGCAAATTTGGGGGATTGGGGGGCAAAATTTGTGTTTGGCCCTATATTTTAAGAGTTAGCACCAGCTATGTCTGGGTCATTGGTACAGTATAAAAATATATATAAATTACTATAAATTTTTTAACATTTTTATACTGTACCAATGACCCAGACATAGCTGAATAGTAAAAAGGCTGGAGGGCCTAGGACATAGAGGAAAATCCAATAAGCTCAACTATATAAAATAGAGTCATCCCCTCGAGGAGAAAGGAGTATTAGGCTTTACATGTATCTTTCTTATTTATGATAAATTAGAAAGACACAACACCCTCCATAATTGAGCATCATAACATTCATGTTCTCTATTAACATCCAGTATAATCCTTATAGTAATTATTTTTAAAGTAAGCCAATAAATAAAGTTAGTCCAGAGAATTGAGACTCTTTATACTCTTTTTAAAAGTGTCCGAGGATTGTATATTAACTCCCGTTTGACACGCGACATATACAAATGCTATACTTTAAAAATATGACATAAATGAATTTTTTAAACATTAACCTTCACTTTAAAACCATCCCGGTAACAACTCAGAATTACTGACTCCGGAGGAAGTATCCCCTTGTTTTCACTATAAAACAGGTGACCCAAGGTAACACCCCCCCCCCCCCCCCCTTCCCCTTGCCCTGGGTCAAATAGCCCAGAGCGAAAAGGGCAGCAGGACGGAGTCACTTCCTGAACAGAAAGCCTGCATAACTATAGTTGCAACTGTTTAGTGAACGACATTCTGAGCAGCAGATAATGGACCTAAACAAAGCAGGTATCCAGAAATGGACTCAATATTTCTGAGATAAAAAAATTCGTGAATGTGGATGGCTGAGACCAATAAGCAGCCTTCATTAAATCTGTAATAGCAACACTATTTGCATAAGCCTAAGATGTAGAAAGAGCTGTTACTTAATGAGCCGAAATCTTACGCACAGACTGCTGAGTTGAAGATAGATTATCATAAGCAGTACGGATAGTTAATTGAATCCATCAAGCCATAGAATGGACCGTAATGTCCTTTCTATTAGGCATAAGAGACAGAAAGAAGCGTTTACGTCCCTTTCTGATAAACTGAGATCTTGTTTATAAATACATAAAGCTCTAACCGGACAGAGTAAAGGCCTGTGCCCGTCTCAAGACGGAAGGGCCTTAATAACAATAGGTTCCAGATATTATTAGGAGCCTGATTCTTAGCCAAAAATCCAACATTAGTAGTAAAGGTAATAGTGTTCCCGTCACTACGATAGTGAGAATCGTCCACCGATAGTGCATGAAGCTCACTGACTCTTCAAGCAGAAGAGAAAGCTAAGAGAAATGCTGTCTTATAAGACCAGAATTTGAAATCTACTGACTCAAGAGGCTCAAATGGTTTTCTTTTAGTTAAGAAGAACCCAAGCTAAATTCATTTAGGAATTAATCTAAGGGTTCTAGGTCTATTTATCAAAGAGTTTCGAACTAATTTAGATAAAGAGACATTAGATTCAATTGTAAACTATCATGGTGTGCATAGGTATTAGATAACATAGACCTATAACCTTTAATAGTAACAGGCTGCAGTCAGGCTTGGCAATTTCAGGAGAGCGATTTTTTAGCTCTCCTTACTGCCCTGCTGAAAGAATTAAGGAGAGCGAAAAATTGCCCTCCTAAATATTTTGGTCTGGGATGACTGAGATTACATGTATTATGCTCACATTAAATTTTTGTTGTAAAGCAAAAATGTAATTTAACTTCGAAGTCACATAACATCACGTAATTTCATTTTAAAAGTGGTTTAGTGGTAAAAGGTAATGGCTGCAACCATACCTAAACACAGTTGCAATCATTTGAAGCAAAATGGGTCACAGCAATATTTTTTTTCTGTCAGTTTCAAGTTCAACAACTGACATCACAGTTTGAGGGGTAATTATTCAAGGAATATTGACACTATAATATACTACCATTACTACTATCCTGTCACTTGAAGCACTTGCACCAGGATGTGACTGTAGATTCAAGCAGACCTGTTGTCCAAGACAGTCATACGCCTACCACTACCAAGGTGGTTGAAGGTGGTAGTGGTAGGCGTATGACTTTCTTGGACAACAGGTCTGAGTACACACACAGGTCTTGTCAAGTGTGTGTTTGGTTGTTGAGTGAGACATCCAGATGTCTAAGAGATTTCGCTTTACCTTAGTAAAGTTAATAAAATCACTGATGTAGTCTGTTGGTTTCAGTTTCAATGAGTCCGTTCAACTGGATACTTAAAATGCTGTGTAAAGCTAATTGCTCTCCTAAGCTGATTGAGGAGAGCGATTTTTTGCCCTCCTGCATTTTTCAGAATGCCAGGCCTGTGCAGTTGATCTCGTCAAACAAGTATACTAGAAAGTTTGCAATGCCTGGTATGGAGGGATCAAAAATATCAACAAAATGATCCCTACACCCATGACGAAAGACCTTCCACTTAACCGCATAGTATAGCGAAGAGGAGGTCCTCCTACAGTTAGAAATCACGTCCACTGCTCGTCCTGTACAATGCTTGCCGTGCAAGAAGGACCGCACAACGGAATACGTGAAGGTGGAGACCTTGCGGGTTGTGATGAAGTTGACATGATTTCCCCAGCGAAAGAAGATCCTCTCGTGGAGGAAGTTTTCGCGGTAAGTCCCACAGCAGACACCTGAGTAGATTTATCCACGGTCTCTGTGGAGACAGAGATGCTACCAACAGAACTGTATTGAGATTGTTTATCTTAAGCAATATTTGCTGAATCAACAGCGCTGGAGGATACGCATATCCTATCCTTCCGTCCCACGAGATCGATAGAGCTTCTACTGCATATGCTCGGGGATCCAGACATGGTGACACATACGTCTGCAATTGATTGTTGAGTTGTGTCACAAATAAGTCTATCATTGGCCGCTCCCATTGGTAGCAAATCTGATTGAATACCTGTTTGTTGAGAGTCCATTCTGACGGCAACAAGCGACCCTTCCGTGAAAGGGAGTCTACTAATACATTCAGACGACCCGGAAAATGATGGACCGAAAGCAGAACTTGGTGTTCTAGAACAACAGAAGGATTCTTTCCGTTAAATTGAATAACGGAACGGAATGAGTGCCTCCCTGGTTCCGGATATACGCAACTATTGTCGTATTGTCGGACAGGATTTGGACATGCGCTTTCTGAATAATGTTCATCCAATGACATAGTGCAAGCCAAACTGACATCATTTCTTGGATGTTTATGTGCTTGCCTAGAAACTGCGGAACCCAAAGACCCTGGCACTTCGAATCCATTGGGATCAATGTTGTACCCCAACCTGTTTGATTTGCATCCGTCATAATCATAAAACTCGGATCCGGCAACTGCAGTGGAAGTCCCCTGAGACAACCACTGAATTTCTGCCCACTTCGAATCCGTTGGGATCAATGTTGTACCCCAACCTGTTTGATTGGCATCCGTCATAATCATAAAACTCGGATCCGGCAACTGCAGTGGAAGTCCCCTGAGACAACCACTGAATGTCTTCCCATGCTGCGATAAGTTGTGCTATTTTGGATAGCACGTCCGTCACTGAGGCCTGTGGAGAAGCAGTCTTACGTTGCTTTGCCGCTGGAAGCTCCGTGTACATTGACCCGTGCATACTTCTATTATGCGAGTGTCCGGAGTCTACAGGCCTCGTGTCCCTTGGCTACCGGATGGCGTGACCTGTTCGCCGTGGAATCCCTGATAGGCGAAGCTGGCTGGATATCCGTGGTCACGTAGCCAAGGTGCGGTCGTGTGCGCTGCCGTGAGGATGAGGAAGCCTTATCGACAGTCTCTCGGACTGTCTATATAATGGAGCGTCCCGAGCGGCGGACGTATGCTCCGAATGCGAAACGTTTTGTACCACAACATCTGGTCCCAGAAGTTGTCCTACGAGAGAGGGACCTCTCTCGCTCGCAGCCCGGATGGACCTGGATGAGCGTCCCACGAGATCGATAGAGCTTCTACTGCATATGCTCGGGGATCCAGACATGGTGACACATACGTCTGCAATTGATTGTTGAGTTGTGTCACAAATAAGTCTATCATTGGCCGCTCCCATTGGTAGCAAATCTGATTGAATACCAGTTTGTTGAGAGTCCATTCTGACGGCAACAAGCGACCCTTCCGTGAAAGGGAGTCTACTAATACATTCAGACGACCCGGAATATGATGGACCGAAAGCAGAACTTGGTGTTCTAGAACAACAGAAGGATTCTTTCTGTTAAATTGAATAACGGAACGGAATGAGTGCCTCCCTGGTTCCGGATATACGCAACTACTGTCGGACAGGATTTGGACATGCGCTTTCTGAATAATGTTCATCCAATGACATAGTGCAAGCCAAACTGACATCATTTCTTGGATGTTTATGTGCTTGCCTAGAAACTGCGGAACCCAAAGACCCTGGCACTTCGAATCCGTTGGGATCAATGTTGTACCCCAACCTATTTGATTGGCATCATAAAACTCAGATCCGGCAACTGCAGTGGAAGTCCCCTGAGACAACCACTGAATGTCTGCCCACTTCGAATCCGTTGGGATCAATGTTGTACCCCAACCTGTTTGATTGGCATCCGTCATAATCATAAAACTCGGATCCGGCAACTGCAGTGGAAGTCCCCTGAGACAACCACTGAATGTCTGCCCATGCTGCGATAAGTTGTGCTATTTTGGATAGCACGTCCGTCACTGAGGCCTGTGGAGAAGCAGTCTTACGTTGCTTTGCCGCTGGAAGCTCCGTGTACATTGACCCGTGCATACTTCTATTATGCGAGTGTCCGGAGTCTACAGGCCTCGTGTCCCTTGGCTACCGGATGGCGTGACCTGTTCGCCGTGGAATCCCTGATAGGCGAAGCTGGCTGGATATCCGTGGTCACGTAGCCAAGGTGCGGTCGTGTGCGCTGCCGTGAGGATGAGGAAGCCTTATCGACAGTCTCTCGGACTGTCTATATAATGGAGCGTCCCGAGCGGCGGACGTATGCTCCAAATGCGAAACGTTTTGTACCACAACATCTGGTCCCAGAAGTTGTCGTACGTGAGAGGGACCTCTCTCGCTCGCAGCCCGGATGGACCTGGATGAGCTAGGAACCGGACTAATAGGCTTCCTCCGATCTCTCCTCTGATCCGTCGTCACTGGGTGTGCACTTTTGTCTAATTATAGTGCTCGCATCACCCAAATCTCCTTCCTGGACCGCAACGGACGAACCCGACTGCCGAACCATTCGATGAATGGACGCTACACCGGGCGAGCTAGCGGATGTCAATGCCGTCGATCCTACTAGGGACCTCTTAGGCGATTGACATATTTCCATGAGCACTTATTGCCGCTAGCTCTTCATTTAACTATGACGACAGAGGCACACTTGAAAGACATCACGGTAACTTTTGCGAACAAGAAACCAGACTTACTTGTTTAAAAGCAAGCATATAAATATATATATAGCGTCGTTCAATAATTCGAAAGTTCCTGTGACATTATTGGACTGTGTCGGAAACTGAGGGACGATGTCCCTGAACCGATCAAAAAATTCTTGTGTCCACTGACGCTATCAGTCTCTTATCCGGCATCGCAGCATTCTGGTCCGACGAAACAACCTCTAGAAGATAAAGCCGGATGACATGTACAGCAGCTTATGTTGTTCCGAAAGGGAAAGCTCGAAATCCTCCGAATCCCTTTCGCCATCCTGTTGGACCCTATGAAGTTTTTGGACGTCCGTACCTGATGCTTCAGCGGAGCGTACCGACCCAGCGTCGTCGGATATTACATGATGCGACAGAGATTCTGTCGTTGCTGGGATGCTGCGATAAGTTGTGCTATTTGGGATAGCACGTCCGTCACTGAGGCCTGTGGAGTAGCGGTCTTACGATGCTTGCCGCTGGAAGCTCCGTGTACGTTGACTCCTGCATACTTTTCTTATGCGAACGTCCAGAGTCTACAGGCCTCGTGTCCCTGGCTACCGGATGGCGTGACCTGGTCGCCGTGGATTCTCTGATTGGCGAAGTTGGCTGGATATCCGAGGTCACGTAGCCAAGGTGCGGTCGTGTGTGCTGCCCTGAGGATGAGGAAGCCTTATTGACAGTCTCTCCGGACTGTCTATATAACGGAGCGTCCCAAGCGGCGGACGTATGCTCCGAATGCGAAACATTTTGTACCACAACATCTGGGGCCAGATGTTGTTGTACGAGAGAGGGGCCTCTCTCGCTCGCAGCCCGGATGGACCTGGACGAGCTAGGAACCGGACTAATAGGCTTCCTCCGTTCTCTCCTCTGATCCGCCGTCACTGGGTGTGCACTTGGTTGATTTATAGTGCTTGCATCACCCAAAACTCCTTTCTGGACCGCAACGGACGAACCCGGCTGCCGAACCATTCGATGAATGGACGCTACACCGGGCGAGCTAGCGGACGTCAAAGGCCGTCGATCCTACTAGGGACCTCTTAGGCAATTGACGTATTTCCATGAGCACTTTGCCGCTAGCTCTTCATTAATTGTGACGACGGAGGCACACTTTTGGAAGACATCACGGATACATCACCCTGTTCTTGATCGTCTGAAATAGAGATTGATAAACTAGAGTGACCCTGCAGAGAAAGGACCGGCATGGCCATTTCCCCGTTAACATACCGTGACACACGCTTCCCATGTTGTCATCGAAATTAACACATACTGAACAGGAGTTAGTGCGAGTACACTGACTACATTTATACAATGATTATGAAAGTCAGAGGAAGATTTCCTCTTATTACAATTGAACAATATCCGTTCATTGTGAAAAGAATACAAAGTCCTAGTACTCGCACCAACCCCTGAAAACAAAAATACATAATAACATGATCCATTAACATAGAAAAAATAATTGAAATCAAAAAATAATTTTTTGAAAAAATATTTTTCCAGAAAAGCCCAAGTTTCTGAAAAGTAACGTTGAGCCCCAATGGATCCCAAGCCTAAGTGTGGACAAAAATTTTAAAAATATTTAAAAAAATTAATGCAACACTTACGAATAATAATAATGTATCCAGTTATGATTAAACTAACAGAAAGACAAGAAATCCCCCTCCACAGAGGCTGTTGTCAATGTAAACAAGAAGTGTAAAAACACCAGAAACATGACTCCAGGCACTGATAACCCTGGCCCGAAATCAGTTACCAATAATACACTATCTGATGCAAAACAGAGACTTCCAGGGAAGAAACTGCAGAACATCAGATGGTAGATGCAGAACACTACGCCTAAACACCCATGGGTGAGGACGTAAACATGGGGGAAAGAACAGAATTAATTCTGTTATCCAGCTAAAACTCCCAAGAAATTTTAGTAATAATATTACAGAAAATATGCCAAAAGCATGGGAGAATAGCAAGGGGGGACTTAAAGGAAAGGGAGAGAGGAAAACACTGAACAAGCAGTGTAACTTTATTGCAAGAATGACCACAACAGGCCCATGCCTCGAAAATAGGTAACTTAACATAATTTCATTAAAAAAATTTTAAGTTACAGCCCTGATTATTTTCTGTCACTCATTTTTCCTCTCCTCCTTCTATTTCCTCCTTAGATCCACCATTTCTCTAATATTTATGTGTCTGGCATCATTTAAACTGAGATTTACAAGCACAAAGATCAGTCAGATGTGAACTGATGAAGGGCCAAACAAAGAATGATAAATGGCGCCAATTCCGGGACCTCCTTGATACTGCGCATGCGTAGTAGAGGCGAAGTATGGAGGGCCATTCAGGACATGATTTCTTTGGTTTTAGATGCAAATTTGGGGGATTGGGGGGCAAAATTTGTGTTTGGCCCTAGATTTTTAAGAGTTAGCACCAGCTATGTCTGGGTCATTGGTACAGTATAAAAATAAAGAAAACACAACTCGGTTCTGCCAAATTCCAGAAAAAACATATCATGTGACCCCACATTGGAACAAGCTCAACAAGCTCATTCTAATGAGGGGGTCACATGGTATGGTTTTCCTGAAGTTCTTATTTATTACGTAAGCATAGGATGTTTCGGTACTGGTATTGTTTAAAAAGAAATTGCCCCAAATTCCAACAAACCCATATCACGTGACCTCCCCCCCCCCCCCCCCCCCCCCCCCCCACCCCTTATTGGGATGATATGGTTTTGTGGAAATTTGTTGATTCGTTTTTCTCAACTGGTTAGTTTGTTTATTACATGCACATGTACAGTAAGGCCATCGTGGATAGGTCACATTCCACACATGGGCATTTTATCCACAGAGATGATTCCAAGATAATGAGCTAGAGCACCAAGCAAAATTCCCACTGATGAAGCACCAGGTTGCACCTGTTGCTTCATCAATAGAAATTTTGCTTGGCGTCCTAGCACATCTGTAAATTATTTCCATGGACAAAATGCCCGTGCCTGGAATGTGACTCGTCCTTGATGGCTGTACTATACATGTATGCAGTTGAATATGGCAGCTGTTGAGGTATTTAAAAAAAAAAAATAACCCAAAACCATATGTGTCCCTTCATTGGGATGAGCACACTCAGCACAACAAACTCATCCCAATGACAGATCACATTGTATGGTTTTGTTGAAATATGGAACTTTTTTTAATTTTATTTCTCAATCACTCAGTGTACATGCATGCACATGTATTATGCAGGCGTATGAGGTGGATCATTTATAGGTAAGGGATTGAAAAGTGTGTTGATTTTTCACATATCAAAACCTTTTTCTAATGGACATTCATAAAATACGATCATCTGATATTTGCCCAGCACAGTTTTTTTTTTTTTGTTGGTGGTGGTGGGGGAGGGTGGAGGGGGGGGGGGGGGGGGGGGGGGGCAGTTGATGACACATCCAACAGCCACAGGGTAATGTTGTGACAGCCATTTTACATGTGAAGGTAGAGTCAGAGAATCTGGGGAAAGCCCTACACAGTTTCTGTACTTGCTGATATACATATACATGTAGAGTACATGTACATGTATATGGGGAGTGTATTGTCACTAACTCAGGAGAGAGGAGATTCCACATGAGCAATAATTATTAATTTGTTGCAATATACAAGTACATGTACAATGTATAGAATTTTAGAGTTTTACTTTGGGTGATAAATCAACTCCATGGGGGATTTTACTGATTTAGTGAGAATTCACTCACAACCTCAATACCTTTATGTATTGTAGATTGTAGTATTTTGTCATGAACCGATCAACTCCTTATTTTCGAAAATTCCCCAAAAAGCAGCTGAATTGAAAAATTTACTGTTTGTATTTTTTTCCCCAAATTATGGCTTATGACCCTGTTTTAACAAGCTGTGTGAGCTTATTCCAACAATATGTCATAAGGCATAATTTGGAAGAAATATAACACAATTGATGAAAACTATAAAATTTTACAAGAATTATTTTTTCAAAGGTCCAGAAGAGCTTTTTTTTCTTCCATACTGGCTCCTCTCCCTTTTTCACTGGATCATCATAACCATAATTGTTAAAGTAATCATAACGATAAAAGCATGGTACAGGACACATGCGCTTTCCACATGCCTGACAACCAAAACAGGTATCTTTCCATTGCATATGTACACAACATTTTGACTGTGTCTTATGCCGCACAAGTACATGAATGAGTTCACGGTTAAATCTGCTCTCCACAGAAACAGATGCATTTATACATGTAGGTTGCCCAGGTTTTCCTCTAAATGAATTGCCATCAACTAGACCATAAATCATCTTGGTCATGAACTTCCTTTGTCGAATTTTTGTTTTTGAGTGACACTCTTTATACAGCAGGTAACTCTGAACAGTAGTCAGGGTCAGCAGGTGAAAAAATATTTGTAAGTACCATGTGAGTGCTTTCATATGTCTTTGGTAAGAGTTTTTACTCTCTGGTCAGATAAATCAACCCCTCCCATATATGAAGTGTAGTTAGTTATAGCTACTGGTTTAGTTATTTCTATCTCAGATATTTTACCATTTTTTTCCTCATGTCTAACAGTTTTACAATCTCCTGTTTGATCAGGGATATTTGTAAGTAAGTTTGAAATGCGCTTGTCTCTCCAGGTAACCGCTAGCATTCCATCAGACATTTTCTTCAAACTTTGTCCTTTATCTAATTTTTTTACAAGTTTTGACTTCTTGTCCATAATGTCAGTTGGTAACCCTTTTCGGTTTCCGCGAACTGTCCCCCATAATAATACCTGATTGCTGACCAGTTCTTGCATGAGCTCAGGGCTTGTGTAATAATTATCCGTACACAATCTGTGGCCTTTTCCAAAGAAAGGTTTCATGATGTCAAGAACAATTTGTGAAGTTTTTGAAATATCACGATTGGTTATTTTTTGCCGACTGGCATAGGGGAGTATATTCAAAACATATCCTGTTTTCGACTCAGCCAATGTATATAATTTTATTCCCCACTTTGTTGGTTTATTCTTAATATATTGTTTTATACTCAGTCTCCCTTTGAATTTTATCATAGTCTCATCTACACTCAGTTCACGCATAGGTGAATAAACTTTCTGATATTTTTCAGTAAGATGTGTCAATATTCGTTGAACTTTCCAAAATTTATCACTACGATCTATTGTTTCACAACTGTTGTCCACAAAATGAATATAGCGAAGAATTTGCAAAAATCTCTGGCATGTCATGGTTTCACTGAACCCTGGTGTGCGGCTAAGCGAGTGGGTAGACCAATATTCAGCCAGGTGCCCCCTTTTTGAACCAATCCCATTGTAAGAACAAGACCTAGCCAAGCTTTCAGTTCAATAAGGGATATATCTTTCCATGGCATTTTATCATTGTCAATCCGACACTGAGTGGCATAAATATTAGTTTGTTCAACGATTTCACATAACATTTTGTCAGTAAAAAATAACTGAAAAAGTTCCACTGGCTGCATTTGAGAAATTTGATTTTTATTTACAACACCAGCATTTGATTTGTCAAATGGAATATCACTTTGGGAGTTTATGTCGTATGACCACTGACTGCTCTGTGAGCCAGTTATTGTACATGTATATTCTCATTATCTATTTCATTTTCATCGGACGAAACAACAGCTTCTCCAGTGACATTGTGGGTGTTCTCACTCCACCGTTCGACACACCGACTCAGCGGTATATTTTCATCATCAGAATCGGAGTTTACTTCCGTGTTGTTATTGTATTGACATAAAGGTTTATCATCATCGGAATCAAACGCACTATCGTCATCTGAAGATAAGGAATATTGATCATCCCCACCCAGTTCGTCGTCGCTTGGTCTCCTACCAACCCAACTTAGTGGTATGTTTTCCGAATTATCACTATCGGAGTCTGAATTGTTTACACAATCGTCAAAGAAACTCAGTTTTGACAGTGACATTTCGGATTTCCCAAGAACTCGCTGTTTCACACTGACGGGTGCACCATATTTTTTAAGTCCACTCGGCTGTAAAAATAGTGAATTTCCTCGCTATTTCATTGAATGTCTTCAAAATTATATTGTATATTTCTGTATGTAAGCAAAAATTACATGAAAAAGAACTTGTAGGTAAGGTTGAAGTCGACAGACATTGAAAACTACTGACCAGAAGACAGATGGGAAAGCGAAAGTAGCGAGTACGTGAAATCACATACGCAAGTATCAACGGGTTAATCCTCTGAATCTGGTGCTTCAGTTACCAGCATCTCTCAATCGTCACCTTCAGTGGATTATGCAAGGAGTTCCGTTGGACTTGCCCATGTCCGATTGTGTTCTGATGGCAGATGCCAGTGATCTTGGATGGGGCGCAATGTTGGATCCTCTAAGTCTTTCCCTTCACAGTGTTCGGGACCCGGGTCAAGCACTTCTTCACATCAACCAGAAGTAGCTTCTTGCTCTTCTTCTGAGTTTCTAGCAGTGAATCCCCCACCTTTTGAATCATCAGGTCCTTTTCTTGTCTGACAATTTGACAGTGGTTGCTTACATTCGGAACCAGGGCTGCATGCACTCGGTTCCCATGTACAAATTGGCTCAGGATCTTCTACTGCTCGCTCAGGATGTCAACGCCGGGTTGGTGGTTCGTCACATTCCCAGTCGTCTGAACATCCAAGCCGACTCCCTGGCCCGACAGGGCAGGGTCATTTCCACTGAGTGGATGCTTCACAAAGCAGTGTTCCAGTCGCTTTGCAATCTCTGGGGACATCCCCGTGTCCAGATTCTCTGGATTTTGCCGTGGACGCTCGCTCGCTCAACTGAAACGGTCTGTTTCCGATTCTGCCTCAGGTTCTGGCCAATATACGAACGTGCAGTTGTTGAATCATTCTGATCGCTCCCAATGCCTCAGCAGGTGTGGATCAATCAGCTCCACTCTCTGTTGGCGGCGGTTCTGGCACGTCTCCCTCTACGTCGCGACCTTCTTTGTCAAGGTCACCCAAGGAGGTTTAATGTTGACGTGACTTCATTGTACCTTCACGCATATCTTTTGTCTGGTGCTGTCTCCTCCGCAGAGGTTTTTTGAGATGAGCAGTGAAGTGCATTTCTTCTTCAAGGTGGCACTCCACTGGTTTAGCCTATGCGACTAAGTGGAAGGTCTTCTGTCGATGGTGTGCTGATCACTCTGTTCATTATGTCGATTCTTCAATAACACAGATTGTGGAGTTTCTAGTATATCTGTTTGATTCTCGGGGTCTCCAACATGTTACCATCAAGGGGTACAGGTCCATGTTTTCGGAGACCTTTTCGTATGTGGGAAAGCGTCGTATCGGCACTAATCCGTACCTCTCTAAAGCTTATTTGGCACTTTTCTTTGAAAAGGTCTGGGTTTTTGTAGCTGACCCCAGAATGGAATATTTCTTGGGTGCTGCTTTGCTTGGGGGGGGGGGGGGGGGGTACGAACCATTATCCCACGAGGATATGCGTTTTCTCACATACAAGACGTTTTTTCTGATGGCTTTTGCCTCAGGCAGAACAGTTAGTGAGCATCAGGCCCTACCGGTTAATCCAGTCTTTTCAGGAGCCCCCCCCCCCTTTTACCACTGATTGCTCCTTTCTGGTCAAAAATCAGATACAAGAAACTACTCCACCTCCTATCTGTATCAGGGCTCTTCCTTCTGCTGAAGGTAATCGCCCTTTTTGCTCTGTCCGGTTCGTGCAATTCGCATTTACCTCCACGCTGTTCATTAGGAAAGGCAGGAAAAGATTATTTCTGTATCTTATCCCTGGTCGACAGATCTCTCCTCAATCCATTTCTCGATGGATTTGTCTTGCTATTCGTGCATCATACACTCGTCTAGTGACTGACCATTGTATTACCAATCGCATTTCTCCCCACGAGGTGCGTACATTGTCTACCTTCTGGGCTTATGCTAACTCCATCAGTTGTCAGATATTATGCAGGCAGCCTACTGGAGAAATGCTTCTACTTTCTCCACCTTCTATCTGCGTCGTATACAGGAGCAGTCTGAGGACCATTTTTCTTTAGGCCCTCCTTTCTTCTGATCAGGCTGTCATCAACCCTAGCCATTAGGGTTCTTGCAAGGTCAGTTCCAGCCCTGTTCTTGGGTACTGTCCTTTCTGTCTGTGTGTCACACTGGGACATACGCCTCATCTCTCAGTGTCATTTACTAATGGTTGTGATGCTATGGTTTTATAGGCCTTGGAACTGTTCTTCTGTCCACAGTTCCAGCGCAGTTGGGTTATGTAGGGGTTGGTTATGTGATTCCCTCCTCCTCTTGTCTATTCAGCCTGTTGTAAACAGTTGTAAGGTTGGTTGATAAGAAATTTAAATTTTCTAGGAAATTTTCTTTCTTATTATACCTACTGCAATTGTTTACATGGAGGCCCTCCTGTCTTCTTATTCGGGTAAGAATCCTTCCTCCCTGCTGATCACATAACTCCAATGTTGGCGGATTCAAATAGAATGACAAGTTGGTTATACGTCTGCGCACTGGTTCTGGAAGCCATGGATTAGTACAAGGAGAAGAGTGTCCCCTACTGGGTGTGCACTGGTGCACTCGACCCAGTTTGGGCTTATTTTTTCTTGGTGCTTTTGCACCACTTTTCTTTCCCAAATCGCTTGGGGGAAGAACAAAATAGACAGTATATTTATGAGTTCGGGACTTCCCCTGTAGTGCAAGCCTGTTGTAAACAATAGCGGTAGGTATAATAAGAAAGGAAATTAACTGTAAAATTTAAATTTTTTGGCCATCAAAAGTTCATGTTCTCGGCTTGTTTTATGTTTTAGGCCTCATAATCTACAGAATAGCATGGGTGGAGGCAAACCATTTAATTTTTATTGTTTTTAAGTTTGCATTTGTTATAAAAAGAGAGCATGTGGCAGCCAAAAGGACCATGTGGGAGGGCCTGAGAAACAGATTTTTAACTTTTTTAATGCTAATAACTCGTAATTAATGATTGTATTATTGTTCATATAGCTACACTGTATGTATAAGTGAAATAATACACAGGTGATGGTCATCTCATACCCAAGCCATTCCACTAGTGGGGTTGTTGGGTGCATAATGCAATTAAAAATCTGGGGTGGGGCCTGAATATGGGGGGCTGGTGCTGATGATAATTTACGTATTTACATTTTATGGTCCAAATTTTGGATACAAGAATTGAGAAAAAATAAAATCTGAAAAGCAATTTTTGTGAATAGCACTGCCTGGATATGGCTGTTATTTTAATAAAGTGTTAACTCCCTGTGTGATTGCTCAGTGGTTACACAGAGGTCAAGAGGTCCACAGTTCGATCCCCACCAGGGATACCTGCGTTGTGTTCTTTGGCAAGGCACTTCATCCTTATTGCCCATATGGAAGTGCCATGTATAAGGAGTACTGCACGTCGATGGTGCACCTGTCTTCAACCAATGTTAGCCCTGCTTGTGAGGAGTTAGTACGATCACATTGGGGAGTTGGACAGTTGCTCCCAGTTGCTTAGTGGTTCTCTCCAGGTACCCTGGCTTCCACCAGCCCTAAAACTGTCCAACTCGAGGTGACCCTGGCTGTTGAAAGTATCATTAAACTCAAATAAATAAATAAACAAATAAATAAGAAACAATACTTACATGTATATCATACTTACTATTTTGGACAAAATGCTAATTTCTGCCAGCACCCAATCGGGGCAATCCAATTCCCCACAAAATCGAAACCTCTGAAAAAAGGAACAAAGAATTACATGTGCTTCTTTCTTCCGATAAAATCAACAAATCCACCAAACAGTACCGAAACAAGAGAGCACCATGAAGAGAGTAGAGTCTCAGAGATACTCAACTAAATGGTTAGATCAGGGTATCAAAACTAAACAGAAAGAAGTACCCAGAAGATAAACTGGCCAACTGTATGTGATAGCATCATCAAATTCACCCTCTGGGAACCTCATTCTCCAAATGTCAGACTGCTTATTTTCAGGCCTGCCACATCAGCAAATGTCCTGTATTGTTTGTTTGTTTACATGTATCAGGCTTTAATGACACTTCCAAGAGATATGGATGCCCAGGGTCATATAGAGCTGGACAGCTTCATTGTTTGGGAAGCTAGAGTAACCAAAAAGCACCACAAAGTAGTAGGAAGTTAAATTTAAGATTTTCTCACTTTATAAATTGATGGTGAATCAATTTCCGAGATGACCCATTCACAACTGGGTTCTGACACAACAAGTGACAATAACTGTCAACCAATTATTTGCAACATTGTAGACCATAAACAACCATAGAAAAAGCAATGGGCAGAATGGAAAAATAAAAGTATGTGGTGGTAGATATGGCAGGCATGCAGATTTTAGAAAATTAGCGGAACCTCAAAACAGGTTCAGTGTATTTGATGACTGGGAACCTATTTTTATTTTTTACTGATTCTGTACCCATTTTATGAGTCCAAACATGGCCTGAAAGACTGTATTTTAATTTTGGGGTTTGGTACGTCCCAAACCAAAAAAATTCAAATGCTGTCTTACAGGCTACATGTATGTTTGGACTACCATTTTCGTATCCTGATTTCCAGTTGAGGACTTAAGAAGGGCCTAGAATATGCAGTGGATTGTTATGGATGAAAGGGTGAATACATTTGAAGAAATACAAATAAAAAGGTGAAGCAATTATATGTGTTTTCATTTGTGTCTTTTGTGCCCTTGAACACTCAGTTTAATTTGACACATGAACTGAAACAATGATGACTCAGATGAGGGTGTACATCATTTCTTGCAGGTGAAAAAGATAACAAAGAAAGTTAAAAAATTTATAGCAATTTATATATTTTTTATACTTACCAATGACCCAGACATAGCTGGTGCTAACTCTTAAAATATAGGGCCAAACACAAATTTTGCCCCCCAATCCCCAAAATTTGCATCTAAAACCAAAGAAAACATGTCCTGAATGGCCCTCCACACTTCACCTCTACTGCGCATATGCAGTGTCAAGGACGTTCCGAAATTGGCGCCATTAATCATTCTTATAACCAGTGCCTGGTAAGCGCTATGTACTCAGCGGGGAGGTATGAGTTCCCAACTCCTGGGAGGGCCATCCCCGTCTGGGTCATTGGTAAGTATAAAAAATATATAAATTACTATAAATTTTTTAACATTTTTATACTGTACCAATGACCCAGACATAGCTGAATAGTAAAAAGGCTGGAGGGCCAAGGACATAGAGCAAGTTGGAATACGCTCAATTATATAAAATAGAGTCATCCCCTCTAGGGAAAAAGAAGTATTAGGCCTTACATGTATCTTTCTTATTTATGATAAATTAGAAAGATACAACACCTTCCAAAATTGAGCATCATACATCCATGTACTCTATTAATATCTAGTATAATCCTTATACTAATAATTTTTAAAGTAAGCCAATAAATAAAGTAAGTCTAGAGAATAGAGACTCTTTATACTCCTTAAAAGTGTCTGAGGATTGTATAATAATGTCCGTTGACACGTGCTATATTCAAAAGCTATACTTTAAAAACTAAGACCTGAATGAATTTTTAAAACATAAACTTCTCACTAAACAACCATCCCAATAACAGCTCAGAATTACTAACTCCGGAGGAGGTATCCCCTTGTTTTCATAGTAAAACAGGTGACCCAAGGGAACACCCTCCATCCCCCACCCCCCCCCCCCCCCCCCCCCTTTTTCTTGCCCTGGGTCAAATAGCCCAGAGCGAAGAGGGCAGCAGAACGGAGTCAATGCCGAAACAGACAGCCTACCTAGCCATAGTAGCAACTGTTAAGTGAATGACATTCTGAGCAGTAGATAATAGACCTAACAATAGAGGCCTCCAGAAATGGACTCGATATTTCTGAGATAAAAATTCATGAATGTGGATGGCTGAGCGCAATGAGCAGCCTTCAAAAATCTATAATAGCGACACTATTAATGTAAGCCCAAGATGTAGAAGAACTCTTACTTCATGAGCCGAAATCTCAAGCACAACTGCTGAGTCAATGATATACCATAAGCAGTTTCGATAGTTAATTGAATCCATTAGCAATAGAATGGAGCGTAACGTCCTTCTATTAGGCATCAAAGACAGAAGAAGCTTACGCCCGTAGTAATAAACAGATATCTGTTTATAAATACATAAACTCTAACCGGACAGAGTAAAGGCCTATGCCCGTACGAAGACGGAAGGACCTTAATAACAATAGGTTCCGGATATTTATTAGGAGCCTGACTCTTATGCAAAAATCCAACCTAAATAGTAAAGGAAGTAGTGATTCCGAAACTACGAAAGTGAAAATCATCCACCGATAGTGCATGAAGCTCACTGACTCTTCAGTAAAAGAGAAGCCAACAGAATTACTGTCTAAAAGGTCAGAATTTGAAAACTACTGTTTCCAGAGGCTCAAATGATTACTTAGCTAAATAAGAACCGAAGTTAAATTCCGTATAGAAATTTAATCTAATGATTCTAAGTCTATTTATCGAAAAGTTACTAACTGACTTAGATAAAGAGACATAAGACTCAATGGTAAACTATCATAGAGTGCATAGGTATGAGGTAACATAAACCTATAACCTTAATAGTAACAGGCTGCAGTAGATCTTGTCAAACAAGTATACTAAAAAGTTGCAATGACTAGTATGGAGGGATCAACAATATCAACATAGTGATCCCTACACCAACGACGGAAGAGCCTCCACTTTAGCTGCATAGTATAGCAAAGAAGAGGTTCTCCTATAGTAAGAAATCGTGTCCAAAGCTCGTCCAGTACAATGCTTACAAAGCAATAAGGACCACACAACGGATTACGTGAAGGTTGAGACCTTGCGGGTTGTCATGAAGATGACACGATTTTACCCAGCGAAAAAAGATCCTCTCATGGAGGAAGATTTCGCGTTAAGTCCCACAGTAGACATCAGAGTAAATTTACCCACGGTCTCTGTGAAGACAGAGATGCTATCAACAGAAATGTATTGTGGTTGTTTATCTTAGCAATACTTGCTGAAACAACAGCGCAGGAGGATACGCATATCCTATCATTCCGTCCTATTAGATCAATAGAGCGTTAACAACATAAGCTCAGAGATCCGGACATGTAAACACATATGTCTGCAATTGATTAGCAAGTTGTGTCGTAAATAAATTATCATTGGGCGCTCCCATTGATAGCAAATCTGATTGAATACTTCTTTGTTGAGAGTCCATTCTGACGGCAACAAGCGACCCATAAGTGAAAGGGAGTCCGGTAATACAATCAGACGACTCGGAATATGACGGACCGAAGCAGAACTTGGTGTACTATAACAAACAGAAGGATTCTTTCCATTAAATTGAATAACGGAAACGGATGAGTGCCTCCCTGGTTCCGGAGATACGCCACTACTGTCGTATTAACGGACAGGATTTGGACATGCGTTTCTGAATAATGTTCATCCAATGACATAAAGCAAGCCTAAAAAAACATTATTCCGTGGAAGATAAGTGCTTGCTTAGAGACTGCAGAACCCAAAGACCCTGGCACTTCGAATCCGTTGGGATCAATATTATATCCCAACCTGTTTGACTGGCAACCGTCATAATTATAAAACTCGGATCCGGCAACTGCAGTGGCACTCTCTGAGTCAACCACCGAATGTTTGCCCCAGTCTGAATCTCTTGCTACACTAGATAGACAAGAGAATGTGTAAATCGAGCAATTCATGGATTGCTGAAAAG
This sequence comes from Pictodentalium vernedei, assembly GCA_031216915.1. Classification (NCBI taxonomy): domain Eukaryota; kingdom Metazoa; phylum Mollusca; class Scaphopoda; order Dentaliida; family Dentaliidae; genus Pictodentalium; species Pictodentalium vernedei. The sequence continues at coordinate 301,469,208 of CM062292.1, read as the reverse complement.
TTGCCGTCGAAGAGAAGCTTCTCCGAGAACAAAGCGACTCTGAGAGAGTTCTTCACCTTACTATCCACGCGCGTGGATGTAGCTAGGGCTGCGTCATGTCTAACCAACTCCAAGTAGCCACTGAAGGGCAGAGTTATACGCGAACAAACTACTGCCCTCAAAAGAAATCACATTGAGGATCATAATTCTTTCTCTTGAAGACATAATGATAACGCCTCAGTAAGGTGGATTACGTATGATAAAGCGTCTAAGTTAAGTCTATTAGACATCATTGTCGTTTCCAACATTGTGGTTGGAAAAGACATAGGCGGCGAAAAAGATTATTTCCAGTCTTTAACCACGCCGTCTAGACACATATGAACTCTCGGTATGCCCTGTTCTGCCAAAATAAATTATTCCTATAAATGATAAAAGGCAGAAATGAGCATTGCGGACAAGAAACTAAACTATCATGCTTGGTAGCAGGCTTATATATATATAGCGTCGATAAATAATACACATGTTCTACTGATATTATTGGACTGTGTCGGTAAGTCAGGGACAATGTCCCTGAACCGATCCAAAATTCCGTGTCCAATGACGCTATAAGTCTCTTATCCAACATCACAGCAATGTAGTCCGAAGTAACAACCACTGGAAGATAATGCCGGAAGATATGTATGGCAGCTTCCGATGTTACGAAAGGGAAAACTCGAAATCTTTCGAATCCCTTTCGCCATCCTGTCGGACCCTATAAAGCATTCGGTCGTCCGAACCTGATGCAACCGCGGACCGCACCGACCCAGCGCCGTCAGATAATTCCTGATTCGATCGAGAAACTGTCGATTGCTGGGATGCTGCGAAAAAACTGTGCTAACTCGGATAGCACGTCTGTCACTGAGGCCTGTGGAGAAGCGGTCTTACGATGCATTGCCGCTGGAAGCTCCGTAATCGTTACCCCGTGCATACTACTATTATGCGAGCGATCGGAGTGTATAGGCCTCGTGTCCCTTGGCTACCGGATGGCGTGACCTGTTCGCCGTGGAATCACTGAATGACGAAACTGATCGGATACTCGAGGTCACGTAGCCAATGTGCGGTCGTGTGCACTGCTGTGAGGATGAGGAAGCATTATCGACAGTCTCTCGGACTGTCAATATAACGGAGCGTCCCGAGCGACGGACATATGCTCCGAATGTAAAATATCTGAACCACAACATGCGGTCCCCTATGTTGTTGGACGAGAGAGGGACCTCTCTCGCTCACAGCCTGGACGGACCTGGACAAGCCAGGAACCGGACTAACAGGCTTCCTCCAATCTGTCCTCAATCTGCCGTCACTGGGTGAGTACTAAAGTTATTATAGTGCCCGCATCACCCAAATCTCCTTCCTAGACCGCAACGGACGAACCCGGCAACCGAACCATTCGATGAATGTACGCTACACCGGGTGAGCTAGCGAATGTCACTCCGTCGATCCTACAAGGGACCTCTTAGGCGATAGACATATTCCATGAGCACTTATTGCCGCTAGCTCTTCATTAACTATGACGACAGAGGCACACTTTTGAAAGACATCTCCGTAACTTTGCGAACAAGAAACCCGAAATGCTTGGTAATAGCAAGCATATAATAATAAATATATAGCGTCGTTCAATAATTCGAAAGTTTGTGTGACATTATTGGACTATGTCGGAACTGAGGGACGATGTCCCTGAACCGAACCAAAAATTTCTAAGTCCACCGACGCTATCAGTTTCTTATCCGGCATCGCAGCATTCTGGTCGACGAAAGAACCTGTAGAAGATCAAGTCAGATGACATACACAACAGCATATGTTGTTCCGAAAGGGAAAGCTCAAAATCTTCTGAATCCCTTTCGGTATCCCGTCGGACCGGATGAAATTTTCGGATGTCCGTACCCGCTTCTGCGGAGCGTCCCGACCCAGCATCGTCGGATAAAACATTATGCAACAGATTCAGTTGTTGCTGGGATGCTGCGATAAGCTGTGCTATTTAGGATAGCACGTCCGTCCCCGAGGCCTGTGCAGTAGCGGTATTACGATGCATTGCCGCCGGAAGCTCCGTGTACGTTGACTCCCGCACACTTTCCTATGCGAACGTCCGGAGTCTGCAGGCCTCGTGTCCCTGGCTACCGGATGGTGTGACCTGGTCGCTGATGATTCTCTGACTGGCGAAGCTAATTGGATATCCGAGGTCACGTAGCCAAGAGCGGTCGTGTGCGCTACCATGAGAATGAGGAAGCCTTATTGACAGTCTCTCCGGACTGACTATATGTCGGAGCGTCCCGAGCGGCGGACATATGCTCCGAATGCGAAACATTTTGTACCACAACATCTGGGGCCAGATGTTGTTGTACGAGAGAGGGGCCTCTCTCGCTCGCCGTCCGGATGGACCTGAACGAGCTAGGAACCGGACTAAAAGGCTTCCTCCGTTCTCCCTCTAATCCGCCGTCACTGGGTGTGCATTTGGTTGATTTATAGTGCTCGCATCACCCCAAAATTCCTTCTAGACCGCAACGGACGAACCCGGCTGCCGAACCATTCGGTGAATGGACGCTACACCGGGCGAGCTAGCGGACGTCAAAGGCCGTCGAACCTACTAGGGTCCTCTTAGGCAATTGGCGTATTTACATGAGCACTTTTCCGCTAGCCCTTCATTAATTGTGACGACGGAGGCACACTGTTGGAAGACATCATGGATACATCACCCTAATCTTGATCGTCTGAAATAGAAATTGATAAAGTAGAGTGACCCAAGTAGAGTGACCCTGCGGGGAAAGGACCAGAGTGTCCAAATCCCCAACAACATACCGTGACATACGCTTCCCATGCTGTCATCGAAATCATCAGATACAGAACAGGAGTTAGTGCGAGTACACTGACTACATATAGAATGATTATAAAAGTCAGAGGAAGACTTCCTCTTATTACAATTGATCAAAATCCTTTCAATGTGAAAAGAAAACAAAGTCCTGGTATTCGCACCAACCCCTGACAATCAAAATACATAATAATATGATCCATTAACATAGAAAAAATAATTGAAATCAAAATATTTTTTCAAAACAGCCCAAGTTTCTGAAAAGTAACGTTGAGCCCCAATGGATCCCAAGCCTAAGTGTGGACAAAAAATTTAAAAATATTTTAAACAATTTATGCAACACTTACGAACAATAATAATGTATCTAGTTATGACTAAATTAACATCAAGATATTATTTTCAAGAAATCCCCCCTCACACAGAGGGCTGTTGTAAATGTAAACAATAAGTGTAAAAACACTAAAATAAGACTCCAGGCACCCAGGCCCGAAATCAGTTACCAAAAATACACTATCTGATGCAAAACAAAGACTTCCAGGGAAGAAACTGCAGAACATCAGATGGTAGATGCAGAACACAACGCCTAACCACCCATAGGTGAAGACGTAAACATGGGGAAAAGAACAGAATTCATTCTGTTATTCAGCTAAAACTCCCAAGAAATTTTAGTAATAATAATTACAGAAAATATGCCAAAAGCATGGGAGAATAGCAAGAGGGGACTTAAATGAAAGGGAGAGAGGAAAACACTGAAAAATCAGTGTAACTAAATAACAAGAATGACAACAAAATGGCTGCTGCCTCGAAAGTTAAAAAATTTAGAGTAATTTATATATTTTTTATACTTACCAATGACCCAGACTTAGCTGGTGCTAACTCTAAAAAATCCAGGGCCAAACACAAATTTTGCCCCCCAATCCCCAAAATTTGCATCTAAAACCAAAAGAAATCATGTCCTATAGGACCTCCATACTTTGCCCTTACTGCGCATGCGCAGTGTCAAGGACGTTCCGAAATTGGCGCCAATTATCATTCTTACTGGCAGTGCCTGGTCAGCGCTATGTACTCAGCGGGGAGGTAAGAGTTCCCAACTCCTGGGAGGGCCATCCCCGTCTGGGTCATTGGTAAGTATAAAAAATATATAAATTACTATAAATTTTTTAACATTTTTATACTGTACCAATGACCCAGACTTAGCTGAATAGTAAAAAGGCTGGAGGGTCTAGGACATAGAGGAAAATCCAATAAGCTCAACTATATAATATAGAGGCAACCCCTCAAGGAGAAAAGGAGTATTAGGCTTTACATGTATCTTTCTTATTTTATGTTAAATTAGAAAGATACAATACCCTTCATAATTGAGCACAATAACATTCATGTTCTCTATTAACATCCAGTATAACCCTTTATACCAATTATTTTTAAAGTAACCCAATAAATAAAGATAGTCCAGAGAATTGAGACTCTTTATTTTCTTTTAAAAGTGTCAGAGGATTGTATATTAACGCCCGTTTGACACTTGACATATACAAATGCTTCACACCGAGCTACACTTTAAAAATATGACATGAATGAATTTTTAACATTAATATTACACTTTAAAACCATCCCGGAAACGACTCAGAAATACTGACTTCGGAGGAGGCATTCCCTTGCTTTTCACTATAAAGCAGGTGACCTAAGGGAACACCCTCCCCCCCCCCCCTCCCCTTGCCCTGGGTCAAATAGCCCAGAGCGAAGAGGGCAGCCGGACGGAGTCACTGCCGGAACAGAAAGCCTGCATAACTACAGTTGCAACTGTTTAGTGGACGACATTCTGAGCAACAGATAACGGACCTGAACAATGCAGGTCTCCAGAAATGGACTCAATATTTCTGAGATAAAAATTCGTGAATGTGGATGGCTGAGACCAATAAGCAGCCTTCATTAAATCTGTAATAGCAATACTATTAGCGTAAGCCCAAGAAGTAGCAAGAGCTCTTACTTCATGAGCAGAAATCTTAAGCACAGACTGCTGAGAAGAAGATAAACTCTCATAAGCAGTACGGATAGTTAATTGAATCCATCTAGCAATAGAATGGACCGAAATGTCCCTTCTATTAGGCATCAGAGACAGAAAGAAACGTTTTCGTCCCTTTCTGATAAACTGAGAACTCTGTTTATAGATACGTAACGCTCTAACAGGACAGAGTAAAGGCCTACGCCCGTCTGAAGACGGAAGAGCCTTAATAACAATAGGTTCCGGATATTTATTAGGAGCCTGATTCTTAGCTAAAAAACCCACATTAGTAGTGAAGGTGATAGTGTTCCCGACACTACGATAGTGAGAATCATCCACCGACAGTGCATGAAGCTCACTGACTCTTCTAGCAGAAGAGAAAGCTAAGAGAAAAGCTGTCTTATAAGATAAGAATTTGAAATCTACTGTCCCAAGAGGTTCAAATGGCTTTTCCTTCAATTTAAGAAGAACCCAAGCTAAATTCCATTTAGGAATTAACCTAAGAGTTCTGGGTCTATTTATCGAGAAGTTTCTAACCAACTTAGATAAAGAGACATTAGATCCAATTTGTAAACTATCATGATGTGCATAGGTATCAGATAACATAGACCTATAACCCTTAATAGTAACAGGCTGCAGTTTGATTTCGTCAAACAAGTATACTAGAAAGTTTGCAATGTCTGGTATAGAGGGATCAAAAATATCCACAGAATGATCCCTACACCAACGACGAAAAACCTTCCACTTAGCCGCATAGTTTAGCGAAGAGGAGGTCCTCCTACAGTTAGAAATCGTGTCCACTGCTCGTCCTGTAAAGTGCTTGCCATGCAAGAAGGACCGCACAACGGAAAAACGTGAAGGTTGAGACCTTGCGGGTTGTGATGGAGTTGACGCGATTTCCCCTGCGAAAGAAGATCCTCCCGTGGAGGAAGCTTTCGCGGTAGGTACCACAACAGACACCTGAGTAGATTTATCCACGGTCTCTGTGGAGACAGAGATGCTATCAACAGAATCTTGCATTGAGATTGTTTTATCTTTAGCAATACTTGCTGAATTAACGGCGCTGGAGGATACGCATATCCTATCATTCCGTCCCAAGGGATCGACAGAGCATCTACTGCAAATGCTCTTGGATCCGGACACGGAGACACATACGTCTGCAACTGATTGTTGAGATGTGTCGCAAATAACTCTATCATTGGCCGTTCCCATTGGTAGCAAATCTGATTGAATACTTGTTTGTTGAGAGTCCACTCCGACGGCAACAAGCGACCCTTTCGTGAAAGGGAGTCTGCTAGTACATTCAGACGACCCGGTATATGACGGACCGAAAGAAGAACCTGATGTTCTAGAGCAAACAGAAGGATTCTTTCCGTTAGATTGAACAACGGAACTGAATGAGTGCCTCCCTGATTCCGTATATACGCCACTACTGTCGTATTGTCGGACAGGATTTGGACATGAGCATTGTGAATAATGTCCATCCAATGACGTAACGCAAGCCAAACTGACATCATTTCCTTGATGTTTATGTGCTTGCCCAGGAATTGCGGATCCCAAAGACCCTGGCATCTCGAATCCGTTGGGATCAAAGATGCACCCCAACCTGTTTGACTGGCATCCGTCATAATGGTAAAACTCGGATCCGGCAACTGCAGTGGAACTCCCTGAGTTAACCACTGAATGTTTGCCCAAGTCTGAGTCTCTCGTTTCACTTGATCTGACAAGAGAACGTCTATGTCGAGTGAATGAATTTTCACACTCCAATTCTGAGTCAAGAAAATTTGGAGAGGACGCGTGCGTAACCGCCCCATCGGAATGAGATCCGCAGCGGCTCCGCACAGACCTATCAGTCTCATAAATTCTCTCGCTGTGACTTTGTCTGCGTGCAGACAATAGTGAGCGTAACAACTGACTAATTTCGCTCTGGTTAACGGCAGATGAACAAGATTGTTGTGCGTCTCAAAGCTCATTCCCAGATGTGTGAATGACTTGGACGGCACCAGATCCGACTTCTCCTCGTTTACTATAAAACCGAGACGTCGGAGCAATAGAAGTAGATTCTGCACATCGTTCTGAAGCGTTAACTCGTTGCCGTACCTCTGAAGAATGTCGTCCAGGTAGGCCGATGTTACCGCAGACGAATGAGCTCGGAAATACATCATTACCGAGTTCATTACCCAAGTGAAAGCCCAGGGTGCTAGATTCAATCCGAAGCACATCGCCCGGAATTGATACACCACTCCTAGGACTGCGAAGCGTAGATACTTTCTGAATGTCGGATGTACCATGACGTGAAAGTACGCATCTTTGAGATCTATGCTCGTTGCATAATCGTTCACCCGAATACTCGCTCTGACCGACCGAATCGTCTCCATATAAAACTTCGGAGCGATGATCAGCTTGTTTATCCAGCACAAATCTATGACTGGACGGAACGAGCCGTCTGGTTTCGGAACCAGAAACAGATGGCTGTAGAATCCCGGAGTCTCCTGGTTTTCTACGACCTCTACCGCGTTCTTCATTAAAAGAGACTGCACCTCTGATAATAGAGCGTCTCTTTTCTGCGGATTTGACGGAAGTTGAGTCCATTTTGGACTTCGAGTTAATGGAGGCTTTCGTTTGAAGGATATCTTTAGACCTTCCGAAGCCACCCCTCTCACCCAAGGGTTGTCCGTAATCGACGCCCACTCTTGTGAAAAACTCGACAACCTTCCACCAACCGGTACGCGATAGAGGTTGAAGCCATCACCTCCTGGACCTGCGAGGCCTGCGGTAGGAGAAACCGCGTCCTCCACGACCCGCACCTCGTCCCGTCGACCTCTGGGCGTCCGACCGGTTGTCCCGGCCCGAAGGACGTCCCGAACGTGAGTCGCTACCTTGACGGTCTCTTGAATAAGACCAAGAGGATGCACCGGAACCTCTATAGGAACCTCTCTTGGGCGCATTAGACCAAGAAGTGCCTGTCTTACTCTTATCTGCCGTGTCCGACTTCTTAGAAGCAGATTTGAACAGCAGAGAATCCAAAGCTTTCTTTGTAATTTTATCGTAATTTGCAGAAAGCTTGCCGTCAAAGAGAAGTTCTCCGGAGACCGAAGCGACTCTGAGAGAGTTCTTCACCTTAGTATCCACGAGTGTGGATGTAGCTAGGGCTGCGTCACGTCTAACCAACTCCAGGTTTGCCACTGAAAGGGCGGAGTTACACGTGGAATAAGCTACTGCCCTTGAAAGAAGTCTTAAAGAGGACTGTATATCCTGAAATTCTTTCCCTTGAAGGCGCAGTGATAACGCCTTAGTAAGGTGATCTGCGTAAGATAAGGCATCTAAACTGGCTCTGTTAGATGAAATAGTTGTTTCCAACACCGCGGTTGGAATAGACGCCGACGATGGTAATGATAACTCTAAGTCTTCCGCCTCGTCGTCCATACGCAGAGGAACTCTCGGGATACCCTGTCCTGCTGTATCGAATTTATTCCTTGTATTAATGAAAGGCAGGTTGAGAGTACTGGCGGACAAGAAACCTGCTTTTCCCGTTTTGGAAGCAAGTTTGAATATAGCGTCGTTCAATAATTCAAATGTTCTTGCAACATTATTGGACTGAGACGGAAACTCGGGAGCGATGTCCCTGAACCGCTCAAAGAAATCAGAGTCCAATGACGCTATAATCCTCTTGTCCGGAACCGCAGCAGTCTGGCCCGACGGAACAACTTGAGGGAGAAAGTGCCGGATGAAGTCCACGGCAGCTTTATGTTGTTCTGAAAGGGATAGCTCCAAGTCATCCGTATCCCTTTCACCATCCGGTCGGACCTCATGATGCTCCCGGTCGTCCGCCCCCGATGCTTCGGCGGAGCGTACCGACCCAGCGCCGTCGGATAATTCCCGATCCGACACCGTTCCTGTCGGTTGCTGGGATGCTGCGATAAGTTGTGCTATCTGCACAAGTACGTCCGACATCGAGGCCTGCGGAGGCGCAGTCTTTCGCTGCTTTGCCGAGGGCAGCTCCGCATCTGATGACTCCCGCATACTCTTCCTATGCGAACGTCCGGAGTCCATCGGCCTCGTGTCCCTGGCTACCGGATGGTGTGACCTGGTCGCCGAAGAATCCCTGATCGGCGAAGCTGGCAAAATATCGGCGGTCACGTAGCCAAGGTGCGGTCGTGTGCGCTGACGAGAGGAAGAAGCCTGAGCAGTCTCCGGGGACTGCCTATACAACGGAGCGTCCCGAGCGACGGACGTGTGCTCCGCTTGCGACACATTTTGTACCACAACATCTGGTCCCAGATTTTGTTGTACGAGAGAGGGGCCTCTCTCGCTCGCGGCCCGGCTGGACCTGGACGAGCTAGGAACCAGACTCAAAGGCTTCCTCCGATCTCGCCTACTATCCGCCGTCACTGGGTGTGCACGTTGAATGTTTATAGTGCTCGCATCACCCAACATTTCCTCCTGGACCGCATCGGACGAACGCGGCTGCCGAACCATTCGGTGAATGGACGCTACACCGGGCGAGCTAGCGGACGACATTTGTTTAATCTCCATGAGCTTTTGCCGCTAGCTCTGTATTCATTTGTGACGACGGAAGCGCACTTGCGGAAGATAACATGGAAACATCACCCTGTTCTTGTTCCTCTGAAATAGAAACTGAGAGAGTAGAGTGACCTTGCGGAGAAAGAGCCGGCATAGCCCTTTCTCCACTAACAACATATCGTGACACACGTTTCCAATGTTTGTCATCCCAATATTGACATATAGAACAGGGATTAGTGCGAGAACACTGACTACAATTAATGCAATGATCATGAAAGTCAGAGGAAGATTTCTTCCTATTACAATTTGAACAATATCCTTTCATTGTGAAAAGTCAACAACACGTCCTAGTTACTCGCACAAACCCCTGACACAAAGATACATAATAACATGATCCATTAATAATGAAAAAACAATTGCAAATCAAAATAATTTTTGAAAAATATTTTTTCAGCGAAGCCCAAGTTTCTGAAAAGTAATGTTGAGCCCCAAAGGATCCGATGGCTAAGTGTGGTCAAAAATTTTAAATTTATATTAAATAATTAATGCAACACTTACGGATAATAAAAATGTATCTTATAGTGAGATAAACTACTCCAAAGGCAAACAGCCCCCCTCAAAAGAGACTGTTGCCAATGTAAACAAACAGTGTTAAAACACCAGAAAACATGACTCCAGGCACTGACAAAACTGGCCCGAAATCAGTCATCAAAATTACACTCTATCTGATGCAAAACAGAGACTCCCAGGGGAGTATCTGCAGAACATCAGATGGTAGATGCAGAACACAACGTTTATACACCCATGGGTGAAAACGTAAATATGGGGAAAATAACAGAATTCATTCTGTAACCAAGCTATTTCTCCCAAGAGAATTTAGAAATGATCTTTCTCAAAAATATGCCAAAAGCATGGGAGAATAGCAAGGGGGGACTTAGAAGACCAGGGGAGAGGAAACACTGAATAAGCAGTGCAACTTTATAGCAAGAATGACAACAACAGGCCCATGCCTCAAAAATAGGCAACTTAACATAATTTCATAAAAAATTTTAAGTACAGCCCTGATTATTTTTTGTCACTCCTTTTTCCTCTCCTCCTTCTATATCCTCCTTAGAATCACCATTTCACCAATAATTACGTGTCTGGCATCCTTTAAACTGAGATTTACAAGCACAAAGATCAGTGAGATGTTGACTGATGAAGGGCCAAACAGAGAATGATAATTGGCGCCAATTTCGGAACGTCCTTGACACTGCGCATGCGCAGTAAGGGCAAAGTATGGAGGTCCTATAGGACATGATTTCTTTTGGTTTTAGATGCAAATTTTGGGGATTGGGGGGCAAAAGTTGTGTTTGGCCCTGGATTTTTTAGAGTTAGCACCAGCTGAGTCTGGGTCATTGGTACAGTATAAAAATATAGGTAACTTAACATAATTTCATTAAAAAATTTTAAGTTATAGCCCTGATAATATTCTGTCACACATTTTTCCTCTCCTTCTATATCCTCCTTAGAATCACCATTTCACTAATATTTATGTGTCTGGCATCATTTAAACTGAGATTTACAAGCACAAAGATCAGTCAGATGTTAACTGATGAAGGGCCAAACTAAGAATGATTAATGGTGCCAATTTCGGAACGTCCTTGACACTGCGCATGCGCAGTAGAGGTGAAGTGTGGAGGGCCATTCAGGACATGTTTTCTTTGGTTTTAGATGCAAATTTTGGGGATTGGGGGGCAAAATTTGTGTTTGGCCCTATATTTTAAGAGTTAGCACCAGCTATGTCTGGGTCATTGGTACAGTATAAAAATAAAACAATCATAACTGTTGGACAATGAAATAATTATTTTGGTTTTTACTTTAAAGTTGAACAATTAAAAACAAATAATTAAATAAAAAATGTTCATGTATTCTGATTTGGGAGTGAAAAACATCCCATTCAGGAAAGTAACAGTATTGAATTGATTGAGACGTAATGTCTGTAAACCTTGATTATAAACACACCTCTTCTCCTTGGTTCGGCAAAGAACGCTGTAAAATTGGAAGAACATATCTTGCATTTTAGCAAAGATATTTTCCCTTCATCGTCAGTTTTGGTGATAAATGATTTTGTTTTATATGATACAGTTTCATGTGTTTGACTTCACGTGGCTTTGTTGTCAAACACGTTGAATTGTGAAGAATCAGAAACTGCTGGAAACATGCATGCTCAATACTCTGGATTGCCTGAGATTGTCAAAACGAGCGCAATGTTGTTATTGTTATGATCACTGTTTCATCAATAATAAATGATACAATTTTAGTATTGGCAGAAAACCTTTAATGTGTTTTAAGTGCCGTTTAATGAAAAAGCGTAATGCTAAAAAAATTGTGGGAACCTGTTTTTCGTTTCCGTGATTTTGATCTGATGGAAGCTGCACGGAAACGGAACAAGCGTTTCAGTGAAATCTGCATGCCTGATATTATGCGTACATTAACTGACAACTTGAAAATAATACAACTTATTTGAAAAAATGCTGATAGGATCACCAATCCAATGTCGAGTAGTGACAGCACAAAAGTGGGTTTAATCATTATCAGCTTATGGTCGGGAAACCAATTGTTTATGATCTACTATGTTCAGGGTCACTGTGACCTTGTCCTTTGACCTAGAACATCCAATATAGATAGGGTTCTTCCACTCACCAAGGCCAACCTTCCTGTGAAGTTTCATGAATGTGGGTCAAACCATTATCAAGTTATCATCCAAAACCAATTGTTTTGATTACTATGTTCAGGTTCACTCTGACCTTGACCTTTCACCTAGCAAGTCCAAAATAAATAGGATTCTTCCTCTCAGCAAGGCCAACCTACATATGAAGTTCCATGAATATGGTTTCAACCATTGTCAAGTGATTATCCGGAAACCAATTGTTTACGATTTAGTACAATGTATGTTCAAGGTCACTGTGACCTTTGTCCATTGACCTAGCAAGCCCAAAATAAAATAGAGTTCTTCCTCCCACCGAGGCCAACCTACATATGAAGTTTCATGAATGTAGGTTTCATGAATGTGGGTTCAACCATAGTCAAGTTATCATCCAGAAACCATCTGTTTACGAGTTAGTATGTTCAAGGTCACTGTGACCTTGACCGTCACCCTATCGAGTCCAAAATAAACAAGGTTCTTCCCCTCACCGCGGCCAATCTACACATGTAGTTTCATGAATGTGGGTTTAACCATAGTCAAGTTATCATCCAGAAACAAATTGTTTATGCCCACCCAACCGCCGCTATTCATCAAACTATAAGTTGAGTTTGACTTTGTCACAAATATTCGACTAAAAATATTAAAGCTGTCAGTCGGGTTTAGCCTACTTTATACATGTAGCAGTGCAGTGGCAAAAGACGACCATAGGGTGCAGACCAAGAAGTTAATTAATTGAGTGAGTGTTCCAAGAAAACACAGTTTTCCTTTGTTGATACATTGGGGCATGGGGATGAGAGATTTATGGTCAATGTAGAGCTTGACTGCATGTAGCATAGCACACTTCAGCACCAGAAAGGGGTTAACCTGAAATTTCTATGTCTCTTACAATAGAGTAACAAATACGCTTGCAAACACATCTGGTGGGCAAGTCATTAACATTAAGAAGTAATTAGCACAATGTTGTTTGGATTTCATACATGTACTCTTGGTTACCACTAATGAGTAGTAAAGGTTTACAATACACAACTGTATTAGTAAGTCTTGATTCCCACACAGACATCAAAAATTTAATTAATGAAGCACCAGGTACAACCCAGTGCTTCATTAATTAAAATTTTGCTGAGCCTGATGATAATTCTTATTACCTGGAAAATGCATGCATGCACATCACTGCCCATGCATGGATTATGACCAGTCCACGCTGGCTGTAGTATACCATAGGCATAGTCATTAATCCTAAGTAATTAAATAGGCAGAAGTTCAGAAATTCCTCACCCCGAGGTATCAAAAGTTAATTACACATCAGTTAACACACCCCTTAGAAGGTATGCAGAAGCATTTTTTTCAGGTCGGATACGACTGTAGACAGAGAGTTGACTGGGACCGATCAAAAGAATCTATCAAACGGAACATTCCATTTTCTAACTACGATTGTCACTCAAACTAAACTTCACCACACTAATCATAAGTAGGGTACTGGGGCTTCAGGATCTCTTTAACACTATAAAATTGAAAATTTGTGTTTGCAATTCTCTTCAATACAAATCGATATTTCCTTCCATCACCATACTTGTACAATAATGCATCAAATTTGACCTCACCATCCCAATGGTAGATAGTTAAAAATAAAATAAATGATTCTGGGTTTTTTCTCTGTGACAAATATAACCAATGGGAAGTCAACTCTCTGTCTACAGTTATGTCCCACCTGAAAAAAGAGACTTGTCCCTGCAATATATTCAAAGAATACACCCAAACCAGCCTCCAACCAAACCGGCCTCCAACATTTTTACCCAAACCGGCCTCTACATTTTACCCAAACCAGCCTCCAAACTTTTACCCTGAACGTCCGCCACAGTTTTACCCAAATCGGCCTTCAAGAATTTTACGGGTGGGGAAAAGAAATACACAGACCTTTTTGAATTATGTACATACATTTATTAACACAATACTTCAATGATCAATCTAACTTTTTGTTAATTAAAAGTGCAACAGCTGACAGAGTTTGTGTTTTTTCATCATGGTATCGTAAATAGCCACAAGAACGAAAACAGACATGAAATATTTTGATCTATTGTTTGTGGCAGACGATTTGATTTCAGTGGTAAAAACAACTGTTTGTTCCATTTTTCAGTTGATTTGTGCATGACATGTTGTTTTGCTAATCAGCGGCGCCAGATTACAACCAAGATTTTGGGAATGCATTTTTGATAAAGAGTAATCACGAATAGACCTTTTCATCGATGCGGAATTGGAATCTCGATCTCATTCGCGCAGAGCAGATTATCAACCCCCTCTGCACAAATGCGATCGAATTTCCAAATCCTCATTTATGAAAAGGGCTATTCGTTTCGGTGCTATTACTGGGTTATTGTTTTTACTGTTTTATATTTATACAAAAACATGGCTGATTTCAAAATTTCCGTTGACACCTAGCGAGTCTTCAAATGACGGTAATTAAAGGATAAAACATAGTTTGGATCAATAAACTCTGCCCAAATGTAAGGAAATACGTGTAATATTGATTGTAGCCGGTAATAAGGGCGAAAGCTTGATATATATTCCTAATTTCGAGTTTTGAGTTCCCAAAAAAACTTGATGAGAACTTTTTCTATAGGATTGAATGGGAAGAATCTGAACGTAGAGAGGTAGCCACTATGTTCGGATCGCTGAACTAAGTCTGAATAATACCAGTTTGTTTGGGGAAAGCTTGTTTGAAATAAGCTTAACCAGTTACACACAGTTTTGATAGTAGCATCTTGTCACTGTGTCAGTAACCTTGTCAGGATTTTTAGGTATTTGGAAACAACAAGTTGTGTTCATTCCATTTTGGGTATTTTCAAATGGATAATTGGATTTTCTGTACCCATATGCGGATAATTTTTTCGGAAAAGGAGGTAGGCAAACATTTTTTCTCATATTTCTTATATCTAAATATTGCTACAATGTCATGAAAAGCTACAGTACGTGGAGAGTGGATTGTAACTAAATCACCAGCGGAGTGGAGTTATCACCCAAAGTATCACTTTCAAATTCTGTACATGTGGACAAAAAACACAAGCAATGTTTCAGCCAATGGACCTCTGGGTTTAACCTGGAGGTCCATTGGCTGGAACCTTGCTAGTGCTTGTTACGCTTTGCAACAAATTTGCAATTATTGCTTGGGTGGAATCTCCACTCTGAGGTGATTTAATGATAATACACTCTCCACGTACTGTACTAATAGGCGAGTGTGGTTAAAATGCACGGAGGCCGGTTTGGGTAAAATTGTGGAGGCCGGTATGGGCGAAATTGCGGAGGCCGGTTTGGCTGGAGGCCAGTTTGGGTGTAATTCATATTCAACCCATTTTAGTGTTAAAAAGTTTTTAATTGGTTAAGTGGTACACCAACGTAAAGCTTTATGTCTTAATGGCCTATATAAGTAATGAAATTTTGTTTATTTTGAAAAATCTCACCTCTCATATTCCTTAAATTCAAATTAAATATACACAAATGAAGGTTGGGGTGTATAGAACACGAAACACATATGTAATCAACTCATAGAGTCGACTGTAGGCACCACTGGTTCCTGGAAGTCTGCTACCATATTCGCACCAGAACTGATAATAAAATAATATTTCATCAGAACCACTTGTGGCCAAATGTGCTTCATATATCCAAGAACAAAGCTAGGCATTCAAAACACTTTCGAATACAGCGATAGGACTACATTTGGGAAAAGGACAATACTGTCTGCATTTTTTATTGAAAATGGTTTCCATGCTCGACAGACATGCGTAAATCACTCCATACCACGAATTTCCATCGACAAACAAAATCGTAATTCTCAGAAATTTCAACAGGTATCATGATACCTTGCGTTGAATATGGCAACTGTGCAATCTCTATCTAATAACAGTATACTGTATGAAGGCGATCTTTTTCATTATTTGATTTTACACGGCGTTGTTTTTACATGCTTTTTCCGTCCGATGACGTCGACCGAAAATCGAAAGTATATTCATACGTAAACAAAAGCAAAGGCTTTGGAATTTACAACCATGCAGCTCTGTCGTCGTGTTTTGATGAATTTTGATCCCCTAGCTTTGTTCTTGGATATGTAAAGCACATTTGGCCACGAGTTGTTTTCGAGAAATATTATTAAATTATCAGTTCTGGTGCGAATACGGTAGCAGACTTTCAGGAACCAGTGGTGCCTACAGTCGACTCTATGAGTTGATTACATATGTGTTTTGTGTTCTATACATCCCAACCTTCATTTTGATGTATAATTTGTGTATATTTAATTTGAATTGAAGGAATATCAGAGCAGAGGTGTGAATTTTCAAAATAAACAAAATTTCATTACTTACATGTATATACATGTAGGCCCTTAACTGTCGGATTACATCAATATCATTAATACATTATCTCGACTACAAATTCACGAGTTTGTTTTTTCCGTGAGTTTGAATAAGGCAGTAGATATCTTCCAAGCCAGGAAGTTCAGAACCTTGTCCCTCCTTTAATACGGAATCATGGTAAAATACATACTTTGTCAAAACACTTTCAAATACACCATTTTTCATGGTCTGTGGCATATGTCGAACAACTGCGACTGTGAGGGTTCCCAAAAAATATTTTTCTCATCGTGCAGGGATATTATGAATATAAGGAAAATGTGAGCGGTACATCATTGACCCACCATTACTGGCGTTAGTGCATGCATCACGGGCTAGCTATTGCAATACACAACACCCCAACAAAAAGGTTTTTGTGGTAAATAGATGGGACGGAGGTGGGCGTCGCAATGAGAACGTTCAACGTATTTTATCATTAAAGATCCGGGCACCTTGGGGCTGAATATCTTTTAATGATTCCTTCAATGATCTATTGATCAAGTTAGTGGATTAGATTGTTAGCTTTGTTGAAAACCAGAGATTATCTAATTTTTTAGATGGAAAATTGACATTTTCACTCACCATTTTCAATGAAAAGTTTATACGTGAATACGAACATGGACAAGGCACACAAAATAAAACTGAACTTCAAGATTCAATAGAACTAAAACATTTCTCTTTGGTCACTGCCCGCAGTCAATACTGAGTATTATTACCACTAAATCTATAAGTTACTATAACAATAACATGATTTTGGAGGGCTGTTAAAACTCCATAATTTCAGGAACGTCATTCGACGAAGCCGGGCCGCGGGCGAATAATGGTATAAATAGCCATTAGCGGCCCGCGGCCCGGCTATTTTTAGATTCCATGGTCTAATGAATTACTCCCATTCGGATGAAGTCCCTTTGTATTTCCGAACGGAAGTCGAACGCGCGATCGAAACAGAAATATCGAACCGACTTACTGATTATTTCTTCCAGCAATTCACTCGTGCGGTTAGCTGTAACAGGGAGTGGTAATAATAGTAATAACATAATTGTTGTCAGGCATCATGATTCATTAGCGGCCCTGTAGCAATGATGAACAGCCCTTGAGCTTATTAACGTCCCTCGACTTCGTCTCGGGCCTTTAATAAACCCTCGGGCTGTTCATCATTGCTGCAGGGCCGCAAATGAACCATAATGCCCTTCAAAATCATGTTATTGTTATATTATGGGCAGTGTAGAGGACACTACAACGCACCTGAGGATGAATGGAGATAGCGTGGATGATAGCTCGTGTGTTAGCGACACAGTGGCAGATATGATGATAATGAAATGCAGACAACTCGGACCAAAGACCATTCGGCCCAAAACCAGTCGGACATGTTTTGAATACAACTCGGGCAGTTTTCAAGGTATTGGGACGTTTCGGCCTCGAGATGTTTCGGCCTCGAGACGTTTCGGCCCTAGACGTTTCGGCCCTGGACGTTACGGCCTCCTATATTAACAGTCAATAGTAAAGGGGATTATCTATCCGCCAGTATAGATAATAGAGGATATTAAGAGGTGTTAATTGATCAATATTTTTCAATTTAACAACCTAATAACCTCTATTATCTATAATAATAATAACACTTTGGCCAGCCGCTGATTTGTCGCGGTTCTCGGACGAGAAGGCCTTGGTTACCCCTGTACTCCCAACTGCCTCACTATTCTCACGCTTCTCCTCTCCTCCCAACACTCGGAGACGAACTGCTTGGTGACATCCCTTGCCCCATTCTTCCCAATCTCTCCGATTAGCATATTAACCCTCTCCTTTGAGTCCCCCCCCCCCCCCCACCCTAACCACATGTCCTTCATTCTCCCATCCCACTTCCCCATTGTATTCCCAGTGAATATCATTCTTTTAGACTGATACTTTGGGCATTCTAGTAGAAAGTGTTCCAGGGTCTCCACCATGCCCAAGTTACACATCTGGCACTCCCTTTCACCGTCTTTCCCAATTTCCCCCCTCAGCTCCAGGGATCGCGACCTCAGCTTGAACAACAGTGACCCCCAAAGGTGCCATCAAGGTACTCTTCAAAACCTGGCTTCTCTTAATCACGCAGGCCACCTAAAGACCTCTTTGATTTGACCCCCTCTCGCCAATTACGGTTACAATCCTCCATGACCCTTTCTCTGACGATTTTTTTTACCCTGGTTTGCCCCGACGTCAAGGTCCGAGATCTCCAATGAGTAGTTCTGTACTAGCTCCCTCACTTGGACCATCCACCCCGTTTTGATATTTGAGTTGAAAATTCTCAGGAACATTACTTTACACCATCGGCTGTCGGGGAGATTTACCAAATAATTAAGATAACCTAGTTTCAACAGGTCTATCCTGTCCTTGATCCTCATCCACCCAAGCTCACCCCTGATTGCTTCTAGCGCTGCGGCATTACTCGACCCCGTTATCCATCGGCCCGCATCGTTCTGCAGGATGTCCAAGCTCTTTACGGCCGTCTGGTTTAGGGGTAACACTTCCGTACCGTATGTTATACTTGGCACCCCCACCATTTCCCAAATGGTTTTCCCCACGAAAACCTTATTGAAACTGTTTCTCCCTATAAGTTTCATTTGGGTAAGGATTCGCTTCCCATTCAGAATCAATTTATTTGTGTGGTTTCGGTAGATGCCTCTTCCAGTAATGTTTATATTTACCCCCAAATACTCGTAATCACCTGTCTCTCCTACACTGAAAAGTTTGCTACTCCCTTCCGAAATGCAGAACTCACCCATTCTCCACCTTCGAGTGGGGTCCACTTTGCGGCCCACAGGTATAACTTTGCTGTTGCTTTCATTAAGTTCGAGTCTCCATTTGCTCCCATATTTCCCAACAATTCCCAGCATTTTCGTTAGCCCCTCTTCGCTTTCTGACACTAGCACCATATCGTCTGCAAAAAATAGCCCTGGGATCTTCAAGACACCAACTGCTACCCCCTCGTCGCTACGCAGGAGTTCATCTCCTAAACCTCTTGATGTTGTACAATGCAAACAGGATTGGCGAAAGGATACACCCCTGTTTTAGTCCTATCTCCATAGGCACACGTTTTGTTGTAATGTTTCCCAGGCTAAGTTCGCTCTGTACATCTTTATATAATGCTTTCATAATTCCAACAAACTCGCCTTCTAAGCCCAGAGCCTCCAGCTTGCGCCACATACCTTCCCTCCATACTCTATCGTATGCCTTTTTGACATCCAAAAAGGCCATAAACATCTTTTTCTTTTTTGCTTTCGCGGATTCTATCATTTGGGATAGCGTGAAAAGATAGTCAGTGATTCTCCTTCCCTTCCTGAAGCCATTCTGGATTTCTCCCAAAAAAACCCTTCTCTTCAATCACCTCCTCTAATCTCCCATACAGGACTTTACAAAAGGCTGCTGACAGAAATCCCTCGATAGTTATCCAAGACGTCTTTTTCCCCCTTTTTGTGAATAAATGTCACTTTACTTTCCCTCCACTCCTTTGGGACCTCTTGTTTTTCTATGGCTAAATTGAATAGGGCAGTTAGGCTTTCCAAGAGTTCCTCTCCCCCTTTTTTGATAAACTCGTTAGGAATTTCGTCCACCCCTACCGCTTTTCCATTCCTTAATTTTGAGATCACCCTTCGCACCTCCTCAGTTTTGATTTCGCTGCACACGAAGTTCGATAGATTTTCCTCGACCTGGTTCGGACACTCTGGTGGGTTCCCCATGCCCCATCGCTTACCTTTTCCCAGTGCTTGACAGGTTCTAATGCGATTTAATCTCGCTCTTCTGTAACTCTGCCATCTACACTTTCCTTCCCTACCTCCACTAGGCTCGCAACTATGACGTCGGCCATCTTCTGGACACTGCCCCCCTCCCCCCAACCCCCTTGTGTACGGCTGCAAGCTTTGGTTTCAGTTTTTCTTCGAACTTCGCCAAGTCGGCATCATTTTTGAGTTCCAAAACCTCCTTGAAGCTTCCTTTGCTTTTCTATAGGTTTTTGGCCCTCATCGTCACAGTAATCAAGTTGTGATCACTATCCAACTCCATTTTGCCCTCATCATCCACTTCTACCCCTATCACCTCCCTCCATAAATTCATATCTGTGAGAATGTAGTCAATTCTTGATTTTCTGTCGTTTCTCTCCCAGGTCCATTTCCCCTTACATCTAGCGTCCCTGTTCAGAATCTTCAGGCCGAGCTCATTTGTGAAGTTCAACAGCTTCCTTCCATTCCTGTTGACTTTCTTGTCCCCACCCTCTATGCCTTCTTCCTAATCACCTATGTGTCCATTGAAGTCGCCCATCAGAATTATACCGAGCCCCGTTTTCTAGTTGAGTATATTGAGTCATTCCACTCGGGGTTACTTCCCTCCACCGCACAGTACACAGTCCCAAGGGCAATACTTTTATTTCTCAGACTGATCTTTTCCCATCCAATTTCTTTTGACACCTCAGCCGAGGTGATGATATCTTCCAGATCTGTGATCAGCGACGGTTTTAAATCCTCTTTAATGTACATGCCTACCCCTCCCCCCTTTTTCTGGCCTTCCGTTCGCCCTACACCTATCCACACACACCCGCTTACTTAATCTCCCCGTTCCTCGTGTCTTACCCACGTCTCGCTTAAGCCCATGACATCAAACTCCTCTGCCTCGATCAATGTAGCAATTTCACTTACTTTCCGGTGGAGACCCTGGATGTTGCTATAACCCACTTTCAGGGTACCGAGGTTCACTGGCTTCCGCCTACTGGGCCCATTGTTTTCTGGCGCTAGTCTTGGTAAACTTATTCTGTCCCCCTCACTCTTGTTCACCCCACCTATGTCCATTCTAGTTATACTTGCCTCTGACCTCCCACCCCGCTCCTCTCCAAAAAAGGCTCTGCTACCCGTAGAATTTTATGCCCCAATACCCGTTTCCCAACCCTGCTAAGATGCAGCCCGTCACGCCCGTACATGCTCCCATTGCTCCAAAACGTGTCCCAATGGTCGATAAAGGGTATTCCCAGATCAACACAGTAGTCTTCCAACTCTTCATTTAGCGCCCAAATCCTTGAGTTCCGTTCGTCCCCACCTCCAAGGACAGGGAGGACCCCGGATACGACTACCCTTGCATTCCTACTTAGCAGTTTGCCGACTAAGCCTCTATACGACTCCACCGAACTTACTGACCTTCTCTCCCTGATATTGTTGGTCCCCACATGGACCACCACTACCGGTTCCGGTCCTGACCCTGCCACAATGCCATCTACCAGGTCCCTGAGATCCTCCACCTTCGCCCCGGAAAGCACAAGACTGTTCGATTGGAACTATCAGGACCACAAACTACATTGTCAATCCCACGTACAATGCTGCTCCCCGCTACAACTAATTTTCTTCTTCTGGCCCCAGTTCCTATATCATCTGCACCTCCTCTCGTTTTGCAAGCTCCTGGCCCCCTCTTTCTCTTCACCGCCCTCCTTACCCCATCTGGCCTACCATCATCAACAACCATCTCACCCCCCACACTTTCCCCCTCACTCTCGTCCCCCAGGGTATCAGAGTCTAAAACACTAAACCTGTTTTCTAATGACTGCCTAGCAACCTTGGCAGCCTTACGCCGACTCTGGCTTCCGGACTCGACGCAGCCCTGTCCTGACGCCACCTTCCGAATTTTCCTACTAGATTCCCCCTCCTCAGTTACACCCCCCCCACATCAAGCATTATTCCCCCACATTTCCTGCTTCCCAGTTTCCTCCTAGAGTCCACAACGACCTTCCATCCACCCTCCACCTCACCATCATAGGTAACCTTCAACAGGGTAACTCCAGATACACCGGCCCTCCCCAACCTGCCTCTCAGCTCTGCAATCTCCCGCTCGAATCCAACACACTTCTCTAACAACTGTAAAATATCCCTGCAATTCGCACATACCACACTACTCTCCATTGGCCGACCACCACCATACCTCATACTACACTGTCTGCATGCCTCCGGATCCTCACTCTCCCCCACCTGCACCCCTCGACTCACCTCCCCCAGACCTCCCTTGATACCCATACTTACCTCCGTCTGAACACCCGTCGTGCACTTACCACTCATGATTATAAATATTATGTAGAATCTAATGACCGAAAACACCAAGGCAACAAAAACATGAAAAAAGGTAATTAAGGTAGACAAACAGCAAAATTGGAAAAACCTATCAACTAAACCTCCTTATTACACCCTACGATCCTCCCCAAACACATAAACAAAACAAAATAAATAAAAACTTTCCTGAAATAAAACTAATATTCAAAAAAATACTTATAAACAGATCTGAGTAGAAAATCCTCTTCTCTTCGTGAGTAGTATTCACTCTCTATTAATTAACTGTTAATTATCTGCCAGCAAGAGTCCTTGCTCATCATCTGAGTTGCAAAGGAACCAACTCTTTCAGTTTAGGTACTTTCAAAAGCCAAAATGAGATATTTGTATAAAATTACTCTTCCACATTAGTTTAAACATGGATACCAATTCCGTAAAAAAACATTTTGGTCTTGAACATCCTTTGGACATACTACACCAAAAAATTATTTATCAGATTCATGGTCCACATTTTGATATCTACGCGTTGTCAGATCAGTGCTTATAAATGCAGCTATGCCAAGTTATGTTCACATGTACTTTGTGAGATTCAGAACACTGCTTTGATTGGGATTCTGACAAGGGGTTATAAACGAAACACCAGTCGATTTACACTGTTAAGAGTTGGTTGCAGTTTGATAAATACCAGTACTGTTATGACCAAAATATGTCCTAGTCCACAATTAACCTTAAACCTTCACCCAATGCAAATGATATCAAAATTTATTATTTTAACCCTTTACCCAATGCAGACGATTTCAAACTTTATTATTTTAAATATCATTTTTCAAATTTTTTCCAAAAATTTCAACAAAACCATATCATGTGACCCCTCTTTGGAACGAGCTCGATGAGATCGTTCCAAAGAGGGGGTCACATGATATGGTTTTGTTGAAATTTTTCGAAAAATAATATTTTTTCAGCTGCTGAATTTGCAGATTAGGCGGGTGTTCATTCGGTAAAGGGTTAAGGCCCCACAAAGTAGATCTTCTCAAGCCATTTTTTTTGTAAAATTGCATGTGGGCTGGTGTTTTTTATTTTATTTTTGTAATTATTACTTTTCCATCAAAAGTTCATGTTCTTGGTTTGTTTTATGTTTTAGGCCTCATAATCTACAGAATAGCATGGGTGTTGGTGTATTTTCGTCCCTTGAGTGCAAGACAGCTTTGCAGTGCTAAAGCATTGCAAAGCCTTGTTGCCCTCAAGGGACAAATTTATCAATGTTATTAACTATTTATTTATTTATTTGTGTTTAAGGTTACATACTTATGCACAATGGCTAATCGTGACCACGACAGTTTTACGGGTGGAGGCAGCCGGAGTACCCGGAGAGAACCACCGAGCATCGACGAGCAACTGTCAGCTCCTCAACATTCTAACTCTGTTCAAGCTCCGCTCAAGCAGTGTTACAGTGGTTGAAGACATGTGCACCGTCGACGTGCAGAACGCCTTAGTGCACAACATTTTTTTAAGTTTGCATTGGTTATAAAAAGAGAGCATGCCGCATCCAAAAGGACCATGCTGGAGGGCCTGAAAAACAGATTTTTAACTTGTATAGACCCAACTGTTGTTTTTTTCAAAGTTTTCAAAAAATTTAATCAAAACCATATCATGTCACCACTCCATGGACGAAGCTAGATGCGGTCACATGATATGGTTTCGTTGAATTTAAAAAAAAAAGTTCAATTGCTAAATTTATATATAATACAGGCAGATGTAATTGATGTGTTAGGTAAAGGGTTAAAAGCACTATTATTTTATGTCTACAATAAATGCATGTGGCTGATGCAAAATAAAGTATTAATTAACAGACACCAAACTCTGGGCTCAGAGGAGTTCAATGAAATTTAAACTAAGGCCTGGAAAATTAAAAATCTGTTTCTCAGGCCCTCGCGCATGGTCCTTTTGGCTGCAGCATGCTCTCTTTTTATCACCAATGTAAACTTTAAAAAAATTAAAATTAAATGGTTTATGTCAGATATTTTACCCAAATTAATAAAATTCATAAATTTATCCCTTGTGTGCAAGAAGGCTTGCTTTGCAATAGCACTGCAAAGCCTTATTGCGTTCAAGGGATGAAATACACCACCACGCATGCTATTCCGTAGACTATGAGGCCTAAAACATAAACCAAGAACATGAACTTTTGATGGCAAAGAAATAATTACAGAAATAAAAAATAAAATAAAACCAGAGGCTGAAGTGAGCCTAAAATGCTCACCTGGCTCAAATTGTCAAAACAGATGAGTGTGTCAGCATGTATTTATTTATTGGTGTTTAAGGTCACATATTTATGCACAATGGCTAATCATGAATGGTGTCAACATGTGATCAGCAGCAAGAGCAATTTTTTTTATTTGCTATGACACAACCAAAGGCAACTTTTTTGGCCGTTCATTTCTGCTGGTGCTAGGAAAGCTTCCTAGTAAACTCTGTTCTTTGAAGTATTAAAAAAACAACAACCAAAACAAATTTTTGTCTACTGTGTTCTCTCTAGCCCCCCACCCCTCCCCACCCCCACCCCCCCCCCCCAAAAAAAAAACAAAACCAAAAAAACAAGAAAATACAAGCGAATCGATTTGAACAAATTTGAATTTGACACCCCTAGAAATGTTACATACCAATTATGAAAGGATTCTTCTCACTGGTGGATCTGAAGAAGAAGAATTTTCATGAAATTTTCTCATATTGCTCCAAGTTAAACTTTGGACTTCAATAAAAAGCCCAAATATTAAGCCAGGGACCTGATTTGAACAACCTTCAATCTAACCCTCTCAGAGGTGTTGTACACCAAATATCAAAAGAATCTGACTGCTGGATCTGAAGGAGATGATTTTAAATGATAATTCCCTGCATTGCACAAAGTAAATATTTGGGCTCCCTTGGGGAACCCAAATATTAACCCAGGAACTCGATTTGAACAAATTTGAACCTTACACCTCTAGAGATGTCACATGCTAAATATGAAAGGATTCTCACTAGTGGGTCTGAAAAGGAAGATTTTTTAAGAAATTTTCTAATATTGCACTAAGTTAACATTTGGGCTCCAATAAAGAGCCCAAATATGCATCCAGGGATCCCATTTGAACAAACTTGAATCTAACCCCCCCTAGAGATGCTGCATACCAAATATCAAAAGAATCTGACTCGTGGATCTGAAGAAGATTTTTAAAGATTATTACCCATGTTGCACAAAGTTAATATTCAGGCTCCCACCAGAAGCCCAAATATTAACCCAGGGACTCGATTTGAACAAATTCGAATCTCACACCTCTAGAGATGGCACATACCAAATACGAAAGGATTCTCAAAAATCAGGTCTGAAAAAGAAGATTTTTTAAGAAATTTTCTCATATGGCACTAAGTTATTTATTTATTATTTATTTTTGATGTTTAAGGTCATATACTTATGCACAATGGCTAATC
Source organism: Pictodentalium vernedei (assembly GCA_031216915.1). Taxonomy (NCBI): domain Eukaryota; kingdom Metazoa; phylum Mollusca; class Scaphopoda; order Dentaliida; family Dentaliidae; genus Pictodentalium; species Pictodentalium vernedei. Next base: position 301,443,275 of record CM062292.1, on the reverse strand, counting down.
ATGACCATGACAGTTTTATGGGTGGAGGAAGCCGGAGTACCCGGAGAGAAACACCGAGCAACGACAAGTAGCTGCCAACTCCCCAACATCGTAACTCCGCACTGCAGCACAGGCAGGGTTAGATTGGTTGAAGACATGCGTACCATCGACGTGCAGTATGCCTTAGTACACGGCGTCATTGTGCCCCATGTGGACAATCAGGGTTAAGTGCCCTGCCCAAGGACACAACACGGGAGTCTGAATTGATTGCTCAGACGGTCACCCATCCAAGGACTAACCGGGCTTGACGTTGCTTAACTTCGGTGATCTAACAAGAATCGGTTACCGCAATGCCACCGCGCCCCCTGCACTAAGTTAAAATTTGAGCTCTAATAAAGAGCCCCAAATATTCATCCAGGGATCCCATTGGAACAAACTTGAATCTAACCCCCCTAAAGATGCTGCATCCCAAATATCCAATGAATCTGACTGGTGGATCTGAAGAAGAAGATTTTTAAGGAATATCCCCCCTATTCCACCAAGTTAATAATCGGACTCCCATAGGAAGCCTAAATATTAACTCAGGGAGTCGATTTGAACAAATTCAAATCTTACACCTCTAGAGATGTCAAATACCAAATATGAAAGGATTCTCACTCTTGGGTCTGAAAAAGAAGATTTTTTAAGAAATTTTCTCATATTGCACCAAGTTAAAATTTGAGCTCCAATAAAGAGCCCAAATATTCATCCATGGCTCACATTTGAACAAACTTGAATCTACCCCCCTAGAGATACTACATACAAATATCAAAAGCATCTGACTGGTGGATCTGATGAAGATGATTTTTAAAGATCATTCCCCATATTGCACCATGTTATTATTCGGGCTTCCATAGGAAGCCCAAATATTAATCCAGGGACTCAATTTGAACAAACTTCAATCTGACCCCTGTAGAGATGCAGTATACCAAGTATCAAAAGAATCTGACTGTATGATCTGAAGAAGAATATTTTTAAAGCTTATTCCCCATAGAGCCCGAAGTTAATTATTTGGGCTCCTCTGTTGAGCCCAAATATTAACCGAGGGGATCGATTTGAACACCCTTGTATTTGACCATCCTATGGATGCTGTACACCAAATATCAAAAGATTTTGATCAGTGGTTCTGAAGAAAACTATGCAATTTTTACAGTGAAAGTGTCAATGACACTGTAGCTTAACTTGTGTGTTGTGTTTGATGAAAAGGATAATGTTCAATGTTCATGAAAGGATTATGAAATAAGACAAGAATTGTGATAATTGGGAATATGTTCATTTCTGTTCCCTGTATGCTATGTTTATGATAAAAATAATATGAGGTGTACCCTGTACTAAAGAGCTGAGGGGTGGGTTAATATGACCTCACAGTTAATGTATGTGGCCCTCACAGTTAACGTATATCAACAAAAGTGACCAAGTTACAGTGAAATTATTCCAAAACAAGTCATCCTATCAAGTTACATTAAAATCCCTTCATAAATATGGCCTGTAGACTGTGCTAAAGGTTTTCGGGCTTCGGGCCCCTGTAGCCGTCAGTTTCCCAATTGCGCCCAAAGGGGACGTTCTCATCTAGACATTATATGAAGTCAATCTACCAAGTTACAATGAAATCCCTTAATAAATATGACCTGTAGACTGTGGTAAAGGTTTTTGGGCTTTGGGCTCTGGCAGCCATCATGGTTGAATGATCGCAACCAAAAGGGGACATTCTCATCAGGGCATCATCTGGAGTGATCCTACAAAGTTACAATGAAATCACTTCATAAATATGACCTGTAGACTGTGCTCAAGGTTTTTGGGCTTCGGGCCCCTGAAGCCGTCACAGTTGACCAATCACGACCAAAAGGGGATGTCATCATCTAGGCATTATATGGAGTCAAACTTACGGGTTACAATGAAGTCCTTCCATAAATATGACCAATAGACTATGCTAAAGGTTTTGGGGTTTTGGGTTCGGGCAGCCATCAAGGTTGAATGATCGCGACCAAAAGAGTACGTTCTCATCTAGACATTATTTAGAGTCATCCTACCAAGGTACAATGAAATACCTTCATAAATATCACCTGTAGACTGTGCTAAAGGTTTTCGGGCTTTGGGCCCCTGTAGCCAACACAGTTGCCTAATGATGTCCAAAAGGGGCTGTTCTCATCTAGACATTACATGAAGTCAACATACCAAGTTACAATGAAATCCCTTCATAAATATGATCTGAAGACTGTGCTAAAGGTTTTCGGGCTTTAGGCTTGGGCAGCCATCATGGTTGAATGATCGCAACCAAAAGGGGACATTCTCATCTGGACATCATCTGGAGTGACCCTATGAAGTTACAATGAAATCCCTTCATAAATATGACCTGTAGACTGTGCTCAAGATTTTCGGGCTTCAGGCGCCTGCAGCCATCACAGTTGACCAACCACGACCAAAAGGGGATGATATCATCTAGGCATTATATGGAGTCAACCTAACAAGTTACAATGAAATCCTTCCATAAATATGACCTACAGACATGCTAACGGTTTTTGGGCTTGGGCAGCCATCAAGGCTGAATGATCGTGACCAAAAGGGGACGTTCTCATCTGGACACTATTTGGAGTCATCCTACCAAGCTACAATGAAATCCCTTCATAATTATGACCTGTAGACTGTTCTTAAGGTTTTCAGGCTTTGGGCACCTGAAGCCGTCACAGTTGCCCAATCGTGTCCAAAAGGGGACATTCTCATCTAGACATTATATGAAGTCAACCTACCAAGTTACAATGAAATACCTTCATAAATATGACCTGTAGACTGTGCTAAAGGTTTTCCGGCTCGGGCAGCCAACACAGTTGAATGATCGCAACCAAAGGGGGCAATCTCATCTGGGCATCATCTAGAGTGATCCTGCGAAGTTACAATGAAATCCCTTCATAAATATGACCTGTAGACTGTGCTCAAGGTTTTCGGGCTTCGGGCACCAGTAGCCATCACAGTTGACCAATCACGACCAAAAGGGGATGTCATCATCTAGGCATTATATGGAGTCAACCTAACAGGTTACAATGAAATCCTTCTATAAATATAACCTTTTGCCTATGCTAAAGGTTTTTGGGCTCGGGCACCAAGTTACAATGAAATCCCTTCATAAATATGACCTGTAGACTGTGCTAAAGGTTTTCGGGCTTCGGGCACCTTTAGCCATCAAAGTTGCCCAATCATGTCCAAAAGGGGACTTTCTCATCTAGACATTATATGAAGTCAACCTACCAAGTTACAATGAAATCCCTTCATAAATATGACCTGTAGACTGTGCTTAAGGTTTTCGGGCTTCGGGCTCGGGCAGCCATCATGGTTGAATGATCGCAACCAAAGGGGACAATCTCATCTGGGCATCATCTAGAGTGATCCTACGAAGTTACAATGAAATCCCTTCATAAATATGACCTGTAGACTGTGCTCACGGTTTTCGGGCTTCGGGCACTTGTAGCCATCACAGCTGACCAATCACGACCAAAAGGGGATGTCATCATCTAGGCATTATATGGAGTCAACCTAATAGGTTACAATGAAATCCGTCCATAAATATGACCTTTTACCTATGCTAAAGTTTTTTGGGCTCGGGCACCCATCAAGGCTGAATGATCGCGATCAAAATGGGACGTTCTCATCTAGACATTATTTGGAGTCATCCTACCAAGTTACAATGAATTCCCCTCATAAATATGACCTGTAGAATGTGCTAAAGATTTTCGGGTTTTGGGCTCAGGCAGCCATACCGGTTGCCCGATCGCGACCAAAAGGGGACTTTCTCATCTAGACATTGTATGAAGTCAACCCACCAAGCTACAATGAAATTCCTCAATAAATATGACCTGTAGACTGTGCTAAAGGTTTTCGGGTTTTGGGCTCGGCAGTCGTCACGGTTGGCAGATCATGCCCGAATGGGGGAAATTCTCATCTAGACATCATATGGAGTCATCCTACCAAGTTACAATGAAATCCCTCCACATTAAACATGTCCTGCAGACTGTTCTAAACGTTTTTGGGTTTCAGGCTTGGGCAGCCATCACGGTTGATAGAGCATGCCCAAAAGGGGACGTTCTCATCTAGGCATTATACAGAGGCATCCGACCAAGTTACAATGAAATCCCTTCATAAATACGACCTGTAGACTGTGTTAATGGTTTTCGGGTTTTGGGCTCGGGCAGCCATACCGGTTGCCCGATCGCGACCAAAAGGGGACGTTCTCATCTAGACATAACCCCAAACCTGCATATGAAATTTCGTGACGATCAGACAAGAACTGCGGGGTGTAGCCTGTGCTAAAGGAAAATGTGAACAGACGTCACAGACTCACAGACTTCCGCACGCGTGATGGCAATAGCTTATCTTGACTATGTCAAGTTGAGCTAAAAAAAAAAATATGCTGACTCAGCATTTTTTCAAACACCCCTACAGAACACCCTAACACAACCGATGACCATTTTTTTAAAAATCCATTCTACCGGTCAAAAGGATGCTTCATACCAAATAACAGTTCTCTGTTCCGTGTAGTTTGGAAGATTTGGGCACATGAATTTTTTTCTATTTTTAGCCCCTGGGGTACCCCTCACAGGGCAACGAAAAAAAAAATGTCGGGCATCATCAAGTACTTTGGACCCACTTATGCTGCATACCAAATTTGGTTCAAATCAGCCGATCGATTCTTGAAATAGAAATTTTGGGCAGAGTCCAAAATGGATATGTGCCCACAGAGAGCCCAAATATTGATCTACCAACTTCTCTTGAACAAACTTTAATCTTCAACACGAAATAGTGTTACATACCATATATCAAGGCAATCTCTCTGGTGGTTCATGAGAAGAAGATTTTTAAAGATTTTTAGGCTTTGAAATCATTGCCCAGAGCCCGAAGAAGGCAGCCACTCTATTTGAACAAACTAGAAAAGGAATATCCCACGGATGGTTTGTGCAATATATGTTTGAATTTGGCTGAATGGCTGTGGAGAAGAAGCCAGGTTTGCAAAAGTTAACGGACGACGGACGCCAAGTGATGGCAATACCTCACACTGACTTGCAGTCAGGTGAGCTAATAAAAATTGCTTACCCGCAATAATGCCTTGAGAAACAGAAGAGCTACTTTGTGTGGCCTAAATAAATCAGCATACAAATTTGGAAACTGATGCCATTAGTGCAACAGTCATGATGCTACAGTACCACAGCCCCATCATGCATGAGCTAAAACCTGTGCCAAGATATGTCAAGACATCAGAAGTAGGGAGTCTGATATAATTTCTACTGAAATTTGATGATGAAATTAGTAACCCAGAAAAGATTTGCATTTGAAAACACTGGACTTTATTATGAGGAAAACTTTACAACAATCTCTAATGTCTCCACTTGGAGCAGGTTCTGGTTTTTTATTTTTTTAATTATTGGTGTTTAAGGTTACATATTTCTGCACAATGGCCAATCGTGACCACAACATGCATATGAAGTCAAAACAAGTTCTTTCTTCTTCCGTTCCTGTAATGATCTATCATCTATTATGGACACACTATGAGTTTCAGATCTGTAATTTCATGTCATGCTTTTAACAACAAATTTTCACACTGAGTTTGTTTACTTTGTCTTGGGAATCACTTTCTCACCTTCAAGGTTTTTTCCAAGTTCGGATATTGATCATCAGTTCATTATCATGGTGTTGGCACAAAGAAAAATGTCTGCACAGACAAGAATGGCCACAAGTGTGCGTGGAACCTATTTTATCATTCAGGCCTGGCAATCTAGAAAATCAAGGAGTGCAAAACAGTTGCCCTCCTCAGATTGTTTGTGAGTGCAATTGCACCTGAAATTTTCAATGCAAAAACATGCAAGCTATTTCGGTTATATTCACTTCAAGATATTAATATTGTTACTGAAAAATTGTACTACATTCAGCTACATAGTGGAAAAATTGGCACACACATCTTCTCATTCTCCAAAATGCTGCATTCAATTCTTATGTGACTGTCTTCTACACTCAAAATGTATCGAAATGCAACACAGAATGGGTTATGAATTACTGCGCATCAATGCAACGTTGACAAATCGTCCCCCGAGTTCCAATGTGTTCTCTGTGCCAGTTGGCACAGAGAACACATTGGAATTCAGGCGACAAAATGATAATAGATTTTAAAGGCAGTCCCAAGCAGGTCTGGCATTCCAGAAAATCAAGGAGTGCAAAAAATTGCCCTCCTCAATTTTTTCTAGGCGTGCAGTACTCCTGCACTCCTAAAGAATGCCAGGGTTGATCATTTCAGGAGGAATTGGGGATAGCCTAGATGGACAACAAACAGCATGGAGTTAATTTTTCATATTTATTTCCTATCATCTTAGTAACATTGAAAAATGTATGAGAAACTAACAACTTCATGCAACCAATGCGTACAATAATCTTTACTCAACAGAAAATACATTGATCATGTAGCTTGACCAATCTGTTGTAAAACTTTATTTTTCTTACTAAAGCCTTCACTGCCCTCAAAAGACTAACGAAGCTTAGAGATTCGATTCGATTTTGAATTTTAAGTAAATATTCGGTCCAATTCGAGATCAGCTGCCTGTTTGGTTTCCTCTCAAATCTATTTCATAGGAGTATAGCTTGGTATCAGTCATCTTCATCGTCTTACAAAACATATAGTTCAGATGGAAATCATACATAAATGATGTTGAAATAAAAGATTGACTGTAACTTCCACTACATTAACATAAATCACACCTTCACCCATGTCACCAGCCATGGTAATTCTAATACCACTTATCTCTACCACTGCTAAATACAAATTTAAGGTTTCCAAGCAATGTCGATTATGAACTATAATCCTTACAGCGTAATATTCCAACTACATCACCAAGGCATGCCTTTGATGATGGCATGCCTTGATGATGTAGTTGGATTATTATATCAGTCGGGATTTGAACCATCACAGTCAGAACAAATCAGGTTATATAGTACACCAACCCCAATTGTTCAGTTTCAGGAGTCCACGGATTCAATTCGAGGTTAGATTCAATTTTGAATAATAGACAGGATTTGATTCAAGATTAGATTCGAATCGAAAATGTGTGATTTGTAGGGCCCTAACTGACATTGCATTGAGAGGTCAAATAACATGCTTTGGTAGAAGAAAACGAATCTGACATATCCTGAAAGGATATATTGCTTCTCATTTGTTTGAGTGCTTGATTATTTTTGGTCAACATAATATGGTTACATGAGTTTGTGTAAGTTTTGTTAGAATTTATTGGAGAGTGCCTACTGGCACTCTCCAATTAAGTACCAAAAGACTAATTCATCTCAACAACATATTTTGTTTCTGAATTTTTAGGCCATCAATAGAATATAAAGCCTTTTAAACGTATTTATTCAATCGTGTTTAAGGTCATCTTCAGCACCTATGGCCATAGCATGACGGCAATACAAGTACAATGTCAAGTTTAGTCAAACCTTTACACCCATGCTGTCCACTTCAGAAGGCTTCCACTCAAGGCATTGGGAACTCTTTTAAGGTAAAAATATGACCTAAAAAAGTTTAAAATCTGTTTCTAAGGCCCTCCCGCATGGTCCTTTTGGCTGCCACATGCTCTCTTTATAACCATTGTAAACTTTAAAAAAATAAAAATTAAATGGTTTATGTCTGATATTTTACCCAAGTCAATAAACTGATAAATTTGTCAAACATGCAAGAAGGCTTTGTAATGCTTTAGAATTGCAAAGCCTTCTTGCACTCAAGGAATGAAATACACCACAACCCATGCTGTTCGGTAGAGTATGAGGCCTAAAGCATAAAACAAACCATGAACATGAACTTTCGATGGCAAAGAAATAATTACAAAAATAAAATAAAAAACCACCTGCCCACATGCAATTTTACAAAAAAAATGGCCTGAGAAACAGAAGTTCTACTTTGTGGGGTCTTACCACAATAAAAAATCACTGTTACCTTTCTCATGGTTCGTGCAATGATTTCTAAGCATGATACAAGCACTTTTCAGTGGAGTTCAAATAAGGGTTTCTTGCACAACCTGTTAAAAGTATCAAGGGACAGGTTAGCCCATATTTGAGCTTCAGTATATCATTCACAATATTTATTTGGTATATACCTCCTATTAAAGCCAAGCTCCACAAGAGACTTTGGTGTAAAGGATATTGGTAGGGCACAGTGGGGGAAGCCAACTTGGGAGGGCATCCTGGACAGAGGGACAGAATGTTTCAACTGGACACTGTAGAGCCGAGGCCCATAGATCACCTTTGCAAATCTTAGTTCAATGAATCAGTGTCACCTTAAATTTCTCTGGAGCAATTTTATATAAAAAAATTCAAAGCATTACATATAAAACAGATACTTTGAGGGCCGGATTAAGATAAGCAATCTTTTGAATATTGCAAATCACCGTGATAGGTGCAAGATTGCTCACTGGAGCATTTTAGCTGATGATATGGGTGGTACGTAATCCACATGGAAGTGTTCTGTTTCCTTCAATAGATTAATTTAAGGGAAGAAATTTCTGACAGACCCTGGGTTATTCCTTGTTGACAATGTGTTATGTGTTAGTTGGCATTTGGGTTTTCGACAGGAGAAACCATTAAACGTTCACATGAATTCGATTTTATGCAATCAATACGAGAATGACACAAGCTTTCTCATGAAATAGTCACGAATGAGTTCAATAATTAATGACAATAATGTTCATAGGCGTGACATTGTCATCCAGTTATCTCTGTAGTTCATTTAGGACTGCAACAATTAATCATGATTTACTTGTATTGCGATACACTGCTGATGATTTAATATACATCATTATTCACCATGAATCACGATATGATAAATAAAAAAACAATGTCAGGCAAAGCAACTTCTTGGATTTGGAAAGCTGATGCAGTGAAATTCTGTTATTTGCATACCAACCTTGACAAGGAAAAATATGTGATTAAACGTTTTTTTCAATTAACCAAAAATTCACTCTATTTGCTAAACATCTGATTTATCCATTATATCTTGTTTGACGGAGCTCACAGAGTTCTGTCAAACAAGATATAAGGGAGTAAATGATTAGAACATATTGTTTTGGGGGAAAAAAGCATTTGCAAATGGGTCATAAAATCAAATACTTAACCCTTTAAACATGAGAGGCCACTTTTTCGACCCAGGAACATGGTACGTCATAATTTCATTAAGTAGGGTGGCTGATAAGTGAATGTGTGGGGTAGACCAATCAATATTTTCAACGTGCAGCCTCGAGGCTGCACGTTAAAAATATTAATTGGTCTATCCCCAAAATAATTAGTATGGACTCTTCCAACTGCTGCCATTGAAGAAGACACCACCAGGGTTCAACGGGATAAATTACTGAATACCATTTTATCACAGTAGATGCATGCCATGAGAGATGTGTGTATCATGATACATATATTGTGGAGACTGAATTGTGATACGTATTGTGCTGTGAGGGACGCATATCTTTGCAGCCCTAGGCCACTTGCTTCTGATGATGTCTGCTTGTGGGAAATCAACTTCAAATGACCTTCTGTTTGTGCTATTCCAATATATTCATTTGAAACTTTCAAACATCACAAAAAGGAGATATTATCTTTGTAGTTCTTTCGCTTCAGGGGAAGTCCATATATCTGGTAAGTCAATGTCACTATTTTTTGATGCGTCTTTATAAAGGTTATAGATTCTTGCATTCACGTTCACTGTTTCTAGTTTGTTAATCTGCAAGAGATGAGAAGAAAAAAAATTGTAATATAATACAACACTTATCTTCTATGTCATGAAAGAATTTGATAAAAAAGACCATGCAATTCTCTATATATGAATTTAATTCCTGAGTGAATATATACTGAAAATACAATTGGTGATTTTCGTTAAAACAATACAAGAAGTTGAAAATTGTTGCCCCATAAATGAATACAAGACATACACATATTTTGTCTTGAGCCTAGAATTGGATTGCTCAAGTGGTGTTCGAATTTTGTCATGTGACCATGAACTGAATCAGTGGCAAAAGTCTGTATTTTTGCTTTATTTAAACCTCTGTATGTTGAAGTCAAAATTAGGGCCTGATGAATCATGATGTTTCTCTTGAATCGAATCTTGAATCGAATCATGCAAAAGGTTCGAAACCAAATCAAATCTTGAATCAAATCCACTTTTCAATACGATACTACGGCCAACTGGTGCTGTCTATCACATTCATGAAACGAATATCAATAGGCATACTAGACTATTAGAAAAGTGACAGGTATCACTAAAGTGGTGGAAGAAAAAAGTCATTTATCGTCCTTTGAGTGCAACAAGGGCGCATCTGCAATGCTAAATTGTAAAGATGGTGCCTCAGTGCACTTAACGGACAATATATTGTGCAAACGAGCCATAATGAAATCTCCACTGTTGCTTCAAATGTAATTTTTTTGAAATCCCCACTCAATGTATCTAGTTAGATTTGATGGATACATTCAAACCTATTCATCTGAAAATTGCAGGGTGAGTTGTTATCTTCTGAAAGCTGACAATAAAGAATTGTATGAAATAAAAATCTCTCCAGGATTTGATTTTTTCGAATAATGGAGATGGTTTTGAAATCAAATTGAATCAATGACAAGATTTGAAATTGAATCGAATCCCGGATGTTCACCAGACCCCAGTCAAAATATCAAAATTTCAAATGGCAATTTTTTCCCGGGACTTTAACCATTTCAATCTTGTTTGACAGAGATCAATGAGCTCTGTCAAAGAAGATTGAATTGATTAAATTCCAAGTTGAATTATGGGAAAAATTTGCAGTTTGATATTTTCACAGCAGGGTGCCGAGGTTTAAAAGAGCTTGGGGGGGGGGGGGGGGGGGGAGGGCAGGGGCTTGATAATTTTCTAAAATATTAGCATGTTTCAAATTCAGCAGCAAAAATAAATTTTTAAAATAAATACAGATTTGTTTTGTCACATTTATTGGAGAGTGCCAAAAAGCAATTTTCAAATGAAAGAGTCAATGACTCTGTAGCTCAACTTGGATATGACAGGAATTAGTACTTGCTGTGACCAAGACAACTGAATAATGAATATGACAGGAATTAGTATTTGATTTGGCCCAGTCAACAATAATAAAAGAATTACAAGGTGACTGTAATGGACTACAGATTAAGACCAATCATTGTAGATTATTATTTTTGTGTGGAAATTTTCAGTCCCAAACAAAATATTTTCAGACTAAAATTTTTTCTTCTTCTTCTTAAAATTGACCAAAATGCATCAAAACACAAAAAACTAATTTCCGGATTTTGATCCAAAATCTTCTAAGTCCCACCTAGACCACAAATTTTCAGTGTAAAAAAAATTTATTTTTTTTGTCTTAAAATTGACCAAAACGCATAAAAAACCAAAAAACTAATTTCCGGATTTTGGTCCAAAATTTTCTAAGTCCCACCCGGACCCCTAATTTGCATAATTTATTCACGAGAAAAACTCTGTATTATATGTAATGTATCCCATGGTACTAAACATTCATACAAAAATTTATTCAAATCAGATCTTTCATTTGGAAGTTCTGCGCAAAAATCTGATTGCACTTAATTTTGAACAAAATGGCTGCTAGCGGCCATCTTGAATTTCAGACTGGACCCAAAAACACTCCTTCTCGTCCCACAGTGATAACAAAGGTACCCAAGAAGTTTTGTGAAGATCGGTTCATAAATACGGTCTCTAGCCCGAGCCGTATTGGGATTTGCACTCACAGTGATGAAAGTAACACTAAATAAATCAAAGTTAGCCTAATTTGCATAATTTACGCACAAGAAAAAAACCTGTAATATATGTAATGTATCCCATGGTACTAAACATTCATACAAAAAATTATTCAAATCAGAGCTTTCATATGGAAGTTCTGTACAAAAAACAGATTTCGGCATCGTCGGTACAAAATGGCTGCTGGCAGCCATCTGGAATTTGGGACTGCACCCAAAAACACTCGTTCTCGTCCCACGGTCATAACAAAGGTACCCAAGAAGTTTCGTAAAGATTGATTCATAAATACGGCCTCTAGCCCGTGCCATAGCAGCTTGGCACTTACAGCTCTGAAAGTAACACTAAATAAATCAAAGTTAGTCTAATTTGCATAATTTACGCACGAGAAAAAAACCCGTATTATATGTGATGTATCCCATTGTACTATACATTTATACAAAACTTTATTCAAATCAGAACTTTCATACAGAAGTTCTGTACAAAAAACTGATTTTTGCATCATCGGTACAAAATGGCCACTGGCAGCCATCTTGAATTTCGGACCACACCCAAAAACACTCGTTCCCGTCCCAGGGTCATAACAAAGGTACCCAAGAAATTCGTAAAGATTGGTTCATAAATACGGCCTCTAGCCCGAGCCATAGCAGCTTGGCACTTCCAGCTCTGAAAGTAACACTAAATAAATCAAAGTCAGTCTAATTTGCATAATTTACGCACGAGAAAAAAACCCGTATTATATGTGATGTATCCCATGGTACTAAACATTTATACAAAACTTTATTCAAATCAGAACTTTCATACAGAAGTTCTGTACAAAAAACTGATTTTTGCATCATCGGTACAAAATGGCAGCTGGCAGCCATCTTGAATTTCGGACCACACCTAAAAACACTCGTTCCCGTCCCAGGGTCATAACAAAGGTACACAAGAAGTTTCGTAAAGATCGGTTCATAAATACGACCTCTAGCCCGAGCCATAGCCAATTGTTGACGTACGGACAGACAGACAGACGGACGACGGGCCATGACAATAGCTCAAATTTGACTTCGTCAAAGTTGAGCTAAAAATGGTAAACAAACACTAATAATCAGGCAAACAAATCCTGAGAAATAAGAGCAATTGCATATGCCCCTCTCCTGCAATACCACAGTTAGCATATGCTGCTCATTGGATTGGTAGTATTTCTCAAGTTGGCATAAATGTATGCCATTTTGTATAAACAAATGAACACACATGCAGACTAATCAATTAAATTCCCCCAGTATACCCATTTAACATGGGTGGTATAAAAAGTATTCAGTTTTCTGCTGCCATTCAATGAAAATTATTCCCATGGACAAAAAACAATGCAAAAAGTACATAAGGACAGTCTTTCTTGGTCCAACAAGGGCATAACTGTGGTACGGTATGTACATATATCCTTCCTCGTATTCTGGTCTATCACTATTCCAAAGGGCATCAAAACCTAACAACCAATGCTCGAGTTATAATGCAAAATGTTCATAGGGACAGTTTTGTATGTATAACAGGGAACATAACTATGGCATGTGTGCCAGGACAAAACCCACAATTTATGGCTATCCTTTCCACTATGTTGGTCTCTCAATATACCCAGAACCTCAAAATTCTACAACCCTTGCTTGAGTGACAAGGCAAAACATTTGTAAAGAAAGTTTTCTAAGTGTATTAAGGGGCATAACTCTGGTATATATGTGTGGACATCCCCCATAATAGTTGGATAACCTTTCCCCGATGCTGATCTGCTACCATATCAAAGAACAGCAAAATCTGCCTACCAATGATTGAATTATAATTATAATGCAAAAGGTTTGTATGGAAATTTTTCTTAATCTAACAAGGACCATAACATATGCATGGACAAAACTCGCAAAATGGAGATGTCCTTCTCCCCATGCTGGTCTCTCACCATACCAAAGGACATCAAAATCCTACAACTGATAATTGGTTTAAAATGCAAAATGTTTGTTTGGAAAGTTTAACAAGGGTCATAACCCTGGTACGTATACATTGATACATCTGGCACTATGTGGATGTTGTTTCCCCTCATGCTGGTCTGTCACCACACAAAAGGACATCAGAATCTGATAATCAATGCTTGACTTGTAATGTAAAATTTTTGTAAGGAAGTATGGAATTACAGAAGTAGAGACAGTCAGAGTCCTCAACTAGTATACCCAGCCTTCCCCTTACACCCCCAAACCTCCTAGTATGGTTGGGTGGGTATAATAAATGATTTTGTTCCAGTTAATGCAATTGGAAAATATGATTGGCCAGCTGAATGTCGTTTAAGTTTATATTGATATTTTATTTTCTCATATGGTTGTAGGCTATCTGTCAGAGGCAGGGAGGTGTTACTTGGACAGAGAATTTGTAAGACTAATAGTTTTGTATCAGCCGATAGTTGAAATTTCAGGATCCTGTTGTAACAGGATGCGTTTTATTGAAATACAGTCCTTTGTAATAGAGTTTGCACTGAATTTGCATCCAGTTCCCGAGGATAACCATGTATTTATTTATTGGTGTTTAAGGTCACACATTTCTGCACAAAGACTAATTGTGACCACAACATGGAGATAAAGTCAAGTCCAGTCAACCGTTTATACCCATGTTGCCCATTTTAGGGGACTTTCACCCCCAGCACTGGGGACTGGGTCCTATTTTACCAGTAAAACTGAGCTTGTTTACAACAGTTTCACTTTCTGGGGTTCCCACAGGGATGACCATGCATAATTTTCAACTCGAAGATATAACGGTTATTGAGTTGTGCTGTAACTTTTGCCACTAAAATGCATACATTTCTTTTTTCTTTTTTTTCGGGGGGAGGGGTATCAATGCCTCAAACCATGCAGTAAGTTCTTCACATTCACACCCTCTGCATACTGAGAAGAAAGATCAAATTTTGATTTTTCAACCTCACTGAGCAGAGGTTTTAAATTCAATGAAAAACTTAAGTTTTCTGTGTGGTTTGAGCTGTTGATGTAAGTTAATAAATCTGATGCAATGCTAATGATTTAGATTTGGATAAGGCTGACACTACAAATAACAATATTTGGAGATTTTGAGGTCATTACTTCGTTTATTTCATGTTGGCCAAAATACCAGCCCAAGATAACTTTATATTAACCTGAGACTGAAGTTATCAAGGGCTGATATCTTGGCCGATATGAAACTAATCAAGTAATAACCTCTTTATTTATTAAACCATATCAAATAATTACAAAATGTTCTCAGGTCTTTTACAGTTTTCTGGCAGTGTTATATTGATTCTCATTCTTTTATTTCAGCTATTCGAACGACACAGCTACCCAAGAGGGGAAGTTGCAACCTTGGGATAGCCAAACTAACTCTTCTCTCACTTCGACAAATCTCTGACCCTGAACCTTAGTTTCCATTTAATTTTGTGTATAACTCTCTTTTTCCTCTTCATCCACCTAATCCTTGCTTACTGCCACAATAAATTCCTCACCATACAAACACTACTCCTCTTTGCCTGGTAATGCCAAATTTACTGATAGATTGCTTTCGAAGAATAACGCCGAATGATTTCACTGTAAAAAAAAAAAAAAGACTCCGCCTCTGGTAATGCATCAAGGGGGACAACTCTGCTTGGTTCATATCAGTTGAGATTGGCATCATATCAGCCAAGTTTGAAGTCATATCAGCCGAGCTCAATAATTTATTTATTATTTAGGGTTTAATAACACATTAGCAGCCAAGGTCATATTGTGTCGGTGACAGTTTTACAGGTGGAGAAATCCGGAGTACCCGAAGAGAACCACCGATAAGTGACAAGCAGCTGCCAGCTCCCCAACATTGTAACTCCACACTGCAGAACAGGCAGGGTTAGATTGGTTGAAGACATGCGCACCATCGATTTGCAGTTTGCCTTAGTACACGGCATCACCGTGCCCCCATGTGGACAATCGGGGTTAAGTGCCTTGCGCATGGACACAATGTGGGAGTCCGAATCGATCGCTCAGATAGTCACCCATCCAAGGACTAACCAGGCTCGACATTGCTTAACTTCGGTGATCTGACGAGAACTGGTTACCGCAACGCCACTGTGCCCCCTGAGCTCAATAATGGGCAATTCTGGGAAAGAAAATCATAGCTAATAAATAAAGGTTATTACCACCATGCAGGTTTCCGAGATGGTGTATTGAAGTCGAGACCTCGTCTCTGGTTATATACTGACAAGTCGATATATAACCCAGAGGCGAGGTTGAGGCTTCAATACACCATCTTGGAAATCCTCATAGTGGTAATAACCAAATTATCTTATCTTATCCTCCCTTTATTGACATACTTGCATAATGAAGTAATTAGGTACAGTTTTCATGGTGTCTTGCTTAGACAAGCATCTATGAATTGATTTTTTATGAATGCAGATCACAACATCACGGTATTGCATTCTTGTGCTTTGCATGATGTAATCCCCATACATTGTTCTACATGTACTATAACTGCTGAAGTGTATAGCAGTGTTTCAGCTGTGTGTTTCTTTGTTTTATTTTTCATGTTTAACCCTTTACCTAACACGAAAAGCAGACGACACTTGCAAACAAAATTCTTGAATAACTATTTCTTTTCATTTTGTGTTTCAAAAACATAGGTTATGACCCATCATTGGAACGTGCTCAATGAGCTCATTCCAAAGAGGGGTCATAACCTATGTTTTTGAGACAAAAAAATGAAGAAAATACTGAAAATTAATTGGCGATTTTTGTGAATAGCTGGCCGGTTTTGGCCGTTACATTGGGTAAATGGTTAACACAAGGTAAAATATCATCAAGGCAAAAAAATAATCTAATCTAATTTATTTCATTGAGCTGGTGATTTATTTCTCATTAATTAGGCCTACTGTTATCAAAACATGTGTAATAGGCTAATTTGATGCCAATTGAGCGCAGGTGTTAGACGTTCTCATTCTGAATTGAATTTTATTTATTTTTTATTAACTAAACTCACTATTATTGAGAACTGAATGTCCTGTGGGTCAGTTATATCTTCTGTTGGTAGTATGATGCAGTCTTCCTGTACTTCAACACCCTGAAATACACAAGTTTTTACATAGATTAGACCTTTGTTAATTGAACATAAATTACTACAGTGAGTTGAGAAATTTTCATTTTATTAGTGATAAATTGTGCAATTAACCTACAGTGTGCACAGATATTTTTCTAAGAGAAATGAGGGTACTTTTCATTGACTAAATGATGAAAATTCCAGTTCTTTTTTACTGCACATGAATATTTTATTGAGTCAGTATAATACCATATTACCTTATAATCACACACTATACACAGTGCTTGATGCCATTTAATCCAAACTTGGATGGGGAGGGTGACAAATAATGTTTTGGTGTGGTTGGTCCTTAACCCTTAGCACTCTGCTAACCCCATTGCACCCAATAGATTCAGCCACTGGCAAAATTTGAGGATTTTTTATTCTTATAGGGGTACAATGATTACAGTTATATAACTTTAGTTGTGTATTAGATACAATGATATAATATATTATTTTATTGTTGGGTAATGGATGGAAAACAAATTGGTGCAGAGAAAAACTGGTGCATTATGGGAAATAAAGAGTTATGCCCCTTGATATGAATGAATAATGTCTAAAATTGATGTGAAATAAAGATATACTTATTAGTTTGTGTTGTTTATTGACTTTATTGTTGGTGTAATTGTTTGCTGCAACTGATTTCATACTTTTCTAGTTTATGATAACGTTCAAAACAGGGATATGGACACATTGGCTTATTGCAAAGCTTGCAGATATATTGTGTCTGATGGCGGCCACCAGGATTTCGTAATGAACACACAACACAGTCTGGGTATGCCAGGCATCCTGCCTTTGTTTTCTTTTGGTTTATGCCAATGAAATGTCCTGACTGTCTAAGAGAAAGTCTACTAGGAACATCATCCAGGCTATATCTGGGCTTTTCTAGAATGTGGGTGCATGTAGCCAGCTGCCAACTGCTTTATCAACTCCATACGTAGCTTGTATTTATTGATGCGCTTTGTGTCTGTGTGAAGTTTACTCCACAGGACAGTAAAGTTTACAAATGCCAGTTCAAGTAAATATGCAAACACCTCCTTCCACCACTTTACTGTTCTGTGTACAGTCAAATAAGTCCATATTTTTTGGTCCATTAGGTCCACACCAGTCCACACCACCCACTGCTTGGTTATAAGCTTCAATGACCATGGGTTTAGTAATTGTTCTTTTGTTATCATTAGCCGGATCTCTGCAACGAACAGTTTTTTGCATAGTTCTGGTATTGTGAACTGTTGAAATCACACTAACTTGTTTTTTGTCCGCTCAAGTACAGAATAACATATTGTTTTCCTTCTCAAAACTGGGTGGGTCAGCTTTCTTCAATTTTGCAGTCTTTATTTTATTTGGGACACTTTACCGGTTGACACAAAGCATACCACACGGCCCAGGTTTTTTTCAGCCAACGAACTAAATAAATGTGGCGATGAAAAATAATTATCGATAAAAACATGATGGCCATTGCCCTATATATGTTTTGTAATGTCAGTTACCACCAAATAAGTCAAACCTGCCTCGGCATTTTCTTTTCGTCCTGTATACAAAAGCAGATTTACACAATAACCGGTGGAGGCCTCGCAGAGTGCCCATGCCTTCAGGCCCCATTTATGCGGTTTATTTAGCATATTTTGCAGCATCAATGTTCTTCCTTTGAATGCAATTAAACTTTCATCAACCGAGAGCTCTTTCTCAGGATAGTACACCTTTTGGGAATTTGAAATAAGTCTTTCGAGCACTGGTCGGACTTTTGCAATCCCGTCGTACCCCGAGTCATCGCTTGGAAGATTTACTTTTTCATTATCCGATAGGTGAAAAAAGAGCCAAATAGTCTGCCACCTATCCCTGGACATTATATCCCTGAAGCCCTTCATTTCCTGCAAATTATTTGTAGACCAGTAAGAATCATAAGTTGGAAGCTTGATGCTACCCATAAACAGAAGGACTGAAAAAAATGCTTGCATTTCACTGTTGTCAACAGGTGTCCATTTGTGGGCGAGGGCATTTGGTTTGAGTGAAGTGGGCGGATTTTTATTTTGATACTGTTTAGCGAAACGATTAGTTGTCAACAAATTTGTCATCAAATAGTTTTCAAGTTCTGTTTCGGCGTCCGATTCAAACAAAACACCAGTATTTTCTTCAAATGCAATGAGCCAGTCACAATCGAGCGCACCGGACAAAGAAACATTTTTGCTTGGACTCGCTCATTTTTCAGTCTCATCCTGCGTATCACTATCACTAATATTTAGAACAAAATTGTCTTCATCCGACTCCGTGTCCCCCAAATAATCACCAAATAGTTCATCAACTGTTAGTAAATAAGATCTTTTGTTTCCACTTTCAGCCATTTTGTTGAACAACTTTCCCCTATCGGCTGGTACAATTTTAGAAATTGCATTCGTCAAAATCTTTAAATGGAAACATATTAATTATTCCTGACCAATCGCAACCTTAGTAACCCCACTGTCGATAAAAATAAACAGGGAAACCCATGCACTTCGGAATTTCGCCATGTGCGATTGTTATTTATAGGTAAGGTCAAAGTCGTGCGCACTCGACAATCGTGGTTACACTGAACTAAACCACTGTTGAGTGTGCTCGACAACCGAGTGATGAGAGTTAAAGATGGTTTGAACCAGATGCCAATTAGTAGCTAAAGTGCTAACCACACACTGAACTCTCGCTTCTCAAATCAAGACTTTTGGAAAATGCACTCCACCCACGTTGATGGGATGATTCCATCACTATTATCGAATGGCAATATTATTATTGAATGTCTGTCTTTTTCATTTTGAAATGCAGAATGCAGAAATTCATTTCACTTTTAATTAACTGCTTGCCTAATGAACTGACCGCAACCAACCACGTTTCCACCACTAATAATAAACTAAAACTCCAGTTTTTAACTGTAAATCTGATATTCTTTCAGTTTTCAGTATCTCACACAACACGCACATGCAATGTCATTAAAATACATACCAGCTGTCGGAAGGCTACCCTCACATGGGTCTTATTCAACATCCATGTATTGTCACCACTCATTGGGATTCTGAGCCACATACCACTCATTCGTCTTGCAGTCTGAAAATGAAATGGTTTTGAAAGCAGTGTATTGCAATGCCTGCGGGGCTGTTCTCCTTTAAACTGCCCAAATCAGCCCAATACACGTCTCTTGCATTCTTTTACCAAAAAATATGAAGATTTCCTATTTTTTCTTATTCCTTGAAGATCTGGACATTCTACGAACTATATAAAACTTCTTTGATGATTGTCAGACACTGATCCAGGAGAATACATGGTTTGTAATTTTTAAAAAAATGCGATGTGTCTTGGAAGGGCACACACTTTTTTCGAGGCCTTGTGATTAATTTATTACAACAGTGGCATAAGATTATATCCAAATTTTACATTTAGCATCTTGGAACAGGAGCAGATTGCATTCAGGCAAATGGTTAGCATTCTTCTAATGTCACTACTTTTGATGTCGGATACGTTACCTTTAATGTATCTACCATTGCATATGGCGTATCAAGATCCTAACATAAATTGGAGCAGAAGTTATGCCTAAATTAAATAATACTGGCTTCTTGGATGGAGCTTTAGAGATTTATGTGAATTAAACATCCCTATGCACGAACGTGAAGCATTACGATTGTCCCATGCCAGGTACATTACCATGGTTTGACACCTTGTAATGAAATGGCAACTATATAATTATAGGCCTAACTAAGATCTCTGTTGAGGTGAATAAATCAATATGGAAACAATGTTGAATCATTCAGATTTAACGAACACTAAACTTATCTATCCGTGCCCAATCAGATACCTGATGCCAGATACGTTACCATAAAACTCAACCCTCAACCTACAGCGCTTTGTTATTATGTCCCCGCAGTTTGAGCTTGGCATCATATGTTTTGAAGTTAATAAACAATGGCAGAATCCTCAGATTACTTCTGATGGGAATTTGTCTAGATTTAATACAATGATTTGTCTGGTAACCCACGGTGAGTTCTGTGATCATGCAATCTCCTTTCTTAACTGGTTGGGTGCTAGCTTTCATGGCTTAACACTGTATGCATTAGCTTGAGTTTTGATCAGCAGGAAAAAGGAAAAAAATATATAAAATTGTTTGGTTGCAATTTATTGGAGAGTCCTTTTGGCACTCTCCAATAAACTGTAACAAAGCAATTGTTTATGAACAAAATCTTGCTAAACTAAGGGTACTTGTGCAGGAAGCATGATATCTTTGAAAAAAATTCCTGTGTTTCAAATCACCTTTGAAAAATAATTTAGCACTAGACCAGTTAATGATCAGTGGTCATATAATACTTTGTAAAATTGTTGCTTTGCTCTAAACTTTGCTCGTACAGGAGCTGCATACTCGAAACACGTGGAAATGAGCGTACTTTGTTCAGCAACATATCTGGTTGTCGCAGTAATGTTTCTGGTCCCAAAATGCTTTCTGTTCACAAGAGTATAAAATGTATTTCCACAGGATTTGAGTATGATTTTCTCTGGATGCCATTTTATGATAACTGTACTAGGAATCTATGTACTTCACATAAGGGTATTAATGATGTAAAACATCACACTGACGTCATTAAATACATGAGTTCCCAGTCTAATTTTCTCATCAATCAGATGGTGAATTTCGCACTTATGGCCCAATTTATCACAGAGTGACATCAATTCCCTGTTCTTTTGATGTAAAATAATATCTATCTTATTTTTTCTGTATCAGCCTACAAGTCTGTCTCTCTTGTCTGTCTGACTACCTGCCCCACACCGATTGTGTCTGTATATATGCTTGACTGCATCTGCCTGTCCTAACTTATCCCCCTGTCTATCCATCCGACCCCAAATTGAAAAGGGCTTCTGACTATCTACTGAAGTTGAATCTGACCAAAGTGCCCGGAACGATGGCACTACATGCTGTTATAACGGGTGGCAAATGTTTGTACACTAGAAATGTTTCCGGTTATTGTGATGAATGTACATCTGGTGTAACTTGTTCAAAGTGGGAAATGAGAAGTATTGGAAGAAACAAGCCTAATTCATCTGAAATGGACAATGAACGTGAACCGCCCGTTCTGTCGAGGTTTTGGGAGTTTAAAAAAAGTGCAGGTTGACCTATTGTTACATCTGAGCTGAAAGACATGGGAAGGCTTTTGGTACGGGCTTCCGGTGCTGGTGGAGGTGGCAAAATTAGGCAGTTGCATTACTTACAGGTTCCATTCATATAAAAAACCCACCTGTTCCAGTTTGTTGATTTTCATCATTGTTGACATGATTATCTTTGGGGAAAACGCATCATACACACAAAAATACAGGTAACAAATTACCCAAATTGTAAGGAAATAATTGAGTAGATATTGTCAAGAAAATACAGGCCAATGCTTCTCCTAGCAGTAATTTAAAAAGAATTCCTTTGGGCAAACCCATACCCCATGCTTATCGCTTCGCTCCCTCGGCACTCGCAAGACCCGACACACATTCTACACATTGCCCCTGGGCCTGTCCTCAATCTTGACAGCCATGTACTTGAAACATTGCTATTCCGGAAAAGTTTTTGAAGTAGATGTCCAGGACTGCCAAGACCTAATAAATTTCTTGAGCACTACAGGGGACGAGATTGCAGTGGCTTTCTAAACCAGACGAACAGTGGATTCCTTTTGATGATATTCTTACTCAGGGTGAACAACTTTAACCTTAAAGGCGATTTTAAAGGTTCTTCTCATAGAAAAATATTGACGGAGAACACATAAATTGTATATTTGTGGAATGCTAATAAATAGTGGCATTACTCTTATATTGTCAATGGAAATAAGTGTAGTATATAAACACAAGACAATTTTACCAGTACTTGCCCTTCATTTGTAGCATTTGATTCTGGCCTCATTTCCTGGAAGTTCACCAAGAGCTTTCCAGGAAGTGATGCCAAATTCTTGTGTTATCATTGATGAGCACTATATTGTAAAGAAAGATATTGTGGTTATACTACCAATTTATTTCCAACTTTACCGTAGAGCTATAAACCCATAGAAACTAAAACAGGTTCGGGTACGCAGGTGAAACATTTACATAATTTTGATGCAAGATGCATTATTAGGGTTGCACGATATTCAAAATTGAATACCGGTATCGGTATTCAAAAAAATACTGCGGTATACTGGTATATCGAAAACTGTTCAGATATATGAACACAAGTACCACAATCGAGACTCCAGGCAATACCGCCGGAATGAATTAGCGTGACTTGATGATGCGGTTCGAAAAACCTTTACCCAATGCAGACGATATCAAAATTTATTACTTTAAAACTTAGTTTATCAGATTTTCCCCAAAGATTTCAACAAAACTATATCATGCGGCCCCTCATTGGAACGAGCTCAATGAGCTCGTTCCAATGAGTGGTCACATGAAATAGTTTTGTTGAAATTTTTTAAATTTATTTTTTCAACTGCTGATTTTGTATATAACGAGGGCGCAAGCAGACGATTCCTTTGATAAGGGGATAATATTATTCATTCGGAGCTACAGTTAAAAAAAAACTTAAGACATCTTGAAAATTAAACTGTGGGTATTATTATTATTTATTGATGTTTAAGGCCACATACTTATGCACAATGGCTAATCGTGACCGTGACAGTTTTACGGGTGGAGGAAGCCGGAGTACCCGGAGAGAACCACCGAGCAACGACGAGCAGCTGTCAGCTCTCCAACATCGTAACTCTGAACTCTGCACCGCAGCACAGGCAGGGTTAGATTGGTTGAAGACATGCGCACCATCGACGTGCAGTACGCCTCAGTACACAGCGTCATCGTGCCCCCATGTAGGCAATCGGGGTGAAGTGTCTTGCCCAAGGACACAACGCGGAAACTGTGGGTAAATAAATAATGACGATAAACCGATATTTTTGTAATTACACTGGTATTCAATCGATATTGGTTTGAATACGGTATATATTGGTTTATCGATATACCATGCAGCCCTATGCGTTATCTTGTTTCTTTTTTCTGGTGGGGAAGTTTTTTACCTAAAACTCAGTCCGCATATTTGGTGTTTCGCTCAAAGCAAAGATTTGAATGACTTTCGTAAGATTTTGTGAAGTTTCGTTTGGACCTACTGTACTCTGGTAATCGAAGCAAGAAACGTTACAAAGAACAATTGATCCAAATGAATCCCCAAAATGTCTTTTAAGAAAGAGTATGTCTATTTTCATTGTTGAATCATTAAACTGGAATAATTGTAGTCCTGGGTTACAAAAAGATAAGAGAACACTTATCGAGTGATTATCGAACAGATATGTTACTGTTTATTACTGGAAAAGTAGGGCGTGAAGTTTGTGCTCGAATGCAGAGAAGGTTAACGTTTAAAATATAGCAAATTTTGTCAATGTTCAGGAACATAATTGTGGAGTCATCATGTCTTTGTCTTACCTAATTTTGGTCCAATGAAAGTTGCAATGCTTGAAATCCAAGACAACAATAATAGATAACATAGACGATTTTTTTTAATCTTTTCCCATAAGCCTAGAATACTTCATCTGTAAACAGTTTATGTTATGTTGGAACATCTGTCTCAGCTCAAGTTTCAGGCTTCATTGTTATTTTATTTGATATTACAACCACGCATTCATGATTAATTAATGGTAATGTATCTGAGAGTGATGACAACGTAAATTTGCAACACAATCTTCAAGGCTCTGTGGCAGAAACATTCATTATTATCAAAGTGTCCCATGGTCAGTCTATATATTGGACATACTCATTTTTTTTATTAGAATGTTTACATTACATTTGGCGACATTGGATTTAATCCCCAAACCACAGATCCATTTGTGCATTTTATCCGAGAATGGCCCTGTGAGTTATTTTCAACACTATTTGTTCCAAAACTAGAGCTGGCCACCAGGGTTGGCTAATACTCCTTAAAAACACATTCTGATACATCAGACCAGTTCAAGGTCACTGCGATGTTGACCGCGTTCGTACAGTAACCCCTACAATAAAGAGTGTTCTTTCTCTCATCATACCAAACTCACATGTCAATGTTTGGTTTTGACTGATCAAGCAAAACTTCAATTAGTCTACAGTCTACAGATGGACAGAGTCAGGCACCACCATGGCCATATACCCCTCCCCATTTTTTTTTCGTCAAATATTTGGTTTCCGGATGATAACTTTAGTATTTGTTTTCCGATCGCCTCCAAATTTGGTATGTGGTTTAATCACAACAAAATACAGGTCAAGTTCGAATATGGGGTCAGTCCGAACATTTTTCGCCTGAATTATGGCCCCAGTTGGACTTAGAATTCGTCAAATATTTGGTTTCCGGATGATAACTTTAGTATTTGTTTTCCGATCGCCTCCAAATTTGGTATGTGGTTTAATCACAACAAAATACAGGTCAAGTTCGAATATGGGGTCAGTCCGAACATTTTTCGCCTGAATTATGGCCCCTGTTGGACTTAGAATTTGTTAAATATTTGGTTTCCGGATGATAACTTTAGTATTTGTTTTCCGATCGGCTCCAAATTTGGTATGTGGTTTAATCACAACAAAATACAGGTCAAGTTCGAATATGGGGTCGGTCTGAAGAATTTTTGCCTGAATTATGGCCCCTGTTGAACTTAGAATTCATCAAATATTTGGTTTCCGGATGATAACTTTAGTATTTGTTTTCCGATCGGCTCCAAACTTGGTATGTGGTTTAATCACAACAAAATACAGGTCAAGTTCGAATATGGGGTTGGTCTGAACAATTTTTGCCTGAATTATGGCCCCTGTTGGACTTAGAATTCTTCGTCAAATATTTGGTTTCCAGATGATAACTTTAGTATTTGTTTTTCGATTGGCTTCAAACTTGTTAGTCTTTTTCTCAAATGACTGAAAAATTTAGTCATTTCACAAAATCACTGATTTCAAAGTCTGACCGTAACATATATATATATGCCAGTATAAATTTCTCGCACTCTAAAAAAATTGCAAATGTGTTAAAATGGTACAATTTGAACAGTTCACGGGCGTATGATGCAATGCCCAGCAGTGCTCTTGTTTGTTTTTTTTTGGTTTTTTTTGTTTTTTTTTTTTGGGGGGGGGGGGGGGGGCAGGGGGGTGGGGGGCAGGGGGAGGGGGTGGGGGGTGGGGGGCTGCAGGGGGGGAGGGGGGGTTGTTAAAAAAAAAATGTGAATAAAGAACAAGAAAATATCAGCATAGCTGATGGAAGTTCCCTGAATATAAGCCCAACAAGAGCATTGCCAGGTGTGGCTAAATAACAGACCATTGGGGAGGGGGGGGGGGGGGTTGATCTTGTGGCCTATCAACCCAGGCCACAACAAAATGCAAGGCCTGGAGTGCTTGTAAATTTCAGCTAACAAGCGTGAAATATACACTCACGAAAATCTGGAATGTTTATCCCCTAACCCCTACTAGACATACTGATCACTTTTCACTGCAGTATACGTTGTACATAAGCATGTAGGACTGAAAGAGCCAACAGATACTTACTGATTTTGCAAAGGGAGATAATCTTGGAGAAGAGTCTGTCTCCTGAAATATAGAAATTATTTTATGTTGTAACAACTGTTGAGACGAAAGTCTAAAAAATACAGGCTTCTCTTAGATTCTCCAATTAACAACCTTTCTCTATCAAATTATTCATGACTTTAACAAATATATTGAGATGTAAAGAGAAGATAATTTTACAGTGCATATTGTTTTGAGGATGATGTCAATTCAAGGAGGGGTCTGATCAAAACATAACCAGGCCAAAATGTAACATTTTATTTTGGTCAAAACATAAAATTTTATGGTCAAAATGTAAAATATTTTGGTCAAAACGTAACTTTTTTTGGTCAAAATGTAACTTTTTGGGGTCAAAACATAAATTCTTCCTGGTCAAAATGTAACTTCTTTCTGGTCAAAACATAACATTTCATAGGTCAGAAGTAAACCTTTTATTGGTCAAAACGGAGCCTTTTTAGTCAAAAAGTAACATTTATTTGTAATGGTCCAAACACAACATTCCAAATGTAACATCCCGATGGTTGAAACGTAACATTGAGATTTCAACGACAATATTAAAACCTGAATTTAAACTGAATTTCTGCAGATTATTGGACACAGTAACTCCTGTTCACTTTATTTCAATTGACCACTAGAAACACAACTAGGAGTAAACACACGGAGGTAATGAGCAGCAAACACCCTCGGGTGTGGCATATAGGGATCATAGACTGCTCTCCTCTCATAAAAACCACCACTACCATTCAATTTCAACTAAACTAAACTCCAACAAAATCTAAAAACTCACCTACGAGGGTTCTATGGGTGGAAACAGGCAGTGATATTCTGTGAGACCATGTAAAAGCATGGACTGCCTCCACCAATCATAAGGGTTCTATGGTGAAAATGGGCAGTGAAACACTTCGGTGTGACTATGTGCATACATAGGCTGCCTTCACCAATCGCCAGGCCAGAACCACAGCAGTTCTGGCACCCATCTATGGCACATCCAATTACTTATATAAAGCTTACTAATGCAGTTTTCTTCTATTTAAGCAGGTATCCACAGAATTCTTTTTTCTCCCCAATAACTGCTACAGGAATAAGTTTAACTGCTATATGGACATTCAGTAACTGCTATGGATTCTGATCATCCTTCACTCCATCCTCTGAAGTGGTCACACACCTCCGGGGAGGCGAGTGTTGGTCCTGCATCCCACCTCTGGCCCTTGTTGTAAATGCTACTAGTGCGCATTCAGGTCCTGGCCAAGTAAGTGAACATGCGTGCCTGCCCCCAGAAAAGGGACCACTGTTTTTTTACTTGATTCGGTCCACTCCTCTAATAGAAGTCTATATACAGAAGCCAGCTCAACCTGTGATAATTGCCTGAGTCAGACTATACTTGCCAATGATGGCCCACCACAACTAGATTACTTTACAAGTAGCAGATTATACTTGCCTGAAAACATTGTCACATCACCCTCTTTGTCGAGAGGACCCCCTCTCACACTGGTCCTCACCCGAGGGATAATATCCATGAATATCCAAGAACATCACAAAACATCCCAACAACCAAAAACACAAAGATCCCGGACACCTGCTGACCACCCTCCCTTCTCCTCCTTTGACACACCCAGACATGTTGCAAGATACTCTATTCAACCATTAAGGAGGGTCAAAAGGGACTTGCTCTACTCTGTACCTGCATGCCTTCGGAGCGCGAAACCATTTGATCTCCACTATCAGATATCAAAACTTCTTTCACCACTTCACATGAAAGGAAAGTCATAATACCTGACCAGTCATTTTAGTCAGATGTCATCTGCCTAGTCACACAATGATGAACACCAAACTGATAAGGAGAATTAAACCAGTAATAATTTAACTCCTTGCTTGCTGCAGGTGGATATTCCGGCCCTGGAATGAAACCTCTTGTCGTTAAAATAAGTCAAATTTGAGGATATCTGACCTCAAAGCAGCCATGACTAGATTTGATGAAAAATATTTTAAAACAAAAGGCTGCCCGGCCACACATCTCCCCCCAAAAAGTGTGCAATTCGAGGTATTTGAAAATGAAAGTGTCCATGACACTGTAGCTTAACTTGTCTGTGTGTTGTGTTTGATGCAAAGGATAATGTTCAATGTTTATGAAAGGATTATGAAATGAGACAAGAATTGTGATAATTGGGAATATGTTAATTTCTGTTCCCTATATGCTATGTTTTCAATAAAAATAATATGAGGTGTAGACTGTAGTAAAGTATTGAGGGGTGGGTTAATGTAACTCTCACACTTAATGTATGTGGCCCTCACAGTTAATGTATGTCAACAAAAGTTAGCAAGTTACAGTGAAATTATTCCAAAACAAGTTATCCTATCAAGTTACAATGAAATCCCTTCATAAGCCTGTAGACTGTGCTAAAGGTTTTTGGGCTTCGGGTCTGTGTAGCCATCATGGTTGAGCGATCGCAACCAAAAGGGGGCGTCCTCATCTAGACATTATACTGAGTCATCCTACCAAGTTACAATGAAATCCCTTCATAAATTCAACCTGTAGTCTGTGCTAAAGTTTTTCGTGGTTTGGGCTTGGGCAGGCATCATGGTTGAATGATCGCAACCAAAAGGGGGCGTTCTCATTCAGGCATTATCTGGAGTCATCCTACCAAGTTACAATGAAATCCCTTCATAAATACGACCTGTAGACTGTGCTAAAGGTTTTCAGGCTTCGGGCCCAGGCAGCTGTGACAGTTGATCAATCAGGACCAAAAGAGGAAGTTCTCATCTAGACATTATACGGGGTCATCCTACCAAGGTACAATGAAATCCCTCCATAAATACGACCTTTAGACTGTGCTAAAGGTTTTCAGGTTTTGGGCACGGGCAGCCGTCACAGCTGAATGATTGCGACCAACATACATACAAAACCTACATACAAAATTGTATTTGATTCTGTCAACAACATCTACAGTTATCACCAGGAAACCCCCAAAAAAGAATTTCTGAAGTCGAAAAAAGGGCATAGCTTGGTAAAAAATTGTCGGACCGCACCTCGATTCGAACTTGTTCGGTATTTTATGTTGATACACCTACATACCAAATTTCAATTTGATCTGGCTAACCATAACCAAAGTTATCATCGGGAAACCACCCAAAAGTGAATTTTTGAAGTCGATAAAGGGGCATAACTCTGGCAAAAAATGTCGCACCACACCCCAATTCGAAATTGACCTGTATGTTATGTTGATACACCTACATACCAAATTTCAACAATAACTAAAGTTATCATAGGGAAACCAAAGGGGGACGGATGTGCAGATGCACACATGAACAGATGGATGGACACCGGCGGCTATTTTAAAAGTCCCCCGATAAAGTGTTTTAGTGGGACAATAACTCAGTGGGTTAAGAGTTAATCCTACCATCCTAATGTACCAAAGTCACTAAACATAAATGAATTAAAAACTACATTGGCATAATGAAAATGATGAAAACTGGTAATTTGATGTTCTCACACTCATTCTCACACTCATCTATCATATTGATATATTGTTTCTTTTTTCCCTTGTGAGCACACAAAGCATCCAATCAAAAAGCGCAAAACTACTCTGTTTATTAAGTCTAAAGTGACAAGCAGGTGATGCATGCATATATTTTCCTGAATAATTAAAAATTATGATTTTGCCACAAAAACATTATGATCAATCAATGGAATAAGCTTGATAAGCTTGAGGAATCATTACATGTCGGTATGTTTGAGAGCCTCAGAGGTAAACACAGAAACAGCAAATTTTGGAAAGAGTTCTGGCTCATATATTTCCATTACATTAGGAAAAGGGATAAATTACCTTTCTTGCAAATTCTTCTATATTCTCTGGTGAGGCATAAATGGCTTTGAGGCCTGGATATAGTACATTTCTGAAAATTCTTCGTTTTACTGTAACAAGATCACCTCTATCTCCTATATCTACATAAAATAAAAATCCACAATTTAGTAGAAATGATGGACTAACAAATGTACTCACACAAATTTCAAACTATTTCTGTAAGTTTATTCTCAAATAAAGTTCATTTGCATGTAGACTGGAAATAAGCAATCTGTCATTTGCAGAAGGAGGTCCCCAGAGGGTAATTGTGGTGATTCTATCCTATACAAAGAGCTAGAATCCCCAATTTATCCTCTGGGTACCTCTTTCTGTTTAGGCATGAGACCTTGATTCAGAGTGAGGTTCACAGAAGGAAAATTTAGTAATGCTACCCTGCTGTGCATCACCAAATTCACCATCTGGGGACCTCATTCTGCAGATGACAGTCATTCCAGGCTTGCATGCAACTCAGTTTTGAAAAATCACGCATTATGTAAACTAAAATAAATTTGAGGATAAATAAAATCAAACACGACAATTAACCCTCTGCACATTCATGTCAAATTATAAAAATTTCAAGCTACAAATTGTTCCCATCATGCAACTGGGAATTTAACCAATTAAATCTTGTTTGACAGAGCTCAATGAGCAACATTCATACCAAATTTCATCAGATATTGTCTGGTGGGTTTCAAAAGGTAAGTCATGAATACCATATCGTTTGGGGTCTTTGTTCTTCAAAGTGAGATCAAAGTCACTCGAACTGAGGTGAATAATCAGAAAAAGGAAGGAAAGAGGGCGCCGAATGTGCAGATAAGGGGTAAGAATAAGAATGTGATGGTAACTTAATGGAAGAACAGAGTGGTGACAAGAGAGATGAAAGTGTCAATGACACTGTAGCTTAACTTGTGTGTTGTGTTTGATGAAAAGGATAATGTTCAATGTTTATGAAAGGATTATGAAATAAGACAAGAATTGTGATAATTGGGAATATGTTCATTTCTGTTCCCTGTATGCTATGTTTATGATAAAAATAATATGAGGTGCACACTGTACTAAGGAGTTGAGGGGTGGGTTAATATGACCTCACAGTTAATGTATGTGGCCCTCACAGTTAACGTATATCAACAAAAGTTACCAAGTTACAGTGAAATTATTTCAAAATGAGTCATCCTATCAAGTTACATTAAAATCCCCTCATAAATATGGCCTGTAGACTGTGCTAAAGGTTTTCGGGCTTCGAGCCCCTGTAGCCGTCAGTTTCCCCAATTGCGTCCAAAGGGGACGTTCTCATCTAGACATTATATGAAGTCAACCTACCAAGTTACAATGAAATCCCTTAATAAATATGACCTGCAGACTGTGCTAAAGGTTTTTGGGCTTTGGGCTCTGGCAGCCATCATGGTTGAATGATTGCAACCAGAAGGGGACATTCTCATCTGGGCATCCTCTGGAGTGATCCTACAAAGTTACAATGAAATCCCTTCATAAATATGACCTGTAGACTGTGCTCAAGGTTTTTGGGCTTCGGGCCCCTGAAGCCGTCACAGCTGACCAATCAAGACCAAAAAAAGGATGTCATCATCTAGGTAGTATATGGAGTCAAACTTACGGGTTACAATGAAGTCCTTCCATAAATATGACCAATAGACTATGCTAAAGGTTTTGGGGTTTTGGGTTCGGGAAGCCATCAAGGCTGAATGATCGCGACCAAAAGGGTACGTTCTCATCTAGACATTATTTAGAGTCATCCTACCAAGGTACAATGAAATCCCTTCATAAATATCACCTGTAGACTGTGCTAAAGATTTTCAGGCTTTGGGCCCCTGTAGCCAACACAGTTGCCTAATGGTGTCCAAAAGGGGTTGTTCTCATTTAGACATTACATGAAGTCAACCTACCAAGTTACAATGAAATCCCTTCATAAATATGATCTGAAGACTGTGCTAAAGGTTTTTGGGCTTTAGGCTTGGGCAGCAATCATGGTTGAATGATCGCAACCAAAAGGGGACATTCTCATCTGGACATCATCTGGAGTGATCCTATGAAGTTACAATGAAATCCCTTCACAAATATGACCTGTAGACTGTGCTCAAGATTTTCGGGCTTCAGGCACCTGTAGCCATCACAGTTGACCAACCACGAACAAAAGGGGATGTCATCATCTAGGCATTATATGGAGTCAACCTAACAAGTTACAATGAAATCCTTCCATAAATACGACCTACAGACATGTTAAAGGTTTTTGGGCTCGGGCAGCCATCAAGGCTGAATGATCGTGACCAAAAGGGGACGTTCTCATCTGGGCACTATTTGGAGTCATCCTACCAAGCTACAATGAAATCCCTTCATAATTATGACCTGTAGACTGTTCTAAAGGTTTTCGGGCTTTGGGCTCCTGAAGCTGTCACAGATGCCCAATCGTGTCCAAAAGGGGACGTTCTCATCTAGACATTATATGAAGTCAACCTACCAAGTTACAATGAAATCCCTTCATAAATATGACCTGTAGACTGTGCTAAAGGTTTTCGGGCTTCGGGCTCGGGCAGCCATCATGGTTGAATGATCACGACCAAAGGGGACAATCTCATCGGGGCATCATCTGGAGTGATCCTGCGAAGTTACAATGAAATCCCTTCATAAATATGACCTGTAGACTGTGCTCAAGGTTTTCAGGCTTCGGGCACCTTTAGCCATCACAGTTGACCAATCACGACCAAAAGGGGATGTCATCATCTAGGCATTATATGGAGTCAACCTAACAGGTTACAATGATATCCTTCCATAAATATGACCTTTTGCCTATGCTAAAGGTTTTTGGGCTCGGACACCCATCAAGGCTGCATGATCACGATCAAAATGGGACGTTCTCATCTAGACATTATTTGGAGTCATCCTACCAAGTTACAATGAAATCCCTTCATAAATATGACCTGTCGACAGTGCTAAAGGTTTTTGGGCTTCGGGCACCTTTAGCCGTCAAAGTTGCCCAATCATGTCCAAAAGGGGACGTTCTCATCTAGACATTATATGAAGTCAACCTACCAAGTTACAATGAAATCCCTTCATAAATATGACCTGTAGACTGTGCTTAAGGTTTTCGGGCTTTGGGCTGAGGCAGCCATCATGGTTGAATGATCGCAACCAAAGGGGACAATCTCATCTGGGCATCATCTGGAGTGATCCTACGAAGTTACAATGAAATCCCTTCATAAATATGACCTGCAGACTGTGGTCAAGGTTTTTGGGCTTTGGGCACTTGTAGCCATCACAGTTGACCAATCACGACCAAAAGGGGATGTCATCATCTTGGCATTATAGGGAGTCAACCTAATAGGTTACAATGAAATCCTTCCATAAATATGACCTTTTGCCTATGCTAAAGGTTTTTGGGCTCGGGCAGCCATCAAGGCTGAATGATCGCGATCAAAAGGGGACGTTCTCATCTAGACATTATTTGGAGTCATCCTACCAAGTTTACAATGAAATCCCCTCATAAATATGACCTGTAGACTGTGCTAAAGGTTTTCGGGCTTCGGGCATCTTTAGCCGTCACAGTTGCCCAATCATGTCCAAAAGGGGACGTTCTCATCTAGACATTATATGAAGTTAACCTACCAAGTTACAATGAAATCCCTTCATAAATATGACCTGTAGACTGTGCTAAAGGTTTTCGGGCTTCGGGCTCGGGCAGCCATCACGGCTGAATTATCGCAACCATAGGGGACAATCTCATCTGGGCATCATCTGGAGTGATCCTAAGAAGTTACAATGAAATCCCTTCATAAATATGACCTGTAGACTGTGCTCAAGGTTTTAGGGCTTCGGGCACTTGTAGCCATCACAACTGACCAATCACGACCAAAAGGGGGGTGTCATCATCTAGGCATTATATGGAGTCAACCTAACAGGTTACAATGAAATCCTTCCATAAATATGACCTTTTGCCTATGCTAAAGGTTTTTGGGCTCGGGCACCCATCAAGGCTGCATGATCACGATCAAAATGGGACGTTCTCATCTAGACATTATTTGGAGTCATCCTACCAAGTTACAATGAAATCCCTTCATAAATATGACCTCTAGACTGTGCTAAAGGTTTTCGGGCTTTGGGCTCCTGTAGCTGTCACAGTTGCCCAATCATGCCCAAATGGGGAATTTCTCATCTAGACATCATAAGGAGTCATCCTACCAGGTTACAATGAAATCCCTCTACATTAAACATGACCTGCAGACTGTGCTAAAAGTTTTTGGGTTTCGGGTTTGGGCAGCCATCACGGTTGATAGATCATGCCCAAAAGGGGACGTTCTCATCTCGGCATTATACAGAGGCATCCCACCCAGTTACAATGAAATCCCTTCATAAATACGACCTGTGGACTGTGCTAATGGTTTTCGGGTTTTGGGCTCGGGCAGCCATGCCGGTTGCCCGATCGCGACCAAAAGGGGACGTTCTCATCTAGACATGACCCCAAACCTGCATATGAAATTTCGTGACGATCAGACAAGAACTGCGGGGTGTAGCCCGTGCTAAAGGAAAATGTGAACAGACGTCACAGACTCACAGACTTCCGCACGCGTGATGGCAATAGCTTATCTTGACTATGTCAAGTTAAGCTAATAAGTGGATGAGGGATGACATGAGGGGAAGGGTCAATATCATAGTTGGGGAGATTGAGAAAGTGCCAGTGGGAGAAATAATAAAAAGGTTTGTGTCAGAATGCTGAGCAATTAGAAGGGACAGTGTGTGTGTGGTGGTGTGAGGGGGGGGGGGGATGTAGGGAAGTGGGCCAGACCAGACTGCCTGTGATGGTCCAGTTCAGGGGAGAGGTGGTCTGGTCCAGTCCAGTCTGGTCCAATTCTAGGTGGTCTGATATTCTTGCCTGGACTGGTTCCAGACAGGACCAATCATTATAACACACCTTAAATGAAGTGAAATGTGTTAAAATCTTACTTTTGGTAACTTACAACAATCCTACCATGAACTAAATAGGAAATTACCTATATTTATACAACGTTGTCAATGTAAACAACATCAAAAGATAAACCGGAAACAAGACCCCCAGGCAGGGAATAAGAAGGCCCGAAGTTAGTAACAGATTTAGAACTATCCGATGTAAAGCAAGATCTTCAGTAGAAGAAAAAACGATACATCGGATGTATGATGCATGACCCAAAACACCTAAACACCCCTAGGTTGAGGATGTAACCATGGGGAAATACAGAATAAACATTCTGTATAACACGTCAAACTCCCAAGATATTTATAAAATAATTTCAATAAAATAAAGCTTGGGAGTTTAACTGGGGGGGGGGGGGGGGGGGGGGGGGGGGGGCTTCAAGGAAGGATAGGAAAGGAACACTTAACAAATAGTAGAAAAATCATTAGCAAGAATGATGACGTCAGGCCCATGTCCTGAAATTGGGAAACATGAAATAATTTATCTAAAAGTTATAAAGTTACAGCCCTGAACGTTTCCAACCACTGTTGCTTCCTTCCATCATCCAATTGGGAAACATGAAATAATTTATCTAAAAATTATAAAGTTACAGCCCTGAACGTTTCCAACCACTGTTGCTTCCTTCCATCATCCAATTGGGAAACATGAAATAATTTATCTAACAATTATAAAGTTACAGCCCTGAACGTTTCCAACCACTGTTGCTTCCTTCCATCATCCAAGGCTGCCTTGGTAGAACCCCTGTTGCATACTGATAACACATGTTAGCCCTTTACCCAACACAGCTTTTTAATTTTTAAAAGATAAACTGCATTTGATAATTTTAAAAAAAAGTTAAAAAATTTATAGTAATTTATATATTTTTAATATTTACCAATGACCCAGACTTAGCTGGTGCTAACACTAAAATATTGAGTTCCCAACTCCTGGGAGGGGCATCCCTGTCTGGGTCATTGATAAGTATAAAAAATATATAAATTACTATAAATTTTTTAACATTTTTATACTGTACCAATGACCCAGACTTAGTTGAACTTAGTTGAATAGTAAAAAGGTTGGAGGGCCAAGGACATAAGAAAAATCCAATAGACTCAATTACCTATAACAAACCTATCCCCTCAAAGAGAAAAGGAGAGGTAGGTTAAATGCATCTTTCTTATTTGTATCAAAAAAGAAAGACACAACACCAATCTGTAATTGAGCACAATAACCTCAGTGATCTCTAAAACATCTAGTATAACCCTTTATACTAATATTTTTTAAAGGAAAGCCAATAAATACTGGAGTCTAGCGAAATGAGACTCTATATACTCATTTAAAAGTGTTCGAAGAATGTTTATTAAGGCCCAATTAATCACACGATATCATACTTCACACCAATCAACACTTAAACAAGAGGCCCCAAGGGACCTGAGGGCGCTCACCTGACATGGTAGCCTAAATATGAACCCAGAGAATTGATTTCAACAAGTTGCATCTGCTCCTCCTAAGAAAAGCTTATACCAAATATCCAAAGATTCTGACCAGTGGATCCAAAAAAAAAAGAAGATTTTTAAAGAATATTCCTCATATTGAACCAAGTTAAAATTCGGGCTCCCACAGGGAGCCCATATATGAACCCAGGGACTTGGCCTTAACAAACTAGAATCTCACCCCCCTAAGGATGCCGCACACCAAATATCAAAACATTCCGACTGCTGGATCTGAAGAAGATTTTTAAAGAAAATTCCTCATTTTGAACTAAGTTACAATTCAAGCTCCCACAGTGAGTCCAAATATGGACCTAGGGACATGGCTTGAACAAACTTGAATCTCACCCCACTAAGGATGCTGCATATCAAATATCAAAACATTCCAACCGCTGGATCTGAAGAAGATTTTTAAAGAAAATTCCTCATTTTGAACTAAGTTATAATTCGAGCTACCACAGTGAGCCCAAATATGAACCCAGGGACTTGGCTTGAACAAACTTGAATCTCACCCCCTAAGCTTCTATAGTGAGCCTAAATATGAATCTAGGGAGCCGATTTGAACAAACTTGAATCAGATCCACCCCACAATGTTGCATACCAAAATCAAAAGATTCTGCCTGCTGGATCTGGAGAAGAAGATTTTGAAAGAAATTTGCCTGAAATGCACTAAGTTCAAATTCGAGCTGCTATACTGAGCCCAAATATAAACCCAGGGGGCCGATTTGAACAAACTTGAATCAGATCCATCCCCACAATGTTGCATACCAAATATCAAAAGATTCTGCCTGCTGGATCTGGAGAAGAAGATTTTTTAAGAAATTTGCCTGAAATGCACTAAGTTCGAATTTGGGCTTCTATAGTGAGCCCAAATATGAATCCAGGGGGCCGATTTGAACAAACTTGAATCAGATCCACCCCACAATGTTGCATACCAAATATCAAAAGATTCTGCCTGCTGGATCTGGAGAAGAAGATTTTTTAAGAAATTTCCCTCAAATGCACTAAGTTCGAATTCAAGCTTCTATACTGAGCCCAAATATAAACCCAGGGAGCCGATTTGAACAAACTTGAATCAGATCCACCCCACAATGTTGAATACCAAATATCAAAAGATTCTGCCTGCTCGATCTGGAAAAGAAGATTTTTAAAGAAATTTGCCTGAAATGCACTAAGTTCAAATTCAGGCTTCTATAGTGAGCCCAAATATGAATCCAGGTGGCCGATTTGAACAAACTTGAATCAGATATCCCCCCCCCCCCCCCCACAATGTTGCATACCAAATATCAAAAGAGTCTGCCTGCTGGATCTGGAGAAGATTTTTTAAGAAATTTGCCTGAAATGCATTAAGTTTGAATTCGGGCTTCTATAGTAGCCCAAACATGAATCCAGGGGGCCGATTTAAACAAACTTGAATCAGATCCACCCCACAATGTTGCATACCATATATCAAAAGATTCTGCCTGCTGGATCTGGAGAAGAAGATTTTTTAAGAAATTTGCCTCAAATACACTAAGTTCGAATTCGGGCTTCTATACTGAGCCCAAATAGAAACCCAGGGGCCGATTTGAACAAACTTGAATCAGATCCACCCCACAATGTTGCATACCAAATATCAAAAGATTCTGCCTGCTGGATCTGGAGAAGAAGATTTTTTAAGAAATTTGCCTGAAATGCACTAAGTTCGAATTCGGGCTTCTATTGTGAGCCCAAATATGAATCCAGGGAGCCGATTTGATCAAACTTCAATCAGATCCACCCCACAATGTTGCATACCAAATATCAAAAGATTCTGCCTGCTGGATCTGGAGAAGAAGATTTTTTCAGAAATTTGCCTGAAATGCACTAAGTTCGAAATCGAGTTCCTATACTGAGCCCAAATATGAACCCAGGGGGCCGATTTGAACAAACCTGAATCAGATCCACCCTACAATGTTGCATACCAAATACCAAAAGATTCTGCCGGCTGGATCTGGAGAAGAAGATTTTTTAATCTTTTTCCCATTGCCTACAGTGTTAAAAAGTACTGACTCAGCACTTTTTCAAAGTCCTGTAAAAAGTCCCTTATGATCAAACCAATAGGGATTTTTTTTAACCATTCTATTTTACTGGATAAAAAGTAAGCTTTATACAAAATAAGAATTCTCTGTGCCGTGTAGTTTTGGAGATATGGCAGTTTTAAGGTCTTTCCTATTTTTAGCTCCCGAGGTGCCCACGAGGTAACAAGAAAATTTTTTTTTGCATCAATCAACTACTTATGACCCATTATCATCTCATGTCAAATTTAGTTCAAATCGACCTGACGGTTCTGAAAATAGAAATTTTAGGCATGGCCAAAATTTTTGCCCCTCCCATAACAAAGGCAAATAATGCCCGACAAATTTCTCTTGAACAAACTTGATTCTAAACCTCAAAAGGACTCTGTATACGACATATCAAGTCTCTACTACTGGTGGTTCATTAGAAGAAGATTTTCAAAAAATTTGGCCATTTTTTCCCCACATCTCTGCTCAATATGAGCCGAAACCTATTTTGGATAAAAATCAAAATGCCCCTATATAACCACTACTTACATGAGATTTAATTAAAATGTGGCCAGTGGTTTAGGAGAAAGAGGCTCAAACACCACCTTCACGCAGTACGACGAACGACAGACGACGGACGAAGAGTGATAAGAAAAGCTCACCCTGACTTTCAGTCAGGTGAGCTAAAAATATTACAGAGATGAGTAAACATAGGTTTTACCCTTTAAAATCATCTCGGAACCGACTCAGAATTACTGACTCCAAGGGAGGTATTCCCTTGCTTTACACTATAAAGCAGGTGACCCAAGGGAACAAGGGAACACCCCCCACCCCCTTCCCCTTGCCCTGGATCAAATACTCCAGAGCAAAGAGGGCAGCAGGACAGAGTCACTGACGGAACTGAAAGCCTATACACATATAGTTGCCACTGTTTAGTAGACGACATTCTGAGTAAAAAATAACGGACCTAAACAATGTAGATCTGCAGAAAGGACTCAATATTCTCAGATACAAAATCGTGAAAAAAGAGGGCTAAGACCAATATGCAGCACTCATTAGATCTGTAATATCAACATAATTAGCTTAAGCCTATGATGTAGAAGAACTCTTCGTTCATGAGCTTAAAACTAACGCACAGACTGCTGAATGAAGATATAATCATTAGCAGAACTGATAGTAGATTGAATCCATCTGACCATAGAATGGACCGAAATGTGGAGGAAGCTTCCACGGCATGTCAACAGACACCTGAGTAAATTAATCCTCAGTCTTTGTGGATCTAGAGAAGCTAATTTTAATAGCAGAGAGTCTAAAGCTTTCTTAGTTAACTGATCATAAACTGTGGAAAGCTTGCCGTCAAAGAAAACTCTCCGGAGACCGGAGCGACTCTGAGAGAGTTTTCAATTCAATTTGCATTGAAATAATTACATTGAGCAATATCTGTTAAATCAACGGCACTGGATTTAATTTAATTTTCAATTCAATTTGCATTGAAATAATTACATTGAGCAATATCTGTTAAATCAACGGCACTGGAAGATATGTATATCTTATTATTCCGCTTCACAAGATTGATAGAGCATTTACTGCAAACACTCGAAGATCCAAACATTGTGACACATACGTCTGCAACTGATTGTTGGGATGCGTCGCGAAAAAGTCGATCATTGGCTACTCTCCTTGGTAGTAATCTGATTGAATACTGGTTTGTTGAAAGTCCATTCTGGTGGCAACAAATGGCCCCTCCGTGAAGGGAGTCCGCTAATACATTCAGACAACCCGGAATATGACGGACCAATAGAAGAACTTGATGTTCTAGTACCAACCGAAAGATTCCTTCCGTTAACATGAATAACAGGATGGAATGAGTGCCTCCATAATTCCGAAAACACGCTAATACCGTCGAGTTGTCGGACAGAATTGGCATATGAGCATTCTGAATAACGTTCATCAATAACTTAGCGCGATCATTCCAGAAGTCTATCCTACAGACTGACGGAAGCTGAGTCCAACTTGGAATCCGAGTTAACAGAGGATTTTGTTTGAGGAACAATTTAATCCTTCCGAAATCACCCCTTGAATCCAAGTGATGTCTGTAATCTAATCCCAAATCATTGAGAAACTTGACAGTCTTCCGCTCACTAGTACACGATAGAGGTTAAAACCGTTACCTCCTGGTCCTGCGAGGCTTGCAGAAGGAGAAGCCATGTCCTCCACGGCCCGCACCTCGCCACGTCGACCTAGGGGCGTCTGACCGGATGTCACGGTCAGAATTACGGCCCCTATCTGAGTCGCTACCCTGATGGTCTCTAGAATAAGACCTAAAGGATGCATAGGAACCTCTATAGGAACTTCCCTTGGACGTATTCATCCCAGAAGTGCGTGTCCTTCTCTTCTCTGCCGAATCCGACTATATGGAAGCGAATTTTAATAGCAGAGAGTCTAAAGCTTTCTTAGTTAACTGATCATAAACTGTGGAAAGCTTGCCGTCAAAGAAAACTCTCCGGAGACCGGAGCGACTCTGAGAGAGTTTTTCACCTCACTATCTACACGCGTGGATGTAGCCAGGGCCGCGTCACGTCTAACCAACTCCATATTGCCACTAAAGGACGGAGTTTTACGTGAGGCCCTTGAAAGAACTCTTAAGGAGGTTGTACATCCTAGAATTCTTTTTCCTTTGAGACGTAATGATAATGTTTTGGTAAGGTGATCTGCGTACGATGATGCGTCTAAGCTGTCCCTGCTAGACGACATTGTTATTTCCAACATCGTGGTTGGAACTGACATAGACGATAGTAAAACAATACTAGTTCCTGACCTGGTCGTCTAGATGCAGAGAACTCTCAGAATGCTCTGTCCTGCCGTTTCAAAATATTCAATGAAATGATGAAAGGCAGAGGTAGAGCATATTGCCGATAAGAAACCTGACCTGCCCATTTAGGTAGCAAATTTTTTAAATATAGCGTCATTCAACAGATCAAATGTCTGTGAAACTTTTTCTGGACTATGTTGGAAACTGAGGGATGATGTCCCTAAACCGATTAAGAATTTTATATCCAGTGGTGCTATCCGTCTCTTATCCGGCAACACAGCATTTTGGTCCGGAGGAACAGTGTCCGATGATAATGGCGGATGCACTCTATGGCAATTATGTTGTTCCAAAAAGGGAAAATACAACTCATCCGTATCCCTTTCACCATCCTGTTGGACAACTTTAAATTCTTGGTCGTCCGTGCCTGAACCTGCAGCGGAACGTACCAGCCCAGTTTCGGCAGATAATTCCTGATCTGACAGAGTTACTGTCGGTTGCTGGGATGCTGTGATAATTTGTGCTATCTGCGATAGCATATCCACAACAGAGGCCTGCGGAGCTGCAGTCTTATAGGATTTAGCCGCTGGAAGCTCCTTGGACGTTCACTCCTGCATACCTCTAATATGTGAACGTCTGGAGAATGAAGGCCTCGTATCCTTGGCTACCGGATGGCGTGACCTGGTCGCCGTAGAATCCCTGATCGGCGATATTGGTTGAATATCACAGGTCACATAGCCAAGGTGCGGTCGCGTGTGCTGCCGTGAGGATGAGGAAGCCGAAAGAGCAGTCTCTCCGGACTGTCTATATAACGGAGCATCCCAGGCCATAGACGTATACTCCGACTGTGGAACGTTTTGTACCACAACATCTGAGCCCAGATGTTGTAATACGAGGGAGGGACCTCTCTCGCTCACAACCTGGATGGACCTGGACGAGCTAGGAACCGGACTAATAGGCTTCCTCTGTACCATCCTCATATCCGTCACTGGGTGTGCACATTGTATTTTATAGTGCTCGCATCACCCAAATCTCCTTCCTGGACCACAACGGATGAACCCAGGTGCTGAGCCATTCGGTGAATGGTCGCGACACCGGGCGAGTTAGCAGACGCCAACGCCATCGATCATACTAGGAAACTCCAGGCAATTGATGTATCTACATGAGCACTTTTGCCGCTAACTCTTCATTTGAATGTGACAACGGAAGCACACTTTACGAAGACATCACGGTAACAATATCTAGTTCATGTTACCCTATGAGACCTGTGGAGCCGCGGTCCTTCGTGAAATATCCACTGGAAGCTCCCGGGACGTTCATTCCAGCATTTATATAATATGCGAATATCCCAACTGGAAAGGTCTCATATCCTTCGCTAGCAGATGGAGTGACCTGGTCCACGTGTATTCCTTGGTCGGCGAAGCAAGAGCACCAGGGACGTTCAATCGTGCATTTATATAATATGCAAACGTTCCCTGGAAATCTGTGGTCACATAGCCAAGGTGCGGTTGTGTGTGTTGACGAGGATGAGGAAGCCAATATAACAGCTGCGTCAGTCTGTCATGCGACAGAGCATCCCGAACAGGAGGAGTTGACGTACGCTCCGACCAAGCGAACAACATACTACAACATCGCAGCACAGATGTTGATGCAAGAGAGAGGGGGGCCTCTCTCGCTTGCAGTCCGGGGGATCTGGACGAGCTAGCTATCGGACTGACAGGCTTCCTCCGTACTATCCTCGGATCCGTCGTTGCTGGGTGTGCACATTTGAAGTTTTATAGTGCTCGCATCACCCAATCTGCTTCCCTGGACCGCAACAGACTAACCTGGGTGCTGTACCATTCTTTCCTGGTGAATGGACGCGACACCGGGCAGACTAGCAGGCGACAATGCCTTCGATAGAACTAGCTAACTCCCAGCAATTGTCGTAATACCTTGAGCACTTCCCGCTAGCCCTAATATTGCAACGATGGCAACACAGTTATTGAAGACATCACGGAAGATC
Source organism: Pictodentalium vernedei (assembly GCA_031216915.1). Classification (NCBI taxonomy): domain Eukaryota; kingdom Metazoa; phylum Mollusca; class Scaphopoda; order Dentaliida; family Dentaliidae; genus Pictodentalium; species Pictodentalium vernedei. The sequence continues at coordinate 301,399,780 of CM062292.1, read as the reverse complement.
ACTGAGTTCTGAAAAAGAAACTGATAATATATAGTGACCCTACGGAGAGAGGACCATAATGGACCTCTCACCGCAACAAAATACCGTGACACACGTCTCCAATGTTGTCATATCAATCAACACACACAGAGCAAGAATTAATGCGACTACATTGACTATAAGAAACACAATGAACTTGTGAATTAGAGGAAGATATCCTCGCATTACGATGAAGAATATTTTTTTTTAACCAGAAAAAATATACACCATCATATTACTCACACTAACTCTTGAAATAAATATACATAATAAATTATAATTCATTATAACATTTCAAAAGAAAATAATTTAAAAAAAAAAAAAATTCTGAACAAATTTTCAGAAGAGCCCAAGTTCCCAATGGGAACCTTGAGCCCAAAAAAGCCTAAGTGTGGATAAAAATTTTAATCATTTTGAAAAATTAATGTAACACTTACGGACAATATTAATGTATCTTGCTATGAACTAAATTAAGCAGAAGACAAGTAATCATTGTCAGAAGTAACAGTTGTCAACAAAAGCAAAAGTGTCAACAACCCGGAAACATGACTCCAGGCACTAAAACAAACATGGCCCAAAATCAGTTACCAATATAAACACTATCTGATGCAAAACAGAGGCTTCCAGAAAAGAAACTGTAGAACATCAGATGGTAGATGCAGACCAAAATGCCTAAACACCCCTAGGGTGAGGACGTAAACATGGGGAAAAAACAGAAAATAATTCTGTTTCCAAGCCAAAATTCCCAAGAAATTTTTACTAATAACATTACAAAAAATAAGCCAAAAGCATGGGAGAATAGCTAGGGGGGAATAAAGGAAAGGGAGGGAGGAAACACTGATTAAACAATGGAAAATTCATAGCAAGAATGACCACAATAAGGTCATGCCACGAAAATAGGTAACATGTAATAATTTCGTAAAATAATTATAAGTTACAGCCCTGAACATTTGTTTCCACTGTTTTTTCCTCTCCACCTTCTATTTCCACCATATATCCACCATGTCTCTCATAATTATGTGTCTGGCATCCTTAAAACTGAGATTTACAAGCATAAATAACAGTGAAGTGTAACTGTATTGAGGGCCAAACAAAGAATGACTTTTGGTGGCAGTTTCGAGACTTCCTTGACACTGCGCATGCACAGTGGTGTAAAAGTATGGAGGACCATATAGGACATGTAATTTTCGGTTTTAGATGCAAATTTTGGGGATTGGGGGGTAAAATTTGCGTTTGACCCTAAATATTTTAGAGTTAGCACCAGCTAAGTCTGGGTCATTGGTACAGTATAAAAATATAAACAATATATATCAATAAAACCTTATAAATATGGATGCCATTGGAACCGGCTCATCAAGCAGGTTCCCATGACAGACATATTTGTACAATTTTATTGACAAAGTGTCAGGATATTTCAGGTCATGTTAGCTTTGTATTGGTTAATTTGCAGCTGCTATGTTAGGTAAAGGGTTAAATTGACTGAATTCTTTTCAGGTGAATCCTAGCAGAGGTGCAGCGAGAAAACCAAGTTTTTTTCCTGAAACTGAACCGAAACCTAAACTGAATGAAAGTGTCAATGACACTGTAGCTTAACTTGTGTGTTGTGTTTGATGAAAAGGATAATGTTCAATGTTTATGAAAGGATTATGAAATAAGACAAGAATTGTGATAATTGGGAATATGTTCATTTCTGTTCCCTGTATGCTATGTTTTTGATAAAAATAATATGAGGTGTACACTGTACTAAAGAGCTGAGGGGTGGGTTAATATGACCTCACAGTTAATGCATGTGGCCCTCACAGTTAACATATATCAACTAAAGTTACCAAGATACAGTGAAATTATTCCAAAACGAGTCATCCTATCAAGATACATTGAAATCCCTTCATAAATATGGCCTGTGGACTGTGCTAAAGGTTTTCGGGCTTCGGGCCCCTGTAGCCGTCAGTTTCGAAATTGCGTCCAAAGGGGACGTTCTCATCTAGACATTATATGAAGTCAACCTACCAAGTTACAATGAAATCCCTTCATAGATATGACCTGTAGACTGCGCTAAAGGTTTTTGGGTTTTGGGCTCGGGCAGACATCATGGTTGAATGATCGCAACAAAAAGGGGACATTCTCATCTGGGCATCATCTGGAGTGATCCTACGAAGTTACAACTAGATATCACAGAGATGGAATCCATCTCTGCGGGCCCCGCAGCAACTAACCGATGTTAGGTATAAACTGATGTGAACCATAATATTAAAATATTTCAAGCAATAGGTAAAATCTGATTAAAATCCCTTCCCAGACACGAACTTGTCAGAAAAAAAAACCCAAATTCTGAATAATTTGACCTTGAGGTCAAACTTCAAGGTCAAAACATGCAACATTGGTACGCGACACGTCGTCTTGAGATAATCTACCCACATACCAAATATCAAAACCCTATCTATTAAGGGGAAAAAGTTACAGACACGAACATGTCAGAAAAGAACCCCAAATTCTGGCGAATTCGGAATAATTTGACCTTGAGGTCAAACTTCAAGGTCAAAGCATGGCAACCTTGGTATGCGACACGTCGTCTTGAGATAATCTATCCACACACCAAATATCAAAACCCTATCTATTAAGGGAAAAAAGTTACAGCCCGAACACGAACTTGTCAGAAAAGAACCCCAAATTCGGAATAATTTGATCTTGAGGTCAAAGTTCAAGGTCAAAGCATGGCAACCGTGGTACGCGACACATCGTCTTGAGATAATATACCCACATGTCAAATATCAAAACCTTATCTATTAAGAGAGAAAGATTACGGACGCACGGACAGAGCGATCACTATAGGGTGTCCGCGGGGCCCTAATGAAATACCTTCATAAATATGACCTGTAGACTATGCTCAAGGTTTTCGGGCTTTGGGCCCCTGAAGCCGTCACAGTTGACCAATCATGACCAAAAGGGGATGTCATCATCTAGGCATTATATGGAGACAAACTAACAGGTTACAATGAAATCCTTCCATAAATATGACCTATAGACTATGCAAAAAGGTTTTGGGCGCGGGCAGCCATCAAGGCTGAATGATCGCGACCAAAAGGGGACGTTCTCATCTAGACATTATTTGGAGTCATCCTACCAAACTACAATGAAATCCCTTCATAAATATGTCCTGTAAACTGTGCTAAAGGTATTCAGGTTTTGGGCTCGGGCAGCCATAATGGTTGAATGATCGCAACCAAAAGGGGACATTCTCATCTGGGCATCATCTGGAGTGATCCTACGAAGTTACAATGAAATCCCTTCACAAATATGACCTGTAGACTGTGCTCAAGATTTTCAGGCTTCGGGCACCTGTAGCCATCACAGTTGACCAATCATGACCAAAAGGGGATGTCATCATCTAGGCATTATATGGAGTCAATCTAACAAGTTACAATGACATCCTTCCATAAATACGACCTATAGACTATGCTAAAGGTCTTTGGGCTTGGGCTGACTTAAAGGCTGAATGATCGCGACCAAGAGTGGGTGTTCTCATCTAGACATCATTTGGAGTCATCCTACCAAGCTACAATGAAATCCCTTCATAATTATGACCTGTAGACTGTTCTAAAAGTTTTCAGGCTTTGGGCCCCTGTAGCCGTCACAGTTGCCCAATCACGTCCAAAAGGGGACTTCCTCATCTAGACATTATATGAAGTCAACCCACCAAATTACAATGAAATTCCTCAATAAGTATGACCTGTAGACTGTGCTAAAGGTTTTTGGGTTTTGGGCTTGGGCAGTCGTCACGGTTGGCAGATCACACCCAAATGGGGAAATTCTCATCTAAACATCATAAGGAGTCATCCTACCAAGTTACAATGAAATCCCTCCATATTAAACATGACCTGCAGACTGTGCTAAAAGTTTTTGGGTTTCTGGCTTGGGCAGCCATCACGGTTGACAGATCATGCCCAAAAGGGGACGTTCTCATCTAGGCATTATACAGAGGCATCCTACCAAGTTACAATGAAATCCCTTCATAAATATGACCTGCAGACTGTGCTAATGGTTTTCGGGTTTTGGGCTCGGACAGCCATACCGATTGACCGATCGCAACCAAAAGGGGATGTTCTCATCTAGACATGACCCCAAACCTGCATATGTAATTTCGTGACGATCAGACAAGAACTGCGGTGTGTAACCTGTGCTAAAGGAAAATGTGAACAGACTCACAGACTCACAGACTTCCACACGGATGATCGCAATAGCTTATCTTGACTTTGTCAAATTAAGCTAAAAATCCAAATGTCAAATTTACAAATTAAGCAGTTAGAAAAAATATATGTTTCAAAAAATTTCAACAAAACCATATCATGTAACCTCATCATTGGAATGAGTTCATCCCAGCAAGCAGTCACATGATATTGTTTTGTTGAAATATTTTGAAAAATCTGAAAAAGCAATAATTAAAATACTAAATTTTGATATCCTGTGCATTGGGTAAAGGGATAACAACACTTTCAACAGCCAGTGACAGTTTGGTGGGTGGAGCTAGCTGGGTATGTAAAGAGAACATCTGAGTGATGGCAAGTAACTACTGGACTCTCCAGCTACCTAACCTGGTACAAGCAGGGTTAGCATTTGAAATCATATGGGCGCTGCCATTTTGACTACATAATATTTGATAAACGTAATCACAGCCGAATAAAACGAAATGAAACAAACATAAACCCGAACACTGCAGTTTTATCTTCTATGGAAGCTGTCTCCAAAATGCTTCAAAGGTAAAAAACACAATGTTGCAAACAAGTTCCTACAATTTCTTGCCGTCGTTTTTGGATTTCTTTGATATGAAGCCGACACTTATCACTTGATTGAACACGGTTGTCTCGCAATTTCTGCCAGAGCTTGGCAAAATTTGAGAGCAAACAGAACTTCAAGTCACTCAAGAGACATTTCAATAAAAATGTCTTAAATCTGGAAAACTGAGGAAATCTTGACAATTTTTTTTTTTTACGTGTGATCATCGGCGAGGGCTGATCCCACACCCCAGACAACTGATTGTCAACAGATGGGTGCTTATCGGACGATTGTATACCGATTAATCACATCATCACAAAATTTGAGGATATTTAACCAAAGTTTCCCATGTAAGTTATATTAACTTTTTAACCAACGATTTCTTCATTTAATATTTCAGGAATTTTTCATCAAATCTAGTCATGGCTGCTTCATAGCAGCTATGACTACATCTGACGAAAAATATTTTAATATTATTCAGTGGGTTAAGAGTTAAGTGTCTTGCACAAAGCAGATAATAGAGGTCTGGGTCAAGCCTACATGTACAACTTTTTATCTGAAGTCCACTGTGCTGACCAATGAGCCACCATGTGCCTATTATATTTCTCTGAACTTACATTAAAATGTTGATATGAGGGAAGAAGAAATTAGAGAGAGATAGGAAATAAACTGAAATCAGTTGAAAAACTGAAATGACGGGCCCCATACCTCAATTATTGTAAGAAAAATAAATAGATGCAATAACAGATGTACCATCAACATATTCTGTCAAAATACACTGTATATCTGGGGTTGGTTTGCTGTGAACTTTCCCAACAATCTTGTACACTCTATCTCTTTTTCTCAATGTTCGCTTTTTATCTTTCTTGGTTAGGAGTGGTGGGTAGTATCTCTCTACAATCATGGTATTCTAAAAAAAACAAATTGACAAATCATTCAACAGGCTTTGTGCTGGATAGCCACACAGTATGTGGATTGTAGATTACTATAATATAATATCCAGGCAATAATTCACATTCCATGAAAAAGTGCAAGAAACAAAAGCAAAGTTTCAGAATATAAACTTCTGTGGACAATCTGAGTGAGTACAGTACGGCCGCAATGGACTGGTCACTTTCCACAGACAGGCAATATTTCCATGGATGCAATATTATTAGATTCCAAACACTAATTATAGGAACAATAATCAAAAATTTAATTAATGAAGCACCAGGTACTTTAATATTTAAAATTTTGCTAATAATGATTTTTATTACCTGGTAAATGCATGCGTGGACATCACTGCCCATGTGTGGATTACAACCAGTCCATGGAGACTGTACTGTAATTTTTACTAACAAGCCTGACTGTAAAATGCAGTTTGTAATCCCTAAACTTGATCTCTTAGCTTTGATTCTGGTCTGGCATTTTCAAGGCATGCAGGTGTGCTGCACGCCTTATGCCCATCTAATTTTTTAGTGGAGAACAATTTTTAGTATGCCTGTACATCTGTTAGTGATGTTCAGGATCAGCACTTAAATCACCAAACAAAAGTCACATTCATCATTCAAATCAAAAACAAAATGGAAAACATGTCCATAAAATGTGACCATGCCCTGACCAACCCCGGAAATACGCAGACTGGCATCTGCAGAATGAGGTCCCCAGAGGGTGAATTTAACATCATTAAATTTACCCTCTTTGAACCTGAATCTTAATCAAAGTCTCCAGTCTAAACAGAAAGAGGTACTTGTACCCCGAGCATAAATTGGCCAACTGTATGGGATACAATCAACTAATTCACCCTCTTGGGACCTTGTTCTGCAAATGTCGGATTGCTTATTTCCAGGTTTGATTGTGACCAGTGTATTATTTTTATTTTGAAATGTGTGAGACAAAATACACGGTGTTTAGACTGTCTCTGCCTGACAGTGTTCACCATTTTTGATGGAGAACATGCCATAGAATTCCATGGCATCGAATTATAATGACGTACATGGAATTTACCATTCCAAATCAGTAACTTGATCATTGAATAGATACACATAGACTAGCCATCATCACATATTTGGGCTTCCTACTTTACTATTATAAAGAGTTAGTCCAGGGAGATATAACAAATGGAGGGCCCTTTTGGGGACCAATGTAGAGGCTGAGTGGCTCTCATGAGTGTCAGGTTCTGCAATGCAAAAATCTCAAATTCTTGAAACCAAAGGTTACTCATCTTGCCTGTGGTGTTCAATTCTTGCATTAAAATATTCAAGAGCCTTTGAACCCCCCCCCCCCCCCCCACCACCTCAACCCCAACAAATAAATGCATGTTCTTATAAAAGACAATTAGATGGGCCCTATTTTTGCACCACTGCATTTTCAAGAATGCCAGAACTGTTGATTTTACAATAATGTTATTTTTCAACTGTGAGCATTTGAACAAGTGATTAGTAAGGTGAAGAAGTTTTTATATACCTGCCTTTTAAGTATACTACCTGCAGTGCAGAACTTGATGCTCTTACATGTGTGACAAGAGCTGTGCAGTTTTCAAAGATTCTGGTGGGTTTGGGTTTTTTTTTTTCTTTTGTCTGAAGTTTTCTATTTTTAAGGTTTGGAGATATTTACCCAAAATAATATCAAGCCTTGCATTTTGTCAGGGCTAAGGCTGAAAGGCTTGGAGATGAGGCCTGGAAATGGTTTCTTTTTTCGAGGCCTACAGTAGACCCCGAGAAAACATTATTTCACCATTAAATTTAATGAATATAGTCCCTGACAATGCTCTTTATAATGTAGGGCCCAATGTCCATTCTCTGGGGACTTTTTGGTAGCCTGACTTTACTTCAAAATGCAAGGCCTGCAATATAAACTACCTCTCCAAATAGTACCCAGAAATTCTGTTTGAACAAACATGATTCAACAAAACATACAATGTAGATGCAAGTTCTGCAAATTACTGCAGCCACTGATTTGCGATAACATTTTGTCAGTTTGGGGCAAATTGAACATACAAGCACCCTATTGGGTGCAACAATATTTTTGATAAAAGCTGAACTGCAGAATGAAGCAGGCATGTTAAACTGATGAACTGAAAAATAGTGAGATTTCTGAGAAAAAATAGTTAGATTTTCATTTTTAAATAACTCAAAAAAAGAGTAAAATTTCTTGATTTTAGTAGTGAGATTCTGTTAAAAATTCCAAGTTTATGCTTATTCAACAAAAATTCCGAAAATAAGGAGTCTCCCTCTAAAATAGTGAGACATAACATGTCTGGTATGAAGCAAAACATTTAAATCAGATTTCAGTGAGGATGACAAGTGATGGGAAAAGATGCAGAAGTTATGATGAAAAGATAGGCCACTTCCAATCAGGTGTCCTGATAACCATTTTAACAACTGTGCAACAATGTGCAGTAAAGGAAGTTGGAACATGCTTAAAAAATAGTGCTGAAACAAATATTTGAACATTCAAATATCCGTTCATGGAAGGTAATATTTAACTCTTATCCGCTGAGTATTTTCAAGATATTTTTCATCAATCTAGTCATGGCTGCTGTGAAGCAGCCACGACTAGATTTGATAAAACATTCATCGACATTTAACCCAAGAAATTAATGACTAAAAAATACATGCAATTTTCAGATGGAAAATTTGATATATTCTGCCCAAATTATACTGATTTCATTGGCAAGAGAAATCATGTACTGGGTAGAAAAATCCACCAGCAACATGGAAGGAGTTACATGTGAAACCGCCTTTCAAATATATGTACT